>OX940928.1:18934446-20134446 GCA_954870645.1 Agrotis clavis | reverse complement strand
TTTTTTTACGTTATTGGTTTGTGCTAAATTATTATTAGAATACTGCATCTTTCTTATTAGAGCTAATTAAAATACATAATATCTTAACGAAACTAACTAGAAAATTGTACTAAAGTTTGATAATTATGTTGACCATAATTACGTAACTTGAAAATGTAATTTTTTGTTTATGGGGTTATTGCAATGGAACTAATTTTAATGTGATGGTCTTGTTTTAAAAACTGTTGTACAGTTTGTTTTATGAGAATCGGTTAAGTAGTTTTTAAGGTATTGCACATTTTGTATAATCCAAATATTGTTCCTAGCGAATTCATTTCAGTGGACATTTCACACTTGACCAAAAAAATAAAAATGCTAACATTTTTATACTGAAAAAAGAGCTGAAGTTATCTAAATAAGTTTTTTCGTATCTCTTACGGAATCACAATGTTCCTGATGCCCAGCTTAATAAGAATAACTCTGTATTTTGATCCATATCTGTCTGTAAACATTAGCTGAATGTATTTTTTCATCGTGATATTGAGTAAGCGTCAATATAAACAGGTTTTCTGTAGGGAGGAATTGAAAAATTTGATCTAAATGCATATTTAGGCTGAGAGCCTAAGTCCTGTTTGTAATTTTCAAAGTATCAGTTGACGATCTTTCCACCGAGATACAGCCAGCTGACGTCTGTTTTTAGCCATAACTACATGTAAACTTTCATCAGGTTAAATTTGGGTTGAGAGGAAATCACTGAAAATAAAATAAAAAATTACATGTTCGAGTGACCGGCTGACGTGTATTCCACCTTGGTACCGTCGGCTGATTGGTTTTATTCTTCGTGATACAAGGTAATCATCAATATAAACCAGGTTTCAGTTGGGAGGAAATGACTAAAAAAAAATATTTTTTCTACGTGTTTGAACGGCGATTGCTGCTTATCCCACCAACGGAATCGCAGCTGACTTTCACGAATCTTCATGATATGACTCCCTCATGTAGTCTGCTAATTATCGCTTGAGAGGAAATTGGTCACGGACATCTGTTACGGGCTCCCGCTCTAATAGGTAGTAAAATTTAGATAAGGCAAAATGGCGTAAGGAAAAAAATCAGCTTTAGAATACTTCTATGTTATCTCCAGGGTTCAGTAACTGTAGCTCTCAGTCAACAATCACATCAGTGAACGTGTATTCTATGTCAAATAAATCATTGCTCAATACGTAATTTATCTTTTTTGTCCTCAGGAACAGGGAGTCGCGTCCACAGATCCGTTATGGGAAATATTCTAGAGAAGTTGAGAGCATGGAGGGCTAGAGCTGCTACTGTTGAGGAAATATTGGGAATGCGAGGTACCTACAGCTGAAGGTACTCCCGACAAATTGTCTTGACATGGACATCTGTGACGGAGTTGCACAAAGGCACGTTTACCACAGCGTGCCTGTGATGGCGGTGCGTGGTTGTGTTCAGTACAAGACGAGACGAGTTTCCCCGATATCAGACGAGCCCGCGCTTTGCACCCCATGTGCTTCGATGAACAGTAGAACAACCGTTCGCTAACTTGTGAGTACGTGTAGCCACGTAGCACGAGGATATGTTTCCCCTTCTCCGTGGGTAAAAACTGGACGTCTGTAACAGGGAGACATTTAAAAACTAAGTAAGTATTCCAAAAGACCCAGATTACATGATTGCATCTGCAACCTGAATCGTTATCACCTTCCACAGCATTTTTATTTTATAGGTTTAAACCTTAACCTTCGGGCGCGCCGCAATTGCGGCGGTAAGACCCCTCTTTGAGGAGTGGCTGGAGAGACGTCACGGCGTCCTGACCTATCGGATAACGCAGGTCCTCACCGGACACGGAAGTTTCGGGAGGTTCCTGTGCCTGATGGGGAAGGAGGAAACGCCCGGGTGCCACCACTGCGAAGATCGCCCGGAGGACACAGTAGAGCATACGGTGCAAGACTGCCCCGCTTGGGCAGAGCACCGACATGTCCTCACGGCGGCGATAGGCGGAGACCTCTCGCGCCCGGCATTGGTTGCGGCCATGCTGCGGGGCGAGACGGAGTGGGAAGCGGTCTCCTCCTTCTGCGAGGCAGTAATGCTCGTGAAGGAGGAGGCGGGCCGCTTGAGAGCGAGAACAGCGTCCTCCCTCCGCCCCAACCGCAGTGGTAGGCGCCCGCGGCGTCGGACGTCAGCAGATGATCTCCGGCCACCGTAGGCGCGGGCATGCGGGCAGCGAGTAAAGGGCAACTCGCTGCCCGACCATGGACCATGCCCGGGTCGACGGCGCGTTGTGTCCCACGCGCGCCTCAAAGAGCGTCAGCATAATGACGGGGCCCCCCCTCTCAGAGGGCCAAAGCCTGCCGGGGTCGCGGGATTATTTCCTTACCGTGACCCCGGAACAGAAAGGGCTATTGAAGGACACCGTGGATTTTAGTCAGTAAGTCTGACAGTCCCTCCCGCCCTGCCCGAGGTTGGAGGACTCATTTGATGATTTTACCACGCTAAAAAAAAAAAAAAAAAAACCTTAACCTTGGTTGGCGAAAGTCTGCCAAAATCGTACTGACTGGGTGTTTGTATGTGAGTTTCTATGTTTGTAAACGCACCCATGACGCAGGAGAAAATCAGTGGCGAAAAGTAAAACAAAATACCCTTTCTGTCAGATGCCCTTTGCGTTCTAAAGGCGTGTTGCCCTGCTTCCCGTCCCGCGACCCGTCATCCACAGCCTCACATTCACCCACTGCTGTGTATAGAACTAGAACGCTCGTTTATTGTCTTAACATAAAGTCTTCAGAATATTACAATTACAGGTCGCGTTAGGTCGTCTGTGACTGAAAGAATAGGGTGGTTTTCAGTCAGTCAAATCTAACAGTCCTTTCCGCTCCACCGAGATGAAGAGGTATAATGATCATTTTCACTCAAAACAGAACCATGGAAATGCTATCTGTGCCAAAACATTAAAAATTTAATCACCATTACATACCTCACCATTTACATTATTAGACATGGGTTAAAATTGAGAACCATGAAATAGCAGTTCTGAATTATTTTCTTTCAGTCTATATGGGAGTTAGGATAATTAGAACTCTACCAACCCTTACAATCATATCAGGCATTATGTTAAAGGTATTTTGTAGGGCTCCTACGCACATTGAGTTGCGCACGAGTTCGTGCGCGCAGCTTCATGTGCGCTAATGTCTTTACGCGCTAGAGTCCTAATATCGCAACCAAGTTATTAGACGTGGATACAATATTCGTGCCTTACCTAAATGTTGGCCATTAAGAGCTCCCTCATCTGGAACTGATCCTGTGTGAAGAAACAGAGTTTATAATGAGACCATAATATTGTCGAACTGTGTAACTGAACGATGCGTAAAATATCATTTCTGTAGGTTATGAAGACACAAACAATAAAAAATCATATTTTTTTAAATTTGTACTGTGTCAATACAAAATAATATTAGAAACCTGTGTGTTTTTTCAAACTGAAGAGCTGTGCCAAATTAACATAAAGTTTTTAACTCAAACTTCTAAAACTTCAAAGTCTTTTTATTTATCACATTACAAATACACAAAAAAAAAGTGACATTTAAATATAATTTATTATCATTAATTGTCTAGTAATTTCCCAATGCATGAGGTAGAGGCTTGGAAACAAACTGCCTGTTTGACCTCCACAATGCAGTAACAGTAACCTCCACAAGTAGGTAATTGGTAATATTGAACCCTTTGGTAAGTAGCGGTGGAAACTCAATGGATAGTCACTGATACTCTAAGTGAATTTGCAAAGCACCTCCAAGATGCCGCTGTGATTAAAACATAATTTATTATCATTAATTGGCTGGTAATTTCCCAATGCATGAGGTATAGGCTTGGAAACAAACTGCCTTTTTCACCTCCACAATGCAGTATCAGTAACCTCCACACGTAGGTAATTGGTAATATGGAACCCTTTGGTCAGTAGCAGTGGAAACTCAATGGATAGTCACCGATACTCTAACTGAATTTGCAAAGCACCTCCAAGATGCCGCTGTGATATATAATTTATTATCAATATCTGGTTGACCAAGCTTTGCTCGGTTTTTTTGTTTTTGGCCCTCATCGGTCATGGCGTTATAGATGGCGCTTCTTAAAATGCGGTTTTGAAAATGTCTACCTGTGACCTTGATAAATCGATTCCTTGAGCCGAAAAACCCCTAAACTGTAACTTTCATGAAAATCCTTGGAGCCGTTTCCAAGATCCTGATTATATATAAATAAATATACAAGAATTTCTTGTTCAAAGATATTAGATTTATTGGCTAGTAATTTCCCAATGCATGAGGTACAGGCTTGGAAACAAACTGCCTGTTTGACCTCCACAATGCAGTAACAGTACCTCCACAAGTAGGTAATTGGTAATATGGAACCCTTTGGTAAGTAGCGGTGGAAACTCAGTGGAGAATTTGCAAAGCACCTCCTAGATGCCGCTGTGATTTAAATAATAATACCCTCGAGCCCCTTGAATTATTTAAACCTCAACTGAAAGAAAAGCCTGTAAACAGTAAAACAATGAACGAGTTGCGGAAAAAAACAAATGCAATGATTACTTTTATTTAAATTACACAAGAAATTAAAAAAGAATAATGTTAATTGATTTTTAATCATCAAAACTAAATAATTTTTAAAATAAAAATAAATTGTAATAGACAAGGAGAAGTAAAACAAACGGCAATATTTTCAACATTCATGGGTATTTTAGTATTGTAATAATTTTAAACAGATAAAACATTATTCATTTTGTATATCTATACTTAATATTATAAAGCTGAAGAGTTCGTTTGCTTGAAGGCACTATTCTCAGGAGCTCCTGGTTCAAATTTTAAACATATTTTTGTGTTGGTTTGTTAATCGAGGAAGGGTACCTATAAGTCAAATCAAAATGTTTATTTCAATTAAGCCAGATAAAGGCACTTTTGAATTGTCAAAAGACCAAAAAATAAAAACAGTTAAAAAATAGTTATGGTGCTACAGTCCCCGTCACAAGAAATAAAAACTGTGAAAGTACTGTAGATGCCCATTCCAAAGAGTAGATCGCTATGGAGAAGAGCGGGCAAGAAACTCTAAAAAACTAAGACATTACGCTACCACCAATAGGAGCTGAGTTGCGGGGTGAAACCTTGTTTAACAGCTATTTTACCATAACTGCATCTGCAGTATATAACCTCAACACACATATACATCTTTTGAACTCTTACGTGACTCATGCCATAATTAAATACTTAAAACTTTTATAAAATACTCTCAACATATAAATATCACATTCTCAATTTGATATTATTTTGATACTGAAAAGCTTCAACATGTTCACAAACAGCACATGTTCAGTGTACACAGCCTGCCAGGAATACTTCGACAAATTATTAAGAACTTTGTACCTACACGGAGCAGTCTTTGGCAGTCACAGACAACTGCAGAGCACAGACACATCAACAACTGTGCTAGAAAGGTTCACGGGTTAAAGAAAACTTTGTCCAAATGTTTCTCTGTCTTCACTCAAAAAATTGAAGAAATGAGTCCGTACTTGTCAAGGATTCAGTACAGGTTCTAACTTCTGATAGCCTGCAAAACAAGACGTATCAATTATTATCAATTGCCAATATTTACGCATTAAACACTTACCTATGCTTAACTTACCTCTGAGTTCTTTATATCTCTGAGATAAATATTTCATTGTTTTGATAACCTTTAAAAACTTGCTTAACATAACAGTCGTTGAATTGTAGATTAACTTGCTTTTCTCTTGATTCCTCGGCGAATACTATTGCCAAGTTTCGTTCACTACAATGAGTTTTCCGCAACAAGTTAGTCTGTTTACTTTTCTTATTTAAAGTTTCACAACACAACAAACACAAACTTAATTTTAATGTCACATGTGACAGTACCGGGGTTGCAAAGTTAAGTTTTTGAATCTCCCCGTTTTTAAAGAAAACACTGGGTTGCAAAACAATTGCAAAATTATTGTTCTACAGTTTACTTTAAAGAAATGGGCGCATTTATCCAGCTTATAGAAATGAAGTAATTTAATGATACACTCGCACACACTCACACATATTTTTAGTTGGTATCAAATTTTGACTACTTTTTTTTTGTTGTCCGTTCATGTTAACACAGCGTAGGGTTTAAAATGCAAATTATAATTTTACCCTAAATACTGTTTTTTTTCTTCATCGAAACAAGAGAGGAAAATCCTCAACATTTTTTTCCCATAACTAAAAAAATTTACACCAACTTGTCACACTGAACAAAATGACGTTTTCAATCGGATGCGTTCACGGACGTGAGTTGAAAGAACTTGACGGGAGCGTTTTTTTTTTATTACCACATCAGAGATCAATGGAATTATTGACAGAAAAATAAAAACTTGTAAAAATTTATTGGAGTTTATTATGTTTGCCAAGCAATAAGTAGGTCAGCATCAACGATATAAACCAACCAAATGGTGAAATAACGTGGTCAACTTGGACAGAATAACTAATGACATTACAAAAATATTTTTTGAAGTGAAAACTTCTTTAGCGGCGTTGTACACTTTTTCTGTAATGGGTAAAAAATTTAAAACTCGCGTCAGGGTCACGTGACCGT
This sequence comes from Agrotis clavis, assembly GCA_954870645.1. Lineage (NCBI taxonomy): Eukaryota > Metazoa > Arthropoda > Insecta > Lepidoptera > Noctuidae > Agrotis > Agrotis clavis. The sequence continues at coordinate 20,127,843 of OX940928.1, read as the reverse complement.
CAGGGTCACGTGACCGTCAGGGTCACGTGACCGTCAGGGTCACGTGACCCTGATCGAAAATGAGTAAGACGTCATTCAAATTAAAAATAAAACATAGTAACAAAAAAGTTTTCACTTCTACCGGCACTCCTGGAGTGCAACCTTTTTTTTTTTACAGATCGACACAAATCAAATGACATGTTTATTACAAAAATATTTTTTGAAGTGAAAACTTCTTTAGCGGCGTTGTACACTTTTTCTGTAATGGGTAAAAAATTTAAAACTCGCGTCAGGGTCACGTGACCCTGATCGAAAATGAGTAAGACGTCATTCAAATTAAAAATAAAACATAGTAACAAAAAAGTTTTCACTTCTACCGGCACTCCTGGAGTGCAACCTTTTTGAAGTGAAAACTTCTTTAGCGGCGTTGTACACTTTTTCTGTAATGGGTAAAAAATTTAAAACTCGCGTCAGGGTCACGTGACCAAAACTCGCGTCAGGGTCACGTGACCCTGATCGAAAATGAGTAAGACGTCATTCAAATTAAAAATAAAACATAGTAACAAAAAAGTTTTCACTTCTACCGGCACTCCTGGAGTGCAACCTTTTTTTGAAGTGAAAACTTCTTTAGCGGCGTTGTACACTTTTTCTGTAATGGGTAAAAAATTTAAAACTCGCGTCAGGGTCACGTGACCGTCAGGGTCACGTGACCGTCAGGGTCACGTGACCCTGATCGAAAATGAGTAAGACGTCATTCAAATTAAAAATAAAACATAGTAACAAAAAAGTTTTCACTTCTACCGGCACTCCTGGAGTGCAACCTTTTTTTTTTTTTTTACAGATCGACACAAATCAAATGACATGTTTAGTGTTTATTGTAGATTGTACTAGATGGCTATGTTTGACTTTATTACCTATGTATCTGGGGGCACGGTAGTGCCTCCGCCAAGACGAGCCAAGCGAAGCGCAAACCTACCTTTTCTCGAAGTGTTTCGTCGTTTTTTACCCGACTGCGCCAGGAGGGTTATGTTTTTCGAGTGTATGTATGTATGTATGTAGGTATGTTTCTGTGTGTTGCTCTGCAGCCTAAACGGCTTGATGGATTTTAACTTGAGAGGTGTCGTTAGATTCGTCTTAAACGTGAGAGTGTCACTGGGTACATAAAACTGGCCAAGTGCGAGTCGAACTCGTGTGAAAAGGGTTCCGAACTAAATATATTTTTTTTAAATCTCTCACATTCTATCAAGTGGGGTATCAAATTAAAGGATTTTAAAAATGGTTTACCAAAATATATAAAACTTATCTGTTTCAATTTAATTTGGACTGATAAATGCTAACAAAAACTAAAAATAGTAAAATAAAATAAATATTTAAAAAAACAAAAAACACGACTGCGTAAAAAAAATAAAAAGAAAGAAACAAGCCCAGTAGTTTAGAATTCACTTATTCACACTCACACTTCCCCTTGGGAAGCTTTGATTGGTATAATTTGAATGGGCCCCGACTGTGAGTGTGAATGAGTGAATTCTAAACTACTGGGCTTGTTTCTTTCTTTTTATTTTTTATACGCAGTCGGGTTTTTTGTTTTTTTTTTTTTATATTTTTGAACCCTCTTATAGTTGGTAACTTGGTATACGATGTACCTACCAAATAGTTTATATTCTCAGGATAGGATGACAATAATAGACTAATTAAACATACAAAGTTTCAATTGAATAGCTCTTATGTTTTAGATATTATTGATATCTAAAATACACCAGCAGAGAGCAGTGGTGGCCCAGTGGTATCGGTCCAGACTTACGAGTGACGAAAAACGATGAAACTCGTGAGGAAACCGGCATGTTCCGAACCAAAAATTCGAAGACATGTGACATCTACCAACCCGAACTGGGCCTGCGAGCTGGATTATGGCCAACTCGCTCTCACAGAGAGGAGGCCTGTGTCCCAGCAGTGGGAACATTATAGGCTGATGATGATGATGATGATGATGAAAATACACCAATTTCGTCACAGACACACTCATGATCATCAAAATGTTTGGCTACTTTCTGAGGTGTTAGAAAGCTGAAATTTGGTATTTGGTATGTTATCTCAGTTTATTATTTGTAGAATTTGTGAATTTAGGGTCGATAGAGTTAGGCCTTGTAGATTCAGAAGCTTGGCTTAACATGAGATCTGATATCTTTTTCACAGGGCAAACATTATGTAGTCGTCTTGGCAACATTTTAAATGAAATGTTTTTGGTGGGATTTATTTAATTTTAATGATGCTGCGATCTAGCCATTACCATGACATTAGTGTAACAACAAAGCTCTTCTAAAAATACAAAAACAATCCCATAAATCAATAAATTAGGTATACATTTCTCGAGTATTTGTAATTTATACAATTATATTTATTTACATAATAATTAACATCTTATTGAGATCTTAATAGTTTTTTACAATCACAAGCAAAGTAGCTGGTACATTTTAAACCTTATAAATTAGGTAGTCAGACTGTCAGAATAAAATGCAGATAAATATTAGGACTTGAATCCCACAACCATTAACTACAAAATTTTAGGAACAGATTATTTACATTTTTAAATTAAGTATATTGTATGCTTAGAAATACAATTGATGATTATTGTTTAACGTCCGATACGGCGGCCGGATGTACTTAAAGCTGTCTGAGTTCTTATTACCAGATTTCTGTATTTTATTTAGGTACAGCGTACCTAATTGAAGTAGGTAGGTATTTAATGCGTTTACTGCAGTTTTTTTTTGCATCAAATTAACGTTAAAGTTACAAAAACGTAAGAAGCGATGCTGCAGTGGCGTAGCGAAACTGAATCTAGGAGGAGCGGCAAGACGCTTCTGCGTTGTCCGTTTCTTCCAGGACGGATATATGCCAAATATAATTTTGTCACCGACGTCGTATTTGCGGGGCCTCTCTAACTCCTTTAGTTCCCAGATACAAATAAAACTTAACCAAGTTATCTTACAACATCGTGTCTCATGCAAGCGGTGAATTTAAGTTGCTCTGTTTTACTGACTGATTACAAACTTGTGATGGGCGCTGTCAAGATTTTTTCTTTTTTTTTCTCTGAGCGCGAGATCCTTTCAGGTGCGAGGTCGGGGGCAAGGGTCCTCTTTGCCCCCAAGCTACGCCACTGGCATGCTGTTTCAGGAAAGCTAACCAAAAGATTTGAAAAATTTAGTTCGGAGGATGTGTATGTTTGTTCTGCTTGTCAACCATTGTGTGTCCTATGGTGACCACGATGGCGTGGCAGTCCCGTGATCGACTGTCCGCACACAACCATCTCACTCGAGACGAGCAGACGGAATGACGAGTGTATCTGTAACCACGAATCTTCATAATTTTCGCACCACTCTCTAATTTGAAGAAAACCGGACGATCCGCTGAAAAAATATCAAATACTCAATTAAGTGAGGTACCTACAATACTAATAAAATTGAGGAAAAATATTTTTTGAATTAGTATTTATTATTTTACCTTCAAATAATTGAAATAATAAATAATCTATTCCAGGAGACATCTCACGGTATAGTAAGTGGATTTTATAGAATTTACTTTTTTTTTTATTTAATACAATTCAATTTGGTTCCTCTTTCCCGTATCTGCACACATAGGCTTCCAATATTGCCTTTAGCATTAAGTATATCGTGGTACTTATATGAATTGTAGGATTTTGTTAGCGAAATATTGCTTCGCATCGAATATTAAATTATTATTTTTTGTGATAGACACACAGATTAGTTCCGTTTTAACCGACTTCAAAAGAAGGAGGAGGCTTTCAATTCGATTGTTTTTATTTTTCATCATAACTTACGACTGGTAGAATCGATTTTGATGATTATTTTTTGTTCGATGCAGCAGGTATATTTGGCTCCATAAAAAATCAACTTAGTAATTTTTATTTTATGAGCATTGGAGTACTTCGACGATGTTATCACCTACCGAAAAATAACATCATCAAAGTATACAATGTGAATTCGGATTACGTATTTTACAAGAAAATTGGGTTAAATATTGAATAAAACGGGTCAATTAAAAAAAAAAATAAAAGGTTGCACTCCAGGAGTGCCGGTAGAAGTGAAAACTTTTTTGTTACTATGTTTTATTTTTAATTTGAATGACGTCTTACTCATTTTCGATCAGGGTCACGTGACCCTGACGGTCACGTGACCCTGACGGTCACGTGACCCTGACGCGAGTTTTAAATTTTTTACCCATTACAGAAAAAGTGTACAACGCCGCTAAAGAAGTTTTCACTTCAAAAAAAAACAAAAATAAACTAATCCCCTTCAAAACCACCACAAAAAAAGTGATCTTTCTGAATTCGGTGGCAAAACGAATTAAGCAAAACCACATATGAAACTAACAAAAACACAGCCAAAATAAAAAAAAATATCTTCCTAAATAATTTATTATCCTAAATAATAATAATTACATCATTTACTAACAAACTGCTTAAAAACTATTATATTTCTGAAAATCAATCACACAACTTGGCTTCTCCCTCACCCAATTAACTTTGGGCGCATGAGTATGTTCTAAATTGCCGGATATAATTTGATTTCCTATTGTGTAGACAACTGCTCTGCATCCGTGTGATTGATGTGTGGCACACAGCCATCTTGTTTTATTGTTGGAAGCAGTCCGTTGACGATAGAAAGAGTAGCCTGATAATAAGATGAGAGGATTTCCTCGCTTTGAGTACACGTATTCTGCAGTGCCTGTGAAAAGAATCATATTAAGAACATTGTAATTCCATACAATCATGAAAAGCCCGATCCCTACTATTATTTAAGGGTAGGCTTCGAGTCTTCTGGGAAGCAGTTTCATTACACGATGACTCTACCACGACACATTGACAACTTCGCATATAAGTGAACCATACCAGAAAGTATTCATTCCTTGAAACCTCATTTTAGTCAAATCACTCGTGCAGATTTCCATTCTCTTGTTATTATTCCAAATCTGGGGGCACGGCAGTGCCCCCGCCAAGACGAGCCAACCGAAGCGCAAGGGCACTACCTACCTTTTCTCGAAGTGTTTCGTCGTTTTTTTTGTAACCCTATTGTTTGTGTTTAGACTTGGACGATGTTTTTACTATGAATGAAAACATTTTTTCTTGTGATATAATCATAAAGTTAGTCCTTTCGACCTTATTGTAGTAGAAAGGACTGTCAGAACCGTACAGACTAAAATCCAATCCACCGAGACAATGCGATAGCACGCGGCCGCCTCGAGGATTCTGCCGCGTGCTATCGCATTATGCTTTCTGTCTCGGTCTAGCAAATGGCAGTTCTAAGCGACAGAAAAAGAAAGGGCGACGGAAAAAGCCGATTCCGCGTCGATAGATGTGGGAGCACCCTAAAGGTACCTAGGCAAAAATGCCTGAAAAAGAAATGAGTGCAAGTGTAAATAGAAAATTAAACACAAAATCATTAAAGAAAGAGCATTTAATAACATACAGCATATTATTAATATTCATAAAACCATTATGTAACCTGCTAAAGCCACACAGACTCGTATGAGTACCTACAAAGACAACGTTATACAAAGTCACATCGCTCCGATGTCAAATGGCAAACTTCGATAGCCTTATATCAAAATCATTAAAATAAAGCCGTTTACTTAAAAATAAATGAGCCAATACTAAAATAAAGCAAAGTGCTTTTTATAGTTTGCTCTGTTTCACTGTTGGGCAAAGGCCTCCCATTGCTGCTGTTTTAATTTCAATATTTTGAATATAAAATAGTCTCGATAATATTTTTTTTGTAATAGCGCATAATTATTTTGAAAACTAAAATACAGAAACCACAAATACACCTACGAAACACACATACCTACCAGTGTTAAAATTATGACATTTAGTTTAATACGAGTAATTCAACTACATAACAATTAATAGTTAGGTTTTGGGCCTGCCACCGTCCGGGAGAATCAATCTGACACATTATTTCTAGATGTTCTCGTCTTGCTAACGGCGAATATTTGCATAGACACAACCTCGTTGCCAGGATTATCCACCAGCAACTTGCTTTATAGTGAGGAGCTCGTGGTTAAATAATTACAGCCGCACAGGGCGATCTTCCGGGTTAAGCCGTGCTTGCCGAGGTTGGTCTGTGGATGGGTGACCATCTATCATAGCAAGTTTCCTCCGTGCCTCAGAAAGCACGTAAAGCCGTTGGTCCCGGCCGGTCATTTGTAGATCTTTGACAGTCGTTACTGTTAGTCAGAAGCTCTAAAGTCTGACAACCAGTCTTACCATGGGGTATCGTATTACCCAGTTACTGGGTTGTGGAGGTCCGACAGGCAGTCGCTCCATGTAAAATACTGATATCCAGCTGAATCTGGTTTGACTGGAAGCCGACCCCAATATAGTTGGGAAAAGGCTAGGCTGATGATGAACTTGCTTAATAGTACGACCTTGTGGAAGCGGAAGTGCCGTACTACTAGATATAAGTTTGCGCCCGACCCATTTCTCGAAAATGGCAATACCTCGTTGTATTGGGATCGACCTATTATCACGAAAGGACTATTGTTGTCAACAAGCCTGACATTGTGGTGATAGATTGATCGGAGCGTCGCGCAATAATTGTTGATATAACGGTCCCGCATGTCGAGAACCTCGTGAAAGCAGAAAAAGATAAACAATTCAAGTATCTTGATCTGGCTTGTAGTGGAGGTTGTTGAAATGTGGGACGTGAATAAAGCAGTTATTGTGCCGATAGTCGTGTCTGCCAATGGCTTAATTGCCAAGAGCCTCGGCCAACACCTGAGAAGGCTCTCGCTGGGTAGCTGGATCAAGCGCTTGATTCAGAAGGCAGTACTCCTGGATACGGCGCGTATTGTTAGGCGGTTCCTCTCTCAAGAGCCCTGATCACCGGAAGCCGGGACCCTGTCCCCGGTGCTGGTGGACTGCTATTTTTTTTTTAATATTTTTTATTTCTTTTTTTGTAAAAATATTTAAAAAAATGTAACAAAGAAGTGAAAAGATGAGTAAAGATAATAGTTAGTTTAATTTATTCTTGTTAGTGAAAATGTCCATGCATACATTTTCAGGTTATCTCAAACAAACTTTTAATTCCATATAAGCAAAAAAAAAAATGTTTCTACTTACATCGAAAATCCTACTACTTACATATTATTCAATTAATTCCTATACCACGCTACACTAGAATAATTATTAAGAATAGTTAATTTTCGTTTATTTCTCATGTTTGTTTTATGTTCATAATAATTATATCTGAGTGAAGAATCATGTCGAATGGAAAACAGACATGAGCATAAAGTGAAGCATCTGATTTCGGTCTTAGAGAGATTATTTCATACATTTGTTTGCGACAATTTTATATAGGAGTAGATGCATTAATGTAACGTTAAACAAATCTCTTTATTTTAGAATACATATTATAAAGAAGATATTTAATGATCAAGCCTTAGAGCTACGTAAGTAAGTACTTGAGGTCATCATCATCATCATTATCATCAGCCTTTAATGTTCCCACTGCTGGGACACAGGCCTCCTCTCTGTGAGAGGGAGTGGGCCATAATCCACCACGTGGGCCCAGTGCGGATTGGTGGATGTCACATGTCTTCGAATTTTTGATTCTAGGACATGCCGTTTTCCTCACGATGTTTTCCTTCACCGTTTTGAGAGCAGTGGTGATGAAATAAATTACACAAAGTAATACGCCTGGCGGGGTTCGAACCCAAGACCTACAACTCGTAAGTCGGGACCGATACCACTGGGCCACCACTGCTGCTGCTGCACTTGAGGTCACATCATGCATATTCGTCAGCCAAATGTAAATTAATCATCAGGGAAATTCATTCTTAATCAACTACGTATATGAATTTACTGTGTACTATCTAATCGTAACATTTTCGGATAATAATAAAAATCGGTCGTGATTTGGAAATTCCTTAGTAGTTGTTAAGTGTCTTACAACCTTCACCCTCAATTTGTCCTTTGCGTTTCAGAGCTGCGGTAGCTCCAACAATGATTTTGCCTTTCTGCGTGTGCTTCATTCGAAGATCTCATAGATATTGTCATTCGACAGATATTTGTTATAACATCTGGCTTGCGGTTTTTCCTCAGTCCAATTCTTGGTGGGCTCGTGGTGGTGTCCGAACTTCCTGTACACTATGCGATCTCCAGATGTATGGACTCTAGCCTTACATCCTTCTTTGTAGTGAGTGGAACAGGCCCAAGAAGTCGTCCTGGTGCTGTAAGTCCTTAAACGTTGGAAAGAGTAGCCACATACGAGGATATATTGCTCTCCTTGTGCTATTGAGTAAACGTATTTTACTGCGACGGCCTTATCTGCACCTAAAATGTATAATTATGTTCGTTAGCGAAAACAAATGAGTGATAATTGTTTCGATTTGAGGATTTTTGTTCTACGTATAAGTAGGTATATCATTAAAATAAAATCGGTTTGAGGCTGATTGGGAAGCTGTTATTAGTAAACCAATAATAATTTTATGTCTGGTTTGTTACGTAAAAGAAAGACAATGGATTCATATAGTCGAAATTCATAAAAGCCACTTTTTCCTTTTTCAAAAACCAAAACATGATAGTTTAATACACGATTATTGTTAACAGCGATTGGGAACATGTTTAATTGTAATGTGCCTTGAACTTGCACTACACACAGATATTCGGCAGGCCCAGGAGATGTTGACTCGACAGACCCTCGGGTGCGAATAAGAATAACTCAAAGGAACTGTTTCTATTCTTACATATTGTGCATAATTATGCGTCAAGGCGGGAGGTTGGACTGCATTCTACATCCAAGCCATTTCTGTTCATAATATTTATCGTAGTAAAACAAGAAAAATTGTTTCAGAAAAGTTTTATTATTTGACATGACTGCTTAATATTACAGCGATCAGGACAGGACCCGATCAGGTTTAGGGTGCCTTTCCACCAAAGATGCTATGCAGCTATGATGCGAGAATGTAAAAGCTAAACTGCGAAACTATTTGAGCGTTTCCACTGATGCTACGCTATGTAGTGGTGCGAATGTGCTATGAAGATGCGCAGCTGGAGCTAGAGCTGGAGGTAAAGGAAAAAAATACGTGTCGAATATTATTTAATAATTTAATTGGCTTTTTTCACTCAAATACCTTATTATACCTTTCAACGATAGATCCTTCTCACTGAATGTTTGGCACTCACAAGATCAATAAATATTTGACAAACTTAATTTTTATTTAAAATATAATATTGACGTCAAACGTCACTCACTTAATTTTAAATCACAATTTGGTTTCCCTACTACTATTCATAGTATTTAGAAGTCTAAAATATCCTGAAGAGGTTTTTCATACACTGTACAACTGCATAGGAATTATTTAACATTCATGCCTGTTAATTTAACGTACAACGTACTTGATTTTAAAGACTAAAGCTGCGAACAAATTATCGGACGCGTCAGTCAGCCGCGGCTGAGTGACGCGGCTTATTCATTATCTAGCCAGTACATTTAATACTACACTGTGCAAACTGTCGGTCGTAAGACGTGGACGTGACCTTGAGCGTTCGGACGTCCGAACAGAATCTGGCCGGCTGTCATGTCATCCGAACTACCGTGCACACTGCTAAGTTGCGTCCCTCAGCTGCGGCTGATGGACGCGTCCGATAATATGCTCCCAGCTGAAGCCGCGTCTCTTAGCCGCGGCTGACGGACGCGTCCGATAATTTGTTCTCAGCTATAATCAGCAAAATCAGCCTCAGTCTAAGATAAAATTGTACAGTCAGCATCAAAAGTTACTGACCACATTCAGATTTTCAAAATCGCTGTACTCCCTAATAATACGTAATAATACGGTGTACAGCGATTTTCAAAATCTGAATGTGGTCAGCAACTTTTGATGCTGACTGTACTAATCAAATATTATTTTTGTCTATCCAATGTTGTGTAGGTTCGTGGTTGTGTATTTCTGATAAGCTAACTATCTTATATTCAATGGTCCTCACAGATGCCCTGCATCCTTTGGAGTGGTGGGATGAGCAGTACCAACGGACGTCGGATTTCCCTTCGTAGCGACTTCGACAAGAATATTTGAAGCCGTTGTAATACAGCTGACGCTTGCCACGAGGAGTCGTGAAGACCATTGGTCCTGAAAAGAAGAGTTAATTTCAAACAGTTTTCTTAAATTAAAATTGAAAATCGCGGTCAGTCCCACTGTTTCGAATAAATACGGAATGTAAAGTAAGAATTATGAAAAACAAATATTTAAATTTAATGGGGCATCAACTCCTCGACATATCTAATTATACACTATTTTTATAACAGAGTTGAACTATATTATGAGATCAATTAAATATATCTTTTTCAGGTACAACACAGAAGTAGTGATGACGAAGACAACATTTAGACTCTAAAATGGACTAGAATATAATATTTACAAGTTTTAGAGAGTCAAGAGAACATGGAAGGAATGTCTAAAATATGTGGATAATTATTTAACATACCAAAGAATGTTATATTTGATGCACTAATTTCATTTTATAACGTGATAAGTACACTGACTAGATACGATTATAATTTCACTATGATAAAACGTTCTTTAAAACTAAATAACTAACTAAGTATGTACATGATTCTAGTAGCTACTAGTTATATAATTATCTACTTCTGCATAATAACACATTCACACACCTACACATAGTTAATAAAGCCCTATACAAGATACATAATGATACATAAAAGAAACTCACACTAAATAGGTAAGACATTTACAGCACAAAAAAATAGTGCGACTTCAATCTATTAAATATCTCTCAATTTGTTTAAGACTTTTTGTCGTTTATTGTACGTCATAACTTTTCTTTAATTCTCTTTTCTCCTTATCTGCATTAGCAATTCGGTAATTTTAATATGTAATTTAATAGCCCAAAATTCAATAAAGTATTGTCCTTTGACTATTTTCAGTTAGTTACGCCACTCTTAAGATATGTATGAAGATGTGAGGTACTTCCACACGACTTATTCACGTACTTCCACTCTTGGGTAAAATAGTCCCACAAAGACCATCAATGATTAAACGTCTGCTTAAACGTGTCTCTTGGTCTCTTGTCAATTGTTAATGATTGTGCTCTCCAAGCATCATCAAGGTCGGCACAGTTTCGTCGGTGACAGCAGTAGCTTTGCATCGTATATGCTGGCTGCTGCAGCGCCATCTTTGTTTCCGCGCGTCACTGCGAGACTTCTGCAAACAGTAGCGGTACTTGCCAACTTGCAGTATCGGATTCCCCACATTTGATCTTACGATAGTCCAACTATGTTCTGAAACAAAAATGACAACTTATAGTACCATTCTATAAAGACAGTATTTTCCTGAATATTTATTATCACCGTTTGAATTATAATGATCAGTTATTATAATAAGTGATTGATTTAATTTTAAATCACTCATTTGTATAAGCAATGAATACAAAGTCGTTCGATATACCACTCAAAAAGCGAAGAGTGTATCAATATCCAACAATGACCAACATTTATGATTCCACATATATACAAGATTGCTCGAAGGAAAAGATGCGTGTTACATTTGAGATTTGAAACAATACAAACATCCAAGTTAGTCTTTTCATTTTGAGAAAGGATTACGTATAAATTATTGTTATTTTTTAAAATATTCACACTTATTAAAATAATACATTAATTTATTATTAACATAACATATAACATATTCTATTGGGGATCTACTTACAATAATGATATTTTACTATGTATTATTAGTACCTAACTCACTCATTGGTGCAATGTCGAGTAATAATCCTCTCTGCCTCAGCTACTCAAATACTTATTAACACTGCATCTTGTGGGCTTTCGGTCATGATAGTGCCATTGACGTACAGCCACTAAATTATTTTCAATAGTAATTGCAGTAGCCTTACAACCACTATTATGACGACTACATTTCCATTTTTTTCGTAACTCAGTACTCTCCTTCCGCACTAGAGTGTATATCGGTATCCATCAATGACCAACATTTGATTCCCCATAGAAGATTCCTCGAAGGAAAAAGTGTGTGCTGCTACTGAAAAAAAAAAAAAAACCTAACAAGCTTAATTTTTTTTTATATGATTTAGTAAGATAGTATTTCATGCGTCCTACAATATAATAGATGAAAATATCACTAATAAAAAGGTTTTGAAAGGAAATACATAATTCATTACTTCATTAAAAGTTTCTTACCAAACACAATTTTTAGTATACAACACTTGACAAAATGAAAGGCTTTGTGATTTCGCTGATCCGGTTTCTAAATTAACAATTTTTGATGAGACTACAAAGGCTTAAACCCCTTCTGCACGATCCAAACCGACCGTCGACAGAGGTGACCTTGGTCGCGTCAACCTTACCCAACTGTCTGGAACGCTGTGCTGCTGTCGGCCGAACGGTTGGGGCCGACCATGGACGCAGCCTGTCGGGATGGATGTGCTCCCGACCAAGGTCATCCAATGGTCACCTCTGTCGGGCGGTCGAGTTGGATCGTGTAGCTTTGTGTTTGAGCCGTTTGGGGTTGTAACAATAATAATTGTGCCATGAGGTCCGGATGCCTCTCGAGTCTTTGAAGACATAGTAACTAAATAGTTACTTGACATGTTCCGTGACCAGAATGCTGGCCTGTTTCATAGTCAAAGAATCAGGATTGCTATCCGTTGTATACAATGCTGATTCTTTGACCATGAAGTATATAACTATGCTGCTTAAAGGTAAGCGTCCACAGGTCGGCATCGTACGTATCGGACGCATCGCATCAAACGGATTTCTGTACCTATCGGCAGTAGGGAATCTAGAACCGGTCCTTGTTGGAAGACCCGGGATTTTCGGGACAGGCGATCAGGGAACCGGGAAATCCCGGGATTTTCGGGACTTTCGGGACAAAAATGCATTTTTTCCATGGCATTAAAAACAATGAAAATAATAAGATAACTTTAGGGCATAGTATTTATTCTGATTAAAATCATACAACCAACTTATTCGTCGGCCTCATGGACATGGGTTTGCTCTAGCCTCTTTTCTATTCAGAGGTGGCAAATCTATTCACTCTAACTGTAACTGTAAGTTTCCATCCATTTAAATTATTATAGTTAGTATAATAATTTAAATGGATGGAAACTTGCAGTTCATCTAGATGTCCAATACTGGACATTAGATGTAATGCAAGTAGGCCGGTGGAAAGAGGTTATAGAATTCATGAGTTCGACCTATTTTAGGTCTCATCTTAGCCACGAGCGAAACCAATAAAAAAACGAAGAGAGGGTAAGCTTGCGTCGATGAGATGAGCTAAGCTGTAGAGTAACTATCCACCAGTTTCACGTTGCCAATTAGTCTAAGAAGCTCTGCGTTCCACTGGGTCTAGTGCAGTAAGTCGTATTTATCTGAGCCATTCCAATTATTAAGTTGAGTAAGATTGCTGCAATTCTCCATAAGAAAAAACATAAGAAACTTTGAATTTCGCGGGCTACTACGACGCAATCACCTTATGCAGAAATGGGCTTGCACATAGGCTATCCAGGTGTAAGGTATCGCTTCACTCTATTTAAGATGCCCACGTCAAAGTTGACACTGGATGTCAGCTCCATGCCCAGAAGCTTAAGGTCATCAGTTACAGAAACAGGAAAAATAGAAGTTGGTCCAAATTACTCCATAAAAGATGTAGTTTCGTGTTACTCCTACTTCACTAAAGAAATATACGCCTGTATGTGGTGGCGTTAAAAGAGAGAAGTTTCTTGTTCGCTCACTGGGATACCAAGTATGAAATCTGTTCGCTCTACCATGGTCTCTCTGAAGCAATGAACTTCATCCCCACTGGATTTTGCAGTGGGCAAGTATGTCACTGAAACAGTACTGTAATGTTATCTACCTATCCAACAATACCAGGGTGAAGTGGGTAAGAAATGTGCAGCAAAATAAGAGTTGCAAAGAAAACAGATAACTGTTGAACTCCAGAGTCAATAACCAAAAGCTCAAAGGATCAGTCATCAACGACAACTCTGATTGATCGTTCACTAAGAAAGTCTGATATCCAGCTACAAAAATCAACTGGGATACCAAAAGCAAGGAAGCTTTTTGTCTCGAGACCCTGTCAAAGGCTTTCGAGATATAACCAGTACTAAATTATCAACTTTTCTTCTCTGTCAACCACACCTGTATGATGTATCTGAACATGTTATTCCGTATATAACGACGAAGTGAATAAATACCTTACATCCAATTTGATTCTTTTGTTCTATAAAAGAATTAACAAGTTTAAACAAATTATTTATACTGTGTTTCTTGAGTCCCGAAAATTCCGAATTTCCCGGTTCTCAGTCGCATGTCCCGGGTTTTAAAATATACTTCAAGAACCGGGAAATCCCGGGATTTTCGGGACCGGGATTTCCCGGTTCGATACCCTAATCGGCAGCAATCGGATTGCCGACGCGAGTATCAGCAATCGGATTGCCGATGCCACCTTCATTTGGATTTTTTTAGTGATCGTACGTTCGGAAAGTGTTTGTGAGAAAGGAGGAAAGCGATGCAGAGGTTGTTATTGCTTGTTTTTTAGCAGAAGAGGAATGCAAGAAAGAAAAAGAACAAATGATTCAGTAAGCGTGCGGGGCGCGTCCACTGATCGGCATTCCGTATGACGTCATCGGTATGCATCGCATGTAGGCATTGCCGATGAGCCGTCCGTACGATGCGGATCAGATTTTGTTTATAGTGGACGCAGTTGTACGAGTTTTAATACAAGGCAAACTAAAATCCGTTACGTACGATACGTCCGATACGTGCGATGCGGACCTATGGACGCTTACCTTTATACTTTATATTGGACCAACTACAAATTGGCCCAACTGCGAGTTGGAACAACCGCCAATTGGAGCAATCATGCTTAAATACCTCTGAACTTTGACATTTTGAACTTGTACAAAAATAATGTAAATACACATCGTTGTCTAATTAATTTACGCCGCATAATAGTCTGTTAGGAAAGTCATCAATTATGAAATACAGTGAGGTAATAATAAACATACAAATTGAGTTTCTAAGCACTCTTTTTTATGATTCAATAACATCCTATATTTTATACAAATACTTTTTAAAATGGAGAATATTTATTTATAGAAATAACAGGTGTACTTCTTATAAATATATCCCTTTTATCGTCCTTGCGTCTATAAGGGTGTTGGTCATGTTCGTGCCATCGACGTACATCCACTAAATTATCTTCAATAGTAAACGCAACAGCCTTACACCCACGACTATGACGACTGCACCTCCATTTTTTCCGGAACTCGGTACTATCCTTCCCTATGAGTGTGTATCGGTATCCATCAATGACCAGCATTTGATTCCCCTTACATGACATTTCGAAAAAAAATGTGTGTGGTGTAACTGAAACATAACATAAATACCAAGGTTTATCACACTGCGGTATGCTAGGATTTCTTATATTTAGATTCTACAATATAATAGTTGAAATTAAATGTAGATTCAATTATGAGAAAAGCCACACCGCGCATGCCCTAATAATAATCGACTAGGCTAGCCAGTTAAGAAGAAAACTCTCAAAAGCAGTCGGATAATGAGTAATGTCAGTCCAATTTAATATTTTATTATAATTAATTTCATTTTTAAACGTTGAAAAGATACAGACCGTCGTACTCTAGAAAATTAAACATCTGTTCAACACTTGTCTAATAAAAGCGTAAATGCAAAAATACTCTTATAACAATATCAAATGCCGTTTTGAAACTGACAGTTTTAAGACAAGTGTTCAACAGATGTTTAACTTTTGTAGTAAGATGGAGAGTTTTCCATATAACCAGTGAGATATAGTAAACAACGATATATTCATCACCACCAACACACTATCTTTCACAGTTCAAAAGGTTTTGAAAGGCAATACACAATCTATTGTTTCATTAAAATCATTTTAATAATCTCGACAACATAACAAACAAATTTTTTTCACACCCTTTTACGGTAAACCCTTTGATAGTTTATTTATGAAATCAGAGACCGAGTGAGTGTTATGCAATTAGAAAGGTAAAGGATACAGTTTATGAACAGATAACAGAGGCCTTACCCTGTGGGAAAGAGACAGAGCTATACAAGTCGTCTAGCGCCATCTCTTTCCCACAGCCTAAAGACTCACGTTTTAAGAGTTCAGAGATAAACACCTCAAAACATAAAAATGGTTATGAACGTTTTGGAATAAATTATTTTGCCGTCGAGAGTCCGTAACTTAGCTCTACAGCGAGACCGCATTCTTCTTGAACATGTCCACCTCACTACTCCAGATTTGCTTCGGTAATCTTTCATTTCATGATTTCAGTATACCTTAATCCCTTACCTATGCTTACTTGCGAATGTAAAAGAAACATTCAAAAATATTTTTAATCTATAACAAATCAACAAAAGATGATTTATTAATATTGGAAGAAAAAGATTTGATAAAAGAAGATCAATTTAAGATTTACTTTTCTCTACAAAATTCTTTTACGATGGCATCTGAAATTATAGCTATGAAAAGCCACAAAAACGTCAAAAATTGAATGTTAAAGTTATTTTTAGGTACCTATTGGAAATTGTTGTTTATTATTTGCATTATTTATATATTTATCTACCACAGTAACATCACGACTTACAAGATGAACAACAAAAATTATAATAAGATAATGATAATATGAATAGATATTCCAAAATCAGATATTTTATTAATACACAACTACTCGACTATTTTGTACTATTCTCGGAAAAATCTAACAGTTACATCTTTTTTCATTAACGCAGCGTTTATTATTTTGAACAGTTAGGTAACTTTGTTAACAGATTTTTCATATTATCCGGAACTTAAATATGAAGCATTTCTGTAATAGTTTAAACGTTTTCAACTGTAATCACATAATAAATACTTATCTCTTCTAAATTAACACATAATTCAATATAATTATGTGTTAACCAATAATACAAAACCAACATAATGATTGAATTTGACAAACATTCAAATTCTACCATTTTTTTATCACAACACGAGTATAACTATAAAACGACAGGATCTGATCGGTACCAAAATAAATGTAAACAAAATTTTTGTTTATAGGATAACGAAATTTTCCACATAGTCTAATTCCCAGACCTCTATTGATCTACTTATAATTATTAATTTACTTTTTACTCTAAAGATATAATTTTATAGTAGATATGTTTTTTGCTTTTTTTTATAAGCATTCAATTGCTAAAATATCTTTTCTTACTCATACTTTTCAAAATGATTGTACTAACGTAAGCAATGAACGAAGATCTTGGAAAATTAATTAAATATTGGAAAAACAATATTTAATTTATCTACAACATTTTTAAAGTATTACCTATGTTTCTTTTTTGGATGGTTGTGAAAGTTATTTATTTTAATGATGTCACTCTCTATTGTGTAGATTTGAGCTTTACATCCTCGAAAACAATGGCTGGAACAGACCCAGCGGACCTTCAATCCTTTTGAAGATTTTTGTGTGAACAGGTAATCACCAACTTTTAGCATCGTCCTTCCAGTAGTGCTTGACTCCGTGAATTCACACAAATCTACAAAAAGAAACAAACAGTATTGTACCAGTCATTATTAAAAATCATTACAGAATGCTGTTTATGTCCATGCATTTCTATATAAATTCGTTGCGATTTTGGTGATCACCAGACAGCAATTAGCCCACATCAGTCCACTGGCCATAAATAATTGAAAACATAATATTCAAACAAAAATTCCTGCTTGATATGGAGGGAAGTTATTCCTCCTCTATTCTTTTCTGATTAAGGCCAGGTTCCAGTACAGTCCGCAGCTATGAGCGCACTACCTCAGCCCCCGCAAAGGGGCGGGGCAAGTCGACAGCGGTGCGGGCGGGAGGGACCGTGTGTGTATATGCCACAGCGTAGCGTAATGCAGTAAGTCAATTACGTACGAGTGTGTCTGGATTAGATTTTCGTAAAATGATATTCGAGATAGTTTTGATTTTACAAAGTGCATACAATGGAGTACTTTCTTAGGCAGCAGTATATTTAATATGTGCCGAGTTTGGGCTCGTTTTGTTATGATGACATCTTACCTGCGGACTTGATGGAGTGACCTGAAGGTCTACATCGGTGACTGCCACTGGAACTCGGCGACGGATCGAACTAGATGTGCCGAGTTTGGGCTCATTTTGTTAGTTATGATGAGATCTTATCTCCGGACTTGATGGAATGACCTGAAGGTCTACATCGGTGACTGCCACTGGAACTCGGTGACGGATTGAAATAGATGTGCCGAGTTTGGGCTCGTTTTGTTAGTTACGATGAGATCTTACCTCCGGACTTGATGGAGTGACCTGAAGGTCTACATCGGTGGCTGCCACTGGAACTCGGCGACGGATCGAACTAGATGTGCCGAGTTTGGGCTCGTTTTGTTAGTTATGATGAGATCTTACCTCCGGACTTGATGGAGTGACCTGAAGGTCTACATCGGTGACTGTGACTGCCACTGGAACTCGGCGACGGATCGAACTAGATGTGCCGAGTTTGGGCTCGTTTTGTTAGTTATGATGAGATCCTACCTCCGGACTTGATGGAATGACCTGAAGGTCTACATCGGTGACTGCCACTGGAACTCGGCGACGGATCGAACTAGATGTGCCGAGTTTGGGCTCGTTTTGTTAGTTATGATGAGATCTTACCTCCGGACTTGATGGAGTGACCTGAAGGTCTACATCGGTGACTGTGACTGCCACTGGAACTCGGCGACGGATCGAACTAGATGTGCCGAGTTTGGGCTCGTTTTGTTAGTTATGATGAGATCTTATCTCCGGACTTGATGGAATGACCTGAAGGTCTACATCGGTGACTGCCACTGGAACTCGGTGACGGATTGAAATAGATGTGCCGAGTTTGGGCTCGTTTTGTTAGTTACGATGAGATCTTACCTCCGGACTTGATGGAGTGACCTGAAGGTCTACATCGGTGGCTGCCACTGGAACTCGGCGACGGATCGAACTAGATGTGCCGAGTTTGGGCTCGTTTTGTTAGTTATGATGAGATCTTACCACCGGACTTGATGGAGTGACCTGAAGGTCTACATCGGTGGCTGTCACTGGAACTCGGCGACGGATCGAACTAGATGTGCCGAGTTTGGGCTCGCTTTGTTAGTTATGATGAGATCTTACCACCGGACTTGATGGAGTGACCTGAAGGTCTATATCGGTGACTGCCACTGGAACTCGGCGACGGATCGAACTAGATGTGCCGAGTTTGGGCTCGTTTTGTTAGTTATGATGAGATCTTACCACCGGACTTGATGGAGTGACCTGAAGGTCTACATCGGTGGCTGTCACTGGAACTCGGCGACGGGTCGAACTAGATGTGCCGAGTTTGGGCTCGTTTTGTTAGTTGTGATGAGATCTTACCTCCGAACTTGATGGAGTGACCTGAAGGTTTACATCGGGGAGTCGGAAACTCGGCACATCTAGTTCGATCCGTCGCCGAGTTCCAGTGGCAGTCACCGATGCAGACCTTCAGGTCACTTCATCAAGTCCGGTGCTAAGATCTCATCATAACTTACAAAACGAGCCCAAACTCGGCACATCTAGTTCGATCCGTCGCCGAGTTCCAGTGGCAGTCACCGATGCAGACCTTCAGGTCACTCCATCAAGTCCGGACGTAAGATCTCATCATAACTAACAAAATGAGCCCAAACTCGGCACATCTAGTTCGATCCGTCGCTGAGTTCCAGTGGCAGTCACCGATGTAGACCTTCAGGTCACTCCATCAAGTCTGGTGGTAAGATCTCATCATAACTTACAAAACGAGCCCAAACTCGGCACATCTAGTTCGATCCGTCGCCGAGTTCCAGTGACAGCCACCGATGTAGACCTTCAGGTCACTCCATCAAGTCCGGAGGTATGATCTCATCATAACTAACAAAACGAGCCCAGACTCGGCACATCTATTTCGAAACGTCGCCGAGTTCCAGTGACAGCCACCGATGTAGACCTTCAGGTCACTCCATCAAGTCCGGAGGTAAGATCTCATCATAACTAACAAAACGAGCCCAGACTCGGCACATCTATTTCGAAACGTCGCCGAGTTCCAGTGGCAGTCACCGATGTAGACCTTCAGGTCACTGCATCAAGTCCGGACGTAAGATCTCATCATAACTAACAAAATGAGCCCAAACTCGGCACATCTAGTTCGATCCGTCGCTGAGTTCCAGTGGCAGTCACCGATGTAGACCTTCAGGTCACTCCATCAAGTCTGGTGGTAAGATCTCATCATAACTTACAAAACGAGCCCAAACTCGGCACATCTAGTTCGATCCGTCGCCGAGTTCCAGTGGCAGTCACCGATGTAGACCTTCAGGTCACTCCATCAAGTTCGCATCCTAGCTAAAAAATAAGTGGTCCATAAAAAAAAATTACATCGTTTCAAAATTAGATCACTTGACTATTTTATTCTATTCCCGCAACTAACACGTAATCGCTTGTGTGTGTGACTTTGTTTCCATGTAGTAGTTCAGTTTTATGCCTGCTTACGTAACCGCGCGGGGGGAATTTTTGCGCAGCAACGACGTACGTCCATCCTCTATCACGCCTCGGCGGGTACTGGCGAGCGCCCGGTGAGCGAAATAATGCCAATATTTTGGGTATTTTATTTCTTGGAGAAAAATTATAACGAAATTTTAAAATTTGCTTTTACCATGCACTTCTAAATAATGAGCTGTTTTTATTTTTATAAGTTTCATATAAATTCATTGTGAAATCTCTAAGCAGTGGATGTTTGAAAATTGTGATTTAGTGTCATGTTTGAGATTTTTTTCTATCGAGCCAATTATTCCAATTCGTGTTTCTATCTTTACCATTCACTCGAGGATATGTTCAACTTTAATATTATGATTTTTTTTTATTAAAAATATCATTGTTAATGAGACTTTCAGACGTTTGAAAATCTTAAAAATTACTGAAAGCCCGCCTTAATTTCGTTGCAAAATCCAAAACAGGTAAATTCATTCTCCGGGACACGTCGAGAATCATTGTCTCAGCTTTTCTGGTGGTTGCCACTATTGATTCCACAAACATTCCAGTAATACACATTGATTAAATCTCTATCCGTATTTACTTTGTTTATAATTAAACACAAATATTACGGTGTAAGCAGGTGTAAAGAAAACAAAAGGCAAACGTGTAATAGTATACATTGATTAAAACAACAAACAATAAAATTCTAATACAAAATGAATTGTGAACAATTTACTCGCAGCTTTGGAAATCGGGTACTGAAAAAGAATTCACAAGGTTTGAACACACTGATGTGTTCAAAAGCACGTCAGTACCAATTTCACCGTCCATTTACTGATTCGATAAGAAATACCAACGTAACTAAAGATCAACTAATTAGTGATTATGATCACGTACGTAGTAAACAATCTCTTGGTCTATCGTATGTACCCTCGCCTTGCAACCCTTATTGCAGTGGGAAGAACATCGCCATAAGCGTTTCCCTGACCCGAATGAGTTGCTTTTCAAACAAAAACTGTAGCGTCCGACCCGCAGGATATGGTTACCTCGTTTTGACACCGTGAAGAAATAATCTGAAACATTTGTTTATTACTTAAGTGAATGAAGCGAAAATATTATCAGAAGAAAAATAAGCAGTTTTTTTTTGTTATATTAATTTTGAAAAAAATTTACGAATTTTTTTAATAAAATTTCCATGACCACAAATGAGAATTCCACAAATAAACATAATCTTACAGTTGTTATTCTAGGTAGAAAAAACTATCGTAAAAGTAATTTTGATAAATGCAAGCGAATATTCTCTCCACAAGGGTAAGTATTAGAAATAAAATACTAACAACTTTTATGTTTTATTATAATTATTTAGAAATGGATCCATATCAATAATTATATTACAGTAGTGTAATATCTATCACCAGCCGTATCATTTGCCATCTCATTGGATTATGAATGTGCGAAAAGGACGAGTGTAGCTACTGTTATTGAGAAGACTACTATCATGATATTAAAATAACAGCTCATCTGGATAGCGAGTGGTATGAATATCTGAATAATAAACTATTTGATCGTTGATTGTGTGGATGACTGCCTTGCACCCGTACTTGTCATGGCTGGTACATCTCCATCGGACCTTGTAAGAGTTTTTCGGACCATTTTGTCGGTACTTATTACCACCTATGATGAGAATCCTGGCGCCTCTCCTTCCATTGACGAACGTTGGAAAAAGCTCTTCTGAAAGTAGATGATTATGTTATTAGACACCCGTAAGTAAAAGCCGTAAACGGGGAATGAATTAAAACTCACTCATATTGCTACATATTTTATAATGCCGATAATGGTGTTTTGTAAAGTTTTTGTAAGAAAAAAATAATTACTTAGTTCAATTATAACTTTCAGTAAAAGAGATAGATTTATGGTTACTTATGGTTACATCCCAATTACTGTCATGGAAGAGAGAACGGCAGGAAGAACATGAAAGGAAAATGGCGTTAGTAAATTAGAGCTCCAATTAAAGACACAATTATAAAAACAATTCATAATTTTCGAGTTTTATTGAAACAACTCTCCTATTTATTGTCACAATATCAATTTATTTAGTTACAAATATTTTGGTACATTAACCATACCATTTGTTCAGTACTACACCAACAATATGGCATGAATGAAACAGATAATTACCGACGATGTTAGTTGAGACTTGTTGACCTAGACAATTTTCAATCACTTTCAAAGTTTATTGTCGTTTCACAATGATTTTAAACAAAGACTGTCATAAGCATTTCGGTCAGTTTTGTCACTTTCTCGAAAAGTGGCTCTTATTCTCTACGATTAGGTTCGATATGCAATATACATATTTCACACTCGTGTTTATTATTTATTTACATGTGTGGATGAAAAAAAAACAAAATAAATTAAGTCCAATTTGATTCAATGCCTACAGTCCGCGCCGCCACTCATGATGCGGCGCTAGTGTCAATGTGACCCACCTTACACCCTTATTTAACTTAATTTGCGCTGATTTACAAAGTAAACAATTTCGTTATCAACAGTGTGTAGTCTTGACGGACATCCGAAGCGCTCGTGTGTCGCACACCGCCGTCTTATTTTATCTGAAAATATTCTATTAATTCTATACTATAAATCTCCTATCATAAGCATGTCTTTTCCTCGGCTGCTTTGAGAAAAAAATTGGTGTGAGATCTGTAATGTATTACCTCAATTATTTCTAATAAATAAATATAATAACCGATAAAATACCGACTGACCAAATTGGTCAGTAGAACTTCAAAGAAAGTAATATTGATACAAGGACACTTTTTTTCTTATTTATTTACCATAGTTAAAATAATTCAAAGATCTCCTATTTTTTTTATGTTTCCTGGTGGAGAATGGTTGTGGTCTTCAGGAGCGTGATCTATGACGTCATCAATAGTCGTGACTTTAGAATAGCAAGACCTGTTGGTACATCTCCAATTGACCCTATGTCCAGTCCCACATGCGCGTGAGAGCCCTCACGACGGGGGATGCAGTGGCCCGGGGCAGGGTCGTCTGGGCGGTGTCTTTGGACATCTCCAACGCCTTTAACACCCTGCCCTGGAGTTGCATCAGGGAGGCACTCCGGTATCACCGGGTGCCGACCTACCTCCGCCGCATAGTCGAGGACTACCTGACGGACAGAGCTGTCATCTACCCCGGTCACCGGGGAGAGTGGAACCGGCGAGAGATGTCGTGCGGTGTTCCACAGGGTTCGGTCCTGGGACCGCCCCTGTGGAACATCGGATACGACTGGGTGCTGCGCAGCGACCTCCCTGACGGCGTCAGCGTAATATGTTACGCTGACGACACGCTCGTCCTGGCACAGGGAGAGTCGCACCAGGCGGCGGCCGACGTGGCGACGGAAGCGGTTGCGACAGTCGTCGATAGGATCCGGCAGCTGGGACTCGAAGTGGCGCTGCACAAGTCAGAGGCCATGTGTTTTCATGGCCGTCTGAATGCGCCGCGGTCAGAGTCCCACATAACGGTAGGAGGAGTTCGCATCGGCGTCAAGAGGACGATGAAGTACCTGGGACTCGTCCTCGACAGCCGGTGGAACTTTAGGGAGCATTTCCTGAGTTTGGCCCCCAGGCTGAACCGGGCGGCGGCCGCCCTCAGGCGACTGCTGCCCAATCTCGGCGGGCCGAACGCCTCCTGCCGTAGGCTGTACGCCGGCGTCGTGCGGTCCATGGCCCTCTACGGGGCCCCTGTGTGGGCCCTGAGCATCCGGACGCGACCACTGAAGTTGGTCGCATGCCAGAGGGTCATGGCTATCCGGATGATCCGGGGATACCGCACGATTGCCGGCGAATCGGCCAACCTCCTTGCCGGATTACTGCCCTGGGATCTGGAGGCGACTGCCCTCCAGCGCGTCTATGAGTGGCGCGTGGAGGCGCAGCGCCGGGGCGTGACCCCGCTGCCCCGTGAAGTCGAGGCGCGGCGGGAAGAGCTCCGGCGCGATCTCAGGGCAGTATGGAGGGGACGACTGTCGCTACCGAAGGCCGGGCACGCCACAATTGCGGCGGTAAGACCCCTCTTTGAGGAGTGGCTGGAGAGACGTCACGGCGTCCTGACCTATCGGATGACGCAGGTCCTCACCGGACACGGAAGATTCGGGAGGTACCTGTGCCTGATGGGGAAGGAGGAAACGTCCGGGTGCCACCACTGCGAAGATCGCCCGGAGGACACAGTAGAGCATACGGTGCAAGACTGCCCAGCTTGGGCGGTGCACCGACGTGTCCTCACGGCGGCGATAGGCGGAGACCTCTCGCGCCCGGCATTGGTTGCGGCCATGCTGCGGGGCGAGACGGAGTGGGAAGCGGTCAGCTCCTTCTGCGAGGCAGTAATGCTCGTGAAGGAGGAGGCGGGCCGCGAGCGAGAGAGGACAGCGTCCTCCCTCCGCCCCAACCGCAGTGGTAGGCGCCCGCGGCGTCCGACGTCAGCAGACGATCTCCGGCCACCGTAGGCGCGGGCATGCGGGCAGCGAGTAAAGGGCAACTCGCTGCCCGACCAAGGACCATGCCCGGGTCGACGGCGCGTTGTGTCCCACGCGCGCCTCAAAGAGCGTCAGCATAATGACGGGGCCCCCCTCTCAGAGGGCCAAAGCCTGCCGGGGTCGCGGGATTATTTCCTTACCGTAACCCCGGAACGAAACAGGCTATGAAGGACACCGTGGATTTTAGTCAGTAAAAGTCTGACAGTCCCTCCCGCCCTGCCCGGGGCCGGAGGACTCATTTGATGATTTTACCACGCTAAAAAAAAAAAAAAAAAAAATGTCCAGTCCCACGTGTTCGACTGTACGTGTATCCATTCAGGATTAGTAACTTTTGTCCTTTTTTTGAGTACACATAATTTGCTGAAATATAACGTTTTGTTCTTGGATTAATTATTATATCACTATTATTATAATGTGAAGGTTTCTGAAGATGTAGTGATGTAGATGAAGTGTAGAAGATATGTTTGTTACCCTTCTCACAACATCTCACTTCTAACAGATTTAAATTATGTCAATTTTTTTTTGACAAAAAAAATGCTCCTCTTAGGTCTCCTGGAAAAAAATCTCTTAGAAATAAGTAGAAGAAGTACTTTGTACTTTTCTTCCCTATTTAAATATACCTTTGTAAAACCATTCTGTATGTTAACTTATACAACGTGTAACGTTAAATGTGCAAAACCTCTCGTGGGGTAACTCAGCCCATGTCACTGAACAACGTTTGTTCTAAGACGTTTGGAAATTCACAAAAAAAAAATTGATTTTTCATACTGATGGGCCCGATCAATTTCTCATTTTGTATGAAAAACCAATTTTTTTTATTGCGAATTTTCAAAAGTCTTAGAACAAACATAGTTCAGTAACATGGGCTGAGTTACCCCACGAGAGGTTTTGCGCATTTAACGTTACACGTTGTATAAATAAAAACTTCGAATCTCATTATAATTAAATTAAAAATTTATTAATTTAACAGCCAAATATATTAGTCTTAATCTAATTTTACTAGAATTCTAGCGTTACTTAACCTTTAAGTATGGACGTGGAGTCTCACAGGCTACTCGATGTTTTCGTTTTCTTAGTTTAACCTAATTCCCCCCACTCCCCGCGATTGAGCGGCTCAGTAGCTTTTGTATTAGTTGTAAAACTACCAACGAGGGAGGAGGTTGCGTCTTCCGATGAATATCACGTAAGTAATGACCATCCAAATATTGACCGACGCCTATCAGGCTACACGTCCATTGTTGCCCTATGATATATTTTATAAGGGCGATTAGGTTTGTTTCGAGAAAATATTGACAACAACTTTAGTGGTCGCGTCCGGATGCTCAGGGCCCACACAGGGGCCCCTTAGAGGGCCATGGACCGCATGACGTCGGTGTACAGCCTTCGGCAGGAGGCATTTGGCCAGCCGAGATTGGGCAGGAGTCGCCTGAGTGCGGCTGCTGCCCGGTTCAGCCTTGGGGCCAAATTCAGGAAATGCTTCCTGAAGTTCCACCGGCTGTCGAGGACTAGGCTACCTAGGTACTTCATCGTCCTCCTGACGCCGATGCGAACTCCTACCGTTATGTTGTAACCCGACTGTGGCGCGTTGACGTGGCCATGAAAACACATGGCCTCCGTCTTGTGCAGCGCCACGTCGAGTCCCAACCGCCGAATCCTGTCGACGACTGTCGCGACCGCTTGCCTCTCTTCGGTTCCACTCTCCCCGGTGACCGGGGTAGATGACGGCTCTGTCCGTCAGGTAGTCCTCGACTATGCGACATAGGTAAGTCGGCACCCGGTGATACCGGAGTGCCTCCCTGATGCAACTCCAGGGCAGGGTGTTGAAGGCATTGGAGATGTCTAATGACACCGCTAAGACGACCCTGCCCCGGGCTACTGCATCCCCCGTCGTGACACGCGCATGATGGCGTCCACCGTCGAGCGCCGACTGCCAATAAACTTACGTTATTAGACTGTTGTCAATTTTTTTAATATTTGTTACCTGAAATAGGTGTTTTGCGTTTTAGGTTTCAGATATATTATACTTTGAGAAAAAAAGACTCGTTTCGTTAAATAATTAGTTTAGCTATTTTTAATACCTAAAATATAAATGAAGTAAATTTAAACTGAAAAGTACCATTATTTTTGTTTTTTTGTAATTTCTATAATTCTTCAAATAAAAGTTTATTATAAAAGCACGTTATTTTATTGCTAAATCACATAACTTTAATATTCAATCAGTTTTAAAGCGATCTTATATCAAATTCCCAAACAAAATGTGTGTGCATATAGGAGCCTCTGAGACTCCACGTCCACGGTAGTGTTAAGAAAAAATGACGTCCATACTTAAAGGTTAACTATCGTAATTCAATATTTGATACGTACGATTTTCATGATTTTAGAGACAGAATGTAAAGTCTGTCTATAAAATCATGAAAATCGATGAGGGCGTTGCGGATATCATCGACATGTTTTTCGACTCTATTTATATATCTATGGCATTTCTATTCCCTTTCAAGTCTACGGTGATAACGAGTCGCAAAACAAGTCGATGACGTATCTACGATGTACCTCGATTTAGTGCTGGACTAGACGTACGATGTACCTCGATTTAGTGCTGCCCTACTTTGAATAATTTTAGTTCCCTCAAACATCGTTTTCATGATTTTATAGACAGACTGTACATGTACATACTTTACCAATGTAGACAGACACGAAATTATAGTACCTATTAACCATTTAAATTGAAACGGAACAAAATCTCCGCTCAATAAATCATTTGATTTTAAAATATATACCATCACGTATTACAAACTGTGGTGGTGGATGATTGTGATCACGATTCTCCATCTTGACAGTGTCATCATCAAATAATATGACTGACGCTTTACACTTCATGTTTCGCTGTGATGAACATCGCCAGTGGCTAGTGCGAGCTCTCGTGTATTTCCGTTGGAAAAAAAAAGTGAAGCCGTTGGCCAAGAGCAATCTGGAACCGTATTTTGAATTTACAATCTGGTAGCATCCTGAAAACAAAACAATGTAGGCATTTTATGGTAGAACAACTAAATAAAAAGAGCTTAGTTTGCGTATAGTCTTAAAAATATTATAATGTTATTGTTAATAGCTGTTCCCCATGGTTCCACCCCAACTGCTTGGGTCCTGTTTTTCGTAGCGTGATGTAATACAGCCTATCTGACCTTGACAGCACTTTGGGCCCTATCAGAAAACCAGCGCTGTGGCATTTTAAAAAGATGTCGCAGTACGTGCTGAGATAGGAGCCTTTTGGCCTCGCACAGGACTATTTTATGTTATTTTTGTTCCGTTTTTTATCTTTTTTATGTTATTTTGTATTACTTTTGTATTTCTTTTTCTTCTGTATAGTTTTGTTTGTTCTGTCCTGTGTGTGTCAATAGATCCCTTCTTTCTTTCCTATAACCTTCTTCGATAAAATTGGCTATTTAACACAAAAATATTTTTCTATTCGAACCAGTATAGACGTTCCTAACATAAGCGCGTTCAACCAAAGAAACTCTTTATTAATAATTATTGTAATTTGTCTGTCTGTCACTCCTTCATTTTCACACCTCAACGGCTATACAATTGCATCCGGCAAGACCAGAAGCTGATCCCAACATAATTTGGCATAGGGCTAGTTAAGTGATGAAAACTACAAACTCAGTTCCAAGAATATCTTTAATTATGAAATATGTATAATAAAAAGAATAACTAAATCTAGGAGTATTCTATACACAAGGTTTTATTATAATAATATTCCACAACTATCACACAACGCCATGTAGCCCCAAGCTAAGCAGAGCTTGTGTTATGGGTACTAGACAACTGATAAACATACTTATATATTTCTAAATACATACATATTATAGATAAATTACACCCAGACACAGAACAAATGATCGTGCTCATCACACAAACATTTGTCCTGGGTGGGAATCGAACCCACGACCTCCGGCATAGCAGTCAGGGTCACTAACCACTAGACCAACAGGCCAGTCAAAGTATTATACATCGTCCTCAAGCATAATTCAATAGGGTTTAATTATGTTTTGGTGAAGGAGATGTTGTAATTTTTGTGAAGTCAACGACTGCAGGTAGTAATCAGTTGAAGTTATTTGAAATATCAGTTAGAATCGATTTCAAACATTTATGTCTGTATAGTTTAAATCTTATTTAATCATATCTTATACAATATAGCTTTCAAACAATCTCTTAAATAAACAACATAATTGTAAAAATATAATCGTGTTACCTACCACAAAAAAAAGCTGTTGAACGCTTGTCCAAAAAAAAATGGTAATTGCAAAACAACCCTTGTATCAACGTTAAAATGACATTTCGACGTTGACGTTTTTTTAGACAAGTGTTCAACAGATGTTGAAATCTTTCTCGTAGTAAGACGGTAAGAGTTTGAAAACATGTAACACCTCCTCCAGACTTCTTATATTAAGTATTACACTTTGATATATTGTCCATCAATGATTAAGTATTTCGGCGGGACATGGTAATGGTCTACATTACCATATAAAATGCTACCATAATCATCTACAATTAGCTTCGCTTTGCACCTATACGCGGTCTTTCCTGTACATTGCCAATACGTAGTTCTTCTTTTAGTAGACTGATGCTGATAGCAGTACGTATAATCTTTATGAAGAATCAACCGCTTGCCCTTCTTTGAATTGATGTACTTGAAGTCTGAAATGAAACTCACTATGTTTATTAAATCAATATGCGTGATTTTTAGCAGAAACATTTATAATCTGAAGATGATGATGATAGATTGACTTCATGTATCACTCAAGTACCGCCAACATCATTCATGCCTTATGCCTTCTTTTAATACACACACGCAATTTATCTAGGTATGTTTAGTCAACTTCGTTACAACAAAGTGTACAAAATAATCAAGTTTTAAGGCCTATTCAGACCTAAGCGGTATTCGCTACCGTCTGCGGCAGAGAAAACCCAGTGGGTATGCGGTAATATTACTGTTCACACCAAAACGGATTTCGCTATCCTTGTGGGTAGAATAACGCGCGGTAGGTCGCTCTAGCCGCGGTACTTGATACTAAATACCTGAGCGAAACCCGCGCTGTATGTACCTCTACCCACAGCGGCAGCAAATTTCGCTCAGGTCGCTCTAGCTGCGGTACTTGATACAAAAAAACTGAGCGAAACCCGCGCGGTATGTACCTCTACCTACAGCGGCAGCGAATATCGCTTAGGTCTGAATAGGCCTTTATTATTATGTTACCATTTTAAATTCTCACATAATTGCCATCGCGGTCAATATAAAACGGTTGTGGTGGATGGTTATGGTCTAAGTTCCCATCTATAATTGCACCATGACTGTCAACCACTATCAATATAAAACGGTTGTGGTGGATGGTTATGGTCTAAGTTCCCATCTATAATTGCACCATGACTGTCAACCACTATCAATATAAAACGGTTGTGGTGGATGGTTATGGTCTAAGTTGCCATCTATAATTGCACCATGACTGTCAACCACTATCTTTGCTTTGCAGTTTATTCTAGTTCTTACTGAACATTGCCACTGGATAGTTCCTTTGGTAGAAGATCGATGATTGAAACAATATGTGTATTTTCTGTACAGAATCAACTGTCTGCCTTGTTTTGAAGTGATGTACTTAAAATCTGAAATAAAGGAGATCTTATTAAAAACAATGTAGCTAGAAAATGCAGCAAATCAGGCATATTCAACGACATTTTTTATATGTTGTGAATTATTTGGCCGTTTATGAGTTGGAGCATTTTTAGAGTATTTTCTAAATCAAATAAGAGTACAATATCATACTAGCTTGTCCTATTGCTCGGCTACTATTAGTCTAAGTGTGATTTTATAGCCTATTGCTTTCCTTGATAAATAGTATATCCACCACAAAAATCTATTTTTTAATTTGAACCAGTAGTTCCTGAAATTACCGAGTTCAACTAAACAGACTTATCAGGTTTACAATATTGATAATATTAAAATGGATTTCTTCGGGGATGTACAACTTAAGTTTTCAGGTTTTATTTTAATATTATTTTATTGACATATTCCACAGGAAATACTCACTACAGTACTAAGCATTATAAAAGCATACATCAATAGCATACTGAAAAGTATGCATCTTATCATCAATTTGACCGCGAGTGAGTGCCGGATGACTATGTTCGGACTGAAAATATAGAACATTATTATATCCATCCAAAACTATCCTTGCTCTACATTTTTTGTAATTGTGACTGGAACAGCGCCAGTGGAATGTGTCTTTCTTTTGATTTTGAATATGTCGGCAGTATGTGAACCCATTGTATAGTATCATATCTTTTCCTTGTCTTGACTTGAGGAACATGAATGCTGAAACAAAATAATTATATTTAGGGACCATCACCGCTACAGTGGGAACTCTGAAGAACTTTGATTAATTCAATGAAAAAGCTAATGAGTGACTGGCTAGCTTTGTTTAGTAAAATAAAAGTACATAATACTTACTCATGTAAATTGTTAAATTTCATAAACTGTGTAAATATTTTTTTACATAATTATGGTATATCTAAGTGCTGAAAGAACAACGCATTTAAATGTTGATTAAACATATTCTTAAATAACATCTATATAAGATATTTTATACGGTCTAACTACATAAAACTGAATGTTGAACACGTCTTGTCAAAAAAACTGTCAACTTCAAAATTGCATTTGACGTTGATATAAATGTCGTTTTTAAGGTACACTTTTTTAGACAAGTGTTCAACAGATGTTTAACTTTTTGTAGTACGACGGTTTCAATCGAGAATAACAATACTCATGACTAAATTATCTTATTTTAAAATATTTTCCATCGCGAATAATAAACTGGGGTGGTGGATGGTTGTGATCATGATTCGCCATCTTGATGGTGTTATCAGCAAATAATGTTATTGCAGCTCTGCACTTCTTCCTCTTAGTCGATGAGCATCGCCAGTGGTTGGTGCTAGTTCTCAGAGATTGACGTTGGTAAAAAAAAGAGAAACCGTAGGCCAAGAGTAACCGGGAACCATGATTTGTATCAACAAACTGGTACTCTGTAAGCAAAACAATTTATTTCATGGTAGAGCAACTTTAAAAAATCGACTAGATATACGTTTACAGCCTTAACATATTAAAATGCTATTGTTGATGTAAAAGTTACTGGGTCAATTCCTCTATCTGTTATTGTTTATATTCATTCACCTCAGCATGTAAATTAATGTAGTTGAGCCTAACAAATGGGATAAGAATAATTAGATAATGAAAACTACAAACTCGATCTCATAAATATATTCTTAATAAGTATATAAAGACATCAGAGACACAATTAACAAATCTACAAATCGACGGTCCTTACGTACCCACGGACATGTCGAAAATGTCATTTTTTTTTATTGCACAGTTCGCTTTAGATTTTTAAGATGCACATATCTGTATATTTATTTTTTTCTTATATTACGTATTTAACGAGATTTACCAATCGTATATGAGGACGAGTATTATATTTACAACGAATAAGTAACGTAGATGCGGACATCTACACATATTATCGCTTTGTACGGTCATGGGCTCTTAATCCATACAAAGAAAATGTAGTTCAAGAAAAGATTCAATAGATGGCGTTATATGTATCGATTTGTTATTGAAGTTTCTGTATCTGTTTAAATTTGACGTGGAAAAAAGTATGTCCTTGTTTTTAAAAATTCGCTTAGCACAATAAAAAGGAATAATGGGCTCCTAGTTCCAAATTCCATGATTTCATTAAATAATTTTACTGTGCTGCCTCTGGTGAATACAATTTGTACTACGTTGTCGTTTGCTCACTCATTTAATGTTTATAGATGGCGTTGTTTTCATTTTCAGAGTTTTACTACACAGCTCAATAATCTATAATTTCTCACATTACCATTTACTAAAATTACGAGTATGTACCTATTTTGATAGAATGAAATATAATTATGAAATGCAAATCTTTAGCTCTAAATTTATGTGTAATAAAATTGTAGAGCTGTCATTCCTGTACAATAAATAGTTTTTCTTTTTGTATTTTTTTCGAGTTATGGGATCGATTCTGATGACAAATCAACTATTTTTCCGTTTTTTTTTTATGGTTTTTTCTTTTGCGTTAATTCCTAAACTACTGAAAACTTTCCGATCAAATATTCCTAATAATGAGCTTCTGTCAATAGGCTATGTATTATTACGCTAGCTATTGCAACTGGGAGATATGCAATTTTGAATTAGGTACTTCTAGGTTACTCAATTCGACCGTATGTATAATATAATATGCTTTTTAAGTTTGTTCGCGCAGAACTTCGTCGTTTTAAATGTATGTTTGTTTTAAGTTGGCGGCCACTGGATAGTATTTAATCAATTTTTCCTCAAACCTACTTTTATGCTATTCCCTTTGGGGGATTAGCAATGTTGTAAATTATAAATAATTATGTTGGTTTTCAGTAATTGTTGACATTTGTTTAGGAAGCGCTATTTTAAATCAACTGTTAGCGAGCCAGCTAGTCTGGTTAAAAACCTGCTTGCCTTATGATCATTAGGTTTCGAGATCAAATCTTGCACTTTCTTTTTCACTTTTTGATTTTCTTTTTTTTTTATTCTGAGTTTCAAATACTTTTATTTCAATATTATTATTTGCAATTTGATTTTTTATAATATTTTTTAATAGTTCTCTAGGATAAATTGTAGGTTAGTAAGTTGGATATTTTTTAAACTGTAATTTATTGTTTGAGGAGTAGGAATGTTAATGGCAATCAAATCAATCTGTTATTTTGTGTTTATCTATGTTTGAATTGGTGTTGATGGCGCCACTGACACGATCCGTCTTGTTTCTCAAATTCGAAATTAACGAAAGCGAAGCCGCGGGCCATTTGAACCATTAACATGCCTACAATATCCAACTTACTAACCTACAATTTAAATCAGCGTACATTTTATCCTAGAGAACTTTTGAAAAATATTAGAGAAAAATAAAATTGAAAATAATATTAAAATAAAAGTATGCATTTTACTTTAATTATGAGAAACTCTCAGATTATAATTATAAAAACAAAAAAAAAAGAAACGCAAAAAGTGTAATCAAAATGCAAGATTTGATCCCGAGACTCAATGCACGAAAAGCAAGCAGGTTCCCAACAAGACTGGCTGGCTCTCTAACAGTTAGCTTCAAATAGCGGTTCTTATACAAATGTCAAACGCTCAAGAAATCCTGAGCTATCGCAAAGTAGGCTTGCATGAAAGAACGTGAATTTATCTTCCGAGTGACTGACGACGTAAGCTTCAAGGTCACGGGGCTATGTAGTGCAAAAGTACAGTTTGATTTTAACGCCATCTATTGGTGTTTGTGTAAAATAAACTACTGGCGGCCCACAAGCTAGCGAGTCATCGTTGCTAGCACCATCTAGCGTAGGCCGCCATCTCAATATAGGCCGAGTAAATGACGTAGTTACGGCGGTCACGTTTCTTTGTATGGGATGGGGTATCTGTACGCTAGTATTATATTATCTTTGGTACGGTGTTTTAAATTGCGCGCAAACGCGGTCATGTCTGACATAACGTCATTTACGGCGGGAGTTTCTCAATAGGGCGTGTACAAATTGTACATGTCCTTATTGTATGTTTAGATGCTAAGAAGATTGTTAATTAACAATAAATAATTTCGCTTCGGTGACCTATTTGGGAATTTGTCTTTGCAATTGGACGATGTTATGATGACGAATTACTATTGAAAATAAACGTTTGACATTGTCATGCATGCCACCGTCCGAAAAAATCGATTCAACACATTATCTCTAGGTCTTCTTGTCTGGCTAATTCATATTTAATTTCATTTATTTCAATCAATTTCAGATCATACACCAATTTATCAAAATTCAATTAATGGAGAATATTTGCATAGACACAACCTCGTTTCCAGGATCATTATCCACCAGCAACTTGCTTTGAATTACAACCTTGAGATATCAGAAGTGCCGTAATATAAGTATGCGTCTGACCCTGCCGGTCGCGGCACTAACAAGCTTTCGTGACCCCGGAACGCAAAAGGCTTTTGAAGGACACCGTGGATTTTAGTCAGTACAAGTCTGACAGTTCCTCCTGCCCTGCCCTGGGTGGGAGGACTCGTTTGATGATTTTACTATGTTAAAAAAAATGTATGCACCTGACTCAGTTCGCGAAGATGGCAATTTCGTTGTATTGGGATCGACCTATCATCACTGACAGAACTATTGTTGCCAAAAAGCATGACATTGTGGTGATAGATCGATCGGAACGTCTGTCGCGCAATGTTTCGTTGTTTATATAACGTATCCCAGATAGCAATTTAAACTTGTTTCAGGCTTGCAGTAAGTTTTAAATATCAAATGTGAAAGTTTGCATAAAGTTTGACGAGGCAAAGGACATATTACTTGTGGCAAGTTTCTATCAAACTTATATCAAATGTCTAGTTTCCGCCCATCAAACTTGTATAATGTGTGCCAATGCAAACTTGCCAACTCTTTGTCTTGACAAATTACCTACAATGTTGTCACATAGGTACTTGCTTGTTTGTTGCATACATTGTAGGTAATCAATGGTTTATTGCTACGACAGATACTTAATAATAATATGCCACAAAGCGATAAGTTTTGGTGTTTTTCAGGGGGGTTACTCGCGAAAGCAAACCATACGACAAAAATAAAAAAAAATAAAAAAATTGTCCCGTCGTTTGCGAGTAGGCCTCATGAAGAAACGAAAAAATAAAGTATGAAATGAAATCAATTAAAATTGAAAAGGTTTATTTCACCATTGCACTGAAAGGGTAAAGTTAAAGAAACACACAATCATACAAATAGAAGTCTGGGCCTGCTCTTGGTCTTGATCACGCCTGCAGATGGAAAGCGATGGTTATCCATCGCTTCAGACCTTATGGTCTATGATGAGAGTAACTATGGAGTTTCTTGCCGGTTCTTGGAAACGACCAACCCGAACCGTGCAATTTTTTTTTCTTCTCGACGTTTTATAAGTGCCCATTGAGGCCCATGTAAAATAAAATATTTTGATTATGATTTTGATGGAAAAGCGTTCCCAGAAGATTCCTGTTTATTCTGGTTGTCTGACTCCATCCTGGTTCATTTTGTTTTGTCTCTCGACCCTGAAACAACGAAATAAAATGGCTGATGTTAGTCAATAAACACCTGCAAAACTAACTTTCAAATTAATTACTATTGAAATATAATAAATTATTCACCCCTGAATGAGCCATCTTGTTATGAAATAAATAAATGTATGCTACAACTTTTAAGTCATTGGTATCAACGCCGGGGTTCGACCCAGTACCGTAGGCCCCACTAGACTATATTTACACCGCTCTACAGACTATTATTATAAGAGAGTAATTTTACCTTCTTGTCAATCTTACTTTGGCTTGGTTTAGCCAGTCACTGATTATCTCTTTCAGGTTTTCTTCGGTGGCTGTTCCATGCACTTTTTTAGATATTTCTGAAAATATAAATAAAACAGCTATAGTAATTTACTATAATTGACCTTAAACGGCGTGTTTCGTAAAGTGACTGTTGGTTATGTAGGAATTAAAACAATAATAATAAAAAAACCTGAATTACAATAATACTTACGAAATATTAATTTGCATGTTTCTGTGTCAAGAAATGATTTCTTGCTAGAATTTTTCATTTTTTTCCCCGAAAAAGAATATTGCTCAGCCACTTCATCCAGCAGTATTCTTCTGAGAATATTTGTGATCAAAGAACGGAGGTTTTTACCGCCAATACTTGCCAAGAATTGCATCTGAAAAAAATTCTACTACACTGAAAAAAGTATTTTACAAAACTAGTTGAGTTAATTTACAAATAGCCAAACCTTGATAAGTAACAAACGAATTTCATTTACGTATTGATCAACTGCTTTTGTTGCATTTTACAAAAATGTTTTAGTTATTTGAGTTGGTTATAAGTTACTAAAGTTTATGTTATCTAATACAAAATTCGGTTTCGACACTTTGCAACATAATATGTTTTGCTATACTCGAACACACTTGTGACTTTGCAGTTGACCCAACTAAAACTATTTTTTTAACGAATAGTCGCTGTTTTTCAACTCTGCTATTAGTTTGTTACCAGCTGTAAAGTATTGTTGAGATTTTAGTTGCAAAGTTACTACAAATAAACAAAAAATTTGGCTGAGATCAACTAATATTGATTATGTTGGTTTTAGAATATTTTTGGTTATCAATAACACAGCAATATAATAGGTGTTGATTAAAGTTATGCTGCGCATAACGAAACGTTTTGTTCCCGCTCGCTGACAGTTGTGTTAAATCAAACAGTACCTAACGGAACCTGTAGAAACTTCTTCTCGTGTTGTGAGGCGAGTGAGCGCGTCGCGTAATTTGCGTTGTATTTTGTAAGTTTTGATTTTATGTATGAATATAATATCAAGCAACGTCAAGAAAATTTCAAAAATGGAGCTGCCGTCGGCAGACGAGGCGGCAGTGAAAACATTCTCGGACTATCTGCAGTCTTGGGAATTAGAAGCTTACATTCCAAAATTTTTGGGTGAGTGTTTTTAACTTCTATTTCTTACATAATTAGGACAATAGTGTTTCATTCATTAAATCACAATTTTAAACAGGGCATTTCCCGTTAGATGCACTTCTGCTATTCTTTTTAGATGCGTAGTGTTCGGCAAAGTAGAAAAGCAAGCACCATACCACGGTACTAATATCTAACCATACTTTCCTTAATATTTCAGAAGAGTCCATTGATGTGGAGACCCTCCAAATGTTGTCAGAGGCTGACCTGAAAGACTTAGTGCCAATTATTGGACACCGGGCTAAGCTGACGACACAAATCAAACTTTCGACCAATATAATGTCTAATGCTTTTGAGAACACTGTAAGTAATATATACTTTATTAGTCATTTAAATCTACAGTTGTTGTGGATAATGCAGGCCGAACCAAACCCAGTGTTGTTGTCTGTTAAGTAAGATATCCTGTGCTTTGGAAGGCATTTTCAGCCATCAGTCCCTGTCACTGTCTCTGACAGTGGTCGTTATACAAAAGCATGTTAGAGTTTGATCAGGTTATTATTTTATATTTCAGTGTCATACTACTCCGGACTCAAACAACAAAATAATGCTGATACAGTGGAAGACTTGCCAGTTGTAACATACCCTGATGATGAGGACCCCCCTGAAATGTCTGAAACAAATGTAATAGAAGAGGACAAGCCGGAATATGATTGCGTTAGTTATTTTGACATTCTTTTTAGGTTTTTGCTAAGATTTTTTAATTCTAGCTGTGGAGAGGAAATGGGGATAGTTGACTATTTTAAGACTGTATTTAAAATTAATTAATTTGATACTTAATAAATAAATATAATTGCAACAAATAAAGTAGTTTTTCTTATTCTATCTCAAGTTTGTAACCGAAATTAGTACCGTATATGAGGAGTTTCAGTACGTAAGATTTGGGGAAAGATATATCTTGCTAAAACTTCTTATAAGTAGGTACATGAAAACCTATAAGAAAAAAAAAACACTTAAGGCTGATGCTAAAGGGTAGACGCGAAATTAAAATTTTCTTACGTTTTTTGCAATTTGCAGGCCAGTGCTAGGTTGTATGTTGATTAAAATATTGTTCGCGATTGTAAGACGTGTGTAAAATCAGCTGCTCAAAGAATACAAAGTCAATTGATAGCTGTGCAACTAAAGTAAGTTAAAGCAAGTCTGTGCTTCATGGGTAAATAGTAGGTACAGACGCCAGCACATCAACCTACCTCAATCAGTCAAATTTCTGTAATAGATTTTCAACTTCATCACAAAAGCAAAAGATTCATTTTCGATTGGGAAAATTTTACAGATTGGGTTAGGTTGATGTGCTGGCGTCTGTACATAGATGACTATTTTATAACACTTTCACAGCGGATCACGATCTCAGCTCGGCATTCATATTTTTCTCTAATTCGCGAATCACGAGTAGCACTCGTCATCGCCTTTCGTACTGTTTATTTTAGAAAAACACGACGTCTTATAGTGATTCGCGTTGTACGCGTTTGTAGCTGAGTTAATATGCTACACATATGCAACGTTTGTATGTAGTTAGAACGCGAGAGCCACAGTTCGCGATCGCCCGCGCCCGGTCAGTCGAGTGCGCGGAATGAGAGTCACTATAATGGCAAAAATAGTCATAAAAATTGCTTCCAAAAATAATAATTTCATAAGAATTGTATTTTAAAATCAATTCTTAAGCTATTTTTATTTAAAAAGTGTAAAATCGGTAGAAAATTCGGGAGAATTTCCATGTATACTCTGAAATCATAGAAATATCGTTGTGTTTCGGTAGATCAGCGCCCATATCGGTTTAATACCGATAAATCGGTACGCTACTTTTTTTTTTATTCTTTCCTTTCGGAACAGGCAAAGGGATTATTGCCCATGCAGCCTAGTTTTCAGTGGTTTAATTTTTATTGTTTTACATTAGAATGCGGATGTAACACATTCTAATGGTTATCGGAGTATCTGGCAGCAAATAAATTGATTCAGCCTTCTCGATAAACTACAATAAAATTCTCAACTCCACATATCACGCTTGTTCCAATAAAATTGTTCCACGTATTTTCCAGGTGCGTGGACACTTGAGACACAAAACTACACCAATTTTACATCAGAAAATCCACTAGGAATAAAGTGAGATCTTTTCTAATAGTTATTACCGCCGATGATTCAAGTTCGTTTAACGTGTCAAGTTTACAGTACTATTGGAGCAAACTTGACAGATCATATTATACCTTGTCCTTACTTAGCAAGATTGCAACAGTATCGAAACAAACTTGCCATATCATTAATAATATCACAAGTTTACAGCTAATTCGCAATAAATTTGCTACAACTAGTTTGCCGCAACAACTAAATATCAAATAAAGAACAAACTTGCAGCAAATTTAAATGCTATCTGGGATCCGTATGACTAGAACCTCGTGAAGGCAGAAAAAGATAAATATTCAAGTATCTTGATCTGGCTCGCGAGGTTGTTGGCATGTGGAAAGTGAACAGCGTCATTGTGCCGATAGTCTGGTCGGCTAATGGCTTAATTGCCAAGAGCCTTGACCAACATCTAAGGAGGCTCTCGCTTGGCCAAGCGTTTGATTCAGAAGGCAGTACTTCTGGACACGGCGCGCATCTTTAGGAAGTTCGTCTCTCAAGAGCCCTGACCACCGGTAGCCCGGACCTTATTCCCGGTGCTTGTGGACTGCTATCTTTGAGGAGTGACTGAAGACGCGCCACGGCGGCAGCGTCCGCCTGACGCAGGTCCTAACCAGACTGAAGTTTCGGGAGGTACGTTTCTGTGCCGGACTGAGCGGGTCCATTGTGCGGAACGCCCGGAGAACACGGTCGAGCATACGGTGGATCTGCCCCGCTTAGGCAGAGACCGCCGTGTCTTCACGGAGCCGATAGGCGGCGGCAACCTGTCGCGCCCGGCATTCAACCTCACAATCCCAGCCGCCGCGGGAGACGCCCATGGCAACGGTTATCACAAGGCGATTTCCGGCCACCGTAGGCACGGGCGGATGACGAGTAATGGGTGACTCGCCGTTCGATCATGGGCCATGCCTGGATCGACGGAGCGTCGTGTTCCATGCGCGCCTCAAAGAGCTGTCAGTAATCTGATGGGACCTCCATAGAGGGCCATAGCCTGCCGGGGTCGTGGGACTATTTTTTTTATCCCTGGAACGTTGTTGTTGGTGTTCTTTCAATGGCCCTTGCCATTGAAAGAACACCGTGGATTTTACTCAGTACAAGTCTGTCAATCCCTTTCGCTTCACCCAGTGGGTGGGAGGACTCATTTGAAGAAAATACCACGTTTAAAAAATTGACATGTCTTTATTTACATTGCAAGAACTATAGACACTACGAATGAATTAAACCGCGTATAAAGCGATATGTCTTCGTCGATGTATTTTTTATAACCATGGGTGGTGATTTTAAGATGTTTAACATATCCGTTTGAAAACTATAACATTGTTCGACGTTTTCATAAAACGTCTTATTTAAATTCTATGTTATAAACTGATTTCTTCTTTCCTACGTATAAAAGGTTACCTAAGACATGTCTGACATTCTTTTATTTTAATATCAGCGTAGAAACAGTCATCTATCAGTTTTTCTAAAAAAAAAGAAAACATGTATAAATACCATTATAAAGTTCCTATAGCTAATAAAACATTTTAGAAAAAAAAAATCTAAATTGTACATAGAATTATTTCTAGAGCGATTTGAACATTAAAAAAGCTCTCCTGAAAACCTCGGTTTTGATATGTCCGTTTGTACTGTTATACCCCTGCTATATTAGGCCCTTAAGGCTAGATCAGCACCCCTACCTAAGCATCATGCTTAGGTCATCATTATGCAATTTGCTCTACGCGTCCCTATGTTGCGCACCTCAGTCTACTCCCGACCTCGGTCATAAGCGGTTGCCTAAAGATCTTTTAATCTTCAAGTCTTTGTAAAGTGGTTAATCAATAAACCCTTTCCTTTAAATCAAAACGTCCTTTTTTTAAAAAGACATTTCTCCAAGGCCGTATAACATTTTGGTGGCAGCGGTGGGATCCGAAAATCTCCAGTGCCCGGCAACCGCTACGTAGACTCCGGATCCCTAACCAGAAAACCTAACTTTTATGTGATAAGTGCATATCGAAATCCAGTGCTAAAAGTGCATATCGAAATCCAGTGCTAAAAATGCATGTCAAAATCCAGTGCTAAAAGTGCATAATTCAAAATCCAGTGCTAAAAGTGCATAATTCAAAATCCAGTGCTCAAGTGAAGTGCTACAATCGATCTTCTGAAAGGGAAGTGTCGCATCCTTCATCGCGAGTACTTACCCTTTTCTCCGTCATCGTCGTCGTCACGAAAAGTGGCATACCTGTGGGAAGACTCCCACAGACTTTCTTCGCTTCAAGGTCATCCGAGATTTAAATTGAATCTCATTTCGTCGCCTCCCGGTGCGCAGTCGCACCACCTTATCAATCGGAATGTTCCTGTTCGCCGTTATCGTCGCCGCCTACGCGTCATTCCTGTGAGTCTTTGGTCATTGTTTAGTCTAAGTTTTAAATACTAGTGATTCTCAACCTCTTAATCTTAAACTGTTATTTTGTATCTAGGTGGATGCTGACAGTTTGTTAATGAAAACTTATGATATACTGTGTCTTCACTCGTTTTATAAATAGTTCTGGAACATTTTATTATGAAAAAAGCACCTAAGTCAGAAGACAGTAAAACACCACTTACTTTAAATATTCCAGAACCGGAAAAACTAGTAAGTGATAGCGAAATCGTGAAGTCACCCATCACTTCTCCTCGTGTAACTAGGCAAACCAAAGCTTTCCTCACAATGTCAGAAATCGACTTAAATATCTTATTCAAATTCATAAAACCTTATGACGGTAAACGGGAAACCCTAAATTCATTCCTAGTGAACTGCGACAATGCCTATGACCTTGCTTCAGAATCTCAGAAGCTAATCCTTTTTAAATTCATTCTCAGCCAATTAAATGGCAAAGCAGAAACTGCCTGCTCAATTAAAGATTTTTCTTCATGGGAGCAACTTAAAGACTTCCTAAAAACGCAATTTAGTGAACGCAAACACTATTCCCATCTCCTGACTGACCTTCAAGAAAGTAAACAAGATCAGTCAGAAAACGTAAGCCAATACGCATTACGCGTTGAAACCTACCTCTCACAACTTCTTACTGAAATATCCTTTTCTAACACCAAAGCCAAAGAGCTACCTGGCCGCACAGCCGCCATGGAGGACCTCGCCCTCCATCATTTCCTCATGGGATTACATCCCAGAATTTCAAACATCGTGAGATGTAGGGGACCTAAAACCCTAAATGAAGCTATTAATTTAGCCGTATCTGAAGAACGGATACAACAAACGTTATATAAACGTCCACAACTGGAACAAAAAACCAGTAAGTCAGCTAATGCCAAACCAAATCCAAACAATTCTCAGAAACCACAAAGTGTTTCTCAAACTTCTTCTAATGTCGTGTGCCGCTACTGTAAAATTCCAGGCCACGATATATCCAATTGCAAGAAACGGGAATTCAAC
Source organism: Agrotis clavis (assembly GCA_954870645.1). Taxonomy (NCBI): domain Eukaryota; kingdom Metazoa; phylum Arthropoda; class Insecta; order Lepidoptera; family Noctuidae; genus Agrotis; species Agrotis clavis. Next base: position 20,084,634 of record OX940928.1, on the reverse strand, counting down.
AATCGAAAAACCCAAAACGCAACCAAACCACCTACTCAGGTGAATTCAGTTGAACAAACTGACGAATCAGATCTCATAGAAGACGATGATTCCGATCCTTTAAACGAGTAAAAGTCTCGAATCGGTATCGCGCGAGACAGTATCCAGAAGCCGATACCTGTCATCCTCCTAAATCTTCAAAATCCAGGGACCACACGGGTAACCAGCCCCAAATAAGCGCCCAATCTTCTAATTCCATGACTAACCGACAGGGTAACCAGCCCCAAACTGACAGTCAATCTTCTAATTCCATGACTAACCGACAGGGTAACCAGCCCCAAACTGACAGTCAATCTTCTAATTCCATGACTAACCGACAGGGTAACCAGCCCCAAACTGACAGTCAATCTTCTAATTCCATGACTAACCGACAGGGTAACCAGCCCCAAACTGACAGTCAATCTTCTATTTCCATGACTAATCGACAGGGTAACCAGCCCCAAACTGACAGTCAATCTTCTATTTTCATGACTAATCGACAGGGTAACCAGCCCCAAACTGACAGTCAACCTACTAACTCTACTAATTCTAAGACCAATCAACAGGGTAATCAGCCCCAAACCGACGGTCGATCAAACAATTCTAATTCTAACTCTCAATCTAATACTATATCTACTAAATCCAACAAGATTTATGAAATTAATCTTGACACAACTAAAAGGTTATTACCTCATATTCTGGTCGAATCCCAGATATCCCATATCCCACTCTCCACTCTCCTAGTAGACTCAGGTTCTGCTATATGCCTGTTAAAAGAGTCCAGTATCAATAAAACCCAGAGACTCGTCAAAGAACCAATTAAACTAAAAGGCATTGACCCTGGTGATGAACCAACACCAACCGAAGGTCACTTCCAACTCAAACTAAAACTAGGCGGGAAACATTCAGCCACATTCAAATTTCATGTTGTAAAAAACATCAACTTACCTTATGACGGTATAATAGGTACCGATTTTCTAACGGCCTTTGGCTGCAAAATCGATTACATCCAGGATACCCTCAAAATAGGGAACCTGAACTTCAAACTACATTTTTCTGATCCCTGCTATTTAATTCCTCCCCGAATGGAAACAGTCATCGAATGTTCAGTTCGGAATACCAACCTGACGGAAGGTATCATAATCGATCAGCGTCTCTCTGAAGACTTGTTGATAGCCAATTGCATTGTCAAAGTCAAAGGCAACAACCGCGTCAATTTGACCGTTGCCAACATCTCTGAAGTGCCCATAACTGTCAAATCGAATCTAAATCTCGATATTATGCCTCTACCCTCTATCGCATTCCAAACCTTTGACAACCCCCAAAAAACTATAACCTCAAGAACTAATGAGGTTATCAAATCATTAAGAACAGATCATCTCAACCAAGAGGAATCCGAAACTCTCCTCGAACTCTGCGCTCAATACTCCGACATCTTCCATTTACCTGATGATCAACTAACGCATACTGATGCAATTGAACACAAAATTAAAACCACATCAGATAGCCCTATTCACGTGAAAACGTACAGATTCCCCGAGTGTCACAAAAAGGAAGTCGACACTCAAATCGAAAAAATGCTAAAACAAGGCATAATAAAATCTTCTATGTCCCCTTGGTCCTCACCAATTTGGGTAGTACCAAAAAAACTTGATGCATCCGGCCAAAGAAAATGGCGCGTCGTAATCGATTACCGCAAACTCAACGACGTGACCATCGGTGAAACCTACCCTATCCCGCAAATAGCGGAAATTCTTGACCAACTAGGGCATAGTAAATATTTCTCTACTCTAGATCTTACATCCGGGTTTCACCAAATTCCTATTTCCTCTGAAGATGCACCTAAAACAGCCTTTTCCGTGCCCCAGGGACATTACCAATTTAACCGAATGCCATTCGGACTTAAAAATGCCCCATCGACGTTTCAAAAATTAATGAATAATTGCCTCGCTGGCCTTCAAGGCACAAGATGTTTCGTTTACTTAGATGACATTGTTATCTATTCGTATGACTTACAGTCCCATATTAATAACCTAAAAGCTGTATTTGAAAGGCTCCGCCAATTCAATTTAAAATTACAGCCAGACAAGTGTGAATTTCTCCGGAAGGAAGTCACTTATTTAGGTCACATCATAAGCGAAGATGGTGTTAGACCAAATCCCGAGAAAATTAAAGCCGTAAAAGATTTTCCAATTCCAAAATCACCTAAGGATATTAAATCTTTCTTAGGGTTAGTATCATACTATAGAAGATTTATACCCAACCTTGCTAAACTAGCAAAACCTCTTACATTCTTATTAAAAAAGGATACTCCATTCAAGTGGCAAAATGAACAACAGCTTGCCTTTGAATCCTTAAAAAATAAACTAATCTCTGCTCCAATCCTTGCATATCCCGATTTCACCCAACCTTTCCTCCTAACCTGTGACGCCTCTAATTACGCTATCTCTGCCATTTTATCCCAGGGAATTATCGGACAAGACCGTCCTGTTGCGTATGCTTCACGCACTCTTAATAAGGCAGAGTGCAATTACAGCGTCATAGATAAAGAATGCTTAGCCATAATATTTGGCACTAAAATATTCAGACCCTACTTATACGGCCATCAATTCACAATTTTGACAGATCACAAGCCATTACAATGGCTGTTTAATTGCAAAGACCCGGGATCTAGACTCATCCGCTGGCGTTTACAGCTAGAGGAATTTGAGTACAAAATTCAATATAAAAAGGGTAAAATCAATGCTAATGCCGACGCCTTGTCTCGATTCCCTGTCAATCCTGTCAATCCTGAAAATGCCCAAGAATCAAATCCTAATCCAGAATTGGATCCCTCTCATAATATAGTTAGTGATCTAATGGACTTACTAATATCCCCACCGTCCTTTAACTCTGACGAGTTCGGTCTAGATAACGTCGGAAATGACCTATCCGACTTACCTGAGCTGCAAGAACTTGCAACCGACGAAATACCAACTCTCGATGATCAACCTGAAACCTCTCCACAACCATCGACGAGTGCATGTCCAAACTTACCTGCTGATAATTATAACACATTCCTGAAAGCAATGGTAGATAAAAATAAATCATACAACACAGAAATCTTAGAGCACAATGAAAGCCTCCTAAAATCTTCGTCTAAGATCATACTCATACCTACTGCTATCGATTTAGACGAATCAAACCCTTATGTACAAGAAATATTAGACAATTTCGAAAATAGCGAAGATATAATTAACACTGAAAAGGAGTTATATTATTACCAAAAACTCACGCTAAACAATAAAACATTTTATTTCCTGTTCATAAAGGTTCATCATTTTGATGAATCATCATATACTGAAATTTTCGAAACACTGAAACATGTTAAAAACGAGATAATTACAAGTGGAGATATAAATGAAATTGCTATATCCGATTTGAAAAACCCATTTGAAAAACACTCTTTCATTAAAATTTATAATATCCTTACTTACCTTTTCCATGATACTAATATCAAAATTCATATATACCATAACAGTATTATGTATCCGACTCCCACTGAAATTAAGAAAATCCTACACGATAATCATGATATCCCAATAGCGGGTCACTTGGGATCCACTCGCATGTATAATAGGATCAAAGAATCCTACTACTGGAAAGGCATGCGTAGTGACATAGAATCCTACGTAAAACAATGTAAATCATGTCAAGAAAATAAGGCTCTGAGAAAAATAAACCGCAGCCCTATGCAAATTACTAGTTCCTCCACCAAACCATTCGAACGAATCTCTTTAGATATCGTAGGCCCACTGCCTGAAGCAGGACCTGCTAAACTAAAATATATACTTACAATTCAAGATGATTTAACTAAATTCTCTTCCGCCTATCCTATCCGTAGTACTACAGCTGAAGAAACTTCAGAATGCTTACTCCACTATATATCTATTTTTGGTATCCCTAAAATAATTCTTACCGACCAGGGCACCAACTTTACATCTGACCTATTTAAAAAGACCTGTGAATTCCTAAAGATAAAAAATCTTTGGTCGTCGCCATACCATCCTCAAACACAGGGCGCCCTGGAAAGAAGTCACTCTACTCTTAAAGAGTATTTAAAATCCTATATTAATGCCGAACAAACAAACTGGCCCCGTTACATCTATACAGCTATGCTCGCCTATAATACCAGCATCCACACTACTACGCATTACTCACCTTATGAACTCATGTTCGGAACTAAACCATTCATTCCCAACTCTGTTTACGACGGAAACCTTGGTGCAACTTACCCGGATTATGTCCGTATGCTCCAAGGTCGACTGAAATGTTCACGAGAGAAAGCATTAGACTTTATAAAAAGATCTAAAGAGACCTCTAAAACTTATTATGACACTCATACTCGCCCTATCCAGTATAAGGTTGGCGACTATGTATACCTCAAAAACCATTTGAGACTACGCAAGGCTCTCTCTCCTATCTGGAAGGGGCCCTATAAGATAGTTAAAATCAATGGTAGAAACACACTTACCTTACTTATTAACCGACGTCACGTCACCCATCACTTTGATGAAGTGAAACCAGCTGATGTCGAAACAAACCTGTAAAAAGGAATAAAATAAGTTTTAGTTAGTTTAGATATACACTAGGATACTACATACATAGGATAACTTACCTTAGTTGATAACACTAGCTACGAGTATTATTTACAGTCCGATGAGAAACGGATGACTTCACTGATGAAAGAAAATATTTTAATTACCACTTCAGTAATAAAATGTTTCAACAATACTTTGAATAAAATAAAAAACTAATTAAGTAAATTTAAATGAAGCTATCGACAACCTCTCTGTAAATACAAAAAAAAAAATATTTCTGCAATTACCAATGGACTTCATAAATTTAACTAAAGTCAACAGGATTCTGAATGTATCGGAATTATCAATACCTACCTTGTCATTCCAATTGGAAGATATAATTAATGCCATTTATTTAAGTAGCCAAAACATATTACACCCGTCTGTTATGACGCCCACACAATTACATAGAGAGCTTGCCGATAACTACAGACATTTGCCAAGCGACCTTGAGCTGCCTATAACCCTAGAGATTAAGTCAGTACATTTTAATCTTAAGTATTTCTAAGTTGTCATGTCATTATATTATTAATAAGTTAATATTTGTACTACAAGTGCCACTGGTCAACATCAAAGAATACATTATTGTTTCACAACATTGCTCTCCCAACTCCGCACAGTACCAAGGCATCGAATTCGTTTAGTCTAATTATACCTAGTACTAAATACATTAGCAATGACCAAAGACAAATCTCAATACTGCGTTTAAAATGATCTAGAACAGTGTAAAATAATCGGACCCGGTAATTATATCTGTGACGTAGAAAATGTTTATTCTACTGAAGCAAAACTCTTACCTGTGAAAGTGAACTTTTAACAAAAGTGATTAGCCAGAAACCATTATAATGTGAAATGAAAAATATATTTGGCAAATTAGATATTTAGAAACCTACTCTTACTAATGTAAACAATAGATGGATCTATATACAATCAGAACCAAACAAAATCTCAATTGACTGTATAAATTCAAATTAACATGTATGAAACGACTGTACTAGGAACAGGAATACTTAACATTCCTAAAGGCTGTATTGGTTACTATAAAAGTTCCACACTTATACCTAAGTTCAGTGTTTTAAATATTACCTTACCAAATAACCATGTACCAGATTTTAATCTAATCAATGACACTTGTTGTAATATCGTAAATTTAAGTTATGTATCAGATAATGTGTCCCCTGTTTATATAAATGACATAGATCTGGATGATCTTAATAAAGAAAATAAAAATAGCTGCAATCTCTTCTCAACGACGTTAAAGTCCTCGAGCACTCTCAAGACCATCATATTATTAAATATGGAACACATTATTCTATCCTCATAATCATTGTCGTAGTTATAGTCATATTATATGTAACTTACTTATTCTTTAAGAAAATTTGTAAATCTGGCAGCAACCTACATTTCCAATTTAAGTTCAATGTCAATAAGACACCGGACCCTCCTGCTTCAGAAATTATGACCATGACTGACAGACCGAATCCAGAACAGGATATATCTATTCCCATTGCTCCACTTAGAACTAGAGTTTAACGAGACTTGTATAAATTCAACCCCAAGTCTCTTCTTAAAGGGGGAGGTGTTATACCCCTGCTATATTAGGCCCTTAAGGCTAGATCAGCACCCCTACCTAAGCATCATGCTTAGGTCATCATTATGCAATTTGCTCTACGCGTCCCTATGTTGCGCACCTCAGTCTACTCCCGACCTCGGTCATAAGCGGTTGCCTAAAGATCTTTTAATCTTCAAGTCTTTGTAAAGTGGTTAATCAATAAACCCTTTCCTTTAAATCAAAACGTCCTTTTTTTAAAAAGACATTTCTCCAAGGCCGTATAACAGTACGTAGGGACCGTCGAAATACATACAAAGGCACATAAATGTACAACTACACAGGGCTGTTATTTAGTCAGGGAATCTGTGAAATTAGCAAGCAGACGATCCTAAACATAAAAGTTTAATGCATTAAAACGAGTCATGATACGTAAAGGACAGCCACCATTTTATAACGCCAAAGCGCGGCGATATTTTCCCCCACACTGGGTTCAGGAAAAATAAAAAACAAAACGTATTTTGAGGGATTTTACCTCCTCGTACAATGAAAATATATGATCTTGACATGAAAAAGAGTCAAATAGCATTCGGTAAAATCCTGTTGCAATTGCGCTTGGGTCAGCTTGATCGTTCAAGAAACACTATGGGATTTATCAGCCCTTACAATAAGCATTGTTACAACAACACTTAATGACATATTCATGTACTGTACATTTCTGACATTTTTACATATTTTCCATTATTTGAGTAAGGAGTGCATTATCGTCACTAGATTTAATAGTAAGTTGTTACGAGGAAGCATAGGCAATTACTGATTACTAAACATTTTATATACCTAGATATGACTTTACTTACTCGTACAAATAATTTTGATCCAGAAATGAATATGAAACGTGCTCTTATAATACATCATTTAATGTTAAGGCGCTGTACATAGCGAACACTCTGTAAACAAATAGTTTTACGTCGCAAAGTTAGCCGTATCTGTACATGCCACAAGCCAGAAAAATACAGTGTATAGTCAAATGTATAAAGTAAAGACTTTAACAAAAACAATTTACAAAAGTGGTCTAGAAGTACGGAAAAAAAAATTGTCAATACGACCACGAAAAAAGATTTTTCGTCTCGAAATTCTCAATTTTTTCAACGGTAACCATTATATTTTTTGTAACTATAACAGAGGAAATTTCATATACTAAAGACAATATATCTATTTTTTTTTAACTCAGACCTGTAATTTTTTAAATATAAATTTAAAACTGCAAAATTTCTTACATTTTTTCTTAAAATTTGCCCCCGCGCGCGGCTGCTTCACCCCCGCGACTACTTTTGCTGCATAAAGCTTGGGTACAGCGCCTTAAACCTAAATATTAAATAATAATTATACAACGTGTAACGTTAAATGCGCAAAACCTCTCGTGGGGTAACTCAGCTCATGTTACTGAACAATGTTTGTTCTAAGACTTTTGGAAATTCACAAAAAAAAGATGATTTTTCGTACTGATGGGCCCGATCAATTTCTCATTTTGTATGAAAAACCAATTTTTTTTTTTGCGAATTTCCTAAATTCGTTACCCCACGAGAGGTTTTGCGCATTTAACGTTACACGTTGTATAATGACATCTCATAATGTCTCCTTGGTCTCGCGGTTACGCGCTACTGGTAAGCATGAGAGCTTTGGTTCCATTCCCAGGTATCATTGAGATAATTTGCAGGCAATATAGGAGTAGCCTGAAGCCTATATACGCTATTGTTAAAGAATCGTGACGGTGGATGAGAATGGTCCAGGTGACTCGATATAATTTTGTCATGAATATCTACTTCTATTTTCGCTTTACAACTCTTTGCAGTGCGCGCTGTACATCGCCAGTAGTAAGACTGTTTTGTTGTGGCGTATCTATTGAAGCAGTATGTGTAGTTTTTGTGCAGGATTAATTTCTTGCCTTTTTTTGAATCTATGTACTGGATATCTGAAATTAACGATATTTACAATTATTAAAACCCCCGAAATAGACGTAGACCCATTTATTTCATCTCTTAGTAGTATTAGACACTCGATCTATAATTATTTCATCACTATGACATTTAATGTTTTTCTTTCAAATAGATCATTTATTCCGGAAAGTTTACATGATAACAGTAATAAATTATTTACAATAGTTAAATACAGTACAGATACTATAACGAATTGAGACATTGCGGAGATAGAGACCTCTACCGTCTACGTCGTACCCTACAAAAAGTTAAACATCTGTTAAACACTAGTCGAAAAAAAGTGTAACTGCAAAACGACCGTTAAATAAACGTCAATATGTTAAAATAACCATTTAAAACCATATCTTTTCCTGCAATTCTTCGGTCACGCTGTCGGTTTATTATGTAGAATTTATTTTAGGGTTTCTCGGGTGGTTATGGTCATTAGTGACTTTGACAATGTAGCCGTCATTGTGCAATATGAGTCTAGCCTTACAGCTTGATCTACGTTGTGACGAACATTCCCACTGGACATTTTCTTTCGTCGTGCGGTGACGGCTGTACGTGTAGCCATCATACAATACTAAAGGGTTTCCTCTTCTCGATGTTATGTACTCAAACTTGTATTCTAAAAAAAATAAGTTGTTAGGTAAGTGTAAACATAATTATCGTACTGGTCGTTTATTCTATACGAACATGGTAAAATTAAAGAAAAGTATTAGCTTATTCCAGGATAGTCTGTTTCATTTTTGGTCAGCTCTTTAGTTAGTTACAACACATACAGTTATGTTCAAGGTTTGATCGATTTGGCACTTGTAGCTTGACTCCCCTATCACTTTCTTTACCTTTATTGTATGTTAAAGAAGTAGCACATTTTTTAGTAACACAATTTTATTTGTATTTACAGCCAGTTGCATTACAATAAAATATTCAAAACTGTTAGAAACATTTTGATATGATTTCTTAAGACTAATAGTAATAATATTCCACAACTATCACACAACGCTATCTAGTCCCAAGCTAAGCAGAGCTTGTGTTATGGGTACTAGACAACTGATAAACATACTTATATATTTCTAAATACATACATATTATAGATAAATTACACCCAGACACAGAACAAATGATCGTGCTCATCACACAAACATTTGTCCTGGGTGGGAATCGAACCCACGACCTCCGGCATAGCAGTCAGGGTCACTAACCACTAGACCAACAGGCCAGTCAATTACATTAAAGGTGTACATATTATTATAGTCCTACTTCTAGTCTTCTCCAATATCGTGTCGATCTCTAAATTTTTAGTTCTCTGTCTTCCCTATTCTTCTATTTATCATTAATAACATATACTCCATCACGAAGATTACACGGTGGTGGCGGATGATTATGGTTACTGTTGCCAGTTATCTTGCTGTTCTTATCTGAGCTGATCATCGCCTTGCATCCTTTTCGGAAAGCTTTGCAGCGCCAGACGTCGTTACGAGCTTTAAGAAAATGTTTGTGATGCCAGAAAGGGTAGCCTTTGTATACTATTATGGGTTTTCCCTTTGTAGATTTTATTGGTTGCGGTTCTGAAATAAAGAAACGTTGTGTATTCGTAAAGTGTTTATAAACTTAAGATATAATAAAAAGTTTGGCATTTCTTTAACACACGTTAAAGAAATGCCAAATTTTGAGGAATAGAATCTTTAACAGCTATATTGTTATTATTACATTTGATAAAAATCAAGTAAGTATTGGACTTTTGAGAAAAAATAAAAGTTTCTTTTACTACAAATTTGGTTTTTTTTTGCATAGAAAACCGGAAGTAAACATTTCAAATCGGTTTTTTCATAATTTCGGGATATTTTGAATAAAATCGTTTAGTTCCAAAAATTTACAAGAAGTCTATAAAATAATAATGTGTGTGAAGTTGTAGAATGGGATCTGCATGAGATCGATTTAATTATTGTGCGGGAGTGCCGCACTGAGTTCCTCACTGGCGATACCTTGCAGGTTGACTTCTTCGAGCAAGAGCGGTTCGAAAATTGCTTTTTGATACAAATTTAAAACAAATTGTTAGTAGAAAGAATTTTACTATGATTAAATCTAAATATATATACTCGTATAATTCAAAGGTGACTGACTGACATAGCTATTTATCAATGTACAGTCCAAACCACTGGACGAATCGGGCTAAAATTTGGCATGCAGGTAGATGTTATGACGTAGGCATCCGCTAAGAAAGGATTTTGATCAATTCTACCCCCAAGGGGATAAAATAGTTTAAAGTAAAAATAATAAAATTAATATGCACAAAATGTATTAATTAACGAATCATCTCGTAACCTGGTTTGAGTAGGATTCGTGACCATTTAAATAAGGTTTTTGATGAGAATGAAGTGACTAGTGTCCAGTTTGAGCAATGGATACAATCGGTATACTATAGTCACTCAAGTGCTTCCAGCAGATGATTTTGGTGAGAGCCTATGTAATGGTTAATCTTATCTTTGTTTTTATCGTTTTGTGTTTTAATTAAATTTTATAAATGTCTAATAAAATTTGTACGCCTACACTGCAAAACATAGCGCTCAAATATTGTTACCCAAGACCATTATGTTTTACAAATAATAAACTGCTATCTCAAGCAAAACACATTGCTCACTACAGCTTGAAGTAACATCCTTGGGAAATGAAATATTTTGTGGGCGCATGACTGGAGTGATCCATTCTAGATTTGATCAAACATCTGGACGTAGGAGGATCATCATTGGTGAAAAACATTTGAGCTTTACAGGGTCTTCCGAACGAGCATCTCCAAATGCTAGTGCGTCGAGCTCGCGAGTGGCAGTAGAAAGAGTAGCCATTGACAATAACTACTTCTTTACCGTTCTGTTTCTTTGCCCACGTCACTGAAAAAGGAAAATTTAATCCTTAGTGTCATTAAAAAAATATTTGTTTTTTACAACCAGGAAGCTGGTTACGGTACGGCAATGGAAATGTATTTATATAAATAAACACATTGTTACACGATCATTTTATTTTTGAATTACTTATTAAGACTTTAGGAATCTAAATCTGAAAGTTACATACTACAATTATTTAGATTTTGTATAAAATTATCTTACTACCAAGTTTTATAAATATTACACTCATTAAGTTACAAATATTATGTCAAATAATTATGACGTTTTAGATCCTGATATGGTATATTATTAAGTAAACAGTAAAAGTACAGAATTTTATAAGTATCTTTAAATATTTATTTATTGATAAGCCATAATACACACGCACATTAACGCAACACATAATCTTAACAAGTAGTCAAATGTGCGATCAGTTAATTGTATTTTGCAAAAATTTCACACAACAGGGTAATTTTATACATTTAATTTAACTTAAATTGTTCAAAAGGTGACTAGACTATTCAGTCCATATGTAAAAAAATAGTGTTTTTAAAATTTAATACCTAGTTACATGTATATAATATTATTTTTATTTGTATATACTTAATTACTTTAGCCAAACTTGCTTTTGTATTTGGTGAGTTAATAAATAATAGACTTTTGCAAACGTAAGTTTCGTTACGTTGTTCTTTAAATAAGACTAGACTTCTACCACTGCGTATTATTTACTAAAACTGTTTATTCCAATATAATTTATGATTCTAACATGACACAGGCTAAAGTCATAAATCGTATAAAGGTCGCCGGAAGACGATGGATGCAGGTCGCTTCCAACCGGTAAATGTGGAGATCTAAAGGGGAGGCCCTTGTTCAGCAGTGGATGTCCTATATGGCTGAGATGATGATGATGAGAGGCTAAAGCAATAGATACCAAACGTCGTAACGCTTTAACTACCCTACAAATTACAGTTTACAATAGAACCCATTACTGATACAATACTTAGAAGGTTCGTGCTTGTGTTCCAGTTTCGCGGACAGCACAATCCGACGCGATGGTTTCGCGTGCTTGGTGATCTCCATCCTGGCATGACAGTCCCCTCCATAGGTACAGTTCCAGATCTTTGTAGACCTCTTCAAACTCTGCTTGCGACAGTAGTAAGTGTAGCCGTTCACTATTGCCACTTCTTTTCCGCTGAGTCTTTTCATGAAAATTACTGTAATATTTTTGAGTGTTAGAAGTGTTAGGAAAAAGATAAATACGAGTAAAACCACACATTTTCTTCTGAGAGCAACATGCATGGCTATAATAAGAGATATGTGTTAGTGTTACGTGATAATCTAAATTTTTTATACGTACATTAAATGAAGAAATAATTTTAAAAAGTTTGTTATTTTAAAACTTTTATTATTATTCTTTTCAAGACAGAGATTACAGCAAAAACACGTTAACCTTCAAAATCACATTAGAATTTTACTTTTTAACACTATTAGATAATCATAAAGATTTATTAACAGGGGTTAGTCGTTTATTTACTTTCTGATTGACAATAAGTTCCCAAACAAATAAATCTAAGACTCCATCACAGTACATTATAATCACCGTCATTACCATTTTAGACGAAAGATGGTCTCTGCTGAATGCGTTACCCATATGCAGCAAGTTCCTGCGACCAAGTTGTCACCTTGTGTTACGGTCGTATCTGCATATACACCATCATATTCTAACATAAAACCCATCAACAATCGTAAAACTAGGAGGTGGATGTCTGTGCTCAAGCTTAGCAGACACAATGCTCCGCTTCAGAGGATCAGGCTCACTGCAGGTGATCAGCCTGGCCTTACAGAGCCATCCATTGGTGCACGTCCAGATCTTCGTCTTGGCGTTGTTCTTATGACAATAGAACGTGAAGCCGTTTACCATCGCCAGTTCCTTGCCGTTCCTTTTCATCAACCACTTCACTGAAATTAGAGTTTATGGTTTAAGATTTATGTTAGAAATTTAACGATATTTTAAAGATTTTAGCTGAGTCCAATATATTTTTTGTTGGAATATGTATTTAGATTTGCAGCTCAATATACCTATAGATACTGCGTAATATAATCCAGGACAACACCTTAATGTTGTTGTGTTGTAATCTTACAAATGTGAAATCAAACAACTATCTCAATAACAATATTAATTGTCAATAAACAAAATGTACAGTGTGATGGAAAACATTAACATCAACTCACAGGTATCGTGATGAAAAATTTGCACGAATGCACATTACACCAAGTAAGGCATACTGACAAACATGTCCGTTTTCCCGGTTTATTCTCTTGTATCCATGAGATTGATACATAACAATGCAGGTAAAACTTTGTCCTTTTCATTTATTTGTATTTCTTTATCATTTATTCAAAATATGACTATTAGTTTAGATCAAAATATTTTAGAGAATCAAAAGTTGAGTGATGAGTATGAATGTTGATGGATAGAGAGGAAGAGGAAGGCCAAAGAAAAGATGTATGGATTGTCTAAGGAACGATATGAAAGAAAAAGGAGTAAATGACATTGTGACGTCTGATAGGGGAGAATGGAAGAAAAAAACGTGTTGCGCCGAGCTCAAGTAAAATGGGATAATAAAAATATTTTATTGTCAGGCAACGTGGCGCATAGGGTGTTAGTAATACATTTTTAAAAACTATTTTAGTATAGGTAATAAAAATAAATATAAATCTTATATATAAAATTTCCGTGTCACAATGTTAGTTACCGTAGGTACTCCTCCGAGACGGCTGTACCGATTTTTACCAAATTTTATATGCGTATTCAGTAGGTCTGAGAATCGGCTACTATCTATTTTTTTTTTTAATTTATATGGCAAAACAACGTTTGCGGGGTCAGCTAGTATTATTATAAATAGATAAGGGAAGAAAGATAATGATGATGATTTTACAGAATCAAAACTACAAATAACCGCTTACATTATTTTAATAAAATCACTTTAACCGTCATACAACAAAAAGTAAAATATCTGTTGATCACTTGTCTAAAAAAAGTGTAACTGCAAAACGACCCTTTTATCAAAGTCAATGCCGTTCCGACGTTGTTAGTTTTTTCAGACAAGTGTTCAACATTTTTTTTTTGTAGTAAAACGGAAACTGTTCAATGGTTATGCCTATTTTTATACTCAACTATAACACCATTTACTGTAAAAACAACTGATTTGCATCCATAAGCTCTCCGAGTACAACGCCACCGTGTTTTGTGTCCTTTGACCGGACCTCCTCGATTATACCGATACATTCCTATGTTGAGACGTGGATTGCCACGATATGTTGTGCTGAATATGATCTCGGAATCAGAATCTGTAACCAAACATGGACCTTGACTACTTGGAAATTGGGGATTCGGGATTATTTTTCTAATTTTAACATTCAAAAATATTTTTTTGATAAATAAAATGCTTTCTTGTATTTTTTTTGTTTGTAATGAAATAAGCAGTTTAATAAACATTCTAAGCATGTTTAATTTTTAAAAATAATTATAATTCTTCCCATTTTACAGTACGTACGTATGAACTACCTGTGTAGGCCCATTCATGTTTTACTGTTTTATCAAATAAATGTTATACAATAATTATTCTACACTAACTTAATTTTCTACAATTTTTTTTTTTTTTAAGATAGGTTTACGTTTGACCACTATCAACTAAATATAACATTTAAATTATATTATAGTGAAGAAAAGGATTTCTGAAACATTTTTGTAACATCACAGCTTAAACTGTTTCAAATGTGTGAGTTTATTATCCAGTATGTAAGTTCAATGCTGCCCTGGACACACTAAAGCCTCTACACTACTCGCGAAGTTGGTCGAAGTTGACCGAATACGATATTGTAGAAGGGCATTCGCTCCGCTTCGTGCAACTTCGGCTCGCTTCGGGCTACTTCCATTTGTTGTCGGTTTTTGCGACAGAATCAAAGGGCACAATGAGCTATTCGCGAAGTTGCACGAGTGTGTAGTCACTTTGGAACTTCGATCAACTTCGACGAGTACTTCGTCGAGGCAACTTCGCGAGTAGTGTAGAGCAGGCTTAACAATAATTTCATAGTTGAAGAATGCCGCGAAAACTCCACTCTACTTTCTTGTTTTCTTTTTAAGTATGATCATGTTCTTGCCTATGTGAAACTATAATATTATCAATTGTGACGATAACTGATTTGCATCCCATCGACGTCCGAGTACAGTGCCAGCGTTGCTTGGACCCTTTGTATCTATTAACTCGATTATACCTATAAGGACCCAGTAGGATGACGTCATTACCGCTCTTTGTCGTACTAAAAACTGGTACGTTATCTGTAATAAAAGTTGATTGTTAGGAAATAAGTATGGAAAGAAATATATATTTATTACTAGCTTCTGCCAGCGACTTCGTACACGGATCCTGTTGCTTATGCCAGCGACAATGGGGTCGTCAAAATCGAAGATCTGAAACGTCTGATGTCGAATTCTTAGAGCCTGGGGACGGGAAAACAACGGGACGCGCATGACGATTCCAGACGTTCCAGATCTTTCATTTTTGTAAGTCAACAGGAAATGCCCATCAGACTAAACAACTCTTGCTAAGATGTTATTCATATACAGGGTGGAATATTGTAGTACCTACTCTTAATACTGCACCTGGATAGAAAATTTTACTCAAAGGAAACATTCCTTTATTTTTGAAAAGAAAGCAAACTGCATTCAAAGATTTTCGAATATTCTCTTCTCCCACACCCGGGAATCGAACCGGCTAAAATCTGAATAAATTATACCCTGTACTTTTATTGCATCGATCGTTAGGGTCAATTATAAGGATGAAATCTCTCTAACAAACATGATAAATTAAATGAAAGCAAAACCAGGAAAACAAGGTCGTTATTACGTTTATTGTTACACTTTTATGTATCGTATATGAGCATTTCATTTAATAATGAACGTAAGGCATTTGCGTAACATTGAAATGAAAAATACGCAAATAAAAAACGGTATCACGTCGTGATATCTACACAGACGGGGAATTTTTGCGGAATTTCCCTGTTTGTGACGTATTAACAGGTGATACGAAATTTCATTGTTAATTTCTGAAATGTTTTTATGAGGCAGCATACCTTTTTATTGTTCTTATCGATTTGTAAATATCATCTAATTGTAAAATGTTTATTTGCATTTCAAGTGCAACATGCAACAGAATTTACTGTGTGATTCAAAGTTTGATGGGATCTTTTTTAGGCTTATTTTCGAGTGTTTTGATGTTCGATTTCTCGTAAACTGAACATTTCTAACAACTGGATCTCTGTCTGTAATAAGTATGTAGACCATACTATAATATAAGTTTATAACCTAAGCCACTGAACCTATAGATAGTGTTCTTGAAATTAAAGTATGAATTTACCCTATTAGGCCGGTCAATATCGACATAAAAAAAGCCAAACATTGCAAACGCGCATGTATCTACGATTTTTTTATATGTTGTTAGGTCCCTTGAGAGTAGTTAAAACCCAAGTTTGCAACACTGAAAACCCTGTGCTGCCAATGTTATTGTCGAATCAAAATCCTATATACTAAAAACCGGCCAAGTGCGAGTCGAACAACAGATATGTTTTTTTTTTTTTGCTATTTTTAGTATTTTCTGTGAAAATTTAAACTATCTAACTATCACGGTTCATGAGAAACAGCTTCCGAAACATTATCTACAAAAATCACGTTTATTGTATGGGAGCCCCCCATAATATTTAATGTATTTTGGTTTTTAGTATGTTTTGTTATAGCGGCAATAGAAGTACATCACCTTTTTTTTTTTTTTTAGCGTTGTAAAATCATCAAATGAGTCCTCCTACCCCGGGCAGGGCAGGAGGGACTGTCAGACTTCTACTGACTAAAATCCACGGTGTCCTTCAGTAGCCTGTTATGTTCCGGGGTCACGGTAAGGAAATAATCCCGCGACCCCGGCAGGCTTTGGCCCTCTGAGAGGGGGCCCCGTCATTATGGTGACGCTCTTTGAGGCGCGCGTGGGACACAACGCGCCGTCGACCCGGGCATGGTCCATGGTCGGGCAGCGAGTTGCCCTTTACTCGCTGCCCGCATGCCCGCGCCTACGGTGGCCGGAGATCGTCTGCTGACGTCCGACGCCGCGGGCGCCTACCACTGCGGTTGGGGCGGAGGGAGGACGCTGTCCTCTCTCTCTCGCGGCCCGCCTCCTCCTTCACGAGCATTACTGCTTCGCAGAAGGAGGCGACCGCTTCCCACTCCGTCTCGCCCCGCAGCATGGCCGCAACCAATGCCGGGCGTGAGAGGTCTCCGCCTATCGCCGCCGTGAGGACACTTCGGTGCTCTGCCCAAGCGGGGCAGTCTTGCACCGTATGCTCTACTGTGTCCTCCGGGCGATCTTCGCAGTGGTGGCACCCGGGCGTTTCCTCCTTCCCTATCAGACACAGGAACCTCCCGAAACTTCCGTGTCCGGTGAGGACCTGCGTCATCCGATAGGTCAGGACGCCGTGACGTGTCTCCAGCCACTCCTCAAAGAGGGGTCTTACCGAAGTACATCACCTGTGAAAATTTCAACTCTCATAGCTATCACGGTTCATGAGATACACACACAAAAACTACTGAACGGATTTTGATTCGACAATAACATTGGCAATAACTCTCAAGGGACCTAACAACATATAAAAAAATCGTAGTTACATGCGCGTTTGCAATGTTTGATGTCGATATTAACTGGCCTATACAGGATGACTTTTTTCCCACCGTCCAAAATTTTTCTAGACATTAGGTATCAATCACTAACCCCATTTTTGAAAAAAAATCAATACGTCAAATTGTCATATTAAATCATTTTCTCACCCGCTCTGTGTGGTCACTAAGCTAAACGTTAATAATATACACTTGCCGACGCATGAAACGGACAGAGAGCACCCCGCTGACCCCCCGCCCCGCCCCGCTACACCTGAGCGACACATCATAGCGCGGTGTCCAGATTAATCCACTTTTTATAGATAACATTGAGACGTGATATCTCGATATTTTTGTATTGAGTGATACAAAAAGAAAAAACACGTATTCAATGATTTTCGCCAAAGATTAATATATTAAAATTTGGATGGTGACTAAAAAATCACCCTGTATTTTTTGTCCGTGCGCTGGGGTCGCCTCAATGTGACATTTTTTTGTAAAGGTTGTGGTTTGAAAATATATAGTGTAGCTGGGCTCTTGGAGTTCCACATCAGGTGTTCCAGATCTTCAGTTTTTATACGACA
Source organism: Agrotis clavis (assembly GCA_954870645.1). Classification (NCBI taxonomy): domain Eukaryota; kingdom Metazoa; phylum Arthropoda; class Insecta; order Lepidoptera; family Noctuidae; genus Agrotis; species Agrotis clavis. Next base: position 20,066,303 of record OX940928.1, on the reverse strand, counting down.
ACAGGGAGTGCTCATCAGGCTGAACAACTCTTGCTAAGACGTCATTACTGTATGTGTAATTTAGTGTAGCTGGGCTCTTGCAGTTCCACATCAGGTGTTCCATATCTTCAAATTTATTTTCTCAACAGATAATGCTCATCACGCGGAACAATTTTTGCTATGGCGCTATTTTTGTATCTCATTCTTCTTATTCTTATTCTTTATTGTACACACATATAATTAAAATAACACTTCACATAAGGGTAAGTTATGTACAAAGGCGAGCTTAACCCAGAATTGGGTTTTCTAACAGCAAACCTTAGAGCGATAGAGTGATTATTATTTTAGTGAGGATATTCGGTGTACAAACATTTAACAATAATATTTAATGCATACTTAAATAAACAAATACGTGTATATCTCTTATAGTTTAGCTGATCTATTGCAGTTCTGCATCAGGTGTTCAAGTTTCCAAGATATATTATAGCCTTTATGATGCCCAGACTTAATAGCTATACAAAAAAAAACAAAAAACAATCAAATCCGTCCAGTAGTTCCGAAGATTAGCGTATATGAAGTAACTTCTCCCTAACATTTCCCTTCACCGCTCTGCTCCTATTGATTGTAGCGTGATGAAAAGTATACTATAACTAGCGCAGGAGTATGAAATATAATTGTACCAAGTTTCGTCAAAATCCGTCGAGTAGTTTTTGTTTCTATAACGGTTATACAGACAGACAATAATTTTATTAATTGCATTTTTGGCATCAGTATGGATCCCTAATCACCCCTGATCATTATTTTGGAAATATATTTCAAGTACAGAATTTACCTCTCTACAAATTTATTATAAGTACAAATTCAAAACTAGACAGCCTGTCCTTTCTTCCACTATAAATGGCAGAGTTGGCGTGCCTCTTCAACGATTTCAAGCTTTTTTCCAGCTAAAGGATCTATCAACGTTGGGTCTGTGCAGAGCCTTCGCGGGTCTACGCAACGGCGATTGTAATACAACATCGGCGATTGTAATAACAATCAATCTACATCCATATGCATTCCTACTACAATACTAGCGCCGCCGTGTTGCATTTACGTTTTCGCTGGTTATCCGGAAGGCTCTCAATTTGAGCACCAGATTCCCTTGTAATGTCGTACCAAAAAGTAGCACTGGATCAACCAAAAAACAATGAAATGATAGTTTCATTTCCACTAGATATATCGTGGGCATCCTGCTTGCAGAACGGATGGTCAGGATAAGATACTAGAGTGTCGAAAGTTACGAATCTTACTTTTACCTATAGCTAAAACTAAATTAAATTGTATGAGTATTTATTTTAGTACATAGACACAAAAACTTTTCGAAATGATTTGAATTTAAATACACCAGAATACAGTCTTGGCAAACTTATGTCACAATATATGTATATACAAACATTACCATCAAAATAAACTTAGTACATCAATGGTTATGCTGGAACGAGCGACTAACGAGGCGATCATTGAATGTAACCACACTTGCTCGACACCCACTGCTGTGCCTCGTACAGGACCACCGGATTCTGGGTCCTTTACTACCATGTCTCCGATTAAATCGGTATCTTCCCAGAGAGCACACAGGATTACCACGCTTAGTTAAGCCGAAAACGGGCAATCCGTCTGAAATATAAATGAAAGCAATAGATCTTTTGAAGTTGTGGTATTAGATAAGTACAACATACATATTTTAATTGGAGGAGGCCTTTACCCAACCTGGGGTCCTTGCAGAAGATAAAAACTAACACAAACTAACAAAACACATAAATTACATAACAAACTAACCCACTAACACTTACATGAATTTGTTTTTAAAATTGTAAACTGTAAGGAATAAAAGGCTTTTTATTTTATTTATTTATTTATACATATTTTAATAGCAAGTGAAAAACAAACTACCAATTCAGTATTGTCTTAGTTGAATAAGAGTTATGCGCGAACAAACAAAAAAATACAAACATCCTAATTGAGAACCTTCTCCTTTGTTTAAAAAGTCGGTTAAAAATAAAAAAGTAAACATCTTTTCTGAAATCACACATAAATCACTGTCCAATGGGGGTTGAACGTGGAAAAAATATATTTAAGAAATAAAATTCCACTTTCAACCCTCAGGGGTTGAATGTGGAAACGTTTAAGGGTCGAACGCGGAAGAGGGTAGAAAATCTTGGGGGTTGAACGCGGAATAAACCAATGTTTAGACACTATTTTCTTTTGCGACGCAAGTTAAAATAATCGAAAAGGTTTTAATCATTCCGAATATTTTATTCATGATTATGTTCTGGCTGATGGCGAAAGATTACATTATTGTGAGTGAATATTCTCGATCGACATCCTTTTGGGTACTTATTACAATACCATCGCACTGTGGATCCCCTACAATTATTCGTTCTATTATACCGGTAGGGTCCTAAATAGATCACAGGATTCCCATGCATAGTCGTGCTGAAAACAGGCTGCAGACCTGAAATAAAAGTCTTTTATTAGTATGTGTTACGTTACACCACCGACCGGAAAACGCAGCGTAGGCAGGCCTCCCATTAGGTGGACCGACAACATCGTGAGGGTCGCGGGCAGCCGATGGATGCAAGTGGCGAATTGTCGTTCGGCGTGGCGGTCTAAGGGGGAGGCCTATGTTCAGCAGTGGACGTCTTCCGGCTGATGATGATGATGATGACGTTACACCACAATCATGTTCAGTATAATGAATTATTTCAGTGCGGGATAGCTTCGTTAACTTACTAAATCAACTTGGGAGTGCTCAGTCCACATTTTTGTATTATCCAATATCTTAAACCTAAACAATCCATTTTTAGAGGAGGAGTGAACCAATTTCCCTTGGTTTAAAAGGCGCTCCCTCACCGCGAGCATTCACCTGTAATGTAACGTTACAGATTCGAACATTTCTTCACTGAAGGAAGACAATCGAGCATCACAATGCGCACCTTGTATCAAATCTACTAAATGTACGCGAATGCTCGTCAGTCAGGGAGGTAGTATTGTAATGCTCAAAGTCGAATCTATAATGTTACATTACACGCGAATGCTCCCGGTGATACCGCCTTTACGAGTAAACCTTAGATTCAAATATATTTTTGTGATTTTTCCAGACTACCCAAATGGCGTCAGCTAGTCGAACCGGATATTACTTTTACTAAAATCGACCAGCTATTATGAATAATAACCGGTCAAAGTCATTATGCATATTTCAGTTTAATCACTTTGACTATAACATATAAATTATAGTTGCTTGGTACGGTCTGAAGGGGTTGACCAGAAAATGAAAACCAATATCATGGTAGTAATTTTTAATAAATAATATTGAATTCTGGAAGTAGTTTTATCGAAAAACTTTATTAAGTATGACTATTCCTCTTTAGTGTTAACAAGTTGCAGTTAACGTCAATGACTGTGATAATTAAATTGACTGACAATGAAGTTATCGACTGTTACCACAAAAGCTCGACAGACATTTTTGCGACAGCAGGCCCACCGAAGTTTACGTCCTTTATACCCCGAGCACAGGAGGTACCGGTAGGCACCGTCGATGAGGACCGGATTGCCTGATCGGGTTTTACCAAAACAAATATCTGAAATAAACCAGATCGTATAAAAAATACGAAATTGATTTGATTTATTGATCTAATCGACGGGTCCTAAGTACAGCTATACTAGTACAAGTGCAAAAATACAACTATTCAAGAGAGCGATTTATAGGTTCTAAAGCTTGTAATTTTGTATTATATCAATGGAAACATTTTTAATTTTGGTATGTTATATTTTAATATCTAAGAAAAAAAGACGGCATTATTTTTTATACTTTGGAAAATAGCAGCTAGCAGCACTGATACAGCTTGTTTTCTTTACAACGGTAAAACCTGTAAACTGACACAAGTGGCCACTTGTACCAGTATATAGTGTACTTCCTTCTACTTATAATAAAGAAAAACTGAAGGATTTTACTCTTTTAACATGCTATTTCCGATTTATTGATCAATATGAGATTATAATACTAACAATAACATCTTTTTTAACGACTTTTAAGCACTTACTCAGTACAGGAAAACTACTTATAACAGTTTTCTGTATTGTTATTAACCTTAAAAATTTTAATGCATGTGGCGGGAAATTAAATAAAAACATTGAAAATAAAAAATAACACTTTATTTCAATTAAATGACTTTTCCAGATCTATGCTTATTTAATAGGTGTTTTTATTTTGATGTAAATACACTATAGAATTCTTAATAATCTATCTATTCTTATAATAAATTTATAGAGAGGTCAATTCTGTACATGAAATATATTTCGAAAATAACTACCTATCAGGGGGTGATTAGGGATCGATACTGGTGCCAAAAATGCAATCAGTAAAACAGACTGATTTTCGATGACGATGAATAATTATGAATAACAATTTAATCTACTGGCCAAACTCCCATATTTTTTTTTTACCCGGGCTCTTGGAATTGGGTATCACACTTTTCAGATCTTCGATTTTGACAACCCCGCTGTCGCTGGCATAAGCAACAGGATCCGCGTACGAAGTCGCGAGCAGAGGTTAGTATGATAAAAAAAAAAAAAAAAATTATCTTTTACATAACATAACATAACAAATCTTTTACAAAGAGGGGCCACAAAACAATACTTAATTATATAGAGTAAAAATTAATGCCTACATAGATTAGTGTATAGCTAAATTATAATAAGTACAAGATATTGACACCTAAGAATTTAAAAGTACATGTAGCGACGTGCCTGAAATAAGTCTATTCAAACTTGTGTTTCAGGTCATCACTTCATCGCAATTTAAATGGGACAGGATAATTTATGTTTTCAGGATTAATATAAAACTTTATCGACTAACAAAATAAGCATACTTTACAAATATTATAAAACTATCGAAGAAATATAAATGTTTTATTGGAATTAAAACTAGGTAAATATTATTAGGACATATGACATTTTCAAGGTTTCACATATTAACTGTAGTATAGCTACGCGTGTATGTTTTATCTAGTTAGATGGCGACATGCATAATTATTTGCAATTTTTATTACATTTTATACGGAAATGATCGAAACAACTAGATACAGATTGGCTGATTGGTCATTCTGAACTACATACAATCAAACATCAGGAAAACTACAGTTTGAGAATTAAAACACTTAAATGATTCCTTAGGGTTGAACCATATCTGGCAGCACGGAATCGCCTTTTTCCGTTGCCCTTTCTCTTTCTGTCGCTTAGAACTGCCATTTGCTAGACCGAGACAATGCAACAGCAGCCGGCCGCCTCACGGATTCCGCCGCGTGCTATCGCATTATGCATTCTGTCTCGGTCTAGCAAATGGCAGTTCTAAGCGACAGAAAAAGAAAGGGCGACGGAAAAAGGCGATTCCGTGCTGCCAGATGTGGTGTAGCCCTTAATAGGTACATTGATTGATGGCGCTCTCAGTCACCTTCATAGTCTAATAACAATAACCCTGCAAATCAGCCATATCAAATGGAGTAAAAGTGTGAAAATATAATTTTCTTTTGTAATAAAAAGTACTTACTAACGTTTCCATGTAAATTTTGAGTTCTTTGCAAGTCGAAAGTAACAGCAACTACAGTTTTATCTTCCTTAACCTACTGTTTATCCATCATCTCTTTTAATTGCCGAGCCCTTTCTTTTTCGGCCAAATGTCGATTGTGTTTTGTTATTTGGTCATCTGTAGGATTTTCTAAGTTTTCAAATGTGTGACAAAATTCTCACTAGTCCTTTTTAGGATTGTGGAAAGAGATATTAAAGTTTTTATTAACAATGTCTCTATACTGTCTTAACGTTTTAACTTGGCAATTTACGGAAATTCCTTCTTTATCACACCATTCTTTGTACAAATTAAACATTCGCGAAAAAGTTAATGATCCATCTAAATATACCTTACTTGTTTCATTTCTTGTATAGTGAGACTCAACGGGTTGAAACGTCTTTACATGGGAGCACACACTGTCTATAGCAGTTCTGGGTATCGTTATTCTGTGATTTGAATGTTTTCCTCTACAATCCTTTCCTATCACACCGAAACCTTTTTCAAACTTGTTCAACGCCGTTTGCACAACATTATAATTTATAGATAAGGTGTTTAAGAACATGACTTTACAAACATAAGCCTTTTCAATGCTACCACTATCTCCTGTTACTGGTAATGAATATCGCAGAGTGCAACTTCTTTGGGAATTTTCAGTAACAACTCGTTTCTTGTCCAGTTTGGAAACGTACTTGGCAATGAAGTCCCACTGTCGAGTGTGATCTCCTATGTCCCAAAAGTTTCTAAATATTGTGGATCTTGCAGTTTCTTCAATTTTTTCAAAACACTTTTGGCGGCATTTACAAGCGCTTTTCATTTTTTTCTTCTGACGTAACTTCCCCGATCGACTCGTGTATTCTAATCCCCTGTTTAAATTGAACTTGCGTCTTTCATCAATCCACATATTTTTGAACCTACACTTATCTTTCTTATTTTGGGTTTTTCTTTGCACATTTTCGGGACTACTTAAAGGTGTATCAGCGTAGTTTGAATTTAATAATGATAAATTGTCAAATTCATCATCAGTTTGTTGGCGAATAGGTGAAAAAGAAATTAATGGAGAAGGTATTGGTGTTAAGCTACCAATTTCATCATCAGGAAGGTCCTCGAAAATGTCTTCTTGGTCGCTTAAGCTTTCAACCTTATTGATGAATGACATCTCTTCAGCCAAAAAAACCGCACTTGGAGGTAAGGGGGAATCTGAAATGATAAAATAATTATGCAGTGAATTGCTGCTAAAAATGTATCAAAAATAGTACTACTATTTATTTTATTAGTAAATAGATAGACGGAAACAAAAGCAAAGTCACATATTGTGACTTTGTATACTGATATAAATGAAAAATTTATTGAAAGAAAATATTTTTTTTATTTTATTTTTCTTTATTGGCCAACCAACAATTGTTTATACTACAAAATATAGTCACGTTAAATCTACCATACTCTAGGGTTAGTGTAACAATTTATTACAGGTTAGCACCGCGTGCCCCTTTAACTTACAATCACTAGACTAATACGTATAAGACTCAAAATTAACAAGATATTAAAATTACGTGATGAAATGAATACAAGCAAAAAAAACTAAATGATCAGCAAAAGTAGAAAGAAAAAACAACAAACAATAAATTACGTTAGGTTAGTAACTATTCTATGAAACTTGGCTTATGAGTCAAAATGCACGTCAACAAGGTCACTGGAGCCATTTAATAATTTGGAAAGACGAGGAACGATACACTTTGCACCAAGTACGGTTCTGCGAAATGGAGGGTGTAAGGGAGTAATTGGAGCACGAGGGATTCTAGCAGGGGCCAGAAAGTGAAAATTGGGTAGTTATAGGGGGCAATCAATCTTGCACCTGCACGCGTAGCATGACGATTCTATCTCTATTCTACCAAGAAAAGACAAAGTTATTTGTCTATTCTTCCGTCGACCAAACCCCTTTCTATGGCGCCATGCTATGTCTGCTGAAGAGCTTGTAAAGGAATAAGGAATCAATAATTATTCGCCGTTTCTCCAATGAGATCATCTTAAAATAAGAGAACCGGGCTTCGTATTGATCGTATCCTTTTTGTATTTCCGGTAGTGAAGGCCAGATGCCAGAGGAATCTCTTTTTATGCTCCAATCGATAGATATGCGTAGAGTAATTCTAAAATCATCAAATAAATAATAAATAATCATGAATTATAAAATCACATTTCATTAATTTAGTTTAGTATGTACTTATGTTTATCTGCCTTTTCTATTAGACCTTCATTTCTGAAACTATTTTTTTTTTTCATTAGAATCGGTCGGTTCCACGGTCTCGTTGCACATGTTCATAGTTTGGTCTAATTCTTCGCGTATTACGCATGATGGTATCTACTGTCGGCCGATCTAAAATAAATCAAAATATATGTATTAAATCATTTTTCAAAATTAAAAAAAAATACAAACAATAAAAAGTATATCATTATATTATTTAAAATGTCAATTAACACTTACCTTCGTAATTTTCTGGAGTGTTTTTTTTTACTAGACTTACTTTCTAATAAATCCTACTACTATTATAAAGGCGAAAGTTTGTAAGTATGGATGTATGGATGTTTATTACTCTTTCACGCAAAAACCACTGAACGGATTTGGTTAAAATTTGGTACACAGATAGTTTATAACCTGGATTAATACATAGGATAGTTTTTATCCCGATTTTATGTTCCCGTGGGACAATTTTTGAGTTGCAGCGGGTGAAGCCGCTGGCAACAGCTAGTCTATCATAATTGGATCGGAATAGTTTTTAACAAATGAATACTAAAACGCAGCGCAGGTCTACAGTGTTCTAGCCTGCTCTACACTACTCGCGAAATTGCCTCGACGAAGTTGATCGAAGTCCCGAAGGATGTGACTACACACTTGTGCAACTTCGCGAGGAGCTCATTGAGCCCTTTGACTCGGTCGCAAAAACCGACAACAAATGGAAATCGCCTGAACCGAGCCGAAGTTGCACGATCCGAAGCGAAGTTCCCTTCTACACTATCGTATTCGGTCAACTTCGACCAACTTCGCGAGTAGTGTAGAGCAGGCTTTAACGTGCTCCCGAATCCGTCGCCGCGCGCAAACTGTAGTGAATGACAGTTGTGCTGATATGTCGCGGCGCACGCGACTACCTACACTTGTACAAGTGACTTACTACTTAAGTGTGTCGTGTGGCGGAAGATGGTGTCACTTATATTAGTTTACAAGTTTGAATCTTTGAAATTACTTGATAATTTAATATATTTTTACAGGATATAAAGTTAAGGTAATTTTAAGGCTTTTGGTGCAAAAAAAATGTATTTCGCTGTTTTGCGGGTTACACCAGTATACGTAGGACCCGTCGTATTGTTGTGTTTGTATTCGTTATTTTTGTATTTTTCGACTCATTGTGCTAGTATTTATTTATAATTCAAGACGAAGTCTAGTCACATATTAGTCTAGTTAGTAATTGGAATCTCTTTAATGCTCTTTATTTTTATATATAAAAAAAACATTATTTAATAAGTTCAAACCCAGGCAAGTTACAATATATGTTTTTTTAATTCATTTATGTACCTACCTACTTTCTAAGTATATTTTGGACATCATTAATTGTGAGGAAACATGGACAATTGTTAGATAATTATGTAAAATAAATTAGTCTAAAGTCATGTCAGAGAAGAGGCCTTACCACGACCTCTTAACGCGATCCAGTTTAGGTTGTGGGAAAGAGACAACGCTACACAAGGCGTCTAGCGCCATCTCTTTCTCACAATCTAAAGACTCACGCTTTAGGAGTTCATGGTAGACCACTAGTTGTGTTTCCAGATGCGGCTCAAATAACTCTGCCACCATAGTGAATGTTTAAAAACGTGGAAAAAAACGTTCTAGAGTTCAATTTTAGATCTACTAAACACTTTACACTTTCTTAATGTACTTAAGAGCTATTTTAAAGACCTTATAATTTACTTAATTAAAATGGAAATGTATGCGAATGTACAATATCTCATCACTAAAATTAAAGATAGTGATGAAAAGTTTTTTCATTCTGAAAATGTTCATTGAATTTCATGATTGTGTTCATTGTTGTGGCTAAGGATTTCAGTTTCATACGTAAAAACTATCGCTTTACAACCGCTAACCTTTTTAGTGCAAGTCCAGCGCAACTTGGGCCCTTTATATTTTGTGGTCAGGTTGTATCGACAAGGACCTATGATGAGAACAGGGTTGCCAGCTTTCGTCGTGCTAAAAAAAGCTTCTGAAACACAAAAACAATTGTTTGAATTCATATTAACCTGATTGCTAAAAACTTAACGAAACGTAAAGTTAGTTAAAACATTAAAAGTAATCGAAAAGAAAACATTTATATTTATGTATGAAATAAACCTACCTACGGTACGCCATTTAATTATCATTGTTTAAAACTACACAAATAGAAACAATACATGTATTATGTTGCCAAGACGACCACATAAGGTTTGCCCTGTGAAAAAAGATATCAGATCTCATGTAAAACCAAGCTTCTGAATCTACACTCCCCCCATTTTAGGGGATGGGGGGCGAAAGTACGGGGTAAAGTAGTAAAAAACACTTTATCAGCAACAGCCGACCTTATCACTGCAACGCAAACCAATATCGATCAGAAAAAGATAGCACTCGGTCTTTTCATAGACTTAAAGAAAGCTTTCGACACCGTTAGCCACACAATATTATTACAAAAGCTCAGTAACATAGGCATTGCAGGAACAGCTCTCAAAATGATTGAGTCATACCTAAAAAGCAGACATCAAATCGTAAAAATCGGGGCATACCAAAGTAAACAACACAGTACAGGTTCATTCGGTGTGCCCCAGGGTTCAGTGCTTGGACCATTGTTCTTTCTCATTTATATTAACTCCGTAAACGAAATTTCTTTACACGGGCACGTCTCTCTCTATGCTGATGATACCTGCCTTTTTTACTATGGTACCTCCATTAATGACATGATTAATCAAGCGCAAGAAGATTTGAACAACTTAGTAAATTGGTTCCAACAAAATCTGTTAACGATAAATCCTTCAAAAACTGGTTATGTTATTTTTAAACCCAAAAACAAAAAAATACCAGCTCACCCTCCCCTTTTTATTAATAACCAACCACTTCATGAAAAACAGCATGAAAAATACCTTGGGCTTAGACTAGACTCGCAATTAAACTGGAAAATTCAAATCGATTACATCAGATCCAAACTTTCCTCACTTTTGGGCTCATTGCGTAATATTGTTCACTGTCTTCCACATCGAGTGCGTCAAACGATCTATAACTCCCTAGTAAAGCCGCATCTGATGTACCTTATCGAAATTTGGGGCAACGCGCCGAAAACTAACCTAAAGGATTTGCAAATTGCTCAAAATAAAATAATTAAATTATTATTCCATTATGACTACCTTACACCTACAATTAAAATTTACAAAGAAACAAAGCTCATGAACATTAAACAACTCCATACATACTGCACAAGCATACTAATAAGAAAAATTCTAAACAAGTCAATTCACACACAAATACACTTCACCAAAATACACCAAGTACATAATCGTAGCAGTCGGAGGAAGGATCACATTTTATTGCCACGAGTGCGTACAGTCAATGGTGAAAGAACAATTGTTTTCGCTGGAGTAAAACAATACAATAACTTACCCAAAGAGGTAAAGAATGCGAACACGTTTGACAGTTTTAAGGAAAATTTAAAAAAACATATTCTTAATGATCGAATGTTGTTACAGTAGGGCAAACTTGTCCTGCTGTACATTTTTCTTTGTTGTGGCACCGAGTTCGCATTCCTTACCTATCTGATTTGTAACGAGCCACCACAATAGTTAAATTTTGGAGGTAGATGGTAAACAAATTGGTCTTATGTTAAAAGTTGCGAAACTAAGCTAAGTGAAATAAAAATACCTAACGTTTATATACTCGTATAATGCTTATACGACTGTCAAAGTATCTTAAGTTTATTATAAGTTAAAAATGTTCTCAAATAAGTGAAATCTATGTAATTTCTTATTGGGAAATAAATATCTTTAACCATAAAGTTATAAGTTTATGATTTTGTTTGTTGGTTGTATACTAAACTTAGATTACATACCAAACAGCTTTCTAGCACTTCAGGAAGTAGCCAAACATTTTGATGATCATCAGTGTCAGTGTATCAGTGACGAAATCGGTGTATTTCAGATGTCAACAAAATCTAAATTATTAGAGCTATTCGATTGAGACTTTGTATGTTTAATGAGTCTATTATTGACATCATATCCTGAGAATATGAACTATCTGGTACATCGGAAACCAACTCTATGAAGGTTCAAAAAAACGACGAAATTCTTCGAGAAAAGGTAGTGCCCTTGCGCTTCGCTTGCCTCGTCGTTACCACAGTATAAATATCTACAGTAGTGGAACTCGGCCGCATGATAGAAATAAATACCTACAGCCGCGCGGTACGTAAACATGCGTTAGGGCTGTCCGACGCGACGCCCGTCTCCAGCATTTTAATTACATTTGCCTACTTTCTGTTCCTTCAAGGTCAGCGCGCCGCTCGCGCTACCTCGCACGGCGCATCGCTCGCGCAGGCAGTCGGCCTAATGCAACCGAGTGCGCACACTCAAACACGGAGCGAACTATGTACGCGCGAGCCCTAGATTATACTGTAATCTACGTTCCTAGATTAATATTCATGACTGTGATATAGTTTATGTAGTACACTGAATATACGTTGATTGTACACCGTACCGTAAGTAAATGAAGCTCACTGCTTCATTTCCGTGCCCGCCGACAATCCCACCGCGCCGTTACACCATGTCTTTACTTAGAATTATACAAACTAACAAAACACACATGCACCGGAGTTTTAACACAAGAGAAGTACCTACCGAATCATGATTCATTCAGAACCGTTTATAACTTACCTATTTCACTTGTCTCAGTAACTTTCCTTTACTTTATTCATATAATTTACTGTATTTATTAATCCAAATACTCTTTTTTTCGTGAGATAAAGGAAAATACATAACCATTAAAAAGTCACACATTATGTACCTACCTACTAGCTACTAGTAAGTAAAATTATTTTATAGTCAGTACCTACTTACCTTTCGGAGGTTGCAGGTAATTTAAAAAAACTTATGTCTGGATGCGTTATTGTTGAATTCATACACCCAAAAACAGCACAATATTTCTACTCGTCATATTAAAATAGGTACTTTAACTGATTTTGCTAAAAAAACAACACACCGTCCGTTCGTCACTACGGTACAGCCATGACTGTCTGCGCCCCGAGCGCGCCCCGACATCGAGGCGCGTAGGTATAGCTCGCGTTTCGTCCGTTTGTAGGGAGTTCTAGTACTGATAGATATTATTACCGTGTCGTTACCTTGGCCCCAGATGTCATTGAAAACATATTTTGTACCTATGTTAGTTTTTACTTAAAAGAAGAATACAATACAAAAAAGAACCTTAAAGCTATTAATTTACTTAATTATATCTGCATCTTGTAACTTGTCACAGTGCATGACTGTTGAACCACGTGTTATGCGTTTAAAGAGAATGCGGTCAACGAACAGCGCAATGGTTTGTCGCTGGTCTCTAGGGTCCTATGCAGATAATGAGTATTCTTATCCCTACAGACACTACAGTCTAACATAAAAACCATCACGTATGATATAACTAGGTGGCGGATGACAGTGTTCCAGGTGACATGATCTCATTCGTCCCCTGTCCTTCGTGATGCTGAAGCGAGCTCTGCACTTTCTTCCAAAGGAGCATATATACAGATCAGTTGTCTTACTTCGGCCATCACACCAGAATGTATATCCTTGTAGCATGGCAATCTCTTTCCCGCTTTTCTTACGGAACCATTGCACTATAAATAATTTTAATTAATTAGAAATGCCAACGGAAGGAAATAGAGAACAAATAAAATGGCTAGAGCTTAAGACGATGAAATTACAAGGAATACTGATAGATTTTAATTTATTAAATATTTCATGCATAATTAGATACAAAGGCCAACTTAATGCTAAATGCATTCACAACTTGAGGGTGATTCAGAAAAGAAAGAAATCGTAGTACTTAGGTGCAATTTAGGACGATTTACACAATGCACGGTAACCACCTAGGAAGAATGAAAAACCTTAGACTAAAAACCGTGACCCCGGTAGCCTTTGGCCCTCTTAGGAGGTGGAGGCTGTCCTCTCCCTCACGGGTCCAGCCTCCTCCTTTAGACATTAGACTACGAGTAAATATGAAGTATGTATCAATTTAAGTGTGTCGATCCGGGTTTTAAATTTTGATAAACATAGTTTCTTAAATTGAATGATATAAAAATAGTCAGTGGGTTCTTAAATTTTATAATAAACACCATTACGTATTACATAATTAGGTGGTGGATGATTGTGTTCCATACAGCCGGACGTTACAACTTTCTTGTCTTTAGTAATGCTGAAGCGAGCTTTGCACTTTCTTCCCACGGAGCACGAATACAAATACGTTGACTTGCTCTCGTGGTCACTACTAAAGGTATATCCTTGTATCATGGCTATCTCCTTCCCGTTATGATTTTGTATCCACTTCCCGTTATGATTTTGGATCAAATTAAATGTAAAAAATAGAACATAGGTTTAGAGATACAACATTCAGGAGGACTCTTTAACCTAGGTTTGTTCTGTATAGTTCCATTTCTCATATTTTTTTATCATGAACATTAAAATCTTGATATCATCAACATTATCATCATTATCTTTAAAGATTTATACAGAAAATGTATAGACAGGGTGAATTTTACAACTGAGCGTGGATTGCTATAATTCAAAACAGCGGAATATCGAAAAATACTAAAAGTAGTACCGAAGGCGATTTTGACGAAAACTAAAAATAAATAATTGTATTTTACAAAAATCAATAATCCTGCCCAGGAATCGAACCAGCTGAATATGGAAACAAATCGTAGTTTTTGTTACACCATTCGATGGTGCGCTAACAAGTATCAAATTCTGTGAAGTAATGATCTAGGTTACGATAAATTCCCAGATTTTGATACTTATTAGCGATGCAGTTGGAGTTTTGTCGCGGAATTAAAACTAAGTACATGTTTTTTTACAAAATTTAATAAAATAAAATATTGCGAATGAAAACTATCCAAATTCCTTTCACAATTTAGAGCTAATTTAACATTTATGCGATCACAATTTATGAACTCGTGAGTTGATAGAAACCGAAATAGCCTACGAAAATTATAAACTAACAAACATAGTACCACTTTATACAATTAAAAAAATCTAACGAAAATTCCGTGACCATCATGGCCGATAATGCTTCGAAGGACCAACATAAAATCTCAAAAACATTAGACTTGAGGAACAAATCATACATTTAAATAATATCGCCCTATCATGACGTATTAGTCAAAGGGTTTATTTGTATAATAAAATGGTAAAACAATACATATTAATTGTAAACAGTGAAACTGAAACGAAACTTCTAGAGAGATTTTTATATTTTAACAAAAACACCATTTCGTATTATAAACTTCGGAGGTGGATGATTGTGTTCCATATTACACGACTTGACGAACTGTCTATCCGTTGTGGTGCTGAAACGAGCTTTACATTTCCTGCTTATAGTACACCTGTACCAAACACTTGTCTTACATTGACCAGCAGGACCGAATGTGTATCCTTGTGAGACAGCAATCTCATTTCCGCACTGCTTCCGGTACCATTTTACTGCAATAAAACATGTAACTGTAAATAACGAAAACTAACCAGTAGACGCAATATTGATGATTATAGGTATGGGTTGAAAAGCAACATACAACTTTGATAAAAATGCCTTGATTTTCTTAGAAATAAAACAAATTAATTTAATTTAATTGTATTAGTTTTCTTTCTTAACAAAAACATTTACCGTCTTACCACAAGAAATATAAACATCTGTTGAACACTTGTCTAAAAAACTGTCAACGTCAAAACGACATTTGACGTTGATATAAGAGTTGTTTTGCAGTTACACTTTTTTAGACAAGCGTTCAACAGATGTTTATCATTTGGTGGTAAGACGTTTAAACTTAGGATTAAGCTAACGTACCAAAAGACTGAAAATGTTAATGCCATGGTCAGCTGTGAAACACTTTTTTCTACTTTCAATTATTCCTCTATATTCCGAAATTATAAAAGAAAAAAACTGGTCTTTTTTTGGCGAATTTCATTTCTAAATAATAAACTTATCTTAGTTATTCTGTCGTTGTGTTCGATAAGTTGTAAACTTCAAATTCGCAATTCGTGAGCAGGCTGTTAGTGAGGTTATAGAAAACTTATAACAAACTCAAAAAGACCTTAACTTAATATCAAAAACCTTTATAAAAGAACTATTTTCTATGTTCTAAAAAAAACTCCGTTACGTATTATAAAAGTAGGAGGTGGATGATTGTGTTCCAGATGAGAAGATTTTAACTCCCTGTCTTTTGTAACGATGAAGCGAGCGTTGCATTTTCGTCCAACAGAGCACAGATACGAATCAGTTGTCTTATTACGACCGTGACAAGTAAATGAGTATCCGTAAACCACGGCGATCTCATTGCCACTCGTCTTGTGGTACCATTGGACTGTAAAACAATATGTAATAATTTATAGCTGCTTAAAAACTGGCCAAGTACGTGTCTACCGTAGTTGACAATGATATAAGTATCCCATACGCATTAAAACAACATTATGGTTGAACTGGCTGTTAGTAGCAGCTTCACCCGCTACAAAACTAATATTATCCCACAGGAACATAAAATTGGGATACAAAAAGAAATGACACAAATATGAGTATATGTAAATGTATGTAGCACACAAGAGAATGACTTCACTTAAAACGACTTTTATTATACTTAATCGTCATAATGTAACTTACATTAGGTATATCATTTACTCAAGAAACTGAGCTGGTTAGACAAAACTAACAATTAAATTCAAAACTTATAAAAGCAGTTTCAGAAATACTCAGACTTTAATATAAACACCATCACGTATTATATATTTAGGAGGTGGATGATTGTGTTCCAGATGGTAGGATTTCATTTCTGTGCTGTCCTTTATGAGGATGAAGCGAGCTCCGCATCTGCTGCCATAGGAGCAGAAATACACATCAGTTGACTTTTTCCGACCATCACAGTAAAAGGTGTATCCTTGTAGCATGGCTATCACTTTTCCATTCTGCTTTCGGTACCATTCGACTGTAGAAAATAAAACAAAGATAATTTTAAACTATTTAAAAAAAAAATGTTATTAGCTAATAGCTTCTCTTGACACCACCAAAATGTGACGTTTGAGTGACCAGCCAATATTGATCAAAAATAGAATAGTCTTGCCATTATAGAGAACAGATTTGAAAAAAAATATATACAATATCATTTATTTTTATGAACATAAACTGACTGAACATCGAACAGGCAAACAAAACATTAACTTTGGGGCGGTGCCAAACAAATAAACATGTAAATTAATAACTTCAAACGCAAAATTATTGAGGACCTCCTCCATTTTTGACGTCGCATAAAAACTTTAAAAATAAAAAAAATAAATCGCTTGAAATTATTTTATTTATCACACAATGAACACATGAAAGCCTAAGGCAAAGTTAAAATTGCTCACATTTAAGAGGATCGTCTACCGAGCGCTCGTCCATACTAAAAGAGAAAACATTTTCCTACCCCTAAATGTTATCCTATCTCAATGATTTTTTTTGAATGCTTCTGACACAGTAAAAAACTAGGTTTATAGGTTTTCTTTTTTTTTTCAAGATTTATAATAGTTTGAAAGTTACAGGCGCCTAAGAGTTACTTTTGAAAAAAAGAAAACCTATAAACCTAGTTTTTTACTGTGTCAGAAGCATTGTAAAAAATCATTGAGATAGGATAACATTTAGGGGTAGGAAAACGTTTTCTCTTTTAGTATGGACGAGCGCTCGGTGGACGATCCTCTTAACAATATTTAACGAGAATTAGGTAGGTATTTAACAAAAATTTGGATTGAAGTTTTGAACAAAAAAGTCAAAACAAAAACTAAAAAAACAATAACCACAACCAAAAAAGGTAAAATAATTATTCTTTCAGTAGTCTGACTTCCTTCAACCCAAATTCTTGTCGATTACTAAATTTTTTTTCACGACCACTACAATTTTGTAGGTAATCCGTAATACCGGTCATAACATCGTCCAAGTATACAATAAGCATGAAATGAAAATATTGAATTTAACTCAATGAAAATTTGAAATTAAAATATTAAATTGCAAAAAAGAATTGTCGAAATCGGCTCATCCAATCGAAAGTCATGAAAAAACCTTAGTTGAATTTAGGACTTCATTCTGTTTTTAAAGTCGGTTAAATAAAATAAACAAATTTAAGTTTAGTTTATTGTTTAGCTAGAGCGTTGATGCTGATGGCTACTGAAAAGCCAAAAGTTGATTAAATAAAATATTAATTTTCATGCATTGCTTTTTTTATTCAAAATTAACGTAATTTATGATAAATTCCATCACGTATCACGAACTTAGGAGGCGGATGACTGTGTTTCAGATTACTAGATTTAAGGTATAGTCTGTCCTTTGAGACAACGAACCGTATTTTACATTTCTTACCTATAGAGCACCTGTATTTATCGGTTGTTTTACTTCGACCATCGAGGCTAAACGTGTACCCCTGTATCATGGCTATCTCCTTTCCATTCTGTTTCCGGCACCACATCACTGAAAAAGTATTGAATTACAAATGAACCAATAATTTTAGACACAAAAAAAATGTGTGCACAAAAAAAAAATAAGAACTTATTCAAATGAAATACCGTTTTCTTATAATATTTTAAATGCTCATCATTTTACGAATAAGAAAGAGCAAATTTTTGAATTGTTTTCTTTATTACATTAAACATACTGTTATTTTTTCATTAGACTCAGTATTTAAATAAATCATAAATAAGTTTTCAAGACTATCGAAGACATACCTATTAATTACAAGACTAGATACAGTTTAGAAATGGGAATTATACGAAGATCGATTAGATATAATGTGCCTTTTACTTAACAAACACTTCAGTCAGTCATGATTATGGTCTGATATGAACTTAACTACAACATCGTCAACAGTATAAACAGCCGCGCGGCATTTGATTGTGTTCCTCTTAATACAACGCCATCTAGTTTTACCCCATACAGCGTCGCTTCTGCCGAATCGGTAAGGTCCTAACTGTAACTGAACTTGTCCTCGTTGATTCGAAATAAACTTGGGCATCCCTGAAACATGAATTTATCATTTTATTACAAGAAAAAATAAACTATTATATTTTAAACAAAAAATATATCAACACATTCCTGTACCTACACTAAAATTTTGCTGTATCAACATCAGTCTATTACCTAGCTACAATTAATTAAAAAAATGATTGTGACTTCGATCTAGATACAGATGATCTTTAGAACAATGTGGATCTGGAAAAAGTTGTTGTAATAACATATCAAACAAAAAAATAGGGTTAGGAAAATGATAACAGACAAATTACATATATTATATTCAGTTAGGTATATTACTAAAAGAGAAGTATATTAGAACATGCATGGATCTCACATACGTTTTTTTATCTACTACTAACTTATTTATTACAACCTCCTTTCGGTTGACCTGCGAGATGTCATTATAAAAAAAAAAAACATTGATTTACGGTACATCTCCAGCAAGAAAACAGGCAACAAGGATTGTATGGAGAAAAGACCGCTCGCATTTGCTCTTAAGTTGTACAAACCCTACAAGTCAATTTATTAGTACCATTTACGATGTTGTCTTCAACTCATGAACCTAAAAAATATTCTCACGTACAATATGATAGATCCCGTCGGGAGAACGCATCAACTTCGGAGGGCCATGTCCATGTTCGCCAACATGATCCGTAACTACATACGTGTGAGTAGTGAGTACCGCCGCCTTGCACCCCTGGCGGTAGCGAGTGCAGTACCATCGTAGTTTGTTGTTCTTCGCACTCTGCATGCGATTGTACATGTACCCGAGAGCGTACAGGTACTCACCTCTGGTCATTTTTATTAATCGTCCTAAAATTCAAAAATAATGTTATCAATGTAGGATCATAAAGGGTCAAAAATTTGAACTAGATACTTACCTTCGTACCACGAAAACTTAAACATCTGTTGAACACTTGTCTAAAAAAAGACGTAATAACGTCATAACGCTTTTAAAATTGTACCGACCGAGTGACATTTTGTGACTTTTAGAAGAGTTGTATGTTCCTCAATTTTGCTTTACGTAACAAAAGAAAAAATATGGGCCCAATATTTTGAGTAAGAAAGTAATAATTTTTTGAGTAAAATAGTCGACTTGCAGTTGACAGTTTTTTTATACAAGTGTACAACAGATGTTTAACTTTTTTTTATATTAAGACACATTAATTGTTTTTATTTACACTAATTTAGAGGTTTCTTCTTGATAAGCTCTACAGCTTCCAGACACGTTCCTTTGTACCGAACTTTAAAAAACATTCGGAGACAGAAAGTAAAAGAGAAAGCAATGTTCCATAGAATTAATGAAATATTTTATTTGAATGTAACTAAGTAGTTGGACTTACTAATGAAGTAATAAGAACACAAAATATCACAAACTTCTCGGTATTTATTACCAACGACGCATTTATACGACAAAACACAAAATGTTCTAAACCAATTTTGTATTATCTTCTACTTATCATCTTTTACTAAACACGTGAGGTTTCCCTGTAATTATATTCAGCTTAACATAACATAAATAATATAACTACCAAAGTATCATAGCCTGAAAATAAAATCTACTTTCTTTTCCTCCTAGACAAATATGAACTAAATATTGTCTAAAAAGAAAAGAGCCCAAATCACTATAATACTATACTTGAACTCTTTTATTTTCAATTTTGCTCAAGATTGGTAACACATATATATATATTCCGATGTAACGTGGGGTTACGTTATAGACATTACATGATTGTGTACATTCTTATAATCAATAACAACGTTATCGTGAGTGTGTACAGTCGTTTTGCATCCATAATTCTTACGGTTACAGCGCCAGAACACAATGTTTTTATGTTTATTTTCATAAGCCTGGTTAAATATTTGTCCTCTGTATTCTAACAAAAGATTTCCTCGACAACTTCGATAAAATTTTACGTCTGAAAATAGTTACATAATTAATTCAATACACCCAATACAGTACAGCCAACATTGTAGGCTACAATACTTAGCCTGCCGGGGTCATGAGACTTATCTCAATGCCGTGACTCCGGAACATAAAGGGCTATTGAAGGACACCGTGGATTTTAGTCAGTACGAGTCTGACAGTCCCTCCCGCCCTGCCCGGGGTGGGATTAACAGTTATAACAGTGTTTAGATTAGGTATATCCAAGAGCCAGAACTCCGTTAAGTCCGTGTTCCGTCTCGCCCCGCAGCAGAGACCAATAGTGGGCGCGAGTGGTTACCGCCTATCACCGTCGCGAGGACACGGTGGTGCTCGATACCAGCCTTAATGATTATTACACAAGAACAGAATATTATCATAAAGTCAGCAAAAAAAAAAAAACAACATTATTAATTTTCTTTTTTAATTTATACTTGTGAGAAGCTGTCACTAGAATCATACGTACTTGTATTAATAGCTCTCTAAATTCCATTCAACATTATTTTTTTTACCTGGTACACCTGCCTAGTGATTTTGTGTAAAGAACCCTACCTAACCGTACAGTGATTGAACTGTAATTCACTGACAATATAATTTAATTAAAATATTTTTAAATCAAAATAACATGGTGTAAAAATGATTGGAATCGATTCAGTTACCGATTCTGAACGAACAATATCCAGGTTTCGCATACACTAAAAATAATGTTGTTTATTACCAGCAAATCTAAGGGCGCTCACTCACCGCGAGCATTCCCCTGTAATATAACGTTACAGATTCGAACATTCGAAGACAATAGAGCATCAAATTGCGCACTTTTATGTTACATTACAGGTGAATGCTCGCGGTGAGGGAGCGCCTTAAAACAACGCTCGTGAGGAGATGCGGAGATCAATACTCCATAAGCCTGCATGATTTATGATGATGATTTTTCTTTTTGATTTGTTTGAAGTTCTATGAACCTTACGTTGGATGGGGGCCTTTCGTGCCAGATTTTGATCACACACGAGCAGGATGGTTGTGTTCAGTAGAATGTACGACACGGTTCATAAACGTGATGACCACTGCTCTGCAGCCACTGTTTCTCTTGATACATCGCCATGACGCGCGTCCGTCTCGTTCATGATCTTTACTGTAACGATGATTATGATATTTCAGGGCCTTGTTGCCATAACAATTTTCCACGAACACTAATTCTGAAAAAAATAATTAATAATGTGCGATATAAAAATTGGTAATGCGGAAATGTAATTATTGAGTTCGTATTGCAGGTGTAGAAATATGACTGAGAATGAAAAATAATATCTTATCGAAAATTCTGTAAATAGAACCATGTGTTGTTTTTTCTTCACTACAATACAATATAAAATGACTAGATTTTGCTATAATTATCAAAATCTAATGTGTAACATGTCAAAATTAGGCTAGACACTTAAAAATCTTAAAATGTACTATAGACGTAAAATCAGAAATTATTCAGCATACACGACCCGGCAAATGAGAAACGGTGCTTTATATTATTGTTGACCAGTATTTTTAACCGACTTTGGAAAGGAGGAGGTTCTCAATTCGGTCATTTTTGATGTATGTAACCCGATTACCTACTCCGACGACTCTGGTCCGATTTCTAGTGTAATACTTGACATTTGGTCCCAAAAATATAATATTCTATTTTGCTTAGTCGTTTTTATTTTATGAGCATTTTTTTCCATTTTCATAAATCAGCGCAATGACCTAAAAAATCCCAATTTAACATAATATCTTATTATTCATGATTATGTTCATCAGCTCTCTTCACGATGTTCTCATATAGGGTGGTGACGTGAGCCCTGCAGCCAAGAGTCTTGCGTTTCGAGCACCGCCACTCAATTCTATGTTTTGTCTGCCTTTTCTTGTGAAACTTGTGATTGTTCACCACCAGGAAACAGCCTCGAGAGTTATTTACCACGTAATCTAAACCGAATAAGTGAAAGTTTTTGTAAGTACCTACCCATTTTCGAGGAAAGTACTTGAACATTATTTTTATGAGGTATTCCGCATTGGGCACTCGCTGTAATGACACCTGAGCTAATGGCACCTTAACTTTTTCAGGTGCCCAATGCGGAATACGTCGTTTTTATTGTATGTTGCTATTTTCAGAAACATTTGAAAGAGTGATGAATGCGTCTGTAAATAACAGAAAAAGAATATTGTTATAAGTACTTAAGTGGTGCTAGTAATAAAATCTGTCATGAATACTCAAACTTAAAGAATTATATGTACTTAAATACTATGTGATAAAAGAAGGAGCGATATAAAAATGGACCCGACATATATTTTCTGCTTCTAATGATTTAACAGAAGCAACAAATGTTAACACAAATATATTTTTACATGAATAAATAAATATTATCTTTTCATTATTAAAACTGCATCATAGAGAGAATCTTATCTTCGATTTTTCATTCTGGTATTTTGTGGACAAGAGCAAGGGTAAGTATAACTGTTTCTTGTATCTACATCATACTAGCTAGTGTAGTACCCCCCCCCCTCCCCCTAGAGATCAAATGTAGCTAGCCGCAGCGACCAAAGTGCGAGCAATTGACTTCCATACCAATTAATAAATTACGCATCGTATCACAAAACGTAAATAAATTCTCAAGAATTAATTTATATTGTAGAAAGTATTGAAATATTCAAAATGTTTTTCAATATTCAGAAAAATGAACAGTGGTTACTATGTTCGCCCTTCATTTTGATGAGGTCTGTTCCACACGTATGAACGGTAACCTTACAGCCGCGAGCCTTCCTCCTACACGCCCAGTAATTATTCTCTCCCGACGTCTTATTCCTGAAGTAAACTTCATTTCCCAGCAGAAGCTTGAGACCTCCTCGGTGTGTTGGTACTATTACACAGTGTACAAATGAAAAAGACTAGCATTACCTCGTGTTTACCGTTTTGAAAGCACTTACTTAACAAATAGTTTCATCATCACTGCTCATCATCGTCAAAATATCATGGTCTGTTTTACATGAATTTATTTGTGATTATATCTTATTAATTAAAATTGGTAGGTAGTAGATACTCAAAAAAACATTATAATATCTACCCAAAAAAATCGTTTCACAAAAAAAGCTTAATATTGTTCAGGCTGATTTTATTTCTATCGGTTTTTAAACTCTCAGAACTGCTTTGATCATAATGAGAAAGTAATTAAGACTGTCGTCTACCGAGCGTTCGTCCATACTAAAAGAGAAAACGTTTTCCTACCCCTAAATGTTATCCTATCTCAATGATTTTTTAGAATGCTTCTGACACTGTAAAAAACTAGGTTTGTAGGTTTTCTTTTTTTCAAAATTTATAATAGTTTGAAAGTAACAGGCGCCTAAAAGTTACTATTTTTATGACAAAATCTTCAGTAAAGTAAAACCTTTGTATTTTAAAAACAAAGAAGTTTTAGAAAAAAAGCAAAACCTACAAACCTAGAATATAATATGCTGAAACGATTGACACTAGAATCTAAGAGATTGGACGTGATTTAGTATGTGAAAAACGTTTTCTCCCGAGAGACAAATTTCATATAAAAAATACTCACAGTCAGTCGCGAGCTGCAACGCTCTCTATCGCACGATCGGGGGTTTTTCAACGAGCGAGAAGGACAGCACGAGTTTTTCTAAATACCAATTTTTTGAAAAGGCAGCCGCTATACAATCCTCTTAAGAGGATCGTCTACCGAGCGCTCGTCCATACTAAAAGAGAAAACGTTTTCCTACCCCTTAATGTTATCCTACCTCAATGATTTTTAGAATGCTTCTGACACAGTAAAAAACTAGCCTTATAGGTTTTCTTTTTTTCAAAAGTAACTCTTAGGCGCATTAAGATAGGATAACATTTAGGGGTAGGAAAACGTTTTCTCTTTTAGTATGGACGAGCGCTCGGTAGACGATCCTCTTAAATAAAAGTAAAATCTTGAGGTTTTAAGCAAAGCATCTCCTCACATCTCCCTATTTATAACAAATACATTCTTATAATGCAGAAAGATAAAAAAAAAAACAATTTGTTTGATATTTATTTTATTTTTACCAAAGTACTCAATTTAAAAATATATTAAGTAGGTATATCAATTTTACCATTTATGAGTTTTATCGAAATTTCAAATCACATCATTTATTTTTGTGTATATTTTTGCCAAATCCCCAATATTGGCGCTTATTAACTACTTAGTGAGTTAGCTTATTTTTCTATTCCATTGTTTTATCTAAGTGGTGTTTACCCAAATAAATAAATATATTTAAGTAAATCAAACATGCTTGATATACTAGTATGGAGGACGGAGGTACTACTTATAAAGTGTTCACTTGTGATGAGTATGTTCGCCTTTAATTTTGGTGACATTGGTGCCATTGGTGAGTACCGTCATCTTGCAGCCATAGTGCTTCCGGCGACACACCCAGTGAGCGCTGTCTCCCCAGTGCTTGTTCCTGACGAACACCTCATTGTCCATTAACAGCTTTTTGCCTCCTCTTCTAGTAGGGATCATTACCACATCTGTAATGTAATACAATCATAAAATGTTTCACAATCATATACATAACTAACTTGAATTTGAACACAAATTATATACAAACATAAAGCCACGGCAATCATGCTCACTTTAGTGACATACTTAATGTTAAATGGAAAACTGAATCTACAATTTATTCAATAAAATGTAATTTTCACATTGGCGAAAAATCTATATAAATAAAGATTTAAAAAAATCTTGTAACTTGAATTTGCAGGTCATGTCAAATCACACCAGGCCGACAAACGTCACCCTGACTTGCTCGATCCTGGATCAGATGCGTAGGGTTGGGATTCCAATTACCGATTTAGAAATTATAAAACAGTAATTTTAAACATCACAATGTGCGTTAAATCCAGTAGTTCTAATTCTTTAAATTTCGTAAACGTATCGGAATTTTCGCAATTTTTGATTTTGACTTGTTTCGTTCGACGCTCGAGGTTTTAGAAGTCTGCAAAAAATCAGAACTACCGAATTAAACGCAAACTACTCCGTGGACAGAGTTAGTGGACTATTTACAAAAGAAGAAAACCTTTGAACAATGTTTTAAGTTTTAATAAGCCTGGTTAGATTCAATTAAACTGAATAATTGTTTTGTTATAGAATGATATTTTATTAGTGTATACAATAAAAAAAAAAGAAACTTAAATAGAAAATAGTAACTCAACCATAAATCGCAAACTAATTAAAATAATATAAGTGAGCTCGCTGCGCTTTCACTGAATGAACATTTCAGTTATGGTTATGTCGTTTCATATTATATATTACTATATCAACGACTTCTTTACCCAAAGTGACAACTTTAGCTGGACAGAGTAGTCTACGTTTGACACATCGCCAACTCACATGAGGCCCGGGTCTGTCTGTCCGCTTGTTGTACCTGTAGCCGCCTAGTTCTATGATCGGCTTCCCGTACTTCGATGTCAAGAACACTGGCAGTAATTCTGAATCTGAAAATATAATGGAGATCTCCAAAGCTACTTAGTGCTTTTGCGCAAATGTAGCAATAGCATTTATTATGGGAATAAATACAGCAACAATTTTATTGTCTATGATGTCTATGGTTATTTTTTATTCAGAAAAATAAACAAAAGCATTTATGAAGGAGTGCCTTTTATTGTCATGTAGTGTATATTATAAGGAACAATTATCCTCTAAGTCAATACGACTGAACCTGTGCGTCTCTATATCTTGTACAGATGCCAGCACATCATACGAGTAATTATCACAAATATTCAACTAACTGTCCATAAACGAAAACATTATTAAAATAATTTCAAGGTATACCTGTATATATTAAGACTATCGTCTACCGAGCGCTCGTCCATACTAAAAGAGAAAACGTTTTCCTACCCCTAAATGTTATCCTATCTCAATGATTTTTTAGCATACCTACTTCTGACACTGTAAAAAACTAGGTTTATAGGTTTTCTTTTTTTCAAAATTTATAATAGTTTGAAAGTAACAGGCGCCTAAAAGCTACTATTTTTATGACAAAATCTTCATTGAAGTAAAACCTTTGTATTTTAAAAACAAAGAAGTTTTATAAAAAAAGAAAAACCTACAAACCTAGAATATAATATGCTGAAACGATTGACACCAGAATCTAAGAGATTGGACGTGATTTAGTATGTGAAAAACGTTTTCTCCCGAGAGACAAATTTCATATAAAAAATACTCACAGTTAGTCGCGAGCTGCAACCCTCTCTATCGCACGATCGGGGGTTTTTCAACGCGCGAGAGGGACAGCACGAGTTTTTCTAAATACCTATTCTTTGAAAAGGCAGCCGCTATACAATCCTCTTAAGGTAAACGTGATGACTAGTAATACTTACTTCATGATTTGGTAAATGTGATGAAAACTGTAAAATTCTTCGCTTTATATGGTTTTTATTAATAATTGACTGTGTGGTAAAGCAAAAAAAAAACCCGGGTTGGGTTGCCACAAAGTTCCGATTTCGCTTCGCTCGCACTTGTAACCTAAGTCTGATTACTGATTTCCACTTATCAAGTTAGCTCGACGGAGCCTCGCTTTATTACATTTACCAAAGGTAAGGTGTAATTATTGATAATAGCCGGTTAAATTTAATAATTCTTTTACCTTTAATTCTGGTAATTATTAATAATTTTCAATTAATAACACTTACCGTAACATACATATCTACATACATATATCACTGATGATTATGATCTCCATAAGTCTTGATGATGACTCCATCCACGGTCGTCAATGATGCGTTACATTTCAGACGTCTCCTCTTGTCACAGCACCATCGGACCCTCTTGAGATTGTTACGTACCTTGTTGAATCGAAAATGTCCGACCAGGATGACTGGCTGCCCTCTCAATGATGTCCCGAATCGCAGTTCTGAAATGTAAGAAACGTTAAAGTTCTTATGGAATCCATTAGTTCCTATGGGTTACCATACTTACGCTTAATGCATAGCTTTTATCGCGGCCTCTGAGCGCGGCGACCGAATCATGAAATTCCCTAACGAAAAATCCTAACCGAACACTCGTCTAACGTCGTTTCAGTTCGGGGGACTTCGGCAATCATAAAAAAACATCCGTCATAAAGACAATTTACTTTTTCTTACTGATTCTAAACGGCCAGCTACAAAAGGAGGTTTTCACAATGAAACCGCTACTTCTGAAATTCTCCTACAACAAAGCAGAGTGGCGCAGTGGAAGCGTGCTGGGCCCATAACCTGTTGAAAATTTTGACCCAGTTTGGAAGTGAGACCTGGGAATCATGTATATAAAAGACCCACTTATATCTTTATTATAATATATTTTTCTTTATTACAGTAGTAAACCACAAACATTCTAAATAAATTTTATTCTCGTTAAATATTCGAGGTAGTCCATAATTTATTTTATTAAATACTACGCAATAGCTTTACCGCGACAGTTTCCGAGTGTACGTTTTTTGCCAATTAATGACTTAATTGCATTCTTAGTTTCAAGAGTCCTAGCTATAAGTAATAAATAAAAGTGATTTTTAGATAATCATTCTTTCACGCCTTAGCCCCTTCGTACACAAGGCGACGCAAGTCTCCGATACCTTACGACTTTCGTATCCATTGACGCGTATCTGTATACGAACGTCTCAAAATCAAAATCAAAATCAAAATCAAAGTATTTATTTCAAGTAGGCCAGTTACAGGCACTTTTGAATTGTCATAGACAATCAAAGGAATATTATTAAACACTACAAAAGTTATGGTGCTACAGTCCCAGTCACAAGACATAAAAACTGTGAAAGTACCGTAGATGCCCGTTCCAAGAAGTAGATCTCTATGGAGAAGAACGTGCAAGAAACTCCATGGACACTCTTTTTAGATCGCCAGAATAATTACAGAACCTTTGTTACATCATTCATTTGAGGTGGTACACTATGTGAGAACGATGTAGCAAGTTTTTGATTAAAAGTGTCCAGAGTAACAATTAAAACAAAGACAATTCAAAACAAAATGATCAATAATAATTATTAAAATAAACCGTGGCAGCTAAGAGATGACCAGTCTCAACTGACAGCGCCCGTTCACGAACATGACACATGCATCAGCACCATTCAGCTCAACCATTTTGGAGGGAGCTAAATGATCCGACACACGCGCCACCATCAGCGAGACATTTGAGTGAGCATGACACAATCTCAGCCGCCAGGGTCATTCAAGTCAACAAGAGACGTAGGTACTCAGTGAATGACAGCTCCGAAGCACATAGTACTCACACAATGTCGGCCATGAAACTATATAATACAAGGAAGATTGAATCTATACAATGCAAATACAGTTGTACAGTCTTCAGCAGCTCCAACAATGGTATTAAGTATACTTCCAATATCAATTTATTTATACATTCACTGTCTCATGGAGCAGGACCAGCATGGAGCCAAGCATTATCATCAGCGATATAGTCGCTCAGTTTGTAATATGCCTGCTTACACAGTGTGCGTTTAATGCATGTTTTGAATTTCGTTTCATTCAGTTCAAGAACGTTTTGTGGTAGCTTATTATAGCATTTTAAACAGTACCCCATGAAAGAAGAGTCTACTTTGGCGAGTCTGAAGCCCGGCTGAACTAATTGGTTCCTACTTCTAGTATGATAATTATGTCTGTCACCTCTTTTAGAGAAAAGATGCAGATTTTTTCTAACGTACATTATATTTTCATAGATATATTGACAAGGTACCGTCAGGATGTTAATTTCCTTAAACAGTTCTCTTAGAGAATCGCGCCTACGGAGATTATATATGGCTCGAATAGCTCTCTTTTGGAGAATAAAGATTGACTCGATGTCAGCCGCCCTTCCCCACAATAAAATGCCATACGACATTATACTGTGGAAGTAACTAAAATAGACAATTCTCGCAGTATCAACGTCTGTGAATTGACGAATCTTCCAAACAGCATATGCTGCTGAACTTAATCGCCCCGCAAGAGTTGTAATATGAGGGCCCCATTGTAGCCTTGAATCAAGTGTTATACCCAGGAAAACCGTTTTATCGACGAATTCTAGTATCTCATCATCCAACACTATGTCATAATTACTATTTTTAACATTTGGTAAGGCAAACCTAATGCATTTAGTCTTATTTCCATTTAATACTAAATTGTTAGCTGTGAACCAATTATGGATCTGACGCAGTGTATTATTGACATCGTCTAGATTCTGGGCTCGCCTACTTATCTTAAAAATTAGGGAAGTGTCATCAGCAAATAACACCATATTGTGTAGTTGATTTTTAAGTAAATAGGGTAGATCGTTTATGTATACAAGAAAGAGGAAAGGACCCAATATTGAGCCTTGTGGAACTCCCATTTTAACTGTTAAACCCTGTGAATTTACACCATTTATCTGAACTTGTTGTTGTCTATCACACAAATAAGATTTTACTAAACTAAGAGCAAGTTGACCTAATCCGTAATGCTCAAGTTTTGAAAGTAATGTATCGTGATTAACGCAATCAAATGCTTTGGAGAGGTCACAGAATATTCCTATGGCGTCTTGTGCCTCTTCCCATGCAGTAAATATGTGCTTCAATAGGGTGACACCGGCGTCAGTTGTACAACGTCCCTTGGTGAAACCATACTGCTGATCGTGTAAGATTTTGTAGGTGTTGAAGTGGCTAAGCATCTGATTTAGCATTACTTTCTCAAATATCTTGCTAAAGACTGGCAACACGGATACTGGTCTATAATTGTTAGTATCTTTGGAGTCCCCAGATTTAAAAAGAGGCACGACTTTACTGAACTTCATCAAATCAGGGAAAACTCCTTGATCCACACAAAGATTAAAAATTAATGCCAAATATGGCGCTACAGTTTCCACAATGCCTGTACAAACTTTGATAGACAATCCCCATAAATCTTCGGTCACTTTAATTTTGATTTCCCGGAAAGCTTTAATAACTGTCATAGGGTTTATATGTTTAAACTTAAAATCAGCCGGGCTGCCAGAAACGTTCGCCTTTAATAAAGCTATTGAAATATCAGGTGAGGAATTTAGAGCCTCCGTAGTCCTTACCGGTATATCAGTAAAGAATTTAACAAATTCTTCAGCTACTTCCAGATTTGAGCTTATAGGACCACAAGATGTCTGCAAAGCATAGTTAGTGTTGGGCTTTTTTTTCCTGCCAGTCTCGTTATTTATAACTTTCCAAACCGTTTTTATTTTATTTTCTGACGATTTGATCTTATTGCTAATATGCATGGCTTTAGCAGCTTTGCAAGTATTTTTAAAAATTTTTGAATAGGCACCGACATACTTATTAAAAGTTTCAGTGTTAATGATTGGCTTAAGGCCATACAGTTCAAATAGTCTTTCCCTACTTTTCCTAATACCCCTAGTCGCCCAGTCACTAAATACAAATTTGGGGTTAATGGTTTTTGTTTTCTTTTCAAAAGTTTTATTGAATTCAGTATGAACTATTGAAAAGAAATTAGCATAAAATTTATTAACATTCATATCGTCCATACTCATTACACTTAGCCTGTTTTGTAGGCAATTATTAAAGCTATTTAATTTGGCAGCCGTTATTGGTCTAAATTTAATTTCAAGTTGCTGCTTAGTTGTAATACATCTAAAAGTTACCATTTGTCCGCTATGATCAGATGGCAGACAATTAACAATAGCCTTATCCAAATAATCACAATTACAAAAAACATTATCAATACAAGTGGCAGAAGATGGAGTTACTCTTGTTGGTTCTGCAAAAATATTAGTCAAATCAAATGATTTAAAAAGATTTAATAACCTACTGCTATTTGAATTTTCTTCTAAAATATTGATATTAAAATCGCCACAAATTATTACAGATTTATTCCTGACTACAAGCTTTGCCAGAACATCTTCCATTATAGATTCAAATAGTGAAAAATTTTGATAGTTCGGGGGTCTGTATACACACACTATTACATGCTTATCTAGCTCAACACAAGACAGTTCGATGCAATGTTCAACCGAGAGACCTACTATGTCATTACGTTGATTAAATTTTAAAGAATTTTTAACTAATATTAGGGAACCTCCACGCAGCAAATTTTTACGATTAAAACAACTCCCCACAGTGTAGTTTTCATAATTAAGTATCATTTGGTAGTCCTTTAACCAATGTTCGGTAAAGCAGATTGTATCATACATGGTTTTTTCTAAAAACATTTCAACTTCTAATAATTTGGAAGAGATACCTTGAATGTTCTGATGGAACAATTTCAAGGTGTTCTGCTGAGGCCCTTTTTTAAAGC
This sequence comes from Agrotis clavis, assembly GCA_954870645.1. Taxonomy (NCBI): domain Eukaryota; kingdom Metazoa; phylum Arthropoda; class Insecta; order Lepidoptera; family Noctuidae; genus Agrotis; species Agrotis clavis. The sequence goes on along the minus strand of OX940928.1, from coordinate 20,034,211 downwards.
TAGATGTTTGGTTGCAAGAAGATACATTATTGCTAGTAGATGTTATATGGCTAATGGTATCTTCTGTTGTCCTACTGACTAGTTTAAATGACTATTATCCAGAGTGAACCCCATGCCATCACCAGGCAAAAATAACCTACCACTAGTAGTCTCACCTTGCGATTGAGAATCCTCCATAGTGACACATGGATCCTCCTTCGTACTACTAACACTACTACTAAAACTACTATTAAAAATATTTACACAATAAGACGAAGACATACTGTTTATGTCTGAGTGAATATTAAAACTTAATAGACTAGCTATTATATGTCTATATCTAATAGGCAGATACACTGAATACCGAGTCGACCTAAGTTTCTCAACAAAAATGTTGGTGTCTAAACATAAAAGCTTATTGCTGTAGTGACTTGCTAGGAAATGAACATGCTTATTCAGCATGTGTATATAATTGTTACTTCTATTAGACAATTTTTCAAAATATGGAAAAGCACACAAAATAATTTTATGACAATCTAGTTTTAACAACTCTGAAACAAAGTCAGTGATGTCTTCTTTTTTAACCTTAGAACTATTACCTATAAATATAGTGATAGTGGTATTAGCATTACATGCAGTTTTTATAACTGTTGACATTATTTGTTGATAAGTTGACCCTGGCATACAATAGTTTTGAGTGATATAGTTCAGATTGTTACTTATTAAATTACCTAACCCTCTACCAATGCTATCAGAAAACATAATTGATTGGCGGTCATCCTGAATAGGAGGTACAGCACTATTTAGCTCGGGCTGACTGTTGTTATTATACACAATATCAGGTATTTTTTCTTGACAGAAGTTACAGTCCCGAGGACTCACAACCTGGGATGGGTCTTCCGTTGCCTCAGGCTGGAGAGCCTCAGGATGGGACTCCGTCTGACAGGTACACAGAGTGTTCCTGAGAGTCAGCAAGTCCAATTTATCCACTAAATCATTAGTTGCAAGAATATGCTCTTTTATTTGATTTTTGGAGCTGTTATATTTAGTACATAAAGATTTGAGAGAATTATTCAGAACTTCAATTTCTGATTGTAACCGCTGAGTGTCTATGTTATATATATTTATACTATCTTCCAATTTAATCTGATAGTTATTTAACTTATTTACTAGAGAAACACGCTCTTTCCTCAATTGTATATTTTTTGAAAGATGTTTCTGTTGTTTTTTGTATGCATTAAACTTTTTTATGATTTTATTAATTCGTGCATATTTTTTAAATTTATTTCGACTAATTTTATGGCAATTATGTTTTAAAATAGAATCCTCCGTAAGGTCTATTGTTACAATGGGGTGAGGGTTACAAGATGTATTTACTAACTCGCTATACAAATGATTTGTTTCATCAATCTGAGTGCGTTGCTTTTTCTTCTCTAACTTTAAAATTTGAGAGTTGGCATGGATCAACTCATCCTCCAGGTCCCTGATTTTACACAAAGCCTCCTCGTATAGATTGCTACATGTTTTGAATCCATCTGTGACTTCCCTCAGACGATCCCGTTCATCCACAACATTTACATATTGTTGATGAAGGTCCACTAGCTCCCGTTTTAAGCTTGAGTTTTTGGTGTTAACATTAATGACTTCCTCCTCGCTCTCTTCTATCTCCTTAAGCAATTGTTGACATTGGAGCTTTGAGTCTTTAAGTTCTTGGAGGGCCGTTCTCAATTTGAGCTCTAAATCCTGAGCAGTAGCCTTTCGGGTCATCACAGGCATGATTACAAGATGTAGTGGTTACTGAAAAATTGTGAAAAGGAAACAGTGAGAACCAATAGGTTAGACTTACAAAGAAAAGTTAGAAATAAATATAGGGGGAAAAATAAAATAAAAAAGCAGGAAAAGTTTATGTTACACTGTCTAGAAATGAGGTAGGCTGCTCTTTATAGGCTCATAAGGTTAATACTGTCTAATAAAATGTTCAACTTATTACTTTTTTACTTAGTGATTTACTTTTTCATACATGTGGGTAGATTGCTCTTTTTGAAAAACTACATAAATTGAAATATTAAATATTCAACAATTATAATTAACACAAACAATCGATAAACTTATTCAGTAATAGGTATTGGAAATAATATATAATTAATTCTTCACAAAGTTTAGAATTTTGTCAACAAAAGGACTTTGACCCTATTGTTAACTAACAGGAATAAACCAGAATTGACATGTACGTGATACAGAGATGATTTCTGTTATTTGTGTGCTATTCTATAATAAAAGTAAACAATACTTCCCCGTATAATTCCGTAGTTAAACTGGAGTTAGAACGTCAGCTGTTATTTTATAGGTTACCGGTAACTTTATGTCACCGAAAACTTTACCAATCTTCCAGAAAACAGTTTTGGTTAGTATTTATACATGAATAATACGTTTGCATTTATAATTACACCTGATTTTATCATTATTACTAATTATTTATAATTTAAAAATACGGAGCACAATTTTGACATGTCACTCAGGCAGTGTTGCCAGCAAAAAAAAAAAAAAAAAGTCTATGGATTTGTATTGCAAAAGTTGCCTAGATACCAAAGTCGTAAGGTATCGGATACTTGCGACGCCTTGTGTACGAAGTAGCTTAATCGTTGGATAAAACTTGAACGGAGGAGAAGTAAGGGGCAGAGTGGCGGACACAGTCGCGTGCACAAACAAGTACCAAATAACAACAATCTTCAACAATCTCCAATTATACATATATACCCCTTATTAATAAAACGAGAAGTAGAGTTACGCCTAAGTTAATCCATAAAAATGTATGGTTAGTCTGAAGATTATCCTGCTTGTAACTTAAGTCCACGTTTATTAATAAGGGGGATAGGGTTTACTTTACCACTCATTATTTTTTTTATGAAAATGTGTTTTAAATGTTAAGGATTGTTCGTTATATGCAACGTTTCTCTATAGCTTAATGAACAGTTTCAATTTTTATTTCAAATTATACAAATATAACAATATAATACGATCGTGGTGTCTTGTCAATGCGTGTGTCCTTTTTTCATCAAAAACTGCTGACCCATAGACACACCGGATCCAGAACACTTCTCGCCGTCTCTCCTACTGCACACCCACCAGATTTTATTTTCACTGGTTTTATTCTTTCTATAAAGGTAGCCATCACATTCAAGATACACTCTGCCAGTTTTTGTAGTTATGTATTTTACTTCTGTAAAATAACAAATAGTCAAAAAGCTATAAATATTATTGCAGAAGTCACAAGAACAGAGTGAGTTAATAAGAAATGGTTAGAAAATTGTAGAGGCAATATCGGAGACGGACCGTTCCACGCAAATGGGTACTTATGAATAGATAGGTACGTATTGTTCATCGTTTTCTGTATTTTGATTTAAATTTACTTTAATATCAATTTCTATCGTTACACTTTTATATTGACAGTCAAAAAGGAGTCGGTTTAGAGAATAATATTGCATTTTCACAGATTTATTATACTTAATAAAAAAAAAAAATTCCACAACTATCACACAACGCCATCTAGTCCCAAGCTAAGCAGAGCTTGTGTTATGGGTACTAGACAACTAATAAGCATACTTATTCTAAATACATAAATATTATAGCTGAATAACACCCAGACACAGAACAAATGATCGTGCTCATCACACAAACATTTGTCCTGGGTGGGAATCGAACCCACGACCTCCGGCATAGCAGTCAGGGTCACTAACCACTAGACCAACAGGCCTGTCTAAATTATGTAACTAAACTCCTGACAATTAAATTCAATGTGTATGATCCTTCTTCTTTATGAAGAATCCTTCATAAGTCACTCCGGAACCAGAACATTTCCTAGAGTATCTTTTCGTGCAGACCCAGAACGTTCGATCACCAGAAGCCCCGTTTCTTCTGTAAGAGTAGCCATCACAGTGTATGTAAGTTTTTCCCTTATACTCCGTCATGTACAACCCTAGAAATAATGATAGAGAAAAAACCAAATGAGAATGAATTGTACTGTTTCATAATTTGTTTCGAATTTCATAATTTGTTTACTTCAACGATTTCGTGGACTTAAAGATTTACACGCATTTCCACTTTCCAAATATGTATTAACCAATTTTTCATTTTATATTTAAAATAAATTTGTTGGACACAAACGCCCAGAACCGGAACAAGTACTACTAGATCATACAAATATTTGCTCCGTGCGGGAATCGAACCCGCGACAAGCAGCCCAGCAGTCCAATGGCTCGGCCTCTGCGCCAATTCATTGAATGTCGCTGCCGTCTTGTACTTGTTACAGCATAGAACACCATGCAAGGTTACAAATATTAAAATTCAGTCATTCACTGCAGCACCTTTTATTGTAATCAAAAATATTTCATTTTATATATAATTTCTCAAGTATTTCACAAACAAACCAAAATTATATATTACTTTATTATTGAACTACGTACAATTAACTTTTATTATTACTGAACGTCACTTTATTGATCAGGAGCCGTATTGCAACGTCTTAAACCAGGCTTGTTCCAGTGAGTGAACGAGATGGCGCTAGACGACTTGAATAGCTCTGTCACTTTCACACACTGGAACTACCCTGTTTTGAAAGAGACGGTCACGGAACAGCGTTGACAGTACTTGTACTGACACCTGACATCTATGTCAGTTACAGTCATGTCAATGTTTCAATTGTCACCGTCTCTGTCTGAAAAAAAATTGCTAACACAAGAAGTAATTATTGGTTATAACCCGGTTCATTGAAGAAAGGATTCTTAAATAGCGGCGCTTATCGTGTTCTCTCGCTCGCACACTAGTGCCGTCTATACTCACTCCGGCGCGTAGCGTTGGCAGAAAAAAAAATAGTCTTGATGTCTTGACGCGCTCCGCTCAGTGATCTTTTTTAAGAATATTTACTATAGTTTTATGTTATTTTTCCGTTATTACCTGTTGATTATTGTTGTTTTAATTTTGTTTTATTGTTAGGTTAAGTTTGGGAAATTATTGTGACCCAGTCTTGTTTTCATTATTTTTAATTTGAAAAAACTTTAATTTGATATCTTATATGCTGACTGTACTATCTGTCAACGCAAGTACAAGCCGCCATTTTAGAATCCTTTCTTCAATGCTCCGGCTTATACGGTTAGTCGATACAAAATCTGAGCAGAAATCGAAAATGCTGAACAGCATTCAGCCTATGCTGATTATATTATCGGCTGAAACCATGTTGAGTTCAGACGAGAGTAAAGCATTTTGACAGCTGTCTCAGCCTATGCTACTCAGTATTCTATTCTTTTAGTGCTGCTCAAATATTGTATCGGCTAACCGTACCCATTGTTTTCACTTCTATTTCATTATTATAATTTATTCAAAAGACACATGGGTATGATATCCTTTTAACTTGACAACACAATCTGCCACGGTTACAACAGAAGCTTTACATTTCTAAGATTTTTCTGAGATTTTTTGTGCAAAATATTCTCTTAAGTTGAAAAAAAATAGGTAAAATTATTGTTTACTACTCATAAATTCGCGATTTTTGTTGTTAATGTGAAGACCCGAAAATTCCAATAGCTATCTTAATTGGTTTCACTTACTAGAAATCAATGAGACGCTGTGTATGTATCCAGGTTTTTATTTCACATTTTTTTAACCAAATCAGTATTCTCAAAGTAGTGGCCCTCTACGCTTGGTGCTACGTCGTAGCTCGTCGCTACGAATGCTACGCTCACCTTTATTTTATTTCTGCTTGACTTATATTAACTGCATAACAAAATATAGAGCATTTCAGGACAGTTACAGGTTAAACAAAAATGATACCACTCTGTTTAAGTGTTTGATCTGATAATAAGAAATGTATCAAGAGACACATCATAGTCAAAATACCCTATAGATTGGTCCCGTACAGCGAGAATGTTATGGTCGCGCTCAAAAGCTGTCAGTATCAATTTATTATTGTTATTTTGACACTGACGGCTCATGATCGCTGTGTATATGAATATTTATGCAAATCGTATTCAGTTTCAGTAGAGAAATTCGCCTTTAATGGTTATGTACACATTTGTGTTTGATCACGACATCATTGAAGGTAATGATGGTAGCTTTGCATCCCATGCTGTTCCTACAACAGATCCACAAGGACCTGGCTCCAGAACTGCGATTGTTCCTGTTAAACCTGTACTTCCCCACCTGGATCGCCGGCTTACCATAGCGCGTCTTAGTATATACCAGAACTAAAAAAGTTAAATTAATCGTTTTAGAACTTGTATCAGATGATGTGAATATTGACGAGATGAAAGCAGTATCCAAACTAATCCAAACTTCCAAACTAATATTATAAATGCGAAAGTAACTCTGTCTGTCTGTCTGTTACGCTTTCCCGCTTAAACCTCTCAACCGATTTTGATAAAATTTGGTACGAAGATGGTTTGAGAGCTGAGAATGGACGTAGGATAGTTTTTATCCCGAAATTCCCACGGGAACGATAAAAAAAACATTATGCGCGTACGAAGTCGCGGGCACAGCTAGTGTATTTATAATGATGAATTGAATTCGCGTAAAAAAGATTGTTCCAAAACTGTTTATGCAACCGCATAAATAAAATGTTTCATATTTATTCAAACTCGTTTATTAAACTAACTAATATGAAGCAGCACAACAATTAATACTGTTAGTAATATTTTTTAGTTAATACTTAAACCAATGTCAGCGTCGTGTCCGTTTTTCATCATGCTTATGATTGAGAGCCGTTGCCTCTCTTTGCAACCTTGAAAGAGGTAAAATGCTTTGTACCTGTTGACATTAGGCAAAAATATATTTAGTAACATGATAAAAATACTGAGATCATCTTCTTACTAAAAACTTACCGGATCAGCATCGCTTTGGCACATCATTTAGTCGCACTAGTCGTGAACTGGTCTTATCATCAATTAGGCATCTAACTAAAGTTCGAAACTGGATCATCTCATAAGTTCACCATGTCAGTCTAAGACTGACATGGTGCTCTGCTCCAGAGCAGAGTTATCAATGAATTCCACCTGAGCAGATTTTCTTTCCTCGGCCTACCTGGGTATTTTGAACTAATGATTGTGGTTCCCTCTACACTTAATGATGGTGTTATCATAAGTTGTGATGGTGGCCTTGCAGCCTCTACTTCTGGTTCTGCTGCAGGTCCAATAACCACTGAGACAAAAAAGGACGGGACGACCGCAACGAGACGTAGAGAAAATAGCTGCAAGAGAAAAAAAAAAAAATTTTCATACTGCTGTTGACGTAAGTCTACAAATTTAATATTTTATAAGTAAACTAATTTAATGCTCAATATCTTACCTCAATTAAGGCCGACTGTTACTTAAGTAAAGACTCATAGTAAAAATGTTGCAATACAGACATTTATTTTCATAGTAAAAAATATTTGAGTTCACTATTGTACTGTAGGTACATAATGATGAAATAAATAAAAAAACTTAATTGTTTCTGTTTTTGAGCCGGAATCCAAGGGCAAAAAACATTCTAAGTGAAAATTTAAATTTATTAATTTATGCAACCTCAAACGTTAAAACTATTAAAATTGATTTGATGGCATTCGTTTATTAAATACACACTCATAAACCAAAATACTTTAACTAAAAATATGCTGTTGATAATAAATATGACACCCAATAAAATTAACACAGTCAAAAAGATTTTTTGTTATACCTATGTCAGAAGCCTGCCGGGGTCGCGGGACATATCTCATTTACATGACCCCGGAACATAAAGGGCTATTGAAGGACACCGTGGATTTTAGTCAGTACGAGTCTGACAGTCCCTACCGCCCTGCCCGGGGGGTGGGAGGACTTATTTGATGACTTTACCACGCTAAAAAAATAATTATTTCAGAAACCATCTTCTGCTGTAATTCCATGATTATGTTCGTTCAAAAATTTAACTATTACGTCATGAATGGTGATGAGACTAGCTCTACATTGGTTGCTGGTCCACTTGCAGCAGCGCCACTGCTTCCTGGTGAACTCATGAAGATGCTGATATTTATGAGGCTTGTACCAATTGTACCGATAGTTATTGTGTATGATTACTGGCTTGCCATATCTAGATGTTGAGAACACTGGAGCTGTAAATAAAATCGATAAATCAGTGTTTAATAGGTACAGTCAGCATCAAAAGTTGCTGACCACATTCACATTCTCAAAATTGCTGTAAACCGTACTATTACTTATTATTACTGTGTTCGGCGATTTTGAAAATCTGAATGTGGTCAGCAACTTTCGATGCTGACTGTACGTCTGTGTCTCTGTCTTCTGGACATGAAAGTAAGGTTGTTCTTTTAAAAACAAGCTTTTATTGTGTAAAACATGAACAAGAAAAAACATAACCCTCCTGGCGCAGTCGGGTAATAAATGACTCCCTATCTAAATTAATAAACTGGCGGACAATAAATAACCTGCAAATAAATCTTACAAAAACCCATTACATGAACTTCAAAAATAAAAATGCAAAAGCATTTCCATTATCTATTCAGTATAAAACTGCTAATGTATCTGAGGTCACCAGTACAAAAATTTCTAGGTATCCATATAGATTCAAATATGTCATGGAAAACACATGTAATAAGTGTATGTAGCAAATTAAATCAATTCTGTTACGCTCTCTTTAAGCTCAAAAAAGTGTCTAACCAAACCACACTACTTAGTGCATATCATGCTTATGTGGGATCTACTCTGTCATATGGGATACTATTCTGGGGATATTCAACTGATAAAGAAACTGCATTCAAGGCACAAAAAAGTTTATTAGATCTATATGTGGAATACACCAAACTGATTCATGTGAACCTCATTTCATATGCCTCAAGATATTAACCCTCCCTGCTCTGTATATCTACGAGGCCTCAATATTCGTTAGAACTAACATCAATAACACGTTAATAAGCAGTAACAGCAATAAAGCATCCCACACTGCAGTGACAGTATTTTATGTATGGGCATAAAAATATATAATAAGTTACCTCTAGACATTAAGAACATTAATTCAATAGTTATTTTTAAAAAGAAGCTAAAATACTTATAAAAAAGGCTTATGGCTTCGGACTCGGTAAATGAATTCCTAGAAGAAAAATAATTTTATCGTTTTAACTTTAATTTTGACATTTGCAATGTATCATGAATAAATGTTTAATATCTAAATAATTAATATAATAACGGGCAACTAAGTTCTAAGAACCTACCTAATATTAACACCTTCAAACATTGTATACCTACACTTAGTTCGCAATAAAGATATTTGAATTTGAATAAAATACTTACGACGGACAAAGTACTTGTCAAGACGAATCAAATGAGTCTAAACTCGGGTTTGCAACGTTTCATTACAGAGTTCCTATGGACACCTTCTAGCTCCATCATCAGATCAGCTCCACGTTATCATAATATTGCATTGTCATGCGATAAACCGTGCTATAAACATATACGTGCAAAATTTCAGCTCAATCGAAAACCGGGATTCGGATCCAATTTAACAAGATTTGATCACAAACAACGGGCCCGATAAAAGTAAATAAAAGTTTGCAAAAACGGAGATAGCCGATTAAGCATAAATGCTTGATTTTTTTTTGCAGTTCCCTTTATTACCTTGGCTTACATTAAATTAAAAAAAGTTTATCTATCACATGAACATCGTTTGACATCATCATCATCGTTCTCGGGGGAGCCTCACCCCTAGAGAACGCGTCCCCAGGTGGCGGATAGGGGAACGCTCGCCAGATATGGCGGGTAGGGGCGAAATAAAATAGCTCTCGCGGAGCAACAGGCCGGAGAAGGACACTCCGTTATCAAACCCCTGTAAGGAGCTTCTTTGACGTACTCGAAGTAGAGGTCTCTACAGTGCTGGGTACTTAGGCTGGAGTGCACAGAAGGGATGGTGACGGAAGAACCTTTGAGGTCAACGGCAGCGCCCGAACCTTAGTATAAGATACAGCCTTGGCGTCAGGTGACAACCGGCCGTAAAACAAAAAGTCAAAACCCTTCTCCTCGTAAATATGAAAAAAGGCAAAAGAAAGATAACGAATACAGCTAGGGCGTAGCCCAGAAGCGACGGGGGCGATAGAGATGCGAATCATGCGATAATTAATGAAGATTATGCTAGGGCGTACCCTGTAAGCGACGAAAAACATGACAAGAACAAACATTCGCATTCTCATATAAAGTCTAACATCAGACTAGCCACGTGGAACCTAGGCACCCTCACAGGCAGAAGTCAAGAACTAGCAAAAATATTGCAGACCCGTGATATTGACATTTGCTGTCTACAAGAGACTAAATGGAAGGGGTCAAAGTCACGGGATTTAGGACTGGGATACCAGCTTATCTATCATGGAACAACTAATACGCACAATGGAGTTGCTATTGTACTGAACTCGTATCTAAAACAGCGCATCATCAACATAGATAGAAGAAGTGACCGACTTATAGGTGTGAAGCTTGCTATGGACGGACAACCACCCTTTAACATAATATCTGCATACGCGCCGCAAGTGGGCTGCACCGACAATGAAAAAGACGCTTTTTGGGACGAGTTTGATGACATGATTAACTCGATACCACCCGAAGAAGTAAAGTACGTTGGAGGTGATCTAAATGGCCACATAGGCAAAGATAACTCAATGTATAGTACAATACAGGGAAAGTCCGGATATGGTACACGTAATAAAAATGGGGAGCAAATCTTGGACTTCTGTGTAAGACATCACTTGGCAATTGTAAACACATTCTTTATAAAGAAAACCGAGCATCTCATCACATACAAAAGTGGAGGCAATAAATCCCAAATTGATTTCATCCTCGCAGACAGACCTGTGTTAAAGAACTTCAAGGACTGCAAGGTGATTCCCGGTGAGGCACTCACATCGCAACACAGAATTCTGGTTGGGTGTATAAAACTGCCGAAGCCAATAAAACACACTGTGGATAAAACTCCTAAAATCAAATGGCACCTACTAAACACTGAAAAAGGAGCCGGGCTAGTTGACTCCCTTTCTAAGAAATTGGCTGAAGATATAGAGAAATACAACAGTGAAAACATAACAGCAGAGAATATGTGGTCAAGTTTTGAGAAGTTCTGTAAAAAAGAATCCGAATCTACACTTGGCGTATCGGAAGGGATAATAAGCAACAATAAGGACCCCTCATGGTGGAACGAAGATGTAAAAAACTCTTTAAAGACAAAGAAAGAGTATTTCATACAATGGCAGACCTCAAAACTGGACGACGATCACGCTGTGTATAAAACCTTTAAGAATATAGCAAAACGCAAGGTAGCGCAAAACAGGGCAGACTCGAGAAACAACTTCTACAATAGGCTTGAAAATGCACAGACTGACAAAGAAATATTTAAACTTGCGAAACAACGGCACACGGCAAGTCTGGACATCAAAATAAACAAGTATATCAAAGACGATAACGGACACTTGTTAACCGAAAATGATAAAATAAACCACCGATGGTGTCAGTATTACCAACATCTACTCAATGAAGAATTTCCGAGTCAGCCTCTAACACCTATTCCCAAAACAGTCGGTCCCCTAAACAATGTTACTGAAGAGGAAGTTACAAGAGCTATTGGAAAAATGAAAAACCATAAAGCAGTAGGACCTGACAGCATACCTGCAGATCTTTGGAAAAGGCTCGGGTCAGTTGCTGTGAAATGGCTGACAAAACTATTTCAATTAATTTATATTTTTTGGGAGACAAGCTCCCAAAAAATACCGGAGTCTTGGCGACGTAGCTATTTGGTACCTTTTTATAAAAATAAGGGAGAAGTAAGCGACTGCGGTAACTACAGGGGCATCAAGCTCACCTCACACACGTTAAAAATATGGGAACGCATACTCCACAACCGCCTAGCAAAACTGGTATCTATATCTGAGAACCAATGTGGCTTTATGCCGGGAAAGTCTACCAATGATGCGATCCAAACAATAAGAATTCTCATGGAAAAGCACCGATCCAATAAGGAAGACCTGCACTTACTCTTCATAGACCTCGAAAAAGCTTTCGATAGAATTCCTCGAAAACTTGTGTGGCAAGCTATGAGAGCTCAACAAATCCCAGAGCAGTACGTGATCCTAGTCCAGGATATGTACGACCACATTAGCACGCAAGTCAGAAGCTTGGCAGGACTTAGTAAACCTTTCGAGGTAAAAGTTGGAGTGCACCAGGGATCGGCACTTAGCCCCTTCCTATTCAATCTATCTATGGACTATCTCACAAAGGACATCCAGTCTCCTCCTCCGTGGTGTATGCTATATGCGGATGACATTGTACTGATAGAAAAATGTGCGAATAAATTAAACAACACTCTCCAGCAATGGACACGCGCGCTCGAAAACAATGGCTTACGCATAAGTAGAAGCAAGACCGAATATCTTGAGTGCACCTTTAATGAACAGTCACCACCTGATACTAGCATCTTTATTGACGGACAGCCTGTACCAAAAGTAGACCGATTCAAATATCTCGGATCAATGCTTACTGCAGATCTAAATATAGACGCAGACGTTACTCATAGAATAAATGCGGCGTGGGTAAGGTGGAGAACCTTAACAGGAGTTCTCTGTGATAGCCGAATGCCAATAAAAGTAAAAGGTAAAGTCTATAAAGTGGCAGTAAGACCGGCCATGATGTACGGCGCCGAATGCTGGGCGGCCAAGAAGACTCATGAACAAAAGATGCACACCACTGAAATGAAGATGCTACGGTGGTCAGCGGGAGTGACGAGACTTGATAAAGTACGGAATGAGTACATCAGAGGCTCCTTCAAAATCACCCCAATCGCAGAAAAAATGACTGAGAGTCGCTTAAGATGGTTTGGACACGTAATGAGGCGAGACGAAGAGCACGCTGTTAAGAAAGCATTGCGCATCCCAGAAAAGAAGAAAGGCAGAGGGAGGCCACTAGCCACGTGGCTGACAACCGTTACCAGGGATATGGAACGGGCACAGCTGAATCCAGAGACAACCCAGGACAGAGCGGCCTGGCGCCGAAATACGAGGAGGGCCGACCCCAAGTAAAGGGAAAAGGCAAAGAAGAAGAAGAAGATGAACATCGTTTGACAAATGTTCGAAATTTTGATGAACTTGTAACCTCTTCTAAGAGTTAAAATAACTGTAATCAGACGAATTCCGCAGTCGCAGATGATTATGCTCTGCATTCATGCTGAGGATCTCATTGTTGAAGGTCTTGATGGAAGCTCTGCATCCAGAACACCACTTGACGCACACCCACAACACCTTCGGATTCCCCTCGCGGTTCGAGCTGTGCTTGTAGTACCGGTTCTCACCTATCTGTAGCATTGGCTTGCCTTTCCTCGACTCCGTGTATGTTATCTCTATACCTTTAAACAATAAAATCGACTTTATAAAAGGTATACTCGTAATGTCACTTAATAGCTAGCAATACAGATAGATAAATGATTCCTGTATCCATTTCCCTACCTATATTATTTTTAGTGATAGTGAGTGATACCACTTTTGGTATACAAAAAGAGTCATTAATAGGGCACTATTTCTAGTTATATATACAAGGAATATAAATAATTTCTGGTATTTCAGCTGGAAAATGAACTGACAGGCTATTTTATAAATTAAAACAGAACATCAGTTGAATCATTCTTTACTTTTTGTAAAAGTATAAAATTATTCTATTAATTCACAAACCCGATTTACGGACTCGGATTTTAAACACGTTCATCTTAAAGACACAATCAATCACAGTTTCTTATATTTACAAACATTATAACTAGGTACCTATTGATGGACGTGCCTCCGTACACCGCACTACATGCGCTGAATTATCCGTTAGTGTTCATGTTGGTCGACAATATTATTAAAAAAAAATTACAGACAAATTAGTCTTAACCCTTTGTAAAAGTACCAATTTGTTTTATGACTATCAATGGTGGTTATGAATGTTCCTGACGGTGACCACTTCATCATTATGTGTTCGTATGGCCGCCCTACAGCCTGTGCACCACTTGACGCACACGAAGAAGCCTCTCTCTCCTTTACTGTTGCTATGCTGGTTGAAGCGGAAGCCGTCGTACAGGATCACTGGCTTACCGAACTTCGAGGTCGCGAAAATAAAATCTGAAAAAGTGTGCAGTAAAACAGTAAGCAGAGCCACTTCCTGACGTTCAATTGATCGAAAAAAGATTTACTTGGATATATTTGGTGACAATGCAATAATATGGCACGTAAAGCTGGCTTAATGATGGAATCTGATGAGAAGGCAGTGGTCCGAACAACGGCGAGAGAACGAGTAACTCTCCGCGATTTTCTCTCTCAAGAAACGCACAATAAATGTACATTCCGTGTAAACGAAAGAGATGCATATATTAATAGTTGCTCTGTGACTGTTCACACTGCCGGCGACGACTCGTTTTACTCGTTCTGTCGCTGAGCGACGAGCTTTATTTATTTATTAGATTAGAAAAGTACAGCTTTTAAAAATTAAGTCGCTCAGCGATACTCGTTCAGCGATGCTCGCTCACTCGTTGCTCGCGTTCGGTGCAGTGACTGAAATGTCACATAAAGTGACCGCGGGCGAGTAGCGCGCGAGTAATCGCTCGTCGCACTTGAACACTCGCTGTCGCCCGGCGACAAAACTATCGAAACTACACTCGCTTCCCGCCGATCGCCAACTCTTTTTAGAGTGTATAGTTCTACTCGTTACTCGTTCATCGTCGGCGGTCGGACCACTGCCTTACTATGGAAACCCCTTAAGTTTACAAGATAGGTAATCTAATCGAGTCTCGGTTCGTTTGATTCGTCTTAACAAAAGTTGGGTACTAAATTATTCCTAGGGTCTAAAGCACAGCATCTCTACAACAACTCCAGTGTTAAGATCAATTGTTTCGTGGCCATAAAAAATACCATAAACGAATCAAATTTTATTTTATGGAATCAAACATTTAATTGATTCCCTATAATATAATAAAATAAAATAAGAGTAAGGCACTCGTATTTGCGACAATGGTAAATAATATTTAGTGGTTATGTTCATCCTTAACCGAATGAGGTACCTACTTCGTTAAAAGTGATGTTATTTGCTCGACTGCACGTAAGATCGACGGCTGCTTAAAAAAAGGCACCAATTTTATACATTACTAGCTGTACCGGCGACTTCGTTCGCGTGGATGTCGGAACTTAACAATGTATTTTTTATAAAATTGACAAAGTTTCACACAAACTTTCATCCCCTATTTTATCCCCTTGGGGATAGAATTGATCAAAATCCTTTCTTAGCGGGTGCCTACGTCATAACATCTACCTGCATCATGCCAATTTCAGCCCGATCCGTCCAGTGGTTTGGGCTGTGCGTTGATACTCGTAGATCACTATGTCAGTCAGTCACCTTTGAGTTTTATATATTTAGATTTATTGTAATTATTCTTTCATTAACAAACAAAATAATTCACATAACATAAAAACAAGTAATAGGTAATTAATGATTATGAATATCTCTGATTTTGACAATTTTCTTCTCTACCATCTTAAAGAGAGCCCTACATCCGCGACCCCAGCGGTTACATCTGAATACTTGTTTATTCTTCGCATCACCCTTTTGCAATGCTCTTCCACACTTATAACTCTTCTGTAAGTATCTGTGACCACCCAACTCGACTACAGGGTTACCATGACACGATGTCGTAAAAACTGGAACTGAAAAAGAGGATTTTGTAACAAGTGATAGCTGAAGATATTTTTAAGGAATCGAAAAATTCAGCTGCAAGCAGGGTTCGAACCGTTAAGGCGTCTGGAGTACCTATCCAGAAGACGCACTTCTGGATAGGTACTCCAGACGCCTTAACCAATTAGGCCATCGCAACCACTACTCTCGAAGTTAAATTTCTCGTTTTTATTAGTTTAGTGTTACGTATGTGTGCGTGTGCCTACGCACCTCTAAGCGAATAAACGTCAGTGCATTACTAGCAAGCAGTCGTTTCACTCGTGTGTCCCTCATACTTAACATTGGCGACGAGTACCCACGTAAAAAATAAAAAAAAGGAAAAAAAGAAGAAGAAAAATGTCCGGCTCATTATTTGGTCTTTTATCGGCATTTGACCACAATTTACAGTCGTGGGAGACCTACAAGTGCCGAATTAAACAATGGTTCTTGGCTAACGACATCACCGGGACGAGTGATCCTACGGGAACAAAGCGACGAGCAGTCTTGCTGAGCGCACTCGCAGATGGCACACATAAGTTGGCAGCGGATCTCGCGTTGCCAAAGCAGCTGCAGGACGTGCCGTACGATGATGTACTCCAGCTTTTGGACGAGCATTTCACTCCAAAGCGGTGCGGGTTCGGCGAACGTTATAAGTTTTACGCGGCCACGCAGCAAGAAGGGGAGACCTACGCACAATGGGCCGCCAGGTTGCGCGGTCTGACGGCGTACTGCGGGTTCTCTAACGTGGAGGAAGCTCTTCGGGACAGATTTGTCATGGGAATGTTGCCTGGACCCGACAGAGAAAAGCTCTTCGCGAAAGATCTCGCGGGTCTAACCCTGAGTAAGGCGATGGAATTGGCGGAGAACGCGCGTAGTGCACGGGCAGCTGCGGGCGCAGGCGTACAAGCCGCGCCCCAGGACCAGCTGTTCAAGATTACGCAGGCGCAGGCGACAGCGACGGCGACGCCGCCGCCTGATCGAGAGGTTGCGTCTAGTTCGGCAGTGAAAGTGCAGTGTCAAGTGTGCGGCTATCGTAATCACGAAACATCCCAGTGTCGGTTCTCTAAGTCTAAATGTAGGAAATGCAATGCTACGGGGCATCTGCGTAGGATGTGTAAAAAAATAAATTATGTTGAATCGGGAGCTGTGGATGAAAGCGATGACGATGGTGAGTGTTTTAATATTCGGTCAGTTAAAGGAGAACCGATGGTAGAAACTGTATCTGTAGCGGGGATCGAGTTAAAATTCGAAATAGATAGTGGTTCGGCCGTTACAGCTATATCTGAAAAAACGTATAAAAAATATTTTAGCAATGTACCCTTGTCACCGACTAATAAGCGGTTATTTTCATATACGGGTGATAAAATTGGATGTGCGGGTATAACGCAATTACCATTTAGTTATGCGAACGTCTCGCACTTACTTTGGGTTTATGTCGTACGAGACGGCGGTCCACCGATTCTTGGTCGCGATTTTATTTCAAAATTTAAGCTACAATTGTTGCCGATACAGTATTGTAAACAATTAGATGGTGATGATCTGATGGTTACCTTACAATGCCGTTATCCTTCGGTCTTTTCAGATAAACTTGGGTTATTCAATAAGTTTAAAGTTAAATTGCAATTAAAAGAAGATGCAAAACCTGTTTTTGTTAGGGCCCGACCGATAGCATTTGCCTTGAAAAGTAAAGTAGATAAAGAGATAGATCGTTTAGTAGGGTTAGGAGTTTTAAAACCGGTTGATCACGCGCGGTATGCGTCACCCATTGTACCTGTTTTAAAGCATAATGGATCTATACGTATATGCGCCGACTATTCTACAGGTGTTAACAAACAGTTAGTTATTGATCAATATCCTTTGCCAACTGTGACAGAACTTTTTTCTAAGTTGTATGGAGGGCAGCAATTTACTAAATTGGACCTGTCAAATGCTTACAACCAATTTATGCTGGATGATGAGTCACAAGAAATAACTTGCATAAACACACATAGGGGAATTTTCAAGCACACGCGCCTTTGTTTTGGTATTGCAAGCGCGCCAGCCGTGTTCCAGCGCGCAATGGAAGGCGTGCTGGCTGGCGTGCCCGGCACACTTTGTATGCTTGATGATATTTTAATAACCGGGAAAACTAGGTCAGAGCACCTGGATAGATTACATCAAGTGTTAGCTAAGTTACAAGACGCGGGACTCACCTTGCAAAAAGATAAGTGCGTGTTTTTCAAAGACGAAGTTAATTACCTCGGTTACGTGATAAATAAAGATGGACTGCATAAATCACAACAGAAAGTAAAAGCTATGATCGAAGCGCCGGTACCGACTAATGTTAATCAACTACAGTCATTTTTAGGGTTGGTTAATTATTATAGAAACTTTGTTCCTAATGCGTCCGCGATTTTAAACCCTTTATATGAATTATTAAAAAAGGGTAACAAGTGGATCTGGACACAGGATCATAACAAAGCGTTTACGACTATTAAAAAATGCTTAGCATCAGATCAGGTGTTGGCTCATTTTAACCCAGACGCAACCATCATCATGACTGTTGATGCTTCACCATTGGGGCTCTCTGCAATACTATCGCAAGTAGAACCCGATGGGTCTGAGAGACCAATTTCTTTTGCGTCACGAACACTTAATGCTGCTGAGAAGCGTTACTCTCAGATCCAAAAAGAAGCGACTTCAATTGTTTTTGGTGTTAGGCGTTACCATCAATATTTATATGGTAGGTCGGTCCCGTTTATTCTCCGTACCGATCATAAGCCTTTGTTGTCAATCTTCGGACCGCATCGGGGGGTTCCTGAGGTCTCGGCAAACAGGCTGCAGAGATACGCGTTATTTTTAAGCGGCTATAATTATAAAATAGAATATGTTCGCAGCGCTAATAACAGTGCGGATTTTTTATCGCGCGCTTGTCTGCCTGAGGGGGCAGGGACGGAAGGGGGCAAGCGTAGCATAGATGCGACGATACCCGATCTGGATCGAGCTTCGTACATTAATTTTGTTGTTGACGGTAACCTACCTGTAACGTTAAAATTGTTACGTGAGGCGACGGATACAGATTTGACCTTGCGTAAGGTAGTGAACTTTGTTTTGAATGGGTGGCCTAGAAAAGTCTCCGATGATCGTCTGAAGCCGTACCATTCGTGTAGGACGCAGCTATCATACGAAAATGGCTGTGTTATGAGAGGTCACAAGGTTGTAATACCAGAAAAATTACGAAATAAATTTTTAATGGAATTACATCAGTCTCATTTAGGGATCGTGAAGACAAAAGCAGAAGCGCGTTCTCGGGTTTGGTTCCCGGGAATAGATGCCGCCTTAGAGCGATTAATAGGGTCGTGTGACGTGTGCATGCAACTACGGCCATCACCACCGCGGGCGCCGATTGCCCACTGGGAATACCCACCCACGCCATTTTATCGGGTTCATATTGATTTTCTGGGACCTATTAATGGACATAGTTTTTTAGTGGTAGTGGATGCGTATACCAAGTGGGTCGAAGTTTATAATATGAAGTGCAATACTTCTGCTTCGGCAACAATTGATAGGTTATGCGAGTTTATGTCAAGGTTCGGTACTCCGCATACGCTTGTTAGTGACAATGGTGCATCGTTTACATCGCATGAGTTTGAGGCTTTTTGTATGTTGAACGGAATTCGCCACGTGACGTCACCAACTTACCACGCGGCTAGCAACGGGCAGGCGGAAAGCTTTGTTAAAATAGTCAAAAAGGGCATCAAAACAAGCTTGATTAGTGGTAATGGGGCGCGAAATTTTAATAAAAACCTTTTAAAATACTTATTTGACTATAGAAATTCCGTTCACACAATAACCGGGTTCTCGCCAGCTGAGCTGGTATACGGTCGGAAACTTAGGTCACGACTCGATCTTATTAAACCGGAGTCGACATCGCCTTCATCCACGGCTCTTGCTGATGTTGTTAAACGGAAACAGTGTTTGCAAAATAAAACGACTGGCCACAACAAGGCTCAAACTTTTACTATCGGAGAGACAGTTTATTATAAACAGCATACTGTAAATGGTAAATTTAATTGGTGCAAAGGAACGATATTAAAAAGATTCGGCAAGGTGTTATATTTAATAAAAAACGTGCTGACTTCAGCGATAGTAAGGAAGCACAAAAATCAAATTATATTGTATAAAGGCGATGATTGCAAAGACGTGGATATAGATGTTGAGGAGCTAAATGTTAGCACAACGTCAGTGACGCAGTCAACGGAAGATGTTTTGAATCGGGACACGGACCAAACTAGTGAGGATACGCCAGTGCCTGCAGGGAGTCCCGAGCTAGTAAGAGCTGAAACTCCGCCAGTTTTACCCATGGTTGGTTCCCAACAGTCGTCACCTGACAATTTAGGGGAGGAGGAGGAATTCGAAGAAGCTTTATCTGGTCCTCCTAGCACTGACACTGGCGAAGCACCACTGCAACAGCAGGCAACTGAGCCTATCAAGACACCACGGTCTAGACGCAATCGGCCTGAGGTCAATTATAGATCGTTTTATTAGAAAGTACATACTCTTTGTTATTAGGATAAGATTATTGTTATTCTAAGCTTATTATTTTGTTGATTGTATTTCTAAGCTAAGGGGAGGGATGTTACGTATGTGTGCGTGTGCCTACGCACCTCTAAGCGAATAAACGTCAGTGCATTACTAGCAAGCAGTCGTTTCACTCGTGTGTCCCTCATACTTAACATTTAGCTCCCTTCAAAATGGTTGAGCTGAATGGTGCTGATGCATGTGTCATGTTCGTGAACGGGCGCTGTCAGTTGGGACTGGTCATGTTCTCTTAGCTGCCACGGTTTATTTTAATAATTATATTATTATTGATCATTTTGTTTTTTCAATTGCCTTTGTTTTAATTGTTACTTTGGACACTTTTAATTAAAAACTTGCTACATCGTTCTCACATAATGTACCACCTCAAAATGAATGATGTAACAAAGGTTCTGTAATGATTCAGGCGATCTAAAAAGAGTGTCCATGGAGTTTCTTGCCCGTTCTTCTCCATAGAGATCTACTTCTTAGAACCATCTACGGTACTTTCACAGTTTTTATGTCTTGTGACTGGGACTATAGCACCATAACTTTTAAGTGTTTAAATTATTTTTATTTGTCTATGACAATTCAATCTACTTAGGACAAGTAGTCCAGTTAGGTAGGTCCAACTTCGAGAAAGAGGTCAACCGCCGAATCCAACTCGGTTGGGCAGCGTTCGGGAAACTACGCAATGTCTTTTCGTCCGACATACCTCAGTGCCTCAAGACGAAAGTCTTCAACCAATGTGTGTTACCAGTGATGAGTTACGGCACCGGAACGTGGTCTTTCACTATCGGCCTCATCTCAAAGCTCAAAGTCGCTCAACGAGCTATGGAGAGGGCTATGCTAGGTGTTTCTCTACGTGATCGAATCCGAAATGAGGAGATCCGTAGACGAACTAAAGTCACCGATATAGCCCACCGGATTAGCAAGCTGAAGTGGCAATGGGCAGGCCATATTGCTCGCAGAGCAGATGGCCGATGGGGTCGAAAAGTACTAGAGTGGAGACCACGGACTAGCAAGCGCAGCGTAGGACGTCCACCAGCAAGGTGGACAGACGACCTTATAAAGGTCGCCGGAAGACGCTGGATGCAGGTCGCTTCCAACCGGTATCTGTGGAGATCAAAAGGGGAGGCCTATGTTCAGCAGTGGACGTCCTATGGCTGAGATAATGATGATGATGATGATGATGACAATTCAAAAGTTCCTGTAACTGGCCTACTTGAAATAAATGCTTTGATTTTGATATTTCGTTCCCTTGTTTTTTGAACGAACTTGTTTTTTGTTTTAAGGTTCAAACTCTGCTCGCAGCTGAATTTTTTGATTCGTTAAAAATGTCTTTGAAAAGACGCGACTCAGGCGTTATTGCGTACAAAAATATAACTTAAGTGATAGCTGTATTTTTTTTTTTTATTGTGGTAAAACCATCGAAATATGAGTCCTCACCCAGGGCGGAACGGGACTGTCAGACTTGTACTGACTAAAATCCACGGTGATCCTTCAATAGCCCTTTACACTCCAGGGTCACGGTTACCTGATGAGACAGTCCCGCGATCCTAGTTGTATGTCTGACGTCGCAATTTGTCATGTTCATTTAAAAAATCTTTAACCACCATGGACGGCTGAAGAGGATAACTTTACTGAAAATCCCGTCAATGTTTTTGGTGTTAAAACAAAACCAAAATTATAATTTAATTTTGTTTTGATTGCACAAAAAATCACAATAGTGTCACTTATCTAGCTCTACTAGTACACAGGTGGGGTACCACCAGTTTAATTTATTCGCATCTTCTCTTCATTTCTCTCGTATTTAAGTGTCAACACTCGTGGTGTACACGCGGTGTATACGTGGTGTATAAGCGTTGTAAACGTGGTATATACGCGGAGTATACGCGGCGTATACGAGGTGTATACGTGGTATATACGCGGCGTATACGTGGTGCATACGTGGTGTGTATGTATATTCGTACACCCTACACTGTGCTCCTCAATGAGAATGTTCGTTACTAATCTTCACGATGTGGTCTTCGCAGGTAGTGATAGCAGCGCGGCAGCCGTGTGCCCATCGCGTACCAACCATCTCTTCCTCGGCTTGTCTCCGAAAGTGGACTTGTTGAAGCTAAAGTTGTAGTTATTGTACTGAATCATCTGGTTCCCCCGCTTCGATGTTATAAACACCAGTTTTTCTGGAAAATAAACGATTTTAAGTGTTGGAATCATCATCGTCATCATCGTCAGCCTATAATCTTCCCACTGCTGGGACACAGGCCTCCTCTTTGTGAGAGGGAGTGGGCCATAATCCACCACGCGGGCCCAGTGCGGTTTGGTGGATGTCACATGTCTTCGAATTTTTGGTTCTAGGACATGCCGGTTTCCTCACGATGTTTTCCTTCACCGTTTTGGGAGCAGTAGTGATGAAATAAATTACACAAAGTAATGCGCCTGGCGGGGTTCGAACCCACGACCTACGACTCGTAAGTCGGGACCGATACCACTGGGCCACCACTGCTCTCGTCAGTGTTGGAATATAATAATGCAATTTGTGTTGTAAATAATACAAAATATGCAACCGCCTCATTTTTCTCCTACTTACTTTTTTTAGAGTAATAATAAACTATCATTCAATATACTCGAAAAATTTCCACCAAATCTGCAGCTTTCGTATCTGTCGTATCCGCTTCTTCTAAAAGGCAAACTAGAATGTAGGTACCAGTGTTCATAATCACTCTCCTAGCACAGGTGTTTTTATACTTAAAAGGAGGCCTCTATGTAAGATTAAACATAGTAGGTAGAATTTGGAAATTATTGTTACGAGATGGGTAGAGGGGGATGAACTAATTAACACCAATTAAAAACAAATAAACTTTATTGACACACGAATCACTAATTAAAGTACGCTTAACACTACTCAACACAATTCACTACTAAAACCAGGGGGTGTCGACTTTGTTCTACGAACAAGATGTAGGTGGGCTAGAAAACACGAAAGAGACATCAACATTAGAGTAAAAGAGATGGATTACATAATGTTGCCAACAAAAATACTATTTCACATTCAATCACATTCAATCTAATAATAGGCTTATTAATTGATTTTAAAGTATGTTATCCTTAAAATTTATTTTTACTTTTATTCTGATGCGAGAAAATGTTTGTTATGAAATTTTTAACATTTAAATTGATGAATACACAAAACAAAAAGGAGATAATAATATGACAACATGACAACACTGGAACGCCATATTGTCTATACTCTATTGGCTATTTGACGTCATAGGAAAAAATGTCTGCCATCGCTTGCGCACCATTATTTTATATCTTGTTCTTGCGTTTATTTGTAATAAATAAAACAGTTGCATTTAATTCTACATACAATATTGTTAATGTGAGTCGAGCTTGCTCCTCTGTTTCTGTGTTTTGGTGAAATTAAGTGCGTATTTGTGAGATATAGACCCGGTGTTGAGACAGTGACTCTTGTTTGATTTTGTGCCTTATTCCCGATGAGTTCGTAGGAAGAAAACACTAGAATCTGTGCTATGTGTGGAACTTCACCTTCTAAAGATCCCAGCATCACTTTACATCGATTTCCGAACCTTAGTAAAATAAGTCATTGATATGCTTATATGAATAAAGAAGTCAAATGAAATCGTTTGTTTTACTAAAATGCTCCTTACTTATTATCTTTCAGCATTTTATGCACAAGTAAATTGTGTTTCTCGATAGTAATTTGAAAGAAACTATCGAGAAGCGCAATGTACCTACTTGTGCATAAAATGCAATACAAAGAACCTGTAAAGTACTTGTAGTATCTGAAATTCCCGCCCTGGATTCTACTGCCATGTTTTCGTGGGCTAAACATAGATGGCGCTGGTCGGTAAGGAAAATTTTCCTCACAAAATTAGTACGGAGTCGTCATTCTTCCCCTTTAGGGGTATATATGTTCTGTGACTAAAACACAGACTTAAAAGTCACTTCGAGATGTTCGCTTCGAGTTCACTTTCGAGCCGCCTCGATCGTAGTCAAAACCAGACTGACTCAGGTCGCCATTCGGCGCCCTATTTATACCCCGGCCGGACCCACTAGATGTTTCTATAAAATGGTCGCAAATTCTGGAAACACCTATGGACTTCTACACAGTCCCAAACCTTCTGGAACATTCCAGAACTATCTCGAAACATCTAGATCAGGGTAGAATTTTCAAGAAACTTCCAGACCAATCTTCAGTAGAATAGTCGAGAACCTTGTGGAACCTTCGAGAAGCCTGTAGATTGGTCTCGCAATACGATCAACGTAACATTATTATTAACTTGGTACTTCTACGCCCATTGACGCACGTTAACACATCGCAACTAACAAAGGAAATAGCCAATATGGTCTCGTCTATGGTAAAATAGTTTTATTAGGTTTAACAAAACAGAACAAGAAAAACTTGCGATACAAAATATCTTAAATTAATTACTGTTTTTCCGTAACTCGAATTGCCAAACTCTCCCCGTCCATTCTTCCTAAATTATTTACAGAAATCAATGAGTGTGGTCTTTTTTAACCGCTACTATGACGTCATCAAACGTGATCAGTGACGCAGGACAGCCGAATCTAGACTTGACACAGTACCACCTGACTCTAGAACCACCATTAGTAGTTCTTGGGTGTCTGTTGTATCTATATCTTCCGATAGTAATTACTGGATTTCCAAATCTTGAAATCCCAAACACGGCTCTCTCTGAAATAAGTAATCATATGAAAAATTACGAACGAATACAGCATTAAATGTGATGAGGATTTTCACAAATTCCGAACAAATTTTATCATTAAAATGACCCTCATATATTATGATATATACGACCCTCATTATATCATGTAAATGCTAAAAATTTTAATAAAAAAATGATGATGAATACAGTTATTTATTATATCTCAGTTTAAGGGCGATTCGATGGGGTTCATTACATGGTGGTCAATGATGCCAGCTCATAAATTTACGCAGAAACGATTTAGCTCGCCCAAAGAATGCGACACCTGTAATATTGGGAGTACATGCGTTAAGGAATGGCTGTGTTCAAGTGAGAATAACTCCTAAAATACTTAACGTAGAGTGATAATTTTGATACCATTTCATAGACTGACTCAAATACTTTTAATTTAATGCGAAAACCTAAGCAAAATTTAGGGATACTTATCGAGCTAGAGTAAAACATGTGAAATTATTCTGTAATTTTTGTGTACAATTTCGTGTTTGCCCATGTTTTTAAGTTATTTCTACATATTATTTAGAAAACTTTCGAAAGTTTTTGTTTATGTAGGTCTCTTGGATTCAAAGATATTTGCATTTTATTGTACATACCCCAGTTCGACAGATCAAAAAATTAGAATGACCGCCATTCACGAAGTATAATTGGAGTAAGAATTTTTTTTAAAGCATTTTTGTCTATGAAAATGAGCCTAGAATATCCCCTTCAAATATCGCTGACTCGTGTCCGGACACACTGTGTAGCCCGTAGCCTTTCTCCATTAATGACTATCTAACAAATAATAAATTTTTCAATTTTTCACCAGTAGAAAAAAAAGTGTAAAATAACTAATCTCACCACAGACATTTTTCTCATTCTCCTAACGGCACGAAAATATCCTCTGAATCTTCTGCAGGAATGTCTATGACAGGCAAATGCCTCGCGTTAACCTACTGGTTAACCTACTGGTTAACGCGTTTCATGTAATGTGCATTGTGTGGTACAGTACTCAGTACCACACAATGCACATTACATGAAAGCAGCAGACGATGGTTCTTCTCTCAATTTGGCAGGTGCAATAATAATGCATTATAGCTTGTCGTCCTTCGAGGGCCGTACGTATCTATATCGATATAAATATTATAAGTTAGTCAATAAACATATTGGGATTAGATTCGACCTCTTATTACAAAGAGACTCCCATCTAGGTATCGGTGTTTGTAAGGAAACATAGTGAATTTTTTAGATTCAAAGGTGACAATTATACTAAGCAAAGACCAAGAGATCACACCAAGATTTTAGTACCA
The DNA here is from genome assembly GCA_954870645.1 of Agrotis clavis. Classification (NCBI taxonomy): domain Eukaryota; kingdom Metazoa; phylum Arthropoda; class Insecta; order Lepidoptera; family Noctuidae; genus Agrotis; species Agrotis clavis. The sequence goes on along the minus strand of OX940928.1, from coordinate 20,007,907 downwards.
TTTTGTAATACAACATTAAGCAAAAAAAATGTATTTGATATGTGCATCACTATCTTTAATAAGTTACCCAGAAACATTAGAGAACTACCATTTAAATATCTCAGATCAAAGAAACAGGCAGATAGAACGTGCGCGAACAACAACGTGGTGCCAGTCGTTATTTATGTGTGCGCGGCAGATACGTGGCGCCGTGTACGGACACGTGCATCTGTGTGCGTTTACGGTTGCCAGATATTGAGAAATACTCCCATATTTTTGTTCAGTTAAATTGTTCCCAAATATTGTACTAATATTTTTTTTCAATTAGAAACGCGATTTTGCTTTATGGTTATACCCAGAGAGCATAAGCATGTAGTATTTATTATTTAACAGAATAATAATAAGGAATAAAAGTTAATATGCGTAATTACTTAGTACCTATTTAATTAATTTATATCAGACCAGATAACACTTCATAACGCTTTTTGGTAATTTGTTTAATAAACTATTTAAGGATAGGTTTTTTTTAGTTTAAAAAGATAAAGAATTTGTTATAACAATCAACATATTTATTAAAATAATAATTATTTTACACACAATCACATTTTTATTAAAATCATAATTATTTTACACACAATCATGTTTTAGTTCTGCACCAATTATATTGTGCAAACAAACATTTATGTACTATTAATGTTTAAAATTGGAAACGCGATTTTGCTTTTTTTGCAAAATTAAAACGATTTATCGGCCAATTGAAAAGGCCCTACCAGCACTACTAACGATACTGATTGCATTGCAACTAATAATTCGAAAATGAAAAATATCACTAATGAAAGTATGGAAACCTCTATAATGTCACATGGCAAAGCCTAATTGTTGCAATTAAATACTAAAAGTAATAATAAAATACTTCATAAACCCCAATAAGTCTTGAAATATAAAAATTTTAAAGCGCAGTACACCGCACGCGGAACGAAAAGTAAACGACTAAAATAATAAAAAAATCCAGCGGCGCGAGGGCGTTACATCCTTACAAGTACCGAATAGCTCAAAGGCATGCTCTCCGTCCCGAAGTCTTTACGACCCGGACGGAACTAACTAGTGACCTTGTGTCATTACGACCATAGACCATACAACATTATTTTTAGTATAATGCGAAGCCTGAATATAGTTTGTTCAGAATCAATAACTGAATCGATTCCAATAATTTTTACACCATGTTATATTTTGTCCCAAAATTATTTAAAAAGTTAAGACTAATGTTGTATAGGTACTATAGATTACGACTGTGCAGTTGTTTTGACAAATTTGATCGATATTTTTATGCACAGTACACATTCCCCTAATTCAGGGTAATTTACCCGTCATAAACTAGCAACACAGACGATTTACTGTTAAGGTTTTGTGTTTCAATTGAGCCGAAAATATTTTATGGAAAATAAATACCAAAACATTAAAAATAACAAGAGTTACCTGTGGAAAGATATTCCATCTTGTTTTCGTTGTTTTTGTGAACAACTTTTGCAGTGTTTAAACACACAAGACGGCATGTTTTGACATAAAATGGCAAATCACTAGTGACGTGTGAGCGAGACGATGCGTAGCTTGGTACTGTCGCGAGTTTGTAGTAACTTTTGATTTTGTATTAACTTTGGTGGACCCACTCGCGTGTTCTGAGCGCTCTATCTGCCTGTTTTTTTGATCTGAGTTAAATATTTTAAAAATAAACTTCGTTTCTGGTTAATTGAGAATTGTTTCTACAGTTTACAGGAATTTTTACAACATAGATTTAAATGACATTGTGTTGTACTTACTTTAAAAATCTCAACATTAGCATAAGAACACCTTATTGTAACTCTAAATTTTAAAATATTATGTACCTACCTTATTAAATGTGAAATTTGCATGCCCTAAACAGGCAAAATATGGTTTGTGCCTAAACCACCATTATAACAACTGGTAGTACCTGTATTTTATGCAAATAAATGATTCTTATTCTTATTCTTAGCTCGTCTAGGTGTTCAGCAGATATTTGCCCTACTTCAATTACCAACATAGTTGCTAGCGTGAGCTCTGCATAATGGCTACATAGCTATTATGCAGACAAGCATGTCCTTGTATAAGTTGATATGTTCCAAATGCAAATAAAAAGAGGTCTTTTTCTGTTAACATTGGGAGTGGAATCTCAGGCATATTTGCATTTATTGGCTGAAATGGCGTACGTCTTCTGTTGTAATTGTATCTGGTTTCCAGGACTCCCAGTGTGTTTTGAATATTTATTCTTTCGTGAATGATTTCTAGAAATCTTGGAGCCCGGAATTTATCTACGAGTATAATGACTTGATGATATGTATTTGTAAATGCTGCAGCTATCCTCAAATACTCTATCATATCTGGTAAAGCGCTATGAACAATTCTTAATAATCGAAAGTCTCTTTTTAATCTTCTGTTTATGAATTCGATCACCCAGCGACATAAGGTTACAAGGCGTGATTTGTTTGTTCAGTGTTTATTTGCGTTTCATTGGCATTTTTTGTTTCGTTTGGACTATGTATTGTATATCCATGAGATTGTAATGAAGGCATTGCGTCTCTAAAATCCCGACCCAAAATGGAAACGTCTCCTAGTTTTAAAAACCAATGAAAAACACTTTGCTCGTTGTCAATTATCCCATCCATTATACTGACGCCTGAAGTAGTCGCTGCATGCGATTCGGACATTCTACTATTATATGACCATCACAGCATACAAACAAAAAAGGTTTCCTTGAAAGAAGTAGTTCGAGCTTTTCTGGTTATATACGTACCATTACGCCTACGACTATCACATTGCAGATTGTTTCTTCGATAGGACTTCCGGGATTTCCAAACATTGTTTCTGGTACTAAGTTTGTTATTGGCGATTTCAATGGTCAAATCCTACGGGCATAGAGACAAAGTCACGCGTTAGCGCTTGATGTCCACAGTCCAATATACGTTGAAGAAAGGATTCATTCGTTCTAAAAGTCAATGCAACCCTCGCATTAGAATCTCCTTTTCGAAGTTTTGTTAATGTTGCAGCTAGTATAGTTTTCTTGAAACAGTTACTGTTTAAACTGGGAGTATTTTCGAGTTAATTTGAAAACTGTTCACGACTAAGGTCCAATTTTAACCTGTGGTCAATATTAGTAATGTGGGCGGTGTTTGAATATAATGCAACACTTGATGCAGTTGTCATAACACAAAAATCAACAGAAATCAGTGTGTGTGTTCATTTTTAACTGCTACAATGACGTCATCAATGGTGACTAGAGATGCAGGACAGCCGCGCAATCTCGCCTTCACACAATACCATCTGGCTGTGGAACCAAAAGTTCGATGGTATTTATTATATCTATGTCCTCCCATAGTAATTACCGGTTTCCCATATCTTGAAACGCCAAACTCTACACGCTCTGAAAGAAAAATAAATTGAAAGCTTATTGGAAAGTGAAACGATACCGTAAATTGTACATCGCCATTGTTACCCTTTACTTGCATGTACTGAGACATAAGCTGAACTCATTCATCGCCTTGGAACATAGCAAATTCTTCGCAAATAAAAAACGCAGGTTGAACATTTGTTGAGTTTAATATAACCGGTAGATAGGTACCTACAACTATTTGCAATTAAATATTTTAGTAGGCTACATTCATGATTATAAATTATTTAATACTGCACAAAAAGCTTTCTGTTCGATTTTATTTAGACTCCTTAAGCCTAACCACAAAAAGATAAACATCTGTTGAACGCTTGTCTAAAAAAGTTTAACTGCAAAACGATCCTTACGGTGCGTACAGACTATGTAACATAACATGTTATATAACTTTTTTCATATTGTGGTCATGTTATATAACATTGTTAAATAACGTTTTTCATAGTGTGGTCATGTAAAATAACATTGTTATATAACATTTTACATACATTTGTAGTGTTATATAACAATGTTATATAACATTGTTACATGGTCTGTACGCACCTTCATATTAATGTGAAATGTCGTCGTTTTGACGTTGACAGTTTTTTTAGACAAGTGTTCAACAGATGTTTATCTTTCCTGTGACTTGAGTTTAATGATTGTGAGGTGTATGTTTTACGATAACGTTATTTATCGTGACGAGGGAAGCAGAACACTTGAAAGTGTTAACTTTGACACATATCCAGCGCGCGCGGTCTCCTCTGCTGCCTGCCCACTTATTGTACCGGTACTGGCCTATTATTATAACTGGTCTACCACGCGAAGACGTTGAAAATATTGGCTCTGAAAAAAAAATACTACCTTATAATTTAAAAACACACAATAATTGAGTTCATTAAGTATAGCACTAAAAGCCTGTAGCAGATACCGTCCATAGACATTAATTCAGTAAAATTGTCTTATAGGCACATTCGTTTATTGATACTATGTATCCACATGTAATCGTGTTTAATGATTATGTCCATATTTTTCAAGCACAATTATGTCGTTAACAGTTAAAAGTGACGCGCGGCACCCTAGTTGTGTCTTGACGCAAGTCCAACGGGCCGGAGAGTTTTCATGCTTGCGAAACTTCAGATTATAACGATAGCCTTTCCATTCTGGATTTCCATAACGAGAGCTGGTAATTGTAGGGCCTGAAATGTGGAAATAACAACTATTTCAGTATACGAGTATTTCTAGTCAATAGAGGGCAGCTCTGGTAACTTTAAAGCAAAATTATTGTAAGTACTTCAAAAGCATTGAATTTTTTTATTAGATTTGATTTTATCTCATACTTTTTTCATTCCGTCGTTCTTCTTTTTGGTAGCTCCATAAGTCGAAGCGTGATCTATAGCTTTCCTCAAAAACTTAGCAACAAAATAAAATAAAAGCGCTTTTTTTGAAAAGACTATACCTATTTTATTGATTTCGTATTATTTTTATTTTATTTTTATCTAAAGGCGCTCCCTCACCGCGAGCATTCACCTGTAATGTAATGTTACAGCTTCGAACATTCGAAGACAATAGAGCATCAAATTGCGCACTTCTAAGTTACATTACAGGTGAATGCTCGCGGTGAGGGAGCGCTTTAATAGAATGGATGTTAGTGAAATCTAAGATATCAAAACATTAAAGTGAACTCCTTAGATTATAAAATATCCTGATTCCGTGTTCGGAATAAAACGTAACATTTTTAGTGAAGCCACTTTTTTATGTGTGATAGTGAGCGCCGGCGCCGCGCACACCTTTCAATGTTTTCCTTGGAGATGTTCATTTGTTTTGCGTAGAAATCAAACGACCGATATCTAGAGGGATTTAAATCAAAATATAAATGTTAATTTTTTATAACATATTTATACCCTATTGGTCAAAGCTACATATTAGAAATTGTTGTATGTAGCTTGAAAAAAATAATAAAAAATCTTGAAGTGGGTTGATAATAGTCGTTTTAAACCGACAATGTGAATACGACATTTACAAGTGTCATCTTCATTTGAGATTACTGATAAAATTAACTTAAAGCCTTGTTTATTGGTTTATTATTTCACTGTGTATATTTGTCAAGATAATTTAGAGTGCATTTTATTAAAGAAATAGTAATACATTACCCATAAAACAACATGTGAAAGCAAAGGTTGAAAAAAGCATTTTTTTGAGTCGATATGCAAAATAAAAGGTGTATTAAAAAAAAATGACCAGAAGGTCCCGGTGTTTTGATTGTTTCAAATTATGGTTTAGAGTCTAAACTTTTGAGAACAGTTAATAACAGGTCCGCTTTTTTGCGCCAATATTTTTTTTTTTCGATTTTCGTAATGACCTCCAATATTACAGAAAATAACGGTTTTTTGATCTCAAATGTGGAAAAGAAGCGAATTAAAGCTATCTTTGCTTTTATGTGAGTTACATACCATCAAGTTAAATTTTTGGAAGATACTAGAAATGAAATAAAGCTCTTATTAAAAAGTTTATATTAGAAAAATTGGCTGCAATCGGTAGACATTGTAAATGATCAATTTTATTTATTTGAATACCAATTAATATCATTTTCAACTTGTTTCTTTTATTTATTTCAATTTGGAATTAAATCCCGCTAGATTCTGAAATTCCCACACTGTGCGATGGGGGGAAGACTTCTTCCGTATTTTAGGCTTCAATACTAAGCAGCCTAATAGGAATCTAGACATTCTATAATCTAAGGTAAACTCGTTGATATCTTGACAGCTGTTATCTCAATTACTTGTACAACTAGTATTCAGCTGTGATTATGTTCAGTCATGGCCTTGACAATCTTTTTGTCGATAGTGGTCAGCTTTGCTCGGCATTTGTGTGGGTTGTTCCTAACACAAACCCAATGGACCGCAGGCCCCCCACCGCCGCTTCTTCGAGTACGTTGATTAAACCGATGTCCACCCATGAGTAGCAGTGGAAAACCTCGTTGAGATGTCGTGAATTTTATTTCTGGTGATAATATATAATTCATCAATGACAACTTGTTAAGCCAGTAACAAGGACCAAAATGAAAAAATCTTTGCTTACTAGATACTTTAATGGCCGCAGTTTGAATGGAGTTGAGTTGGACACATAGGTTCACATTTAACTCACTGCCTGGTATTGCAGTCATTCTTAGCCATCAAATAGAAACAATATTCGAAAATGATCTCTCTCATGTCCTATATTGTTGATGCTCTGCATTTATTAGGCATGAGTTTAAGATGGACCTGGCAGATCTGAAGCAGTAGGTACGTAGCTATTTTCGTATTGTATTTTGGGATTTTGGGGACGCAAATTATTTGTAAGAGTGACTCCATAATAAAACCTCTACATAAAAACAAACGCAATGTTATATTTAGTGTATTACATTAGGTAAAGGTATATTTTTTAAATAAATGTTTTATCTTTTTAAACAGAAAGGTATATATAAAGATATATATCTTTTAAAATCTATAGTTTCGGAATAATTATATGTTAATACTATAAATAATAATGGTCATACTTTATCTCACACTTATAAATTACTAGCTGACCCCGCAAACGTCGTTTTGCCATATAAATAAAAAAAAAAAATAGATAGTAGCCGATTCTCAGACCTACTGAATACGCATATAAAATTTGGTAAAAATCGGTAGAGCCGTTTCGGAGAAGTACGGTAACTAACATTGTGACACGGAAATTTTATAGGTATATATGATATTTAAAACGTCATGATTTTATTACATTTACACAAAATATCACACACACTAAATATCATTCAAATGCACAACATTAAAAAAAGACAATGGTTTTTAAAGTTTCAAAATTCCAGCATTATAAGATAATTTTGAAGAGACATATCGATTCCTCTCGTAATATTTTAAACTAGTGACAGCATTCTGAAATATAGGCCACGATGTGAGCGATATTAGAAAAAGAACTTGTCAAACGAGTGCAAATATCAATCGTTGCCGCATACAAAAGCAACTTTATTGCCATTTATAACCTAAAAAACATTCGGAGTTATTTTCTCAAATCTCCTAGTAGGAATTTAACAAAGGTAATTATGCAGGCAGGTTCAGAAAATTATGTAACTCAAAGTCATAACATTTTGAATACAGATAATTTAATATGCGAACAGCGCCATTCTTCTTTCAAAATTGTAAGGCTGAAAATGTTAAAGCTGAGAACATATTATCGGACGCGTCCGTCAACCGCGGCTGCGGGACGCGGCTTAGGAGTGTGCACGGTAGTTCAGACGACCTCTTCGGATGTACAAACATCCAGCCGGCCAGATTCTGTTCGAACATCCGAACGCTCAAGATCACGTCCGCGTCTTACGACCGACAGTTTGCACAGTGTAGTAATAATAATATTATAATAAATCTTTTACTTATCCCAAAAACATACAGAGTTTGCTTTGAAATACATTAATTAATTAAATGTACTGGCCAGATAATGAATAAGCCGCAGCTTTATGGTCCTTCTACAAACAATGTTCAATTGTGATTGTGTTCAGTCATAGCCTTAACAACTTGATAGTTGATAGTGGTCACTTTCGCTCGGCACTTGTTGGGGATGCTCCGAGCACACACCCAGTGGATCTTGGGCTCCTTGCTGCCGGCCCACTTGTTGAAGCGATGACCACCCATGATGAGCAGCGGGAAACCTCGTTGAGATGTCGCGAATCTTATTGCTGAAAAATAATGTTATGGTTATATTAAGAATATAATTTAAGGGGTTGTTGTAAATTTGCCACAAAATTAATATCCCACGATAAAAAGTATGTTTTTGTGGCAAATTTACAACAACCCTTTAAATTATTCCTTATTATAACCATGACACTACTTAAATATTAATTACTACCTAGTATAATTATAATAATACTTTCTTAATGTTCACCTATTTTAGGTTTTTATAAATAACAAATAGACATAAATATACTGTCTTGTTATAACTTTATTTTAAGATCAAATGCTTATTATTTTAAAATAAAATTAACTAAATATGTATAAATGTATGTACAATGTTCTACTAGATTCTGGATCTATTCTCTAAGGCAAACTTCACCATATTTAGTATCGCAACTATTAGTTATCTGATCATGTCTTATGCAAGTTAATGTTTTGTATGCCAATTTTTGTTCGTAATAAATGATTACGGACACGTCTCATCAAAATGTGATAAGTGCCCTCTTCGCTACAAGTACTACAAAAATGGGGATGGTTTTCGTATCCATTCATGTGACCAGACCAGAGTCTTAATAACATACATAGTTAATTCTACCCTGCATATGAGGACTGTGACTGTATTGTTTTTAATCTAAAATATGCCTTTTCTCTGGCTCGAAACAGCAATCTAATAATTATTGATAATACAATACAAACTATTGACACAAATACAAAAGACACTTGTTAGCTGGATGTAGTGGTAGGACCATGATTATGTGATTGAACAATTTTATAAACCTCGTTTTCAATTGTGAAGATTCTCGCCTTGCAGCCGAGGGAGACTCGCGAACAGACCCAGCTCGCTTTTGGACCCTTGATACTACTTCGCTTGTTGTAGCGATACCCATTGTACTCTATGACAGGATTCCCAAATCTTGAATGTAAAAACACTAAACCTGAAAGAACAAATTACAGTCATAGGATAAAGACGATGACAATTACATAGGTGTGACTGTTGTGGCTACACACGAGGTGAATATACGCTGGTTGATATGTAACTATAACGTAAGAGGTATACGAGATGTTGCAATGAGCAAGTAACTTGATATTAGGGCCATTTAAATAAAATAAAACAACTTATATCAGCATCGAAGTTTAAGTTTTGTCTCATAAACAAAAGTAAAGACACATAAATATTTTTTATACTTACACGTAAGAATTTCGAAACATTTTTGGCGCTAATGGCAAGGACACACCTCATTATTAGTCTGATCAGTTGTTTAAAACGCAGTGGCTGAGCGATTGACTGCTAAGCATGCCGCCGGGTTCGATCTTAGCACGGAACTAATGTTTATAATATAAATATTATCGAACCTGGTCATATTATTATGACCTACAAGTACTTTATTACGGGTCTGCGTGTTTCTAAGAAATTCCTAGAATCTTTTAACCTCATATCAATTGTCGTGCCCCCAGCGCCAGGCTACGTATCGGTAAAATACATTTCCCCTTTTTCTGCTCCTCTAAGCTCCGATTTGGAAAATATTATGGTGTACAATAAAAAGTATTATATCTGTCTATCTACATAAACAGAGAGATATAGAATATATGCAATAAAATCAAACAAACAATAAAAATCGTGAATATTCTCTGTCGGATATATCCGACTCTGGCGTAATGGGCCCGAAAATATTTGTCGGAGACATCCGACGTTGGCCGTTAAAAGGTAAAAAAATCTTCACATTCTATTTGTCGTCTTATTACAAACAAAATAACATCTATTGAACTCTTGTTTAAAAAAACTGTCAACTGCAAAACGGCATTTGACGTTGAAATAAGGGTCGTGTTACACTTTTTTATACAAGAGTTCAACAGATGTCTAATTTTGTATGGTACAACGTTTGACATTTAGTATTCTACTACTCAGATGATTATGATGATACAAAATTTTAACAAGCTTGTTGTTATGAAGGACGATGGTGCACCTACACCCCGCCCGAGACTTCACACAGTACCACCTGGTCATCGGAGGCCTGCTGGATCTGTGCCGCCAGAAGCGGTAAGACTTGTAGCAGAGTACCGTCGCTCCTCGTTGGGACGTGGTGAACGATATACCTTAGGAGACAAAAGGAAAATCAAAACATACATAAAAAACAGCAGCAGGTCCTGCACTAGAATGTTATAGAATTACTTCATGTACCCGGCAAACGGTCTAGTTGTGAGCTCTAATCCGTGTTCTATACACTTCCCGTTCGTTCGTTACGTTCCCTAAATCGTATCGTGTGTAGCATATCGCCTCTGATTTTAGGGCCGATATGCACGATGACACGATACGATTTAAGGAACGATCTAGGGCGCTCCCCTACCACTTCCCCGATATCGCTTCTGATTTTAGGGCCGTGTGAAGGCCACTTTATTATCAAACATTCATAAACAGCCTTTAAAAATGTGTGAAAGGTTTTTAAAGAAAATTAAACCCTAATGTCAGATTTTTATACTCCTTTTACTGAAAAGCATACAATATTAAAGGCAATAACAACATAACTTGCCGAGATATTGTACTAATCAGTGATTATGTTCATTCAAAATCTTCACAATATTATTATCTACTAGGACTATAGTTGCCTTGCAGCCGACTTTTCGATACTGATTACATGTCCACCTAGTCTTCGGAGGTCTGCTTTTACTATGTTTTTTATAGCGATAACCACGCCAAAAAAGAGCTCTTCCACCACGATTAGTACTCTCGTAATGCAGATCTGAAAAAATGTGTAAATAATAATAATAAACATATTCGTCATTTTGACCAAATACAAGACAAATAACGTAAAGAAATTTAAAACACTTTTTGCTGTTAGACTTGGCACAGTAACTAATAGGTTGTTTTTCATTGTGTCTATGTAGGCACAACCTAACTAACAAACATTATTTCAAAGGACCTATATTGAACTTCGTCGTAATTATAAAAATGTTTCATAGATCTACAATACATAAATCGTAACTGAAATTAAAACAACGTCCTAATAAGTAATGAATGAAAATGTAATAAAACTTCATGCAACAATAAAATCAAATGTTTTACAAAGTGGAAAATTCAATGAAAAGATAAATTAATGACTTTTAAATCACACTCGACGACGACATAATAAAGCCTAGTTTTAGCTTCTGGACAAAATAAAAAACACAATTAAATGAATTTTCAAAAATCACACAATGTAAACAGCACATTCAATTAAGATACAGGCAAACACAATAGAAGGCGCTTACGAACTAGACCGGTAAAACTTGAGATGACATCTAATGTTGATGTTCATTAGTTGTCTTGACGATGACGTCATCAAGGGTAATGATGGCGGCCCGACAGCCCGACGATATTTTGGAACACGTCCAGCGTCGCCGACGACCGCACTTAGATACGGTTGACCGAGTAAACCGATAAGGTCCCAACTCTATGACAGGATTTCCAAACTGAGATTCAATAAATGTGGGTACTGCGAAAAGAAATAATATTTTGTTAGGTAATTCATACGCTGAGCAATTCGTAAAAGGTTTTTACTAAAACTATAAAGCGACTTTTACATTTTTTTTAATCTATGTAAAGAAACAAATTCGGTTAGGACAAGTAAAACAGAGAGTAGAAAAAAATTATAGGTACGAGTACTTATAAAATTTACCGTCGTACGTACACAAAAATTTAAACGTCTGTTGAACACTTGTCTACAAAAAGTCTAAGTAACTGCAAAAACGACTCTTATATCAACGTCAAATGCCGTTTTGCAGTTGACAGTTTTTTTAGACAAGTTTTCAACAAATGTTTAACTTTTTCTGGTTAGACGGTTACCGTCGTACCACATCTGTGACAAATGGACACTACTGGTTTTTTTAATGGAATTTAATAAAACGAATCTGTTCATTATTTTATTTACTTATTGGTTTTGTGGTAGGCAATAGCCTAAATAATAGCGAAAATCAAAAGATCAGTGTCAGAAAAATAATGTACTTAACAGCATGCAAAAAAATACATTATCTGTAAATTAAGAACTACGGTTTAATTTCTATGAATTTCAAAAACCGTTCACGTCAATTGAACATGAAATTGTTTCGCTGATAGATTGATCACAGCCAAAACCCGTTCGGTTAATTAAAAATGGTTGTGCTCCAAATTAGTCTTGATTATTAGTTCCCCGAGGGTGGTGAGCCTGGCTTTGCACTTGGTTGTCGTCTTCGTGGTGCACTGCCATCGAACATGACCGTTTAGTCCAACGACTCCGGAGCGAGAAAAGCGAAATCCGTTCACCACCAGAAGTTCCCTTTTCCTTTCAGACAGTACTCTGTAGACTAAAGGAAAAAAATATTAGTTAAGACATAGTTTTCTCTAAGTAACGAGATGAATAAAAATCATCGTGAGGATTGGAACGCTGTTTTAACAATAATTTAAAATGTTTCTTATAACTGCTTAGTATAAAATAATATTACTAAATTGTTTAATAATATTTAATTATTCACGATAGGTGTTAGGTGTATTTACTCGTACTTATGTGATAAATTGTAGTTTATTTACAAATTAATAATCCTTTTCGGTTATTTAACACTGAAGTTTTCAAAAATCAGTACCGATTTTCAATAATAAATGACGGATAGTTTTTAACAATGTACTTTTTAAAAGTTTTTACACATATTAATAATGGTACTCGTCACTATGATACTCATAGAGATTGTATCATAGATATTACATTCATTTCAATGATTGGTATGCCTCAAATAACTCCTTATAACTAAATTGTCGACAGTTGTGACAAACGCTTTGCATTTAGTTTGGAACTTTTGTGAACACGCCCAACGAATTTTGTTGGTAGAAGTCCTAGACCTGTTAAATGTGTGTCTTCCTATTTTCACCATAGGTTGACCGCATCTGTTCTGTATCCATTCAACTGAAATAAAACAAAAACCTTTAAATACTCGTGGGTTGAATAAATCTTCGTTCGTCATGCAGTAAGTAATGAAATAAATTGAAAATTAATTGATATTAAAATTGATAGCTAAAATTTATGAATTAATACTTCTACCTTTTGAATCTCTTAAAGGGTAGACAACTTAACCTGTTTCAAAGACTAGTTATAGAAAGTTTAGTAAAAGAGGTACCTAAATTTAAAATTTATTTTTAATGGGGCAACTCCTCGTTCTCCAAAAGAGCATACATTTCACAAAAGAAATCTGTGAGCCGTCTGTGGGGTTCGGCCATTCGACTCATGTAGACCTCTATTTAAAAAATTTGGGTTACTCACTCTCACCAATCTGTACATACTTGAAGTAGGAATTTTCGTCAGAAAACACTTTAATATTTCTGTGGAAAACACGCAGACCTATATACAAAAGCCACAGAAAATAAAAGATTTCTCTCACGGGATCCTACTCGTCTAGCGGTCACAAGGTGCAGGAGCACGTTGTTCTAAAATAACGGCTATAGTATGTGCGTCAAAGTCTACAACAAGATACCTAAACAGATTATAGAACACCCATTTAATTTATTTAAAATATTACTACAAATAGCAAATACATAATATGTCTGGTTTTGGTGTACCATAAATTATATTCTATTCTATTATGTACAAGTTATGTGACGCTACACCAGCTTAAAAGATGGTTATAAGACAATGTTTTTTTACAATATATGTGAATTTTTAACATATAAAATCCCAATCATACCTAACGATGTACCAACACTAATTTCAGTACACTTATTTTTTGTGTATTAATGACTCTTGATGTTATTTATATTTGTTATTTTTGATATAAATGTGTTTCTACTTGTTTCATATTTTGGTTAATTAACGTTTAATGCTCTCCTTTTGTTAATTTTTATCAAATGTTTAATATTTTCAACTTAGTATAGGTACTATAATATAAGAACAACTTTAATAATCTCATTGTAATTTTATTATTATAATAACTTAGCTTTTCAAATAATTTGCATGCTGAATAGTAGTAAGCGGAATAAATTGAACTTTTTTAATTTTGACACCTCAATGTACCATATTTCACGCAAATAAAGATATTCTATTCTAATCCATAATACACTTGATTCAATGACTATGTTCTAAAAAGCTCTTTACAATATAATCACCGATGGTTGTGACACATGCTCTGCATCTAGTTTTCGTCTTCCTGGAACACACCCAGCGAGTTTTATTGTTCTTAGATTGAGCTTTACTAAACTTGTGGTCTCCTACTCGCAACATGTAACCCCCTGCGGCTGTTTGAAGCCATTGCACTGAAATAATTAATATAATATAGTAGGTAGTAGAATTTAGAAGGAACAATGTAGTTAAGTACATTGAAATATCTGGATGAGCACCGGAAATTATTTTAGACTCTACAAGAATGATATTTCTAAATACCTATAGGAATTATTTGAAATGCATACTACGTATACAACGTGTAACGTTAAATGCGCAAAACCTCTCGTGGGGTAACTCAGCCCATGTTACTGAACAATGTTTGTTCTAAGACTTTTGGAAATTCACGAAAAAAAAATTATTTTTCATACTGATGGGACCGATCAATTTCTCATTTTGTATGAAAAACCAAAATTTTTTTTGCGAGTTTCCAGAAGTGTCAGAACAAACATTGTTCAGTAACATGGGCTGAGTTACCCCACGAGAGGTTTTGCGCATTTAACGTTACACGTTGTATTAAAAGAAGCAATTTAAACAAAAATTAGCAACAAACATTTAATTTTTATTACTAAAACTGTATTATTTTTTTCTTAATCCACATGATTGTGTATCAAATTGCTCCTCAAAATGATGCCCTCGAAGGTTATAAGAAACGCCGCGCATTTTGTTCTACTCCTTGTGGTACACTGCCATCTAATCTTCTTACCGTTGCTGTATGACTTACAGAATCGAAAGCCACCCGCCGTCAGCATCTGAGTACCTCTTTGTGTTACCATTTCCATCACTGAAAGTATTTAGTAATGTTTATTACGTAAATGAGGAATTAATTTATGAAATTGAATTAAAATCCACGTTACAGTAAACAATCGGTGTAGGCTCAGCTCGCCCTTTTGATCTTGCCCCTGTTTGCCGGAGTGTTTCGACTCGCGAAACAATGGTGCGATTATTTTGTTATCAAAAGGTTAACGTCATTTTTAAAAGAAAAAGTTTGTGCTATTTCAATACATTTTAATCGAAATTAATATCCGGGAGGTACAAACAAATAATTAAATTAAATTGTAGCAAACAAACAAAGTCTTCTGCTTCATAATATTGGTATAGATTTGCTAAGTTATTATAACGCTCAGTGGCGGATTTGCAGTCCTTTTTATTTTCGTGGTAAAATCATCAAACGAGTCCTCCCACCCCGAACAGGGCGGGAGGGACTGTCAGGCTTGTACTGACTAAAATCCACGGTGTCTTTCGGTAGCTCTTTACGTTCAGGGGTCACGGTAATTCGTTAGTTCCGCGACCCCGTTAGGTTTTGGTCCTCTAAAGGGGAGGCCCCGTCACAGTATTAACCTCTTTCAATAAATTATATACCGAAAGACACTGAAAGGCGTCTCGAGGCCGATCTTGATGAAAACTAACACTGCATCATTGGAAGAAAAAATACCCACGTATTCCTACGTAAAGCTTTTCCTTCACTTGAAGGGAAACCTTTTTTGGAAACTATTTATGTACCTACCCCTACTTTACCTTCTAACCAAGTTTGAAATAAATAAAACAATAGGTAGGTATTCCATCAATCGATTTTATATTTACGAGTGGGTAAAATGCAGTTCATACAAAATAATATATGAACGAAGATTTGCTGACGCCATTTTGTCACGTCATGCACGCTTTTATTTAACAAACAGCTAATGAAAATAACTCTGACAAATATTAAAGATAATAATAAAAATTAAATTGCACAAAGTAGGTATTGTGTTGCATAAACTTCCCGTCACTGTCATCACAAATCTCATCAAGGACTATTTATGTGGCATGGTTATGTTCAAGGTAAGTCTTCACTGGGTTACCTTCAAAAGTGACGACGAACGCTTTACATTTTGTGAATTTTCTGCTGGAACACGTCCATCTAGTCTTGTAGCCAGTATCTCTGAACCTATAGAAGCGATGGCCGCCAACTTGTATCGCCAAACTACCTATTTTTGTTTTTGTTAGCAATACTGAAAGTAAATATTTTTGTTTTATTCATATTCTTTCTTTTAATTGCATTTGTGGTGTTTACTATCAAACTTAGTACTTAGGTATATTTCCCAATAAAAAGATTTGAGAATGTTTTTTAATTATTTAAAACGTAAAATACATTCAAGGCGTAAGTAAAATTTTAATCAATCTCGATACCACATCTAGGTATCAGGAACACATCAAACTACCTTAATTTGTTAATCTAAGGAACATGAACCTTCTTCTATTGCGATAAAGTTGAAAATTTATTTTCAACAAGAAATTCGACAGCTATTGGAAGGTTAAGGCACTAAGGTATGCATATGATCAAAACTATTCTTAACAACTCGTCCATCGACGGTCGTGATGAAGGCTTTACATCCGAAGCGTTTCCTATAACTACATTGCCATCTTATCTTTGGTCCGCGTGTCTTCTCCTTAAGGAAACGGAAGCCATTCGCCACCAGAATTACGTTGCCTCTATTAGATATGACACGTGACACTGAAATGATTAGATATAGATATAATAATTATAACAACTGTTACCAAGTTGATGTGAATTTAGCGAGTATGAATAATTCTCAACAAGGAGGATGTTACTGAAAATTAGAGACCAGTAAAATAAAAAGAAGTAAAGAATCATAAATTACTAACTTAATCTTACGTATGTAGTCAACTAAAATATTGAAGATTTATTGAAGATCATTCATGCTTGAAAATTGAATAATAAACTAGCGAACGAAAATATGGAACCACTTCGATTCCGAGCGATCTTGAGTAGGTACTTAAATACATAAAAAAAAACATACTGACCGAATTGAGAACCTCCTCCTTTTTTGAAGTCGGTTAATAACTAGAGAATAATAAAAATACCAATAGCATTTTAAAAGTTTTAACTGTTAACTTTAAAATACCAAACTAGCTGTGCCCGCGACTTCGTTCGCGTGGTTATATAAGTTCCGACAACTTAACAATGTATTTTTTTATAAAATTGACAAAGTTTCATACAAACTTTCATCCCCTATTTTATCCCCTTGGGGTAGAATTGATCAAAATCCTTTCTTAGCGGATGCCTACGTCAACATCTACCTGCATGCCAAATTTCAGCCCGATCCGTCCAGTGGCTTGGGCTGTGCGTTGATAGATCACTATGTCAGTCAGTCACCTTTGAGTTATATACAGGATGTTTCTTTTAAATTGGCCAAAAGGGATTTATCCTTTAGGTTAGTTTTCGGCGCGTTGCCCCAAATTTCGATAAGGTACATCAGATGCGACTTTACTAGGGAGTTATAGATCGTTTGACGCACTCGATGTGGAAGACAGTGAACAATATTACGCAATGAGCCCAAAAGTGAGGAAAGTTTGGATCTGATGTAATCGATTTGAATTTTCCAGTTTAATTGGGAGTCTAGTCTAAGCCCAAGATATTTTTCATGCTGTTTTTCATGATTACTTTAAACCTTTCTCACAGAAATAGGAGCCCCGCGAAGCGGGGCTCCGTCGACCTACCTTTGCTTAAATACTATTAGGACAAACCTATTATAATACATACAAAACCATTTATTTGGTACTTGACCCCATATCTCCATGATTTTCGGTAATTTATTGTGGAATTGATTTTATATTGTTTGGTGACTACATTTTGGTGACAAATCTACTATTTTGAGGGCAAACCCTATTATTTAAGAAACACAAAATGAATTAAATTGGTGACAGCTTAAATCATACCCAAAACTTTCTTAGTAACCTTTAGCGCTTTTTTATGTTGACAATTTTGGCGTTTTTTATTTTTTGGTCAAGTGTGAGTTGTCCACAGAAATGGGTGAAATTGGGCAATTTTTTTGTAATGCCGTTCGACTCTGTTTCATGTAAGGATCAATATCTGGTTGACCGAGCTTCGCTCGGTTTTAAAATGTCTATATCTTGGGAACCGAGCATTTCTCGAACCTGGGACCGATAAATCGATCCCTTGAGCCGTAAAACCCCTAATCTGTAACTTTCATGAAAATCCTTGGAGCCGTTTCCGAGATCCTGATAATATATAAATAAATATACAAGAATTGCATTTTGCATTACAATTTCATTGTATCGGAAGAAAAAAATCGGGACGGCGGAAGTTGGTCAAATAAAATTTAGCAAAATATTTTTTCATACAAATTGTATGAATGACAAAATTACTAATATTTTTTTATGATATCATTTGATTTAGTGTTATATGAGGATCATTTTGTTGTATGGTAAGGAAAATATCGGGACAGTAGAAGTTGGTCAAAAGTTGTCAAAGTACTAGACTCTATTATCACTGTTGTGAGCTAGCGGGTTATGACACCCCCACACTCGGACGATGGTGTTGTCCATGGTGTGCAGGGTCGCTCTGCAGCCAGACTTAGCTTTGACGCACACCCATCTTGTTCTGTTGCCGTGTTTATTAACTCGGTTGAATCTGTACTGACCAATCACAATGACCGGATTACCTCGCTGAGATGGTGCAGAAACAGGGTTCAGACCTGAAATTGATAATAATAAAGACTTAATTGTTTTAGTGTCTGGAAATTATACCGCCGAATAAAATAATAAAAACACTTTCATCATCATCATAATTATCAGACTTGGGATGTCGATTGCTGAACATACTCCTCTCCCATAGATTTCTCATAGGACCGGTAGGAAGCGGCTTGCAGGCAGTGCAATCTTGTGATTTCATCAGATCGTCTGTCCAACTTGCAGATAGACGTCACATGCTGCGCTTGCTTTTGACATAGCCCAGCGAATTAGCAAGTTGAAGTGGCAGTGGATAGGTCACATAGCACTCAGAACAGATGGCCGATGGGGCCGTGAGGTTCTTGAATGGAGACCATGCTCCGGCAAGCGCAAAAACACTAAGAAGGAAATATTTATTT
Source organism: Agrotis clavis (assembly GCA_954870645.1). Taxonomy (NCBI): domain Eukaryota; kingdom Metazoa; phylum Arthropoda; class Insecta; order Lepidoptera; family Noctuidae; genus Agrotis; species Agrotis clavis. The sequence goes on along the minus strand of OX940928.1, from coordinate 19,988,739 downwards.
ATGCTTATGCACATAGAAAGCAGTTAATTCATTTATTAATCAATATTTTTTATTCAAAACATTACACACCTATACCTGCATATTTAATTCATAAATAAAATTAATGAAATCATTAAGTAAAAATATTTCGAAAAAAACATTAGGTATCACAAAGTTCAAAAAAGTTCATAAAAGTTATGTTTAATTAAGGAAACTAATTTGAAGATTGCAAACCTACACAACACAACTACCTACTCATAAACTACCTAAGTGCTAAAATTCGAGACATTTTAAGCAAAACTATAGGTATTGATAATACAAGCATTATGTGACGAATACATGGCCTAAACACACATAGCTACTGTATGATTTTAATACAAATCGTCACCATTATTATAAGGTAAGGAGTATGTCAAAAGCTAGGTGTAACATATGTTGCTGTTGCTATTACTGTTACGTGTCATATTTATTAACAAAGTTACATTATACATTATTATAACATCAGCTAAACACATTAATTTCACGGGTTTTACTAGAACTCACTTTCAGAAAAAGTCTACCTATGTTAACGGAAGAAATGGAATAATTACTATCTTCTTAACAGCATTTAAAATCTAAAGTTGACTCGGCAGTTACTCAGAAGATATCGCAGGCAGAGCCGGATTAACCCTAGGGCAAAGTAGGCGACTGCCTAGGGGCCCCGTGCATGCACCAATGTCCATAAAAACTCCATTAATCCTTACTTCCCTTGCTCTTCAGTAAATAGGTACTTGTCTCATACAGTACCTACGCGCCCGCTCTTCAATGAAAATTTAACTTGTCACGGCAGAGAAGACTTTTTGAGTTCTTCAAAGACCTGGCTTTTCTTGACGCCGAGAGCTCAATTTTTTTCAGCTCATTTTTCAATAATAAGCACTCGTCTTGTTGTGGAACAGATTTTTTTAATTTATTAAACTCGTTGCGCGTGCTATTCAATGAAGACTTTAATTATCACGCTTCAGAAGCTTCAACTTTTCGAGCTTATCTAAAAAACTGTTCAAAGTAAAGGGCCCCGGAAATTGCATTGCCTAAGGGCCCGGACAGGAATAATCCGGCCCAGGCCTTAGGTAGTCAAAACGACCCTTTGCTACAGCATATTCTAATTACAATCTTAATGATTATGTTTTCCAAGAGTCTTGACGATGACATTGTCAACAGTAGTGATGGCTGCAGTACAGCCGTTCGTCCTCTTAATACAAGTCCAGCGAACCTTGGTCCCCCAAGCCGAATGCTTGTGGAAACGCCACGGTCCTATCTGTACTACGAGGTTCCCGCGCTGAGACAAGTCAAATGTTGGCTCTGATGGTTCTGAAATATGTTTATCAGAAATATTAAATTTTAAGTTTTAGGCAATTATCTCCATGCAAAATAATTCAAATTATTTGATAAAATAATAATTTGATACTAAGAATCTAAACATTCCATAATTAGAAAGTCAAAAACAAATAACATGAAGTACTTATTTTTATTAAAATTATCGAACTAAACAATTAATTTACAGTTAGCTACATGAACGTTAATTTAATCATGTTATTATGTACGTATTTATTATTCCTACAAAGGTTTGTTTTATAGACACTAATAAAACAGTTTCAACAATTATTTTAAAACCTTTGTAACAGATATTCGCACTGCCCGGTACCTATTCACTACAACTCGATATCCTAGTGGTTGTGCCAACCATTGAGCTTGACCAGTCGATCAATGACAGTGACAGCAGCACATCGACAGCGGTTGCTCTTCCTCGCCCAACACTCCCACCAGCCAGCCAGCTCCACAAGTCCAGCCATTTTCCTGGTAAAACGATACCTGCCCCAAGTTATGATAGGGTTGCCGAACCTTGTAGTCTCAAATATAAGAGGATTTAGGTACTACTTATTGCTGCTGAAACATTCGAATAGGTATACTAGTTGAATCTATGCTTAAAATTCCGATACAGGATCTGATAAAGGACATGCCTGAAAGATTTCTTCAAAAATGATCAGAAAATAGATAAGAACAGCTTTATTCTCTCATTTATAAAGCGTTCAAATCATTTACTGCAGCTTTCAATTTAAGGACCAAGCGTAAGTCCTTCTAAAGCATTTCATGTTTCTGCAACGGTTTTCAACGGGTGTATCTACGAATCAAGTTTTTCGGTTGCGTTTATCTTTTCCATACATTATTTACTTTTCCTTCTTCGTAATTGATATTCTTATAATTCCCTTTTTTCTTAATCGTGGTAAATCATCAAATTAATCCTGCCCCACTCACGGCGGGACTGTCAGACTTATACTGATTTAAATCAACGGTGATCCTTCAATGACCCTTAACGTTCCAAGGTCACAGTTGCCTGTTGTGACAGTCCTGCGACCCCTATAATACCCTCCTACAAGTTTATCTACATTGCCAGTTACATTTGAGTAAGGCCCATGTAGGTAATGCAGCACAGCCTTCAACTGTAGGTATACATAAGTTCTGCTTGACGAACAACAGAACTCGAATTGGAAGGTGTAGCAGATTAAGTAGGTAGCATTTCAGCATGCATTGCGATTTTATTCACACGACATCGATTTCCGCAGAAAACTCGAGCAAATAAAACTCGGAGTGCATGCATGGCCTTAAGCTGCGAACAAATTATCTGACGCGTCTGTCAGCCGCGGCTTATTCATTATCTAGCCAGTACATTTAATACTACACTGCGCAAACTATCGGTAGTAAGACGCGGACGTGACCTTGAGCGTTCGGACGTCCGAACAGAATCTGGCCGGCTGGATTCTGTTTGATGATTGATTGATGATTGTGCATCCGAAGACGTCGTCCGAACTACCGTGCACACTGCTAAGCCGCGACCCTCAGCTGCGGCTGACGGACGCGTCCGGTATTAATAATATGTTCTCAGCTTTATTCTTACGGATCGCGGGAATGCGGTCTTGGAACGCAAACCTCAACTCGAGGAATTATTTATTTTGAGTCATTTAAGTCCAACACTCCACTTCACCAAGAGGGTGAAGAATCAATTAATTTGAGTTATTCCGTTCTGATCCGATTATCCACTCAAAAAAACAATTGAAATAGTCCTTTTGCCTCTCCACTCATTTATGTCAAGATATTGCGCGACATTCCTTTAAAACATTCATCAGCTCCATCTTGGTTTTTCAATCAGGCCTGATTTTAATTTGCTAAAGTCATCCAATGAGTCCTCCCACAAAACCACAACCAGTCTGAACATCAGAAAGCATTGCCATCGAAGATGAACAATTGAAATATTTTTCCACGCGCGTCTCAAAAAGCTGTCAGCATAATGACGGGGCTCCCTATGAGGACCAAAGCCTGTCGCGGTCGCTGGACTAACGATTAACCGTGGCCCCGGAATGTAGAGGACTATTGAAGGACACCGTGACTTAACTACTTACTAACTTTTAACAAGAAACTGTTGTGCCAATTTTTTTTATTTTTTTTCCCCACACTAGGAATAACTTTGTCATCGCCAGAGTTATTCCAATGAGGCTGTGGGCCAAAATAAGCACTTTGTGGAGCCCTGACACAGCCAGAAGGCGTCGCGGCAGACCTCGCAGAAGATGGCGGGACGAGCTTGACAAAATAATAATATAATAATAATAATATTCCACAACTATCACACAACGCCATCTAGTCCCAAGCTAAGCAGAGCTTGTGTTATGGGTACTAGACAACTGATAAACATACTTATATATTTCTAAATACATACATATTATAGATAAATTACACCCAGACACAGAACAAATTATCGTGCTCATCACACAAACATTTGTCCTGGGTGGGAATCGAACCCACGACCTCCGGCATAGCAGTCAGGGTCACTAACCACTAGACCAACAGGCCAGTCAGAGTCAAAACCGATGACCAGTGGTCCACTTTGGCCCTGGATCGTGAAAATTGGAAGTCATGGGGAGAGGCCTTTGCCCAGCAGTGGGATGATGTAGGCTAGCAGTATCAGTATCAGTATCAGTATCAGGAATAACTTTCTGTATTGTACTGCATTTACAAACATAAAAACTCACATACACAAACACACAGACCCGGGACAACTACTAGCAGATCGTACAAATTTTTGTTCCGTGCGGGGATCGAACCCGCGACACACAGCGCAACAGTCAATCGCTCAGTCACTACGCCAACCGGGGCCGCGGGACTTACGAATTACCGTGACCGCGGAACGTAAAGGGCTATTGAAGGACACCGTGGATTTTAGTCAGTAAGAGTCTGACAGTCCTTCCCGCTCTGCTCTGGGTGAGGACTCATAATTATGGTGATTTTACCACAACAAAAAAAAGTTAATATTTAAAACCTTTTTAAGAATCATAAATATTATTCTTAAAAATATAACCTACTTCTTGGTAATCAGGGTTGGCATGATTAAAACAAGTTGTTTTAAAACACCTGTTTAAAACAGTGTTTATAACAGTTTGAAATTAAACAGTGTTTTTTATTACCCGTTTCAACTACTTTTCAAGGCAGATGAATGCATATAAAATGAAAATTAATTAATATTCAGGAGTCTAAATAGTTTGACATAAAACCATTCGAGTCTAATGCCATTGTTATGTCATATTTTTAACTTTTATTGGCATTGTAATGAAATAATGCTTAAAATTATTAGAAAAAAACCGGCCAAGTGCGTGTCGGGCCACGCACAGTGTAGGGTTCCGTAGTTGCCCTTCAAAATACTTATGCGAACTAATTAAACTGATTCGCTGAATTTAATTTTAAAAAGAAGAATTTTCAAAATCGGTCCAGGCGTCTTTGAGAAATCGGGGAAAATACATAAAAAAAAAAAGGTTGCACTCCAGGAGTGCCGGTAGAAGTGAAAACTTTTTTGTTACTATGTTTTATTTTAAAACTGGAGTAGTACAGATATGAAATTAACTAATTTGAATGACGTCTTACTCATTTTCGATCAGGGTCACGTGACCCTGACGCGAGTTTTAAATTTTTTACCCATTACAGAAAAAGTGTACAACGCCGCTAAAGAAGTTTTCACTTCAAAAAGATTACGACGAATTGAGAACCTCCTCCTTTTTTTGAAGTTAGTTAAAAAATAGTTGACAATAAAAACCTACCTATCCCCAAAACATACCCACCTATTATAGCTGTAAAAATAAAGTTTACAAACTTACATTTGCAGTTGAAGAACATGTTCTGCGATACATTTTGTTTAGGAAAATATGCTATCCAAGTACGTTTTATAAGTTGGTCGACTATTACTCGTAAACTTGTAAAGCCTACTTAGTCATGATAATTTTCCTTCAAACTTCGTTATATATACTACTATTGTGAATTTTTGCACACCCCCAAACATAACCGTTTAGCTGGTAGAGGGGGGGGGACACTCGAGTCGATTAAAAATTAGCACTTTAAAGCTTAATATTTCACAAACGAATCTTTTTATCAAAAAATTGTTAATGGAAACTATCAATATTTTTTAAAGACCTATTTAATGATACCCCACACTAAGGGGTACGCGAGAAATAAAAAAAACATCCCCACTTTACGTGTACAGGAGGTACCCTAAAAAAAAATATTTTACGAGATTTTATTTTACCACTTTTTCGGCACAACAAATCCGTATATTTACACCAAATTACAGCTTTCTAGTACTGGGCGTCTCTGAGCTAAACTGCGGACAGACGGACGGACGGACGGACGGACATGGCGAAACTATAAGGGTTCCTTGTTGACTACGGAACCCTAAAAAACATCACATGTTTTTTAAAAACACTTGTTTAAAACATTTTGAACGGTTTGTTTTATAAATTTGAAAAAAAACTGTTTTTTTTCCAACCCTGTTGGTAATACAGTATCTCTTTGTCAGTAGCAGGGAGTGAATCTCAATGTGTCTCTAATGGAAAGTCACTGATCCTCGGACTGACTTTGCCAAGCACAGGACACAACTGCAATTATATTGCCTTGAGCTTGACGAGAAAAATAATATTGTATAGTATACCTCATGTTTGCGATATTGTCACTATTACTTAGACCATATCATAATTTCTTCACTATTATTTATCACCATTCACTTTGAGTAACTAGTTCAGACCGCTCTAAAGTGGTTATAATTGTTTGTGCACATTTAAAGTTTTCACTGCCTTGAAATTGAGCACTGTCCTGTTTTTTCATGAGCAGAGCCATGACTCTCTCAGAATAATTGCACAATAAATCACAGTCTGTGAACAGTAAAACAATGAAGGAGTTGTTTTCAATACTTCGGTCCAAGTAGCATGCCGCAGTTGTGCCGCAGTGAACAACAAGATTTTGGGCACAAAAACAACTGCAATGATTACTTTTTATTTAAATCACACAAGAAATAAAAAAGTGGAAATGTTGATTTACCTCAAATCATAACTGAATAAACTTAATAATAGAAATGAAATCTAATAGATAGGGAAAAAAAACAAGGCATTATTTTCAATCTTCAGTTTGTATTTAAACCAAAAAACCATAATTATTTTACTTACATATTTATGATATCTGCAGTATACAACCATGACACATGTTTCTCATCAATTCACCTTTTGAACACTTTTAGGTATATGACTGTAGCCATCATTTGATACCATCTAGAATACTAGATAAATTCCTCTGGACATTTAAAGATCTCTAGTCAATATTATATTGGAACAGAAAAGCGTCAATGACTAAGATAGACGAATTAATAGCACAAGTTCAGTGGGCACAGCCTGCTAGAGATCCTGTGGTAATTCTGCAGAACTTTGTGTCTTCAGGGAGCTAATCTTCTGTAGTCACAGTCAACTACGGTTTCCAGATACATCGACAACTGTGCTAGACAGATTGACGGGTTTCTCTGTCTTCCATCACAAAATTGAAGAACTGAGTCCGCCACTTGTCAAGGATTCACTCCAGGTGCAAACTTCTGATAGCCTGCAAAACAAGACACGTGAGTTATTATGAACTACTAATTACCAATATTTACGCATTAGACACTTACCTATGCTTTACTTACCTCTGAATTCTCTAAATCTGTGAGATGAATCTTTCATTGTTTTGATAACCCTTAAAAACTTTCTTGTCATAATCGTTGTGGAGTTGTCCATTATTATACTTTTCTCTTGACTCCTCTGCCATTACTATTGCTAAGTTTCACACACTAGAATGAGTTTATTTATCCCCAACAAGTTTTGTTTCTTTATAATAAAATATCACATCACAAACATTTCGTTCTTATGTCAAACTGACATGGCTGTCAAAAGTTCAAAACACAGTTTTAGGGTTGCATGGTTAAGTTTTTAATTTCCCCATGTTTACCTAAAAGACATTAATTTTCAACATTATTTGACAGTTTATTTTAAAAGGCTCAGAAATGAAATAAATAGAGACAAATAACTATTTTTATTCGCAAAAGGAACTGAAATGTGTCGAATTTTGTGTCTATTTATGTATGGCTAAAACAATACATAAATAGACACGAAATTCGATACAAAAATCGATATATTATGTTAAAGATTTAAATTTTAGTTACAGACGCCAGCAGGACAAACTACCCGAATCTGTCAATTTATATCAATCGAATTTTTAACTTCCACTATTGTGTTAAGGTTGAAAACTATTAAAGAAATTTGACAGATTGAGGTTGATGTGCTGGCGTCTACAGATATTTTTTTTTTAGCGTGGTAAAATCATCAAATGAGTCCTGGGAACCCCGGGCAGGGCGGGAGGGACTGTCAGACTTGTACTGACTAAATTCCACGGTGTTCTTCAATAGCCCTTTATGTTCCGGGGTCACGGTGAGGAAAAGAGTACCCCGACCCCGGCAGGCTTTGGCCCTCTGAGAGGGGGCCCCGTCATTTTGCTGACGCTCTTTGAGGCGCGCGTGGAACACGACGCACCGTCGACCCGGGCATGGCCCATGGTCGGACAGCGAGTTGCCCTTTACTCGCTGTCCGCATGCCCGCCACTGTCCGCATGCCCGCGGCGTCTACAGCTTGGCAAATTAGAGCAGAAAATCGGAAGTCGCCACTGTGCTCTCGCTACCAGCACTTTGAATGTTTTTGTTTTTTTTTCACATACTACGTTACTTTTATGGCACAATAATAAATCTAACAAACCTGCGTTCTTTGTTTACATCAAATATCAAAGATTTTAAAACATTGTCAGCAAACAAAAAGATAAATTCCGTTTCAAGACGTTCTGGCCAAGATGTATAATATTATCGTTTAATTGTAAATAAGTGGTTTTGTGGAAGAAACTAATACCACAGTCTAACAATCCTACAGTCGTCCGACGAAGACGTCAAGACAGGGCAATCGTGCGGGGTGTGAGGGGTGAGACGCGGGTAAGCCGAGCCCGACTTGCGAACAGAACGATGTTAGTGTAAGTCGGGCTGTATCATTCAGGGCTATCGCGTGTGACGTGCGTGTTTTTTTTTTATTTGTTTATTTAAAATGGTGCATACGACGAGTTCTGTGAGTGGAACGGTGGACTTTTTTTTGTTAATTACCAAGGGTGAATTTCGAGATGGCGGACGTATTTTTTTTTAATTTACTAAGTACGGGTATCAATTTTGAGTTTATTCGGGGTCCTTGTTACAAAAAAGCCATCCTTTTTGAAATCCAAGATGGCGGAGGTCATTTTCTTATAATTTGATATGGGTGTCAATTTCGTGGTTAATTGGGGTGCTTGTTACGAAAAAGCCATTCTTTTTGAAATCCAAGATGGCGGACGTCATTTTTTTCTTAGAATTTGATATGGGTGTCAATTTCGAGGTTAATTGGGGTGCTTTTTACGAAAAAGCCATTCTTTTTGAAATCCAAGATGGCGGACGTCATTTTTTTCTTAGAATTTGATATGGGTGTCAATTTCGATGTTAATTGGGGTGCTTGTTACGAAAAAGCACTTCTTTTTGAAATCCAAGATGGCGGACGTTATTTTTTTCTTAGAATTTGATATGGGTGTCAATTTTGAGGTTAATTGGGGTGCATGTTACGAAAAAGCCATTCTTTTTGAAATCCAAGATGGCGGACGTCATTTTTTTCTTAGAATTTGATATGGGTCTCAATTTCGAGTTAAATTGGGGTGCTTGTTATGAAAAAGCCATTCTTTTTTAAATCCAAGATGGTGGGCGTCAATTTAAATGTATTACGCCAGTTCCGTGATAAATTGGGGTGCTGGTTACGAAATGCCATCTAAATAACTTAAATCTCTCTCGAGTTGGTCCTATAGTAAAAGTTGTTCAGTTTGGTGGTCTGTAGCAATTTTTTTTCACATGTATAAGTACCCTTTCGGTTAGAATATACTTATTATTTATTAATTTGTATTGTATTTATGTTATTGTATTAATGTTATTTATTTGTTTGGAAGTTTTAATTAAAAAAAAACTTGAGAGGTGTCAAGGGACACCCGGATGGAACGAAGTTACTGTATACACTCAACAATAAAAAACTTTTTGAAAAAAAGGGAACCGACTTCAAAACCAAACACAAAAAACTATAAAATAACTTTTCTTTCGGAAGTCGGTGGCTTTGTTTTTTATTTCATTGACATAATGGCCACCGACTTCCGAAAGAAAAGTTATTTTATAGTTTTTTGTGTTTGGTTTTGAAGTCGGTTCCCTTTTTTACAAAAAGTTTTTTTTATTTTCTCCCTTTTTAGTTGAAATATTCAACAACAAAAATCTTCATATAAAAACGGCGTCTTTGAAAATCTACAATGCTAGTAAGTAACAAAAAAGGATCTATGCGAGCAACTTCACGAGATATCTATTATTGTTATATACTAAAACCTTCTCCAAAATGTAACAAACACTTTTCTGAAAACTGCATCAAAATCCGTTCAGCCAAACGCGAGATAATCGCGGACAAACATACATACATACATACATACAGGTCGAACTGAGAACCTACTTTTTTTTTTAAGTGAAAAATAATCGTCGTGACTCCAGTCCAGTCCAGTTCGGTCCGGTCCGGTCAGGTCCGGTCCGGTCCGGTCCGGTCCGTTCCTGTCCGGTCCAGTCCAGTCCAGTCTAGTCCAGTCCAGTCATTTCCATTCCATGGTAATAAACACATTACCCTCCTTTGCGTCGCGCAGTCGGATAAAAGTGTCGTGCCAACTTTTCGTAAGAATTTTTTCCGTCCAGCCCCCTTTCACAACGCGCGATAAGGAACTTCGTTCCAATATCACAGTCCAAGTGATATTGGACGTTGTCGTAAGTGTCACAGTAACTAGTTATCAAATGCATCAGTTCAATTTTTAAATCTCTTAGTATAAGTCTTATCTGCATTTTTTATTGTCATTCAACTTCTTAATAATATAAGTGTTTTTAATATTGTTTTCATTATAATTGTGCTATCCATGTTGATCTGCAATAAATAAATAATTTCATAAATATTCTTTACTTGTGACAACCCTGGCCGATGCATAACTGTCTAGACGATGTCGGCATTTTACCCGAGATCAAAGGCGTCGTCCTACTGTATGATTTCTATACTGTGCTAATACTCCGCATAATTAGAAGAAATCCTATCAGAAAATTCAGAACTGAAATAAAAAAACCGGCCAAGTGCGTGTCGGGCCACGCACAGTGTAGGGTTCCGTAGTTGCCATCAAAATACTTATGCGAACTAACTAAACTGATTCGCTGAATTTAATTTTAAAGAGAACAATTTTCAAAATCTGTCCAGGCGTCTTTGAGAAAATATGCTATCCAAGTACGTTTTATAAGTTGGTCGACTATTACTCGCATAATTAGAAGAAATCCTATCAGAAAATTCAGAACTGAAATAAAAAAACCGGCCAAGTGCGTGTCGGGCCACGCACAGTGTAGGGTTCCGTAGTTGCCATCAAAATACTTATGCGAACTAACTAAACTGATTCGCTGAATTTAATTTTAAAGAGAACAATTTTCAAAATCTGTCCAGGCGTCTTTGAGAAAATATGCTATCCAAGTACGTTTTATAAGTTGGTCGACTATTACTCGTAAACTTGTAAAGCCTACTTAGTCATGATAATTTTCCTTCAAACTTCGTTATATATACTACTATTGTGAATTTTTTCACACCCCCAAACATAACCGTTTAGCTGGTAGACGGGGGGGACACTCGAGTCGAGCAAAAATTAGCACTTTAAAGCTTAATATTTCACAAACGAATTTTTTTATCAAAAAATTATTAATGGAAACTATCAATATTTTTTAAAGACCTATTTAATGATACCCCACACTAAGGGGTACGCGAGAAATAAAAAAAACATCCCCACTTTACGTGTACAGGAGGTACCCTAAAAAAAAATATTTTACGAGATTTTATTTTACCACTTTTTCGGCACAACAAATCCGTATATTTACACCAATTTACAGCTTTCTAGTACTGGGCGTCTCTGAGCTAAACTGCGGACAGACGGACGGACGGACGGACGGCATGGCGAAACTATAAGGGTTCCTTGTTGACTACGGAACCCTAAAAATGTATGACTGTATCGTCCGTTCATGTTAACACAGGGTTGGATTTAAAATGCAAGTTATTTTATGCCCTCAATTTTGTACTGTTTTTTTTTTGTGGGAAAAATTGTATTGCGAATTATTTTCCCCGTAAACCAGATAATACCCTTAAATCTGCCACACTGACCAATCCGTGCCAATACAAAAGCAAAAGTGACGCGTTTGTGAATGCATCCGATAGCAAATATCGGATGCATTCACAAACGCGAGCTGAAAGAACTCGACCGGTGCGTTCCGACTATCATAATATTCGTCAGAGGATTTTCAGTAGGTTATTGAAAAGTAATCTTTAGATCCAGAATGGCGTGAGTACATAATTCCAGATTCCATTTAACAAAGTTATAAAAATTCTTATATGATTGCACTAAGTACCTACAGTAGTTACGGATACGGAAAACTGTGACTTTTTTAAGGTAAGATATTATGGTTATGTTTACTATTACTGATGCGAACAATTTCATCGTCATGAGTATGTATCACTGCACGGCATCCTTTACTATGATGTGTAGAGCAATGCCAACGAGTCTTGTGTCCATGACCGAAATGGCGGGAGAATCGGTATCCAGCGTATAATAAAATACGGTTCCCTCTTATGGACTGAGTGAACACAGGTCCTGTAAGAAAGTGGATTAACTTATTATTAATAAGCTTTTCAAACATTAACTGTACAATAATTTTAATTTAAAAAAAGAAATCGTATTTACGAGTATTAGGTAGGATTCATAGAAATGTTTAATTCGAAAGAAAAACTTACACAAAAAGATCGTAACGTGTAATATTTATTGTAATTTAAAAAGTACACAGGAGAAATTCATCGCGTAGGGCAACACTAAAAAAATGTAAAAAAAACACACAATCGTGGAAATAATCACACACAGTCAGTGGTTATGTTCATTATTGATTTTAACAATGTGATCACCCACAGTGTAGAGCGCAGCTTTGCAAGTGCGATGCTTGTTGCAGTACCATCTAGTTTTAGCTCCAGTACTGCGGTGCCGGATGAACGTGTACCCAGATATTGTGAGCATACGGCCCCCGTACTTAGAGCGAATGAATTCAGCATCTGTGGAAGGAAAGTATGTAGTATCTACGAGCAGTCTTGGCTATCGATAAAAGAAAGACAGTTGAGTTGAATTTTTATCCAAAATTCCAACGCTTAAGGGTAGCCATATACCATCCTGCCTATCGAACGATCGATTTGGCGCTTGCAATTGTTTCAAATTGGCAGTTCGTCCATATACACCATTATTACACCATACTGCCTATCGTACGATTGATTTGACACAACTTCCAATCTGCAGCAGTGATGCCAACTCAGCAACTTTATAGCTAGATCTAGCTATTATTCGGTGACCGATAGCTACATAAAATTGTAGCTGTCGTCACCGAATAATAGCCAAATGCATCACTGCTGCCGATTTGACGTTGTGTCAAATCGATTTGATGACCTATCAAATTGGCATGTCATGCCATCAAATTGGCATTTTTAAACAAATGCAATTTGAAACAATTGCAAGCGTCAAATCGATCGTCGATATCAACTTAGATTAAAAAATGCCCAGATTCCGTGTTCGAAACAAAACGAAACGTTTTTAGTGAAACTACTTTTTTATAAATGTGTAAGTGAGCGCCACGCACACATTTAAATGTTTTCCTTGGAGATGTTCACTTGTTTTACATTTGTGTTACGTAGGAATCGACCGACGGCGACGCGACGCGGGACATTTGTCCCCCGTGTTTTTGGCTTCATTTCTCAGCGGCCTACTATCAATCTGAACATTTTTTAATCTCAGCTTGTCAAGTAGATGTTGCTCATGTACACATCCAAAAATACCAAACTTTGTTTCAGGTCGACTTGAGTACCATGGGACAAAAGAAAATGCAACAAAAAAAGCTTATTATTTTCCGAGTGACTAATAACTTAAAAGTCGACTAAATGTTTGCAACAAATAAAATAACTTGCCAGCGACTAAATATTTTCGCGACTATTATATTACGTAAGGTTCAAAATTAAGGGTGTTATAAAAACTAAAATCTAGCAGCTGCGTTTAGGTAGCAAATAAACTATTCCAGTAAATTGAAATATTAGGCGAGGAGCTGTATATAATAACTTGGCGACTAATAATGTTAGTAGGGTGGCATTCCCCGGTAATGTGTGCAACTAACACGTTAGTTGCACACATTACCGGAAGGAAACACGAAGCTTACTGGTACTTTAAACCTTTTTTTTTTTTTTTTTACGTGGCAAAATCATCAAATGAGTCCTCCAACCCCGGGCAGGGCGGGAGGGACTGTCAGACTTCTACTGACTAAAATCCACGGTGTCCTTCAGTAGCCTGTTATGTTCCGGGGTTACGGTAAGGAAATAATCCCGCGACCCCGGCAGGCTTTGGCCCTCTGAGAGGGGGGCCCCGTCATTATGATGACGCTCTTTGAGGCGCGCGTGGGACACAACGCGCCGTCGACCCGGGCATGGTCCATGGTCGGGCAGCGAGTTGCCCTTTACTCGCTGCCCGCATGCCCGCGCCTACGGTGGCCGGAGATCGTCTTGCGACGTCCGTCGCCGCGGGCGTGCACCACCGCGGGTGGGGCGGAGGGAAGACACTGTCCTCTCTCGCGCGCGGCCCGCCTCCTCCTTCGCGAGCATTACTGCTTCGCAGAAGGAGGCGACCGCCTCCCACTCCGTCTCGCCCCGCAGCATAGCCGCAACCAATGCCGGGCGCGAGAGGTCTCCGCCTATCGCAGCCGTGAGGACACGTCGGTGCTCCGCCCAAGCTGGGCAGTCCTGCACCGTATGCTCCACCGTGTCCTCCGGGCGATCTTCGCAGTGGTGACACCCAGGCGTTTCCTCCTTCCGCATTAGACACAGGTACCTCCCGAAGCATCCGTGCCCGGTGAGGACCTGCGTCAGGCGGAAAGTAAGGACGCCATGACTTCTCTCCAGCCACTCCTCAAAGAGGGGTCTTACCGCCGCAATTGCGGCGTGCCCGTACTTTAAACCTTACACGCAGAAATAGGAGCCCCGCGAAGCCAGGCTCCGTCGGGCATTCTGGCAGGTGATACTGATTTAAAGCTATTAAAAGTCACACAATTATAAGCTAGTTTATATTTATTCTTCATACAAACAATTTTAAATAGAATCTGATTTGTATTATTTATGTATGCCCATTTTCTATTTTATTTTCATCATTAAGTTTTCGCTTAGATATTAATTCAGTTCCCAGAAGAAAAACTTGCTGCTAGTTTAAATTAAAACGGAGCTTAATAACTCGACGGGTCCCAAGAACAAAGTCGTATCTTCAATATTGTCTAGTTGCAGTGCGGAGCAATAAAGTTACGCGAATCGATAAATTGCAAAAAAAATAAAATTAGTAGAAAATTATGGTGAAAGGTATTTGTTTATTTAAGTTACTTGTTTTTGCTTGCTAATGTTTTACTTTAAATATGTATTTTATTTAAAATTTTATTCTTATGTAATGATGTGAGTTTGTTTTTTGGAATAAACTAAGACTTAACCACACATGCGACTTTGTTTTATGAAATCTTTATAAAAACAAAAAGTCGTATGTGTACGCGAGATGGTGTACATTGGTATTTGCCAACAGAATTATGTCTTATGTTGCAAATGTCCAAACCTATGTTGTCTCTTAATCTAGGTAGTAAGAAAGAAAACTATTTGATATGATCACTTAGGTATTTATTACTCAAATTGAATCATAGTTTTGCTTGGAAATATTTTTTCCAGATATGTATTTAAAAATATGTTTAAACTCAAATACAAAAGAAAATTAACAAAATTCTTAACAATTCAAAATAGTACTCATAATCAATTATCAATTTTTGACATAATCTAGTTAAATGTATCAAAAATAATAACATTCATTTGAAATCTGACAATTAAATTAATATATAAAACAAGTGAGTAAGTATGTTATTTATGCCTAAATCACTAAAAAAAAACTAACAGCCTTCAAAAACCATCTCCAACAAACAGTTAAAAAATATTCGCAAAAGGTCAAAGACTCTTGTAGCAAACTAAAATATGTATTCCTTTACTGTTAAACATTAAACCGTATAACGTTATAAAATTATCACAACATAATATTTTTACAATACCAAATATTGTTTTCTATTTTTGTATTTAATTCAAAGCTAAGTAATCAGTGTAATCACAAAATCAGGTATCTTTATTTCACTTCGACTAATAATAATATATAAGTAATCAACAACTGGGTATTATTATTTTAATACAGTTTTAATCAGTCTTATTAAATTTAACCAGACTCTGTCTCTCGTATAAAAGAAAATATAAGATAAAAAATTATGTTATTCATCACTTTCATCACTAAGTCGTCATTTGCATTGTTAGATTTGTAGGGTAAAGATCTAAAAAATATTGCATTAGTGGCATTTATAACACCTGTTCTATACATGCTCTCCAAATCATTATGTTTATATTTTGTTAACTTAAGTGGTTAAGAATAAGCACGTTCTAAGACAGGCAATACAGATGAGTTTCTTGTATCGTTTCGTATAACTAAACATTCATAAGATTCTTCATTTAAATCATACTTATACATAGTACAATTTATTTGGATCAGATTTGTCAACGAAAACTTCTTTAACTTAAGACCACAATATTTTTTGTTTTCATAAATTTTTGTTCCATAGTTTTTAATTTAGATGGGTCTTAAAGTTACAGAAGTTTTCCTGTACCGTATTTTTAACTTAAAATGGTTTGTTTTTTGGTTTTTGCCCATCGCACAAGCAGGCGCCATTCATCGGATGTATACATCGTTTTGGAATGGACACTATCTCCCTCGTTTTGGGTATGTCCCTTCTCTAGAAAACGATGTGTAATAGACACCTTGTATTTTTTTGCCTCTAAATAAATATACAGAAAACACAAATCTATTCCGATTTTGGCCTGCACGTACAATTATCTGTTATGAAATCTAATAAACTGCTTCCCACTTCATTAGCTCCTCGTTTAGCTACTGTTTCTTCCCACATATCACACGGCTTTCTTTTATCCCATATTAAAAACTGTAAAGTTAAAGGCAGATAATTTTCTTTTGTAATAAAATATACTTATTTGGCCGTGCGGACAAGTCAATACTTTCTGGAAATCAAAAGAGTAATATGATGGGTATCAAATGGTCAAATTGTTCTCATCATGATATCAATTATGTTAATTTTGTTCTTGATGAGTATTATTTTCGGTAGCTTCAAGTTGTAGTTCTGGTACATCTGTATAGTTAGTGTCAACAAATACGGCATGACATACTTGTGCCATTTCGACGATAAAGTTTTGGGCATCGGTCGGTAACGGGGAGCTAGTATTGCTGTCACGTTCAATTGCAGATTCTGTAATTAAGTCAAATAGAAAACAATATAGCTACTGAATTTAATTACCCTACTTGAGTACTAGCCTATCACTAGTAAAAATAAATAATTTTAATTAAAGAAGAGTATTAAATAGTGCATTTTTGTTTAGAAAAAAGTCTCATGTAAAAGCTCTTACAAAGAATAAAATCTTGTTATCACATACGTCTATATTTTTATGTTAAGTTTACGTAGATCAACATCCTATCTGCACATACAATTGAAAATTTTAGAAGAGCTTTGGCTGAACAACAACGTATGTGAAAATAATGTCGTAAAAATAAATATAACAAAATGAAATGTTATTGTGTAGTTTTTCTAAAGAACGAAATTATTACAATAAATTGTACAAAAAAAAAAACTTTTTTTAGTATCGTAGAACAACATACTTTAATCACACACGACGGTAATTCTAATAATTTTCGATTTTTTCTTAAAATATTTAGTATTTTATACAAAATCCCAGAGCCATCTTTAAAATACGTGTGACTTGAAAAAATAAAACAATTACATACCAAGATTATTACATTCTTCATTGTTATTTCTCTTTGTAGTAGGATCAGAATAATTATTTTCATCCATCTGTAGCGCTAAATTCAAAATTCTTGTCTTTCTTGACAATGCAGACATCGCAAAAAACATACTTTGACACTGTATTTATACCTTTTGTCATTAATTTGACGCACAATTGAAAACTTGTTTGAACCTCCAAAATTGACCGCCACTGAGGAGTACAAACTCGTGTTTGACGATACATCGCGATGAGCGTGGTGCTTACCGCGGCGAACAAGTTCTTACATGTCGATGCGACATTGTTCGTTGAACTATTTCTCAGATAAGGCAATGTTCATTTGGTTATTTCATAAAGTAAAAACACTATTTTAAAAATAATAACACTATCATATAGCTACTATGATACTTAATACAATTGATCAAAAAACTAAAAATCGACTTATATTTACATAAGTTTTTGTTCTTGGGACCCGTCGAACTGATATATTAATATGCTACCTTTTACTTATTAGCTGCCAACCCTGTATGATACCCACTCTATTTTTTTTAAACCTATATTCATATTACTTACATTAAATATGCCTATGCCAAAAAAAAACAGTATTTGCAAAGATAAATCTAATATTTTATTCATAAAATTGTTAACGTCGAAACACGTGATGCATACTGTTATTTTATCGTTTAATCCTCTTTGAAAAGAAACAACGCAAACCGAATCGGTAAAAATGAGTAGGTAATAAATCCACAAATATTCAAACAAATTTGAATAGGTGCATACTTAAAACATAAAGAAAAAACATTGTCAAATGTTATATTAAGGGGAAATTCGTGTTTCGGTCGATTTCTAAATATATTTCCTAGATCGCAGTCCAAGTGACTGAATCTGGACATAACAGTGCCGACACGTTCCGTACCGTTCCATGACGTGCTATTCATATACTCGTAATTATACAAGTGAACGAACATCACTGAATGGCACTGTCACTGATCAGTACGCGTCGTCGTATAATGAATAGCGCGTCACGGAACGGTACGGTACGGAACGTGTCGGTACTGTTGTGTGCGGGTAGGCCTTTAATCAGTACTAGAATGGTTATGCTCATTAGCAGTTTTGACGATGACACCTTGTTCAGTGATCATGGAAGCACGGCAGCGTGTTTTATGGTTCTTGGCACAAAACCATCTTGATACTTTTCCTTGTGTGTACCTAGTGATGGTAGAATTTGTATCCGTTGCTTAAAATTACCAAGCCAGCTTTTCGAGAACGACTGAATACAGCCTCTGTAACTTTAAAAGAAAGAAGGTAATTTATTGATACTTTAGGAAATAGTGTTTTATTAGCAACTGCATCAAGTATTTTGGTGGCAAAAACTAAGCGTGAGGTCAACGTTCGGATCTAACGGTACACGAGACTCGTGTACCGTAAGATCCAGAAAAGTTAAGAAATATAACTCTTGTGACGAGTTATATTTCTTGACTTTTATTATTCTTGGTACGAGTATCGTAAGTTATCTCTGATTTTGCGTTTCTGATAAAAAACATGTTTGTTTGTCCTCTATAATTTTACTGATTCTACATTTCTTCATTCTTCACCATTTAGTAGGTGGTGGATGATTATGCTCAGTTTTGCTTTTAATAATAGTTTGGTCAACAGTATACACCGCTGCTCTGCATTGATCATATCTTTGTCTGGAACATTGCCACCGTATCCTGTGACCTTTTACTTGGTGTCGTGTGAACTTGTATCCTCCAAAGGATAGAAACCTGCCGTCTTCGTATATTCCAGAATAGTCTGAAATTAACAAAAAATGAGAAACTGTTCGAAATATTGGTCCCAGCCTTTCATACACATGAAATCTGTGCCTCTAGTGAAAAAGGGTTTAAGTCTAAAAATGCAACTTTATACACAAAAGACGCCCCACGCGCACCAAATTACATGTTTATGTACGTGTGGCATTTTAAACAGCTGTCAAATTAAGAACATGTGATGTGTTACGTAGGTATAAAATGTATGTTCATTCTTATTCTGATACATATTATTAATTTTAAATAAATCGAATAGGCAGTTTTTAAAATAGCGACTTATACTTACCACAAAAAGATAACAGAAGTTAGACCCATTTTCACATACATAAAAAGTTAATTCACATAAGTGAAAAAGGATACGCATTTGGAATGATTTGTATGATAACTAAGAAATAAAATCAGATAATTAGTATTGGAGTAACTCAAAAAAAATAATTAAATGTGTACTTTTCATCAACATGATAAATGAAAAATACCAAAAAAAATAGCTTGTGTCCATTTTCACATAGTTATTAGACGTGCCATACGGCGCATGTAGACTTACGTGAACCTATTGTGTAAGTTAGTTATATTCATTTTTAAAACAAAAACAAAGTAGTTTTATGATGTTTGTTTTTTTATTAAAATAAAAAAGTATTTTGAGAAGTCTTTATTATGACACAGTTTTTTTTTGAATCATGTAAACAATTAAAAAAAAAAAAATAAAGTCCAACAGAACCTTGGGAGTGATCCAAAAAACCTTATTTTTTATAATTAATTTTAATTTTATATAACTCGATATCGAAGTACCTATGGATAGATAGCTCAGTTTTTTTTTAAATCTCGAAACAAAAACCAAAAACAATAATAAATTCCCACAAACAGTTCAAATAAATCCAAGTGCTATATTATCTTGTAATTTTGGCTACAATACCATCGCTTTCTTTAATTTTCCCAGTTATATTTTGTACAAACTTAGGGGTTTCATCGAATGTTTTCAAAAAACAACCTTTACATATACGATGACACTCTAAATGAAGCTTTAGGAAGTAGTTATTAGTAAATTTTCTGTTTTTAACCTTAGCTGCAAGTTTTGTTGATGCTTTTCCCTTTACATCTATAAGGTTACTTATGAACAAAACTCGTCTGTCGTACTCTCCTAAGCTCCAGTAATAATTAAAAATCTTATTTCTAAATTTTTCAGGAATTCTTTCAGCACATTTCATTCTACAAGGTCCTAGACTTTTAATTTTCCTTTGCTCTACTATTTTACCTTTTCGTGTCTCGTAACTTTTTCCTAAATTTCTCTTCAATTTTCTAGTTTCTCTATCTTCTCTTCTTTCCTTGATACTTTTCCTAAGCTTACGTTTCCGGCCTTGTATAATACCTTCTTTATCCCAAAATGACTTGTTATTGCTCGTATTTGACTCTGGAATAATGGCATTACTGTTACGTCCTGTGCGCGTTTGTATAATTGAACCATCTGAACTACTTGTGTCAGATTTATTTGGGATGAAATCGTCACTACTGTCTGTTGAATAATCCAAATTGGGGTATGGTAGTGTGAGACTCTCGTCCCAAAAGGACGAGATGCCGCAAAAAACAAGGAGGGAAGAGTTATGGGACGAATAAACAATCAAAGTAGCCACTACAAGTTTTATGATTTCGTTTATTATTCCAGCTCCAAGGATAGAAACCTTTATCAGGGTAGATAATATTCCAATTTTGTATATAGGAAGCACAACATTAACACATAACTGAATTTACTTTAAAAAATAAATAATTATGCAGCTTTAAAACATAATATTGGAGAACAGGTACAGCTGCAAGCCTTGGTAAAATTGTACTGACCAAAAAAGAATTGAAGGAGACGCAATGACAAAATGAATTCGAAATATGAATATTCAAAAAATAAAAATCATTATATGTAGATCCAAAAGGAAAGAGGTTGAGGCAACAAAAGAGGTGAAATACCCAGACCCACTCTGTTACAGTGGGTAGCGTATCAAAAAACATAGAAACAATAATCAATATTTATATGAGAAATGTTTAATCAGCAGATGTAAAAGCTGAACTACGAAACTGTGTGACCGTTTCCACTGATGCTACGCTATGTAGCAGTGCGAGTAAGATGTGCTATGAAGATGGGTAGCTGTGGTACGAAGATGCGTAGCTGCGCTACGAAGATCGTAGCTGCGATACGAAGATGCGTAGCTGCGATACGAAGATGCGTAGCTCAAGCTATGCGAAGTATCGATAGTAGGGAAGACGACCAATAGCACGCATCCATAGCACGCATCCTTCCATATAAAAACACATTAAGATGTGATTTTTATATGGAAGGATGCGTGTTGAATCCGTTTCCACCAGTGCTGTGCTATGTAAACCAATGAATTTGATTGGTGGATATCAATTGCATCCGCAGCTACGTAGCATAGCGCACCTCTGGTGGAAAAGCAGCTTTATTCTGGATTTTCATTTTTTATTTTGGTAAAAACGGATATACAGGGTGACTTTTTTACCACCGTCCAAAATTTTTCTATGCATTAGGTATCAATCACTAAACCCATTTTTGAAAAAAAATCGATACGTCAAATTGTCATATTAAATCATTTTCTCATCCGCTCTGTGTGGTCACTAAGCTAAACGTTAAGAGCCTATACTACCTCAAATGGCTTAGCAGAAACCTGTGATACGTCGAAAATACTACAGCATTAATTTTGAAATAAATATATGGTAAAGTTGAGGATTAATGTTAGGTATTATGTTTGGCGAAAACATGATTCCATAAAATTTTCTCGATAGAAAAAAATCCCAAAGTTACCTCTAAATTGAACAATAAAACGCTGGCAATCAGAAAATACTTAAAATTAGATCATGAAACTTTTTATACTAACTGAACTAACTATAAAGCAGGTCTTATGTTATTTACTTTTTTAAATTTCCTTTTTTTTCGCCGTAAAATAAATAGATTTGCGTGTAGACAGCTAAAAGAAAGAGCAAGCAATAGTGCGTGGTATGTGCAAGTGCGAGCGAGTAAGATTATACTGAAGTACTATAGACCCTTAATAATTTACACTTGCCGACGCATGAAACGGGCAGAGCGCACCCTGCTGACCCCCCGCCCCGCCCCGCTACACCTGAACGACACATCACAGCGCGGTGTCCAGATTCATCAACTTTTTATAGATAACATTGAGACGTGATATCTCGATATTTTTGTATTGATTGATACAAAAAGAAAAAACACGTATTCAATGATTTTCGCCAAAGATTAATATATTAAAATTTGGATGGTGACTAAAAAATCACCCTGTATGTCAAGTGATAGCGTTACTCACTAAACTTATTATCGACTTAATTAAAAATTAAACAAAATCAATACAAAACCTAGAAGGGAAATCCGCAGCAGTATTTTTGAAAGCACATTTAATTTATTCAAAACATACATTTAAGCCATAATCAATACTCGTATTTATGTCGGTTCCGAAGAACTAAGTAACAATTACATAATTAAGAAATAGATCATCATCATTTTATAAAATTTTGTGAATCGTTTTTAAATGTGTTTTTAAAGCTGAAGTAGAACCAGATTCACATTTCAGTATTTTATTACAAATTGTACATTTTGCGTAAGATCTCCACACGTCATCGCTCCGAAGAAAATGCTGCCAGACGACTGAATTTCCTGTCCGTTTTGAAAACGTAAGTTCTGTGAAACAAGGGAAGTGATTAATAGACATGAATAGGACTTCAACATTAGGTGAATTATAATCTCATGGTGAGCAGTGGTGGCCCAGTAGTATCGGTCCCGACTTACGAGTTGTAGGTCGTGGGTTCGAACCCCGCCAGGCGCATTACTTTGTGTAATTTGTTTCGTCACCACTGCTCTCAAAACGGTGAAGGAAAACATCGTGAGGAAACCGGCATGTCCTAGAACCAAAAATTCGAAGACATGTGACATCTGCCAACCCACACTGGGCCCGCGTGGTGGATTATGGCCCACTCCCTCTCACAAGAGAGGAGGCCTGTGTCCCAGCAGTGGGAACATTATAGGCTGATGATGATGATGAATCTCATGGTGAAACATACAGTGCAGGTCTGCCCCGCTAGGCCAGAGCACCGCCCAGTCCTCACAGAGGCGATAGGTGGCGCCCTATCGCACCCAGTAGTGGCCGAGACCATGTTGCGGGGTGAGACGGAATGGGAAGCAGTCACCTCCTTCTGCGAATCAGTCATGCTAGCGAAGGAGGCGGGATGCGTAAGGAAAAGGGCAGCGTCCACCTCACGTCCCACCCGCCGCGGAAGACGCCCACGACAGCGGACGTCGAAGCGATTTTTGGCACCCGCAGGCGCAGGCGTGCTGACGGCGAGTAATGGGAAACTATACCGTCCGATCATGAACTATGTTGTATTCGACGGCGCGTCTTGCTACACCAGCGCCTCAAAGACCTATTAGCAATCTGACGGGGCCCATTTAGAAGGCCAAGCCTGCCGGGGTCGCGAGACTGTCTTATCAGGTAACCGACACTCTAGCACGTATAGGGCTATTGAAGGACAACGTGGATTTCAGTCAGAACGAGTCTATTAGTCCCTCCCGTCCCGCCCACCACAATAAATAAAAGAAATCCATCTGTTTAATCATTCACAGCAACAAAAAATATTTATTACTTATGTGCTTTCTCAGTATACTTACTCTCAATATCAATTTCATCGAAATCCTCCTGAGTAGGAATTTTACGTGCTCGTTTTCTTTTTTTGGTTACTTTTTTCTGGGTATTAGTTTCCTCTCCGTCTGAAGACCCCTTGTCCGCTGTAAAGAAATCATAAAAAAGGGGTCAAGTACTCATAGTCCTCATTGTGTTTTTTATGTGTACAATCATGTATTGACTGGTAAAACATAATTACGAACTGCCTACAGAAATAGCCAGAACGATTCTAATATTTCATGATTATTTCGACAAAAAAAGTAGGTTCTCAGTTTAACTAGTATGCATGAATGTGTGTATGTTTGTCCGAGATAATCTCGAGTTTGGCTGAACCGATTTTGACAATTTTCAAAAAAAAAATCGTTACATTCTGGAGATGGTTTTAGTCTATAATACTCATGGATTCCTCGTGACGTTGCCCGCACATATCTGTTTTTATTGCTTCTTTGGTAATCTACAATACTCGGATAGTAGATTTTCAAAGACGTTGATTATACGAAGGTTTTTGTTCTAGAATTTTCAACTAAAAAGGGCAAAATAAAATCTTTTTGAAAAAAAGAGGAACCGTCTTCCAAACGAAACTTAAAAAAATGTTAAATAACTTTTCTTTTGGAAGTCGTTGACTTGGTTTTTTATTTTATTGACTACGGTCACCGACTTCCGAAAGAAAAGTTATTTGTGATTTTTTTTTATTAATTGCGAATCGTTCTGGCTTTTTCTGTAGGCAGTTCGTAATTATGTAATGATCGTTTTCTCCTGTATAAAAACACTAATGTTTAACTGTAAAAAAAACCTATGTATAAATAATTATCAACACACCTTCATTTTCGATATTTTCTTCCTCAGTCTCCACATAACACACTATATTTTCTATTTCTTCTCGTATATTGTGTTTCACTTCCAAGTGGTGTCTTAATGATGAAGTACCATGGACTTTGAACACTTTGGGACATAATTTACATTTTGCAAACTGTTTGTCTTTGCTTCTAAGAAATGCTTGCCAGACAGTGGACTCATTCCTTCTGCTTTTTGAGATTTCTGTAAACTCCATTTCTGTAAAAAAAAAAAACTAATAAAGGAGAGTTGATATTACTATAATCCCTCAAAGGATCTAAGTCGACTTAACCACTAACCCTGTAGGTACATGTATATAGCTATATTTATTTACTTCCGAATGAAAATTCTGAACAAAACAAACGAAACGGTTGCCACCTACAAAACTGACTCGTGTCGTGAAACATATCATTTTTACATATCTTAATAAAATAATAAAAAAGAGGGAGTCGGACCGTATCATGCGATATAGAAATGGAGTTCTCAATTAATCTATTTTACTTTACGTAGTGAGTAAATTAAGCAATAGGATGGGAGGGTACATAATCGGAAGGTAATAAAAAAGTAAACAAGTTTATGGGTTGTGGAATGAAAGACAAAGGAAAATCTAAAAAATAAAATCAATCAATCTAATTCATGAAACAATCTAGAGTCTAGACGATTCCTTTGTAGTTGTTTAATTTTACTTAATAAATTAAATTACATTAGTACTACTATTTAATCATTTAAAGTACAGACACCAGCAGGTCAACCTACCCGAATCTGTCAGTTTTTACCAATCAAACATTAACGTTCTACTCTTGTGATAAAGTTGAAATTCTATTAAAGAAATCTGACAGATTGTGGTAGCTTGGTGTGCTGGCGTCTGTACATTGTTTAATTTTATTTAAATAACAATACAAACAAATGCTATTACAATTTATCGCCAAGGCTCTCTCTGTATCTTATTCAAAGCAGTAATGTTTCGCGTTAGAAGAATGATTGTGTTCTTCCATTCTGTAGATAAAACGATCGTTCCGTGTATGTACAACAGCCCTGCACCCTTTCTTGTGATGAGAGGAACACATCCATATCGACTTCTGACACTTGTTAGTCCTATGTAGGCAGTAGGTGTATCCTGATAGTAGAATTAACGCTGAGCCTGTTTTTGACGTGACGTAGTGTGCAACGCCTGTGAATAACAAGAACAATAAAATTTATAAATATTACCGATAATATTTCAATTACCTAAAAATCTACCGTAATTCGGTGCTAAATACTTTGCTCCGATATTTGCTCCAAATGTTGAAAATCATGAATATTTTTAAAACAACTAACTATAAAATTTACTTGATGTATTATTTTATAGAAATAAGGGTTACTTGACAGGTATTATTCCACAGGTATTGACCTATAGGGAAATGGACATTAGGAGTATAATATTAAGTTAGTTTTGAAAAATAATAATGAGCAAAATTACACATGTTGTCGGGTATATTTGCTCCTAGTAATAGTATTCTACATTGTTAAAGCTATTGGAGCAAAGTAATGCCTTCCTAATTCAAACTGCTCCAGTTATAATAAATGATATGCTGATTTTGAAGTTTCAATTGCCTTCGGATGTGAAATTCGGTGAAATGTTTCGGATGCATTATTGCAAAATTTTCAACGTAGAATATTCGAAAACATTTTACAGAACAAGAGCATAATTACCCGTATTATGGAGCAAAGTAGGACCATCTTATCGGTACTTAAATTTTTCAAGCGAGGCAATCGTTCATTCTAGTTGTAGGAAGCACATAACACAACACATAACTAGTTTAGTTGAAATATTCAGCTTTAAATAGGTAAAAATATACTTCATCACAATTGCAGCTGCTAGTCGTGGTAAAATTGTACTGCCCAAAAAAGAGTTGAAGATGATGCAATGACAGAAGGAAATTCGAAATATGAATATCAATAAAGATCCAAAAGGAAAGAGGTTGAAGCAACAGAGGAGGTGGAATACCCACTCTGTTACACAAGTATTTGCTATTCCTATAATAATATAATATGTCGTGCGTTTGCCCCAGTAGGTACCTAAGTAAAGAGAACATTGTAGGAAATAGTGCATTATTTCAGTTATTCTCATTATAAGAAGCAGTAACCAGCGCTTTACATCGAACGATTCACGACCTTAGTAGAATATAGATGTAATACCTAAGTTTATAAATTATATTCCTATGCCCTTTACGTTCCGGGGCAACGGTATCCTGGGATAAGAAAAAACCCGCGACCCCAGCAGGCATTTGGCGCGAAACACGACGCGCCACCGACCCGGGCTTGGTCGTTGGTCGGACGGCGAGCTACCCATTACTCACCGTCCGCAAGCCCGCTCCGCCGCTGTGCCCTCTGCTAATCAGAGAGACACGCGTTGGAGCGTCCACACGACAGGCTATTCGCATACGGGCAAAGAGACCCCTTAGGCACACAGTGCCTAAGGAAAAGTTTTTGCCCGCATCCCAGGGTGCACCGGCCCGAAAAACTGGTCTTCCCCCCGGACGTATCCGAGAGGGAACTCCAGTCCACGGGCGCACGTGGAGGTTTCCTGTCATAGCACCCCATTTACTGCACCTTTAAAAGCTGTGGGTATTTATATTTTGTTTATTAACTGCTTTCATTAAACGACAAAGACTATTTATATGAACATTCATCATCAACTTTCATCATCAGCCGGAAGACGTCCACTGCTGAACACAGACCTATCTAACAACAACAAAACTACTTAATACGGAGGAATTTCTGCTGTGAAACACAATAATACGAGTACAAAAGTAATACACACATCAAAAGTGTCTAGGGATCAAGCATTTTTATGCGGATTTCTTGAGATTGAGATGTGGCTTTGTAATAAATTTATGATTTTATATATATATTTTTTTCTTTTTGGTGCATTTCATAATTTGAATCAGGAACTGTAAATCAAATTCGAGTAAAAGATGAAAATCAGCTGTCAATATTTTCCCTATAAAAACATACAACGCATTGAAGACATTATTAGTGCTACTGTTTCCCTACTACTGATTAAAACCAACGTTATTATGGAGCGGCGACGTCATTTAAGCAGGGAAAAAATGCTCAGAGCCGTGGGAATGATAGAAGCTGGTTCCCGGCAACGTACTGTGGCTTTAGCTCTGAATACAAGTCAGAGTGTTATCAGTCGACTTTGGACACGTTACCGAAGCACTGGTACCGTGGCTGAGCGCCATGGAGGACGGTATCACTGCACCACACGGAGACAAAACCGATACATTCAAATCTTAACTCGAAGAGCTCCAACAATAACCGCCATGATGTTAGCCGTGAGGCTTCATCACTCTTCAGGGAACTTAATTAGCGACCAAACAGTCAGAAACCGCTTGCATGAAGTGAACCTTCATTCCCGAAGACCGCTACGGGTACCACCTATAGCAATGCACAATCGTAGGATTCGATATCAATGGGCTCTTGAACACAGAAATTGGGCAGAAGAACAATGGCGTTTCGTGTGCTTTTCTGATGAGTCTCGTTTTGGTATGAGACCGGATACAAAACGTATACGACACTGGAGAACCCCTGGACGCCAACAGCGATTAAAATCCTGCCAGGAAGTCCATCCTTATAGTGGTGGAACCATCATGGTATGGGCGGGTATTTGGATCGGCGGAAGAACTGAGTTGATTTGGATCAGAGGCAACATCAACGCTCAAATTTATGCTGAGACGATTGTATCAGACGTCATCGTTCCTCTACAAGTGCAAATCGGTCCCTTATTTCAGTTAATGCATGATAATGCACGACCGCACACCGCAAGAGTTGTAAGACAGACTCTCGCCGCAGCTAACATCAATGTCCTGCCCTGGCCTGCTCAGTCGCCAGACTTGAACCCGATTGAGCATGCATGGGATATGCTACAGAGAAGAGCTCTGCCGAATATGGAGGGTATCCAGTCGCAAGAAGACCTTTTTTTGTTGTTGCAACGAACATGGGCGGCCATTTCACAGCGTGATTTGGATGAACTCATTTTGAGTATGCCAAACCGATGTTCTTGTGTTGTTAGTGTTCGCGGTAGAAACACGGATTATTAATTGTTTAAGTTACCCAATAAAATTTTAAAGAAAACTGTTATTTCAGTCTTTTTTTCGAACTTTAATGTTAGTGGTTCAAATGTCAAAAATCCCTTTATTAGGAAAATGGCAAATTTCTTTATGAATGCAAAGGTGACTTGGTTTATCGTTACTGTGACAAACGATAACACTTTATTTGATGAATCCTTAAAGAACATTTTAATTAATATCAATCAGGAGAAAAGTTATTGCAAAAATATATGTTGATCCCTAGACACTTTTGATGTGTGTAGTTTAATCATTATGACAAAGGGACTGTACATTTTTAATCTTCAAAACTTTTTCAAGAATGTTAGGATTCTCATAAAACCAATTAACTGTTGACAAATGATTATGCTCCAATTTTAGGTAACCTGTGAAATCTACGTGATCTCCTTTTGTATATAGAGCAGCTTTACATCCTTTCGCGTGATGTGTAGAACATGCCCATCTTGATTTATAGTTTTTGTGAAGCGTTTGACGGTAAAAGGAATAACCGTTTATAAGAAGTAGTTTGTTGCCTCGCTTTGAGTAGACGTACTCGTAACTTGCACCAATACCTGGGAACAATTGAAAACCTCAAGTTCTTTTCAGAGGCCTCACCACGAGCTCTTAACGCGATCCAGTTTAGGCTGTGGGAAAGAGATGGCGCTAGACGACTTGAATAGCTCTGTCTCTTTCCCAAAGTCTAAACTGAATCGCGTTAAGGGCTCGTGGTAAGGCCCCTGGTTTCTAAAAAGGTCAAACTAAATACAGAACAGAAGCATATATTACTAATAGTGAGTTCAGTGGTCTACCTAAACAAGCAATCACTACGTATACGTTTGGCCAAACGGAACTAAGAGAAAACTCTGTACACTATTATTTAATTATTATTTAAATATAAGGACGACATTGACGTCCATTATTTTCCCGATCGGTTTTGAAAGGATTGACTAATATAATTGAACAACTCGAAATTAAAACAGCTAACTAAATTTAATCTTTCTAATCTAAATTGCAATAAGTATAAGAATCCAGCAAAAAACAGAACAAAAAGATTCTACCTCAACATTAATTTATTAACAAACGGCTTAAAAGCTATTGTATTTCTGAAAATCAATCACACAATGTGGCTTTTCCCTCAACCAATTTACTTTAGGCGCATGAGTATGTTCTAAATTGCCGGAAATAATTTGATTTCCTATTGTGTAGACAACTGCCCTGCATCCGTGTGATTGATGTGTGGCACACAGCCATCTTGTTTTATTATTTAAAGCAGTTCGTTGACGGTAGAAAGAGTAGCCTGATAATAAGATGAGAGGATTTCCTCGCTTTGAGTACACGTATTCTGCAGTGCCTGTAAAAATAATCATATATTAAGACCATTCTAACTTATGCATAGCCTGATAACTACCATGTCAGGGTCAGCTATAACGTCCACGGGATGCAGCTTCTTATCACGATGACTCTACCACGACACGTTGACAGCTTCGGAATTTCATGATGTGAACCTTAGTATACAAAATATCCAGTAAGTATTCTCATTGAATCTGTTAAACATTTTCAGTCACACACTCGAGTAAATATTAATATTCCTATTGAACTGTATGTCATGTTTATTTCGTATTCAGATTCGAAAAGAAGAATAAAAATCATAACTGAAACGTCTGATTTGGGCTTGAGATTCTTTTAATTTGGGCATGTAGCTAAGGTGAGGATGCTGAGATGGATGTGTTGAGTGACAAGTATGGATATAAAAGGAATAGAGAGTGATGGATATGAATAGATGGATTGTGTGAGGAATGATATCAATGAAAATCTACAATGCCTAAAAAAAACAGTTCCACTCCTAAACAGTAGGTACCTACTAGCAGATGAAATACCACACAAAAGTATATCATAAGCTTTGATTGTATAATGTATAGATGGAGCGTCGCCCTACAATCGTATCACATAAAACGAGTCAACATTTTCATGTATGTGTGCGTGCAGGCGTCGTTTTACACTATGCGTCTATGTCACTGTGTGCGTAAATAATGATACCAGCTACTACAATTCTCCCATAAATCACATAAAAAAAGACTTATTAAATAAGATAAGTTTTAGGTGTGTGTATGGTATATGTAGTGTTATTCAATTTTAGTGTCTTTTTATTCAGTTGTTACTTTTTTTAATACTTAAATCAAAAACATTAATTTAATTAGAGTTGGGTGGTTGAATGTTGTAGTTAAATCAACTATGTTAATTAAATAAGTAATATTTAAAATAATATTTTAAGCAGTATTTGGAAATTTTAAATGAAAGATCACATATATTAAGGGATGAATTTTAATTACAAATAAACACATTCTTCAACAAAGCGATCGTTCGTGTTCAAAATCTTAGAACTTCAAAATCATGTAAAGAAAGAATTAATAAATTAATGTTATTAAATTAGGTAATCTAGGCACTTTTGAAATCGGTTTAATATACCCAAAGCAAATATAATCATTAAAATGGGCTCATAAACAAAAATTTATATGCGGACATTATGTTATTTACTTATTATAAAAACAAATCATTTAAAAAATAAAAAAACCCGACTGCGTTAAAAGTAATTAAAGTCAAGACATTAAAAAAAATGTCTATAAACCAACTAATATGTACCCACAAATATGACGTTAAGTTGGGAAAGTAAAAAAAGAAACTGGCAACACTTATAAAATAAACTTGTTAGCCAATAGTTGGCTGACACTTTTTGACACGTTTGCGCGCATTTGATGCTCCATCTATACATTATATAATCAAAGATCATAAGTATATTTTGATTAAAAATAAAACACAAATTCTACAATGACAAATAAATACATTTTTTCATTATTCACCGTAAATTTAATTGCTTCATAAACACACAAATAAACATACAAACTAACGTAAATATTACAAGTAGGTAATACAGTTGTCAAGTAATTACAATTGAAGAAGACGTATAAATAATCAAATCTGACTTACATTAAGTACTCGAAGTGTTTGACATCATACATTTGTCGGCTAAAAATGTAAATAAATGTGCCGTTAAGGAAATTAACTTTCAAGCTGCTACATTGATTTACTGAAAATGTTACTAGTAACAAACTTATACTGACAAAAAAATAAGAAACGGTCGTAATTTTGAACTGCTTTTAATAGTTGTAAGGTGTGGACCACTTGAAGACCTTTTCGTTCTTCAAATGGCAATAAACAATGTATGAACAATGAATTTCTCTAACTATCTAGCGTTTACATCATTCCAAGATTTCATAGACGATGTCATTCGACAGATATTTGTTATAGCACCTGGTTAGCGGTTTATCGTCAGTCCAATTCTTGGTAGGCTCGTGGTGGTGCCCGAACTTCCTGAATACTATACGATCTCCAGATGTATGGACTCTAGCCTTGCATCCTTCTTTGTAGTGAGTGGAACAGGCCCAAGAAGTCGTCCTGGTGCTGTAAGTCCTCAAACGTTGGAATGAGTAGCCACATACGAGGATATATTGCTCTCCTTGTGCTATTGAGTAAACATATTTCACTGCGACGGCCTCGTCTGTACCTTAAATATTTTTCTTTGTTATTGAAAACTAGTAAGTGGAAAATATTTTAGCTGTTGCTAAAATGTGTAGGTATGTTATATTATAACAAATACTAGCTGAACCCGTAAACGTTGTTTTGCCATATAAATTTAAAAAAAATAGATAGTAGCCGATTCTCAGACCTACTGAATATGCATACCAAATTTCATAAAAATAGGTCAAGCCGTTTCAGAGGAGTACGGTAACTAACATTGTGACACGGAAATTTTATATATGAGAAGAAGATTACACACAGATAGATTGAGAAGCTGTTAAACTATGATTTATGATGTTATGTCTTGTGTTGTACGTAAATGAAAGACAAAGGAAATAGTTGAGTAATTGATTGATTATAACATGATAATGAACTAAAGGAAAAACACTTTAAAATAAAATTTAAAAAACCCCCGACACAAAAACCAACATTCCTTTAAAAAGTAATAAATAATAAAAACAACTCAATTTTAAAGTACCTAATTATGTATTAGTAAATATAAAAAAAAATACGTCACGTTGGGGGACCGCTCCAAATTATTTATTATCTACGATTTTTTTCGGTCCCCCAACGTGACGTATTTTTTTTTATAATTATTAATACATAATTGATAAGATAAGATTGAGTTGTTTTTATTATTTATTACTTAGTAAAGGAATCTTGGTTTTTGTGACGGGGTTTTTTTTAACTTTTAATTTAATTTTTATTTGATACTTTACACACATATTATATATTGATTGATTGACTGGCCTGTTAGTCTAGTGGTTAGTGACCCTGACTGTTATGCCGGGGGTCGTGGGTTCGATTCCCACTCAGGGCAAATGTTTGTGTAATGAGCGTGATCAATTTTGTTCTGTGTCTGGGTGTAATTTATCTATAATATGTATGTATTTAGAAATATATAAGTATGTTTATCAGTTGTCTAGTACCCATAACACAAGCTCTGCTTAGCTTGGGACTAGATGGCGTTGTGTGATAGTTGTGGAATATTATTATTATATCATTTTATTTTGGGCTGACACTCTCGATTAAGTCATCAATATTCCCTTTCAGTGCGCTTTCATTTAAGACCCCACACGAGTTTATTTGCAAACCTCGGTTACCCTTCCCCACTTTTACCCCCACAACTTTTAAACGGCTCAAACGATTTTCATCAAACATGTCTAAGAACACTCGCCCGTAAGTCATCTTTAATATAAAAAAAAACTAAAGTGAAATCGCTTCATTCGTTCGGGCTCTATGGTGCCACAGACAGACAGACAAACAGACAGACACGTCAAACTTATAACACCCCTCTTTTTCCGTCGGGGGTTAAAAATTGGTATTAACCGCCTTCAAAAACCACCACAAAAAAGTGTAAAAAACTTTTCTTTTAGAAGTAGGTGACTTTTTTTTTTTCATTTTTGCCACTGACTTGCGAATGAATAGTTAATGACTTTTTTGTAGTGATTTTTGAAGGTAATAAACTTTTTAAAAACTAACTATATATATGTATATAACTATTTAACCTTCTTTGTAGTCGGTTAAAAATAAAACACCTGATTGAATTATCGTTTTTTTTATTATTTAACTAGCTGTTGCCAGCGGTTTCACCCGCTGCAACTCGAAAATTATCCCACGGGAACATAAAATCGGGATAAAAACTATCCTATGTGTTAATCCAGGTTATAAACTATCTGTATACCAAATTTTAGCCAAATCCGTTCAGTGGTTTTTGCGTGAAAGAGTAACAAACATCCATACATCCATACATCCATACATCCATACATCCATACTTACAAACTTTCGCCTTTATAATATTATAGTAGGATTTTTAGTTTGTTTCATAAACTCTATATTGGTTTATGGGAATGTTCATTTTCATATAATATTCGCTTCTCAGTATCAGTCTTTAGAGTAGCATAGCAAGTCTTCCTTCGTACACACCGCCACAAGAGGGAACCATCTTTATATTTCTTTTTTATATTATATTCATAACCATCTCTAAATAGTTTTCTGCCACCCCGTTGCGATGAACCAATAAACATTGTTGGAAATTCTTGATAAGTTGATGGTTTATTTTCTTTCTTTATTTCTTCTGAAAATAGCAAAAAATCATGAAGTTCTATGGCCTACACTAATTCATTTCAGTTTAATGGAAAATATATATTTCAGGCTGATTGCGAAACACTTATACAATTATATACATATTACGAACATAATTTCACTTGGGTACATTATTTCATGGCTAGCGGAGAGGAGAGGAGATGTGCTTGAATAACCAATCAGATGTCTGTAATAAGCGTCTGTCAATAAGCGGAGAGGAGATGTGGACATCTGATTGGTTATTCAAACACATCTCCTCTCCTCTCCGCTTTGGTGGATGACGGGCCTTATGCTGGTTCGGGACAAGGAAAATAAAACAGCTGAGTGAGTTATTGTTCTTTTTTATTTGAGTTTAAATAAGTTGTGCAATAAGTAGCTCTCCCACTTTCAGCAATTAGTCACTAAATTATGACAATCTGATTAAGAATTTACATTATCATTGCTTATGGCTGATTTTTCAATAGTCAGATAACCTTTATCTGAGGAATTAAAATAACGGTTTGACATATTTTCCATAGATGAGCTGTCAAACCGCCATTTATAATCCTCAGATAAAGGTTATCTGACTATTGAAAAATCAGCCCTTAGTAGATTGTATACCTACAACCTACTAAGTAATGCTTATGTGAAATTTATTTTTTACGTTTAGTCAGTTATTCTTCGATGGTACAGTCGCGACTCGCGAGCAATAACATGTACAATATACATAATATATATATTATATTATATATTGTATTTATTTTATATTGTATTATTATATTGTATTTCACGAGTAATTCGCGTTTGAATTTTGTAAAGTGTATATAATATATATATATATATATTATATTCACTTTACAAAATTCAAACGCGAATTACTCGTGAAATACTGGTTTCCACTTTGAAATAAGACCTATTTCGTAATAATATGGCTTCCAAAATAGAAGTCTAATGAAACGGCAAAAGTTTAATCAATATGGTAGCAAAAAATCGCTTTTGAATACTGCTTGGTGTACATACTATTGCTCGTGGCTGTACGTGGGTCCTTTATCATGATATGGATTTTTTAGAAACCAGTTCTTTTTCGGTGTATGGGTGTGTTCCAGCTTTTTCAATATTATCTTGTCATGTTTAGTATGAAGGAGAGCCTTGCAGCCATTTCTATTATCAGTAGAACACAGCCATCTTGACTTATTACTGGAAAACGTTTGTCGACGGTAGTAGGAATATCCTTTCAATAAGATCAACTTAGTGCCTCGCTTGGAGTACACGTATGTGAAGCCTGCAGAAAAATTAATTTAAATTAATTTACATGCTGTCTTGAGGAACTCCACATAAATTATTCATAAACTTATAGACTAATGCTCCGCTAGACAATATTAAACGATTACAGTAAACGCTCAGTTGTTAAACCACGACCTATCAATATTGACCAATAATCAATTTTTTTGCACTATGAAATACTCGTCAGTCGGGGCCAATACCACTGAGCCACCATTCCTTTATGCGTTTAAGTTTTAGTTACATAAAAATCGGGTTAGAAATTTATCTAAATAAGTTATTAATGATAATTATCTATTATGATAATGATCATTAATAATTGATTGATGATAATTATCACTTCAAACCCTAGTCAAAACTAAAGTTACAATTAAAATTAATTATTAATTAGTTATACTTAGACATTTAATCATTGAACTAAATACTTACCTAATACATGCGCATTTTGATGCGCATAGAAACCGAAACGGATTGAAACATAACATACATACAGCTTGGCCAGAACGGGTTGAAACGGAACTAAAATTTTTATTTCTGACTGCGTTTTAAAATCTTTGATATTTGATGTAAACAAAGACCGCAGGTTTGTTAGATTTATTATTGTGCCATAAAAATAACGAAATAAGTGAAAAAAAATTAAATAAAATCATTCAAAGTGCTGGTAGCGCGAAGACAGTGGCGACTTCCGGTTTTCTACATTTTTATGTCAAGCTGTACTTACAATACCTATATTTTGTGTTGGAAAGAGATAAAATAAATGTACAGAACATATTTTTAAATACCTACTTGGTATCCGCACATAAAAAAAGTTTGCGATCACTGAAAAATACATTACGTTATATTATGATGACTTTTTCTTTTTAAATTGTTTTTACATAATAAATTTTTATAAAATATTTTTTTTACAAAATAATTTTTTTATTACATTATTTTTATAGAAATCACACAACAAAGAATATTTCTTGATAAAGTTAAATAAAATATATCAGCTAATGTTAGCGATCACAAACTTTATTTAATAGGTGTACCTACTGTACGTAACTACCTGCACCTTTTCGGACCCTTTCTTTGTATTGCGTTCCTGTTGTTGTGCCATTTTGGGACCCCAAATTTATTATTAACAGCAGATGCAAGAACGAGGGGTGTTAACATTTGTGTAAGCTCCAAAACCGGATGATTGATAAAAATAGACACAGAGTAGTTTATGAAATGATTTTGTATAAAATCTTAATAAGTGTAGTTCAACAACGCAACGTAAGAAAATATTAACTCAATTTGATTGTCTTAATTTACGAGTACTTACACCTGCTTCTATTTTGATTTCTTAGCAGTCCCCTGACACTCGTCGTCAAATATATATTTTTTTTAGTGAGGGTTTTTATGCATTACCTACTTTTATTCTCGTTACTACCTATCCGTAGAGTTCCGATCAGTGAACGAGATGGCGCTAGACAACTTGTATAGCTCTGTCTCTTTCCCACAGCCTAAAGACTCACGTTTTAAGACGTCATGGTAGGCCACCAGGTTTCAAGTACGGATTGTCCGTTATGTCAGTATCATTTCGAAAATATTTATGTACTAGCTGTTGCCATCGGCTTCACCCGCTACAACTCGAAAATTATTCCACTGGAACATAAAATCGGGATAAAAACTGTCCTATGTGTTAATCCAGGTTATAAACTATATGTGTACCAAATTTTATCCAAATCCGTTCAGCAGTTTTTGCGTGAAAGAGTAACAAACATACCAACATACACATACATACATACTCACAAACTTTCGCATTTATAATATTAGCACAGATATTAGTAGGATCTAGGCAGATTGTGTTTGTAGGTAATTATTACTATTTTTCATTAAATAACTATTTACATACGAGTACATAATATTATTACAGATAAGGACATTTTTTTAAATTTGATATAAGTACTTAGTGATGTATTTATGTAGGTATTTTATAAAAGTTTATTAAGTGAATAATTGTAACTATCGGAATACAATCACCTAACCTAATACAACATTAGGTTAAATATCAAATACACTACACAGACACTACTCACATTCACAGGGTGTTGAAACATTATTTTCGCATTAAATTCATTTTAGTAAACCGGTCGCACAACGAAGACATGGACACACGTCTTAATCCATTGGGAACTCGTCAGTAACTGATCATGATAGGTACCAGAGACTATACAACGTGTAATGTTAAATGCGCAAAACCTCTCGTGAGGTAACTCAGCCCATGTTACTGAACAATATTTGTTCTAAAACTTTTGGAAATTCGCAAAAAAAAAATTTGGTTTTTCATACAAAATGAGAAATTGATCGGGCCCATCAGTATGAAAAATCTTTTATTTTTGTGAATTTGCGCGTTTAACTTTACACCTTCGTTACACGTTGTATTGAAACTCATGGGTTGTTGTAATTTTGCTAAAAGTTAATGCGCCACGAAAACGCGGTTGCGGAACTAACGAATTACCGTGACCCCAGAACGTAAAGGGGCTATTGAAGGACACCGTGGATTTTAGTTAGTACGAGTCTGAAGGTCCCTCCCGCCCTGCCCTAGGTGGGAGGACTCAATTGATGACCGCGCTCTCCTAGTACTCTCTGTTCAAATCCCACATTGTGTCCACGTTTTCGGCAGTTTTGTACTGGATTTTATTAGCTTTTTCTGCTAACCCGCACTAGGTTAGGTTAGGTTAGGTTAAAAAAT
Source organism: Agrotis clavis (assembly GCA_954870645.1). Taxonomy (NCBI): domain Eukaryota; kingdom Metazoa; phylum Arthropoda; class Insecta; order Lepidoptera; family Noctuidae; genus Agrotis; species Agrotis clavis. The sequence goes on along the minus strand of OX940928.1, from coordinate 19,950,297 downwards.
AAAAGAAATGGGGTGAATAAACGAAGAACAAAAGTTGATAAATGTATTAAAAAGATTTTATTTGTTATGAAAAGTCAGAAATCCAGTTTATCCGAGGTTCATGGTTGTGTACATTCATCACTTTCAGAATAAAGTCGTTATAAGTAAATAGTTTAGCTCTGCATGCACTTTTGTGTCCCGTCGCGCAGTGCCACCTAACCTTCCCGTTAGGGCAAGTCATTTGTCGTTGAAATGTGTATCCCGAGAGTAATATCATTTTCGATCCCCGACTAGAAAACACAAAAATCGCCTTGGTGCCAACTGAAAACAAAAAAAAGAGCCATAAGTATTTATTTTACAGGGCTGAATTACAATAGCTAGTGTACCGTCTAATATTATGTAAATAAAGATAAGACTTATGCTTTTCTGTTAATAACTGGATATACCTAATAAAAAAAGAATATCAAGTAACTATAATTATGTAATCACCTAATGACACAGTTAAAACTTTGGTCGAAATAGTTACAAATATAATTAAGGTCTTTTTAACAATACAAAACAACATACAATAAAATAAAACAATATTTCTAAAGTAAAACAATATCTTCTTGAAAATTAACAATGTTTTTGTTAATTTCACAATAATGGTAAAAACCACCTTAACAAAAAAAACTTGCTTTCAACAATGTTTTATTTTGAAAAAATGTAAATTAATAATATTGACAACAGTCAACAACTACTCTAGCTACGTTTCGGTAACACAGCGATCACCTGGTCATCCAAAGTAATAACTTGAGATCAACGTGGCATTCTATTAGTGAAGAATCCACTACTGTACAAAGACAAATAAACAATCTGAATGTAACTCCTTGCTTATTACAATAAACCAGCAGACTGTATGAATGATAAATACCTGTCTTAATGTGCTCTGTACCTGTCTTCTTGCCTGCATTTCACTGTGCGAATGTGATTTTTACCTGAAAGAAAAAAAAACCTGAATCAACCTATACCTACAAAACTAAAGCATTAATTATTTTAGTAACCATTTGCCATTAGTGTCGTAAAAATAACGAAACATTGAGTAAATTATTGATTAACAGTCTAGCTGAATCATTTTTTTTAAATTTTATTTTTGTTTAAATTTTGTTTATAATAATATTATCTATAGATGAATAGTAAGAAAGCAAATAACGACCTTTATTCAAGGAAAAGATCAGTTTACTATTACGCTTTGAGGTTATCTTAAGGTACTACCATTTTCCAATTTTTCTCACACTGAGGAGGTGGGTCGTGGTTTATGTTCACCTCGAATATGAATAATGTGTTAAAATTCAAGATACTTACAGACTACTGCTCTAGTACCACCCGTATGATTTCGACAATCAAACCGCCTTCTGGAATCGATTTCTCGCGTTCTGACACCCACTAATACTAGATTTACTTCAGCTACTATAACTTGATTTATCAAATATAATATAAATAAACATTTCGTTAATAAAACTACGTTAACAGAATTTTTCGATCAAAAACGCCACATCTTGGCTATATCCGAACAACTATCCCGATCTCATGTCTTGGGCACACCCGTGTACACCCAAGACGGTCACAAACCCATTACCCTGGATTTACCAGAGTCGGACCAGATTCAGGCTACCTGCTTCGTGTCTCGAGAAGTACGTTGGAAATTCTCACGGCTCATGGCATGTTTATTATAATTATTACCTCCTTCGTCCGAATATCTGCTTTGTTTTTTAAGTGAACAATTGAGTAATGGCTGTTAAAAGTCACCAGATGTTACCGTCAAATATTAGTTGACTTTAGAATTCGTAATTTTAGATTCGTACCCAACAGGGCAGGGTAAGCCCCTGGCTGCAGGCCTTTAAGGTATCCACAGAAAAATCCGGTTAAGCAGCTCACAACCTCCTCTAGGTTTTTGCGAGATGGCGCATTAAAAAAAATAAAAAAAAACCTAAACGAAAAAGTAAAAAAGTCTAAGTCCAAAAGAAACCAGAAGCCCTAAATAAGAATATGCTTCACGATAACACAAAATGAAAAATAATAACATCTAAGAAACATTTTGAAATAAAAAACTTTATTAATGATATCTTCTTCGGTGTTTTGGTCGGTTTCATGTCATAATATAGTACATCTTATCATAAGCATGTTTTGTTAAAATTATGGATTAAAAGTCATATCAATAAAGACCTCGTTTGCTAAAACGTCAGTTCCCTTGCTTCAGCTATCTGGTCGGCTTCTCATGATTGTGCCAATGACGTACAGCTACTAAAGTCTTTTCAATTGTAAGTGCAGTGGCATTGCAGCCAAGACTATGACGGTTACACCTCCAAATATTCCGGGCACCGCTACTCTTATTGCGGACGAAGCTGTATCGGTATCCATTAATGACCAACATTTCATTTCCCATGCGAGATTCCACGAATGAAAAGGTGTATGTGGGATCTGAAACGTAACACAAATACCAATATTAATCATTCTTTTAGTTAGCATTTCTAATTTTGGTGATAAACATAAATTTTGGTGCCTTACCAATGGCTAAAATTTAAATGCGCATCAATAATTCTTTTTGTATACCAAAATGGATAAATGGTCACCAAATCTAAAACTCGCTTTAGCAAGATTTCAGGGACACCCCGAAGTTCGGTTTGGTTAGGTTCCTTTAAACCTTGTACACAGAAATAGAAGTCCCGCGAAGCGGGGCTTCGTCGACCCTGCTTAGGTAGATTTTTTTTTATTACACATAATAGGTTTATTTCTTTATTACTTAGGAAACGTTATTTGGTGACCATTTATCCATTTTGGTAACCGTTTAGAATTTTTTGGTAGTAAAATAGGTACTTTTTTGGGTGGTTTTTAAACACAAGCTCTTACCAATTCTGGTGTCGACAATATGCGAGAAACTTTCAGGAATAAACGTAACATACAAAAATTAATACAGATACAGTGTAAACTCCATGTAACGTCACTCTATTTAACGACAAACTCTCTTAAGCGTCGATATCAATTGGCTTTGGTTGGTTTAGCTTGTTTTTCATACAATGTTTCACTCTATATAGCATTACACCCACTCTCAATAACGACAACAATTAAGTAATAAAAAGTACCTTTTAAGTTGCTAAAATTAGTAAAAACTGCGCAGCTGTGTACGATCTATTGTCGCTTTATTATCCTAGCCCGCAATAAACTCGACTGTCGGCATCATGCATACCGAACTTTCTAAGAAATTCATTCTTTTGTTTACAAATTGGGATTGCTTGCACGTGTAGACTGTTGTTGACCATGACTCATAACTAGGAGTCATGGATTATCTATACCTTATCATATTCTTAGTTGCTCACAAACTTGCAAACTGTAAACATGGCTACTAAAAGAAAATCACTGTGTATTGACGAAAAAGTTTTACTGATACGCGCAATAGAAACAGGAGAGAAGATAAGCTCCATTTAACGACAACTCTCTATAACGCCATAAAATGCACAGTCCCTTCAGTGTCGCTATAATAGAGTTTACACTGTATTTATTTCATCATATACAGTTCGACATGTATGTTTTTTTTTATCTATACAATTATTGACATGTATTATTGTGTATTTTTTTTTTCAATTTTTTCTTTTTTACTTTTTTTTGTTTTGTTTACACTCTGACATGTATGATTATTTTCTTTTATATACAAACTGACATTTACAATTATTTTTATATACATTTTGACATGATAATGTTCTTGACATAAATATTTTACTTTTACTTCTGTTTGTTGTGAATGTGAGGATCTTTGTGGGTCAAACTTTCTATTTTTCGTCCGGTTCATTTTTGATTGTCTGACAGTTTGAGTTATTTATGTGGCCTACCCAAATGTCCTTTCTTTGGTACTGTTCGTCGTTACGTTGAGCTCCTCGAGTTATAGAGTCGAGCTTCACGATAACTGACAAATGCTTGCACTGACTGGACAGGTCCACTCAAATTTGTATGGCTCTTTCTTCAAAAGACCATCTCGGACACAAACCTGCAGGGTCCTCGCATGACTTAACCAATTTAATGTCTGGACTTTAAAAGAGACGATGACTTCTGAGTTTGTTTCGGATGTTTCTTCTCAGAGTAGTCAGGTACGAAACACCGGCCTCATCTAGCTCAAAAAAAAAATGCTTTGACTTGTCAAAGTGTTTGTGAAAACCTATTTGCAAAATAAATATCATTTATCATTTATATATTCCTGAAATTTTCGATTGTGACAAAATCCCCACATTTGGCAGGTGGTTAGGAGATCGCAGTGAGGTCACCGAAAGTTTACAAGGGACGCTGCTGTCCGTCCTTCGGTGGCTAAACAATAATGTTGTAGTTTTGAACAGTCGGAACGAAAAGGTTGCCAAAAGGATAAGATTATTTCTTAGTGTTATTTTAATTAAAATAGTATTACTTAATGGAATTCACACAAAAAAAATTGCAATCCGCTTCAATTGCACTATTTCTCAACTCAATGGTTATGTTCTCTCATCACATCAATAATACTGTCCCCAACAGCCAGGATAGTAGCCCTACAACCTTTGGAGTGATGAGTAGAACACTTCCAAAAGTCCTTCATCCCAGTACTGTACTTCTTGAAGAACGTGTAACCAAAATATTTTAAAACTGGTTTCCCTCTTCTAGATGTTGATCTGGTTACTGAAATTAAATTAGAATTTAAATTTTCATCTTGATATCAGTGAAATACTAAAGTGGTTATTGCTATCTTTAAGGTATGCACAAAAAGTCTTGTTTTTTTTTAATAATATAATTCTGTATTGTAATGCGTAATTAATTATTAGTTAGGGTTGTTCACAACCAATTTGTCTTATTTTGTTTACCCAAATAACAACTTGTACTCGTATCAATGTTTGCAAATTAAACCCACTATTACTGTAGTGAGGTATGCATATGATTGTTGTTAACTTTAATAATTTCATTATAAAAAGTATGAACAGTCGCCCGGCAGCGCTTATTGTTGTGTGTTGAGCACACCCATCTTGATTTTGGCCCTGACACGGATTGCTTGCAAAATGTAAAGCTTCCGATGCGTAGAAGCGTTTTACCACGACGCGATGTTTCAAATGTTGCTAGAACAGATAAAGAAGCAGATATTTTTTATTTTTAGTACCAACGAAATGTAAAGGGAAAAAATAGAAAAAAAATGAGTACTTTTCTATCTACTAGCTAATGTATTCATACTTTCTTTTTAACATGTAATTGTGAATACCTACCAACAGTTATTTATGTCTAACAAAAAAGAGTTCAGTTCTATCAATTATTTTTACTAGTATGATTTAGTTTTTTTTGTTAGTTTTCTTTATTTACTATTCACGTTTCTTAGAACATCATACATTATGGTATTTCTATAAATTCAATCATAAGGAGCATGTATATCATTGTAACGTACAATAACATCTTCGATAGTGTGCACTGAAGCTTTACATTTAAATTTCTCGTGTGACGCACACCGCCATCTTACTTTGCTGCCTGTAACTAGACTTTTTCTAAATGTTATATTGTTCAGCACCAAAACTCTATTCCCCCGAGCAGTGTATTCAAAATGAGCAACTAAATCTGTAAAAAGAGAGAATGTTTTTATGTTAAACTAGAAATTCACTTGTAAACTAGTCTGGAAACTTGCAATGCAACAATCATTATTGTTATTCACAACCTTCCGTAAACTACACATTGTGCTGTCAGTCTTCAATCTTTATTTCGGATCTGAGACAATTTTTCGATAATTTCCATATCTTGATGGTTGTGATACGTAGTAGGTATACCTAAACACTACTAATCTAAACAAAATAAAACAGAATATTCATAATTTCTTAACGTACAATTTTTATTTAAAAAATGACTAAACACCTTTACATTTGTTTTACATCGTTTACTGACTTCGTTATTTCGATTTGAAAGCATCTGAGTTTATATATTTTTATACCGAAACATTCCCAGGAGGATTGGCGGTAGCGACCTTATAATTTTATTAATGAATATGTTCTTTAGACATTTTAACAATTGTTCCATTCAAAGTGTAGATGGAAGCCCCACATCCTTTGCTATGATGTGTTGAACAAACCCATCTGATCTTATTCTTAATGTACGCTTTCTTAAAAAAAGTATAGGGGCCAATCCCAATCAATGTGTTTCCTTTCTGGGATCGCAAAAGCTGGAACCCTGTAAAATAATAATTATTAAAGCCTGTTACACTTCCTTTATTCAAGGAAAAGATCAGTTTACTATTACGATTTAAGGTTATCTTAATGTACTACCATTTTCCATTTTTTCTCACACTGTCGAGGTGGGTCGTTGTTTATGTTCATCTCGAATATGAATAATGTGTTCAAATTCAGAATACTTACAGACTACTGCTCTAGTACCACCCGCATGATCTCGACAATCAAACCGCCTTCTGGAATCGATTTCTCGCGTTCCGACACCCACTAATACTAGATTTACTTCAGCGGTACTATAATTTGATTTATCAAATATAATTTAAATAAACATTTCGTTAATAAAACTACGTAACTGATTTTTTCGATCAAAATCACCGCATCTTGGCTATGTTAGCTATCACTGCGTCCGGCCTCCCGGTTTTTGCAAACTGAATATAACAACCCAACTGGTTTGGTTCCTGCCGTGTGCACTTTCAGACGGTCTCCAAACAACTATTCTGATCTCATGTCTTGGGCACACCCGTGTGCACCCAAGACGGTCACAAACCCACTATCCTGGATTTACTAGAGTCGGCCCAAATTCCGGCTACCTGCTTCGTGTTTTGAGAAGTACATTGAAAATTCTCACAGCTCATGGCATGTTTATTATATTACCACTAATGTGTGGAATAAATACCTCTCACACACTTACAGTACCCGTGGGGCCCACTTAAAAAAACGCGTACTCAATTCACGCGTAGTCAATTAGTTTGTAGTTTTTAGTTATAAGCCCCTGGCTCAAGGCCTTATAGTCATTTAAGGCATCCACAGAAAATTCCATTTAACCTCCTCTAAGTTGACCTGCGAGATAGCGCATTCGAAAAATTAAAATAAAAAAGTCTAGAAACCAGAAACCCTAAATAAGAATATATTTAACGTTAGCACAAAATAAAAAATAATAACATCTAAGAAACATATTGAAATAAAACACTTTATTAATGAAATCTTCTTCGGTGATTTGGTCGGTTTCATGTCATAATATAGTACATCTTATCATAAGCATGATGTTTTGTTAAAATTATGGATTAAAAGTTAAAAATAAAACCTCGTTTACTAAAACGTCAGTTCCCTTGCTTCAGCTATCTGGTCGGCTTCTCATGATTGTGCCAATGACGTACAGCTACTAAAGTCTTTTCAATTGTAAGTGCCGTGGCATTGCATCCAAGAGTATGACGGTTACACCTCCAAATAATTCGGACACCGCTACTCTTATTGCGGACGAAGCCGTATCGGTATCCATTAATGACCAACATTTCATTCCCCATGCGAGATTCCAGGAATGAAAAGGTGTATGTGGGAACTGAAACGTAACATAAATACCAATATGAATTAATCATTCGTTTAGTTTTAGCATTTCTAATGTTGGTGATAAATATCATACATTTTGGTGCCTTACCAATTCTGGTGTCGACAATATGTGAGAAACTTTCAGGAATAAACGTAACATACAAAATATGTTACAGAAATTTATTTATTCCTGAAATTTTCGATTGTGACATAATCCCCACACTTGGCAGACGGTTAGGGGATCGCAGTGAGGTCACCGAAAGTTTACAAGGGACGCTGCTGTCCGTCCTTCGGTGGCTAAACAATAATGTTGTAGTTTTGAACAGTCGGAACGAAAAGGTTGCCAAAAGGATAAGATTATTTCTTAGCGTTATTTTAATTAAAATAGTCAATTACACTATTTTTCAACTCAATGGTTATGATCTCTCATCACATTAATAATACTGTCCCCAACAACCAGGATACTAGCCTTACAGCGTCTGGAGTGATGAGTAGAACACTTCCAAAAGTCCTTCATCCCAGTACTGTACTTCTTGAAGAACGTGTAACCAAAACATTTTAAAACTGGTTTCCCTCTCCTTATAGACGTTGATCTGGTTACTGAAATTAAATTAGAATTTAAATTTTCATCTTGATATCAGTGAAATACTAAAGTGGTTATTGCTATCTTCAAGGTTTGCACAAAAAGTCGTGTTTTTTTTTTAAATATAATATAGTTCAGTAGTGAGTAGGTATTGTAATAAGTAATTAATTATTAGGTAGGGTTATTCACAATCAATTAGTCTTATTTTGTTTACCCAAGTATCAACTTGTATCAATGCAATGTATGCAAATTACACCCACTATTACTGTAGTGAGGTATGAATATGATTATTGTTCACTTTAATAATTTCATTATATAAAGTATGAACAGTCGCCCGGCAGCGCTTACTGTTGTGTGTTGAGCACACCCATCTTGATTTTGGCCCTGACACGTGTTGCTTGCAGAATGTGAAGCTTCCGATGCGTAGGATCGTTTTACCACGACGCGATGTTTCAAATTTTGCTAGAACAGATAAAGTCTTTGAAGCAGATAATATTTTTTTTGTACTAACGAGATGTACAAAGGAAAAAAAAAATAGTAAAAAAACTGCCTACTTTTCTATCAACTAGTCTACTCATACTTTCTTGATAACGTGTAATTGTGAATACCAACAGTTATTTATTTCTAACAAAATAAAGTTCTATCAATAATTATTTTTACTAGTACGATTTAGTTTTTTTTATTTACTATTCACGTTTCTTAGAACATCATACATTATGGTATTTTTCTATAAATTCAATCATAAGGAGCATGCATATCATTGTAACGTACAATAACATCTTCGATAGTGTGCACTGTAGCTTTACATTTCAATTTCTCGTGTGACGCACACCGCCATCTTACTTTGCTGCCTGTACCTCCACTGTTTCTAAATGTTATATTGTTTAGCACCAAAACTCTATTCCCCCGAGCAGTGTATTCAAAATGAGCAACTAGATCTGTAAATAGGCAATGTTTTTATGTTAAACTAGACATTCACTTGTAAACTAGTCTGGAAATTTGCAACAATCATTATTGTTTTTAACCGACTTCAAAAAGAAGGAGGTTATCAATTCGACGGTATGTTTTTTTTTTGTGTTTGTTACCCGATTACTCCGCCAATTGTGGACCCATTTTCAAAATTCTTTTTTTGTTCGAAAGGAGATACTTCAGGAGTGGTCCCATTGTCACCATGTCAGGATCTGATGATTGGATCCTGGAGAAATCGAGGGCAACCCTCAAATTTTATAGGCCTACACATCGTTTTTCGCAAATTTTATGAAGTAATTTAAGTATTTGCGTATGGTAATCATCATCTCATGTAGCTGAGCTGATAACGGAAGGTACAAATCCTCTAGTAAGGACTTGGCATCGACTGATTTAGTAAATTATGTTTGTGTTTGCATATCCCCGGAACTACAAATCCGATTTAAGTAATTCGTTTTTTGTTGTACTAGGTATCGTTCAACTTAGGGAATACTGCAAGTTTCATCAAAATCGGTTCAGTAGTTTTTGAGATAGGGAATAATAATAATAATAATAATAATAATTTTTTATTTGTCATCATTTGTACATGAATATTAGACACAGACATAGTACTTATAAAACAAAGATCAAAAAAAATAGATTAACGACCCCCATGCTAGGAAAATCCTGTGTTATGGGAATCATTCAACCGTCCAGATGATAATTATGACATCGGTGTTTTTAAAAGTAGAAGATTGTTTACAAATCAATGTAGTATGTACTGACGACAGATAAATAACATTGCTACATTTCTAGGAACCAACAAATATAGTATCTAATGACAAATTATAATATCGGTGTGATAGTAGTGAGGTGTGTGAGAGGAGGAGAGTGTAGTGAGATGGGTGTGAGTAGGAGAGTGTAGTGAGATGTGTGTGACAGGGTGTGAGTGTAGTGAGTGTGAGTGATGTTAGTTTATGTAGATTGACACAACGGGTAATAATAGTTACAGCGGTGATTTAATTCACGTATGTAAGGGTTTGATGAGTTCCTCTGTATCGTCGTAGTCAAGCGACAGTAGATATTCCTTGACTTGTTTTTTGCATTGGTAGGCATTTAGTGAGTGGATGTTGAGTTTTGTGTGCAGTTTGTTATACAGCAGAGAGCTCAAGAATCGATTGTGACGCTGTGCAAAGGTTGTATTTACTCGAACTCTTGGACAAGCAGGAATTGCTCTTCTTCGGATGGGCTTAGAGGAGTCTGGAGGTGAAAGGGTAGCATGCTTGCGAGTGATTGTGCGGAGGATGTACATCTGTCTGACTGTTAGGGATTTGTACTCAGAATATAATTGGTGTGTCGGGTAGCGGCGAGGTTTTCCCAGGAGAACCTTAATCACAGCGCGTTGGGCACGCTCCACATCCAAAATGGTAGTCTTTGCAGTTCCCCCCCAGGCAGTGATGCAGTAGCCCACAATTGATTCGCAGAGTGCACAGTAGACCATATTTAAAGTATCAATGTGAGCTGCCAATCTAAGTTTTTTGAATACGAATATGAGTTTTCTGATTCGCGATGACAGGGAATGCAGATGGGTTTTCCACGATAGACATGCATCAACTTGAATCCCTAGATATTTAACAACCGGAACTCTGTTTAAAGTAGGACATTCACAGTTGTGACATGGAGTGTTACAATTATTATTGTGAGCTTTGACTATGACTGAATGTTCGGCCGGTTGAGTTGAGGGGCGAGAGCTGAAAGTGACCAAATTGGTTTTGTGTACATTTAGAGTAAGGCTATTTTTAGCCAACCAGAACGTTATCTGCCTCATAATCGCTTCTGCAGTGTCTATCGTGGTCTGCCAGTCGTGACCGTATGCTACAATTGCAGTGTCATCAGCATAGGCTACTACATGTGCTGAAGGGTGTGAGAGCTCACAGAGTTCATTCACGTAGATGGAGAAAAGAAGAGGACTAACCAAACTTCCTTGTGGGACACCGAAATCTATTGCCTCCTCCCCACTGACAACATCCGCCACCTTAACACGCTGTGTCCGGTCAGACAGGAAGCTCTTGAAAATGTTGAGGGCAGAACCACGCACCCCAATCGATTCAAGCCTGGAGATGAGGACAGGGACAGAGACAGTGTCAAATGCCTTGGAGAGGTCTAGGAATAGACCCAGACACTTGTATTTATTATCAATTTTGTCTACGACACAATTAAGTAGTGCAGTCACAGCATCTTCAGTCGATAAGCCCTTTCGAAATCCGAATTGATTTTGCGAGATGAGTTTGAATTTGATGACAAAGTTATTTAGATTCTTGTATAATATTCTTTCCAGAATTTTCGAAATAGCTGGGAGTACCGAGATTGGACGGTAGTTATTGACACTGCCTCTGTCACCTGACTTGAAAATAGGGTGGACTAGAGCTTGTTTTAGTGCTCGTGGAAATATGCCTGCAGACAAACATAGGTTGCAGATGTGTGTTATTGGAGGCGCTAGGATGTGACAAGTAGCTTTTAATAACTTCGGGGGAATGCCGTCCCAGCCTGCAGCACTATCCGTGCGAAGCTCTTTGATTATAAGCTCGACCTCCTCATCATTTGTTTCCAGTAAGACAAGCGAATTTGGCATGGATTGTGTTTTTTTAAAGAATGATTGAGAGCAGGTTTGGGAGTGTGTAATTTTATTCGCTAGGTTCCTGCCAACTTGTGTGAAGTAACGATTTACAAAGTCAACTGATTGCATGGGTGTGTGGCGGAGCTTCAGGAGTTCAGTAGGTAAAGAAGGTTTGGGTTTGGTATCTGTTATTTTTCTGATGGTTTCCCACATCTTTTTTGGGTTATTCTTAGCTTTTAGGAGTTGTTGTTTCTCATACGCAATTTTCAGTTTTTTTAATAGGTTGTTGCAAAAGTTACGATAGCGTAAGTATGTGAGTTTAAGGATTGGGTTTTCAGGTTCTTTTTTGGATTTTTTATGCAGTTTATCTCGGTTTCTTATGCATCGCAGGAGACCGACGGTAATCCAAGGCTTAATTATTCTTGCTTTGGAAGGCATAGATCTATGGAAAGTATGTTTAGCCACGATGCCTGATAGTATACCAATTAGATCGTTCGTTGCCAAGTTTGGGTCGCTGATTGTCGAGATTCTGGAGAAGTCATAGCATTCAATATCTTTTATAGCATTATTAAGGTCTAGCCGAGATGAGATAGTTTTATGTAGTTTTTTTATTGGATTACAGGACTCGAGGCTCAACAAAACGCTAGAGTGATCGGTGACAGTGGTTTCAAGTACTAAGGTAGTTGCTTTGCTGTCACTTTTTAAGAGAATATGATCCAAGCAGCTGTTTAGTCGGGTTGGAAGCTGGTGTGCTGGCAGCAGACCGTGGGATGCGACTAGATTGAGATATTGTTGCGAACGGTTATCAGAGCTGTTTGAAGAAATATTTATATTAATATCACCAATCACGGCCGTGGTATGGTAGTTCTTATATTCAAGAAGTACGTTATGGAGACTGTCAAGAAACCTATCAATATTTTTAATTGACGGTGACCTATAGAGTGCAACTATAGCCAGTTTATTTTCGATGGTGCATATTAAACAGCTGGAGTCAGAAAATTGTGGTTCGGAGACAGTAAAACTTAGATGATCCCTAATATAAATGACAATTCCATCGTTCTTGTTAGTTAAATTTTGTGTATGGTGACTTGTGTAACCCACTAGTGTAGGTATAGACATAGAATTTTTAAGCCAACATTCTGATAAGATTAATATATCACATGTGATTTTCATCGTGACTAACAGGCAGTTAAAGTCATTAAAGTTTTTGTGTATACTTCTTATATTTAAGTGGAGAATATTAAAAGAATTCGTGGAGATAACATACTTTTGGCAGTCGTCTGGAGAACATGCATACGAGACAGAGACAGAGACGTCGTCTAACTCATTATATAATTCATTTATGGTTGCCATTTAGACGATATTGTTTGTTGCGCAGAGTAATGATTGTTATTAGTGACAGGTTTTTGGAAAAGAGTGATTGTTTTATGAAGCTATTATTATATAATAAGTGTATCGCAATTTGAATTGCATATGTAGGGAACGTGTGACAAAAACATATGTCGAGTTTTGGTAGTAGTGTGAGTATAAATGTGGTAACTAACGTCGGGTAAGTGTATTCAATCTGTGTGGTGTGATGGTAGGTGAGTAAATGGTTGATATGTTTGGTGATAGGTGTGTAAGTGTAGTACGCTGCACAATGATTGAATGCGAAAGGAAATTGTACTGATTGTTGGTTCTTGAAATACACTGATTTAGAGAACATAGTTAAAACTATAAATAACGATATTCTTAGTAATAACTTATTGAGATGCTTAATTACTTTGAAAATCGTATCTAGAACTAAATATAATAAATTATACAAATAAAAGTGAAAAGAAAGACTTAACAAAAATGCAGTAATAATCTCAAAGAACAGTCATTGGTTGGGGTGCTGTTCTAGTTCGCGCAGAGTTTGTTCTGATTTGATAAGAATTTGTTTCGATCCCGCAGCTTTTCTCAAAAATATGTTGCCGTTACTACTCCAGCAAAAATCGTAATCTTTAAGTTTAGCAAATTCCTTTGCAGCAAAGAAGAGTTTCCTTAAACTTGCTGGTAAGTATTCCGATACGAAAATCGGGCGTTGCTCGCCGCTCATTCCAATGCTCAGGGTACTGAGGCGGTTATCATTGCTGTGCTTCTTGTTGAAATTGCGGGAAGCCGTTAGAAATTTATTTTTCATGGTAACGTTGTTAAGTTCGGCGACGATTGGTCTGACCGTACCCGGTTTGCCCGGAAGTCGATACACATCACGTAAGTTGGTACAATCAAGCGGCATATCAATTACTGTACCGACCTTGTTTATTATCGCACATAATTCCAAAGCAGATTCATTTTCCATTGATGGCACATTCCGTATTTCAATGGTGGAGGCACGAGGTGAGGAACGCTGGAGATCGTGTATTTTTGACTCGAGGTTCAATATGCTCTGTCTATATGTTTGTTTTTCCTTTTGAAGAACCTCTATTTGTTTTTGCATGTCGTCATATTGTTTATTGATAAATGTGATCGTTTTGTCAAACTCCGCATTTGATCTTTGGATAGCCAGATTTTGAGCTTTTACTTCTGCCAATTCGGATATCAGTTTATTAAGAGTTGAACTTTGTTCATTACAAAATTTGACTAAGTATGCTTCCTGGTCCGTTTTCAAGTTCAGTAACATTTGGTGTAATTCTTTTTTGAAATCATGTAATTCCGAAACTGGAGAAAAACTTGTGCGTGGGCGCTTATGACGCATTGTTAAATTTATGTCCTCGTAAGGGCTACTTGAAACCAGTTGTGGGATATCAGAGTCCGATGATGTTTGCGTTATACTTGTAGATGACATGTTAGGTGGCGGAGACCGCTGTATGCGGGGCATAGTGGCAAGCAGGTATTCCTGAGCGGCCGAACGAAACAACGTAAACAACTCGCAGTAATAATTTTAAGTAATAATTACTTGTGAAGCTCGCAGTAGTGGTGCAGCGCGGGGCGCCTGCGACGACAGCTGTTGTAGTAGTCTTGAATGGAGCGAGATGGCAATTATGAACACTGTCCTGCTTCCTCGGAGGCGAAGGCGGCGAGCGCGGGGTGGGTATCCACCGCTGCTTGCGGCGCCCGGCGTTAATTAGGCGAGGATGCCAATATGCGGTGCGCGCGAAGTGTATGTAAGTTTAGGCACTTCGCGTATTCGAATATGGGTGAAAGTCGCGTACGTACTAATTAATATTTTAAATTAAAACGAGCACACGTCTACTCGGCGACACGATAGCGGACGGAAGATCACCCTCAAATTTTATAGGCCTACACATCGTTTTTCGCAAATTTTATGAAGTAATTTAAGTATTTGCGTATGGTAATCATCATCTCATGTAGCTGAGCTGATAACGGAAGGTACAAATCCTCTAGTAAGGACTTGGCATCGACTGATTTAGTAAATTATGTTTGTGTTTGCATATCCCCGGAACTACAAATCCGATTTAAGTAATTCGTTTTTTGTTGTACTAGGTATCGTTCAACTTAGGGAATACTGCAAGTTTCATCAAAATCGGTTCAGTAGTTTTTGAGATAGGGAATAATGAATGTTAAAGATTTTAACGATGTTATAACCGGTGTTACGGATTACAAAATTCTAGTGCTCATGTAAGAAGATGATGTACTCGTATTTGACAAGAATTGTGGTTGAATATTTAAACTAAAAAGAGTAAAAACTTTTTCAAAAAAAATGTAACCGCCTTCAAAAACAGCAAAAGGGTAAAATAACCTTCAAAACTTTTCTTTCGGAAGTCGGTGGCAAAAAGACAAAATAAAAAAAAGTCACCGACTTCCGAAAGAAAAGTTTTGAAGGTTATTTTACCCTTCTTTTGTGGTTGTTTTTGAAGGCGGTTACATTTTTTTTTGAAAAAGTTTTTTATTCACAATTCACAACATTCCATAAACTGCACATTGTCCTGTCAATTTTCAATCTTTATTTCGGATCTTAGGCAATTTTTCGATGATTTCCATATCTTGATGGTTGTGACACGTAGGTATACCTAAACATATAAAATAGAATATTCATAATTTCTTAACGTACAATTTTTATTTAAACAGTGACTAATCACCATTATATTTTATTTTACATCGTTTCCTGACTTCGTTATTACGATTTTAAAGCATCTGAATATTTTATATATTTTTCATCTCACACGCTCGGAAAGATTCTATTTCTCATTCAAAATCTGAGCGCAAAACTCCATTTTGTGTTCTAGAGCACAAAGTGTTGTTCAAAATTCGAACACGTCTTGTATTTCAATTGTTTTCTACACTGACAGGCGATTGCATTTCCTCGCTTAGTAAGGTGAAAAGTTGTGTGTGTTGCGCTCGGCAGCAAAGTTATTCTGCGTCTCGTACCTTTGAAAACTTCGCTACGGTCAGGATTTTATATTTGAACCGCTCGCTCAGTTTTCAATTCAAGTACTCGCGCCAAAAATCAACTTTGCAGCCTTGCTTAACAAATAACTATTTATACAGAAACATTCCCGGGAGGATTGGCGGTAGCGACCTTGTAATTAATGAATTTATGTTCTTTAGACATTTTAACAATTGTTCCATTCAGTGTAGATAGAAGCCCCACATCCTTTGCTATGATGTGTTGAGCAAACCCATCTGATCTTATTCTTAATGGACGCTTTCTTAAAGAAAGTATAGGGGCCAATCCAAATCAACGGTTTTCCTTTCTGAGATCGCAAGAGCTGAAACCCTGTCAAATATATGTTATTAAAGCCTGTTACACGACACTCAGTTCGTTTTGTTTACTACAATCTTAAAGGCCATCAAAGGTACTTAAGTATCTGCAAAATAAAAAACTTTTTAAAAAAAAATGTAACCGACTTCAAAACAACCACAAAAAAAGTCCAAAATGACCTACAAAAAAACTTTTCTTTCGAAAGTCGGTGACTTTATTTTTTATTTCATTGACTTTTTGTCACCGACTTTCGAAAGAAAAGTTTTTTTGTAGGTTATTTTGAACTTTTTTTGTGGTGGTTTTGAAGTCGGTTACATTTGTTTTTGAAAAAGTTTTTTATTTTATCCTTTTTAGTTTCACTATTCAAGCCAAATTATTGTCAAATACATAATTTTCTTCCATGTGCACTAAAATTTTGTAATCCGTAGCACCGGTAATAACAACGCCCATGTATGTATGTACACAATGAGCTAAAAATAAAAACTACTGCACCAAACTAAATGAAAATTTTATGGAACCAAATGGCAGATATACTGTATCAAACAAAAAAGAATCATCGAAATCGGACCAGAAACCTCGGAGTAATCGGTGTAGACAAAGTTGAAAACTCTCTTAGGTTTTTATTGATTTTTCAAAAAGTGCTAGTCCGATTTCGATAAAATTTTGATGGGACCATTTCGGAAGTATACCCTATCCAACAAAAAAAATATTTTCAAATCGGTTGTTAAACGACGGAGTTATGCCCGAACAAACATAAAAAAAAATACTAACATCCGAATTGAGAACCTCCTCCTTTTGGAAGTCGGTTAAAAATATCTTACTTGATACTTTCTTGTATTATACTATAACTAATCAACATAGATTGACAATACTATATTTGTATTATTTTAATCAAAAAAGGTAAAATAGATTAAAACATCTAACTAATATCTAATTAAAACATAATTTTACTTATTTTGTGCTCATTCACAAAACAAACAAACAACCTCGTTATTATTAGTAGTCTTGATGGACATCCGAAGCGCTCGTGTGTCGCACAGCGCCATCTTTTGTTATCTGAACATATTCTATTAATTCTATACTTTATGTCACCGATCATAGGCATGTATTTACCTAATGAGTGTGTAATATTTCAAAAAAATGCAAAAATGTAATTAACGGCACTAATTGAACAATTTGTTTAGGTTACATTAGTTTAGGTTACATTACATTACCCTGAAGTTCGGTTTGGTTTTGTTCCTTTAAACCCTGGAAACAGAAATAGAAGCCCCGCAAAGCCAGGCTTTCTGGATCCTTCTTAGGATTTTTTTTATACCAGAAAAGAAGGTTAATTTCTACAATACTTTGTAATACACAATTCGGTGAGTATTTATTAAATATGGATAAATACCAAAAATCGAAATACCTGATGGTCTGGCAGGTATTTTGATTTTTAGGTAGTATTTTTTTATTGTTGGAAGACATTGTGACGAAACAGACAAGACAGGTATTCCGCCGTTGGAAAAATAAAACCGCTAATATATGCTATCACTTATAATGACTGTTTTTTTTTAAATACTTAAAAGCAATAGTTAATATTCAGTACAAATCTCAGAGTAACTCTAACATAACAATTTTATATAATTTATTTACATGAATTCAATGAACCTGATCAATAAAAAATACTTTATCACTTTTGCATATCGTCGCATTAGAGTGAAAAAAAAATATTTTTTTGATTTTCTAAGAAGAGTACCTCGCGACGCATCTTGATCTCACTAATTGGTTCGTTCGATATTCTTAGTGCCATCTATGATCGTAAACCCAGTTTGCATGCCTCATGTTTTACAAGTTTTACGAATATGAAAAATAAAACAAAAAACCGAAAAATAAGATTTTATGAACTTCGGACAATCTATAGATATCAAACAGTTCCGATTATGAAAGCAGGTTACATTGCCATATAGATTAATAAAGAAACTAAAATACGCCGTACAACAGTTGTTTGTTATGCAAGGCTGCAAAATTGATTTTTGGCGCGCGCGAGTACTTGAATCGAAAACTGAGCGAGCGAAGGACTCTAAGATTGAACTGCAAGCAAAGCGAGCGGTTCAAATATAGAATCCTGAGCGTAGCGAAGTTTTCAAAAGTACGAGACGCAGAATAACTTTGATAACTTTGGTAACTAGCGCGCAAAATGGAGTTTTGCGCTCAGATTTCTAATCTTTCCGAGCGTGTGAGGTGAAAAGTTACTTCTTTTACACTTACGAGGTTTTCACTCTAAGGCGTCGATATTAGAGATTTTACTGTTGAACATAATTTCATAATTTATGAGATGTCATACCTACCGTCATTTTAGGTTTTTAATAGTGGTTATGATTACCCTTATAAAGAATGATTTCGTTATTAAGGGTGACCAGAGACACCTCACAACCGGTGTAAACCCTGTGCTTGCAATACCAGCGCACGCGCGGACCAGTTTTCCTTTTACAGTAATACACGAACCCATCCTTTTCTAAACTGTATTTATTTAATGAAATGTCTGGAATGAAAGAGACGATTATAAACATTAGTAAAAAGACTAGATCGATGTAATTTTTATTTAAAAAAAAAAATGGCACTTCGAATTTGTGAACTAAATTCAGTAAATGATCATTATTTAATATCATAATAAAACAATTTAAAATTATGCAAAAGTTATGCGAATCAAATTTATGCCAAAACAAATAAGTCCTTAACATAATTATGCCAACATAAAATGTATGCCTTAAAAAAATATGCCGAAGTATTATTATGCTAAAACAAATTGTGCCAAAATCGTTATGCCGAAGTATGTTAGAACAAAGAACATAATGCGAAAAGAAGGGATCCCAATATAATTATTCAAAGGTCCTGGAGTGTGTGTTCGTGATGCCCAAATTAGACAACATGTTGGCTGTTAACCACCAGTTTTGCCTTGCATCCTATACTTTTGTGCGAGGAGCATGTCCTGTGGTTTGTTCCTTTCTTTTTTAGTGAAATAAAAATTCCGCGTTTAATAAATTTTGACAGGCCTGTTGGTCTAGTGGTTAGTGACCCTGACTGCTATGCGCCGGAGGTCGTGGGTTCGATTCCCACCCAGGACAAATGTTTGTGTGATGAGCACGATCATTTGTTCTGTGTCTGGGTGTAATTTATCTATGATATGTATGTATTTAGAAATATTTAAGTATGTTTATCAGTTGTCTAGTACCCATAACACAAGCTCTGCTTAGCTTGGGACTAGATGGCGTTGTGTGATAGTTGTGGAATATTATTATTATAATAAAATTACGTATCTAAAACATCCTTTTGCCCGATAGAACAGCGTATCTTGATTGCGTATTGAAAAGTCTTCATCTTATCATCAATTTGAAGGTGAGTGAGTGCCGGATGACTATGTGTAAGGCGAGCTTTGACAACTCGATGATCTCCGTCTAACAATAATCTTGCTCGACATTTCTTGTAGTTGACAGAGGAACAGCGCCAGTGGGATGTACCTTTTTTCATTGGGGTATACGAACGTTGGCTGTATGTGAAACCTTTGTGTAGTATCAAATCTTTACCTCTTTTTGACTTGACGAACATGAATTCTGGAACAATTTCAGATAGACCATTATAGAACCCTTTAAAAAAAAATCAGGGCGCATAACCAGAAAGTTGGCAACGTCGCTAATAGCTGTCAAATATTTACAAGTTTTAATTTATTTGGCAATGTTACTGAATGGAAATAAGAAATATGGCTCGGTAGTGCACTAGAAAATTGATATAGGAATGCAATTAAAACACTGAATTTGATGTTATAACCGTTTCTGGTGTATAAAAGGCATTTGGAAAGTTTCCAAATGCTTTTTTATGTATAAAACTATATAGTCGGTGTTATATTAATATTATTGCATTCCGTAACCAAATTTTTAGTGCACTACAGAGCCATATTTCTTATTTTCATACAGAAAATTTATAAAATTAATCAAAACTTGTTAATATTTGACAACTATTTGCGACGTTGCCAACTTTCAGAATAAGCGCTCTTAGAATTGCTTCAGTTTTATTTAAATAAATAAATGCTCCAAATCTCATCATAATTGAAAAAACCAAAATGTACGCACCGGGATTTACAGCTTAGTACGACCGTTATTCCTAATGCACACAGAGTGGCTCCGTTCAGACCAATTGAGCCTGATAACTTGAGTTACCTGAGACCCTACTGACTTTACATAGCCCTATCGCAATAACCTAGCACCCTAGTTACCCTAGTGCCCTAGCCTACCATACAGACTGCACCGTTTTACAAGAAGGAAGTCTGTTACAAGGAGACGTACGGTAACAGATGGAATTTGGGTAGGGAATAAGGTTTGTGTACGTCGTGCAATGAACACAGAAAATTATTTTCACTGCCAATTCCACAGACTAATAGGATTGATTACGGCTATGGGTGCCTTGGCCATAGTGAAGGAGTAACGGAAGATGAAACAAACTCGGCTCCAACTTGATGACTAATTTATTACAATTATTAACTTTTATTATAAACATAATTTAAGGTACATACACATTGATGACTACTTTCACTACTCCATACTTACTCTAATCTTATTAGAATTAAGTATAGCTTGATTATACGAATATGTAGTAAGTTAAAATCCTCTCTATTAGACTTTAAAATATTTCCCATAACGTATTACAAACTGGGGTGGTGGATGATTGTGATCATGATTCGCCATCTTGATGGTATTATCGTCAAATAATATTATTGAAGCTCTGCACTTTTTGCTCTGCAACGATGAGCATCGCCAGTGGTTGGTGCAAGCTCTCGCAAACTTTCGTTGGTGCCAGAAAGTGTAGCCGTAAGCCAAGAGTAACCGGGTACCATGATTTGTATCTACAAACTGGTAGTACCCTGTAAGCAAAACAATGTTTTCATAGTGTGGCAACGTATAATTTGATATAAATAAATGTTTTAGCAAATAAAATTATCTCTAAGAAATAACTTAATGTTGTTAGTATACTTAAAAAATAAACTACGAACTCGATCTGAAGAATACATAATTATATTATTAAGACAGTTTAGGTACAAATCTACGAGTATTCACAAGGGTACATAAATTGACATATTAACATAGTAAAACCTAAACAGAAGACATAGTGTATTTTGTGGGATCAAAGACGAAGTTACTTGAAAAATTGAAACATCACTTTTTAAAAAATTACCTTTATATGTACAGTCACGAGCAATAGTATGTATACACTAAGCAGTATTCAAAAGCGATGTTCTGCTAACATATTGATTAAACTTTTGCCTTTTCATTAGACTTCTATTTTGGCAGCCACACTATTTCGAAAAAGGGTCTTATTTCAAAGTGGAAACCAGTATTTCACGAGTAAATTGCGTTTGAATTTTGTTAAGTGTATACATGTTATTGCTCGTGACTGTACCTACATATAACTTTTCCACACCAGGAATTTCTCCTGTGTGTGTGATTTAATGAAATTGTTACCAAAAACAAAACACAAATTACGATTTCATAGCCACTTTGTCAACATTCCAAACCATTCTTTACTTTATTCTGAAACTCATTCCTGACATAGATTTGGGTACATGGCAGTGATCCACGTTACCAGACATAATTTTACCATGATTATTTACAACTAGTTTCGCATTACATTGTTTCACAGTACATTGCCAGGAAGTAGTTCGTTAAAGAGTGGCAATTGAAACTGAAAGTGTATTCTTTGTAAAGAATTTCTTGCTTTTCTGCAAATGTATGTACTTATAAAATTAATATTTAAAAATAAGATTGTGACAAAAGGTTTATTATTGAAAGCTGAGTCCTTCGCCTAAAAATATAATCATAATAGTTAGTCAGACCAAAAGTCAAGTACTTAAAATCATGTAAAAAATAAAATTATCCTAAAAATATAACAGTATTAGCAAACAAAATATGCAATATTCTAAATGGGATAAGGCCCGTATCAGACTGCACACATCCCTTTATTAAATTCTAAAATAATGTCCATGCCTGACACGAAATTGTGGTGCCGGATGACTATGTTTGTCACTGTTCAAAGATAAACATATTCGACCAAACTCATCTACTATAAGTTTTGCTTTGCACCGTGTCTTCGTCTTGCTTGTACATTGCCAGTACGTTGTTCGATTTCTAGCAGACTGATGACCATAGCAGTATGTGTAATCTTTATACAGAATCAACTGCTTGCCCTTTTGTGAAGTGATGTACTTGAAATCTGAAATGAAGTAATGTTTATAAATTGATGAAAATGAAATGGATGAGTTTTCAGTGACTTTCCTCATAGTATCTAGTTCATTTCAACAGTTTAAGCGCCAAGTCCACTTAGGAATAGTTTATATCTGTTCATCACAACTGTTTTTATTTTGTTTTTTTTTTTGTACATGTCATAACATCTCTACGCTGTGACTATAATATATTATAATGTTACTTGTTACTTACATTTAAGATATTAATTTGATTAATACTGTTTTGTTTGCTGTGTTTACAGCCCTATATTGTACACTTAGTCTAAACTACGCCTGTATTTACCTAAGTGTAACAATTGTTCGTAAGCCAAATAAATATATAAATAGTAAAAGTAAGGAAAAAAGGAATCAGTAGAGATTGTCTACAATTTAGTTAAAAAACTGCTGTCAGTTAATTTTTAGTTATATTATAGAACAATGTGTAAGTAGTAGGTACATAATTTTAAAAGTAATTTTACACGGGTTTTTATTCTGCAATAACACCGCTTCATCATAGTATGGATCGGAGTGGGTAGCATAGATCTATTTTTTTTTTTGTATACCTATTTCAGAAATCTGTATACCTAATAATAAACCAATCGGTACCGAATCTTAATGACGTTTTGTTTCGAATCTTAATACTAGAAAAAACTTCAATACTAGTTTATATTCTATAATAGTTGCCATTACTGATAAAGTATTGGACAGGTAAATGGTTGTGCTCTAGGTCGGCAGATACAATAGCATTCCGATCATCTACAACTAGTTTTGCTTTACATTTTTTCACGGTGCATGGCCAATAGAAAGTATTTTTAGTAGGAGCCTGGTGAAGTAGCCTGTATGTGTATTCTTTGTACAGAATCAGTCGCTTGCCCATTCTTGATTTGATATACTGGAAATCTGAAAAAAAACTAGCTGCTAAATAGTGAAAAATGAATGAAGTTGCAGTGATTAAATGTTATAAAAATATTAGGGTTTAATTCGGTGAGACAAAAATCCAGGCTTGGAGGCAGGATGCAGTCCTACCCGCCCCCCTCATGCATAATATATATGCAGGAAAGGCGATGCATGATTACTGCATCCTGCATCCAATCCTGGATTCAAAGCTAATTTTTTTCACAACATTTTTAACGTCATGGATTACCGCACAGTAACGCCTGATTCCATAATTTATCTGGAATTGCAGTAGTGAATAAATATGGACTTTAAAAATATTAAGATCACCAAACATTTTCAAAACGAGCGTTTTTTTTCGAATTTCCGCTATTAATGAAACGACTGTATTACTTAGAAATAGTAGTGGCAGCTCGAGCACTCCCGTCTGATGACAGCAGATAATTTTCACATTGCATGGTCGCGCCGGCTACCACTACTCATTAATTTATTGATAAACCAATTCGGTTTCTTAAACTACACATAACATCATTATGATAATTTAACACTACGACGTGAATGTTAATCTTAATAACTATTTCCTTAAGTATTAACTTTCTATAATGCATATATTAAATTATATTATTTATAACAACAAAAATATAAAAAGGAAATCGTAAAAACAATCAGTAGCCTTTCAGTAGATTTTCCCGTTTAAATACCCAATAGGACCACCTGGTCCTATTGGGTATTTAAACGGGAAAATCTCTTATTACGGAATGAGATAAAACAATAGAATAGCTATTATACCAACACTATACGATACCATACCATAGACGAAAACAGAACTTACTACGATAGACTAGGTCTTCTATCTTGTGCTAAATTGGATACATGAGGACCACAACCAAAGCAGAAACGAACAAAATACACGTGTTTCTGTTCCAATAATAATAATAAAAATAAAGGTCAGAGCCTCGACCAACACCTTAAGAAGCTCTCATTGTGCAGTTGGCTCAAGGGCTTGATGCAGAAAGCAGTTCACAACACTGAGATCGCTCAATTTAGTTCTCCGTTCTTAAACGAACCAATTCGTTCTTTTAGTTCGTTAGTTCCTAGCTCGTTTAGACCAATCAAATCTGTCTTGGTCATTAGGTCACCGGTCCTATGTGAAATAATTCGTTCTTTCAGTTCGTGTTCCACACTTTCAGTCTTCGCAGCAGGAGCAGTTTCAAAAAGGATCGAAGTATCTGCTGAAGATTGAATTATTTTAAGGCAGTTCGTTCGTTTTGACACTGCTCCTACTGCGACAGATCATCGAACCCTGTAGGTACATTGTACATTTACTTAAAATTGACGTTACCTTTACTCATTCTGTCATGAACTAACGAACTACGGAGCGGGAAATGTAGGATCTAGTTCGCCTAGTTCATCTGTGGGAGCAGTTCTTTCGAACTAGTTCATTCGCGAACTACACAACACTCCACGGTGCGCATAGTGAGGAGATTCCTCTCTCTGGAACCCTAACCACCGGCAGCTTGGACCCTGTTCCCGATACTGTCGGGCCTCCGGCTACTATTTTTACTCCACCCACTATTATTTATATTTTAAAATGTTTTTATTTATTTTTTTAATAATATTTAAAAACTTAACAAATATGTTTAAAAATGAATAAAGGAAATAAAAATAAAACTTAAAGATCTGTAACAATCTAGATTCTAATATACTGTCCATTGCTGAAGAAATATGGTGGCGGTGGATGGTTGTGCTGATCTCGCTTACCAGGAACGATGTTACCATCATCATCAACTACAAGTTTCGCCTTACATTTACGTGTGGTGCATGCAGAACATTGCCAGTAACTAGTCCGTTTCGTTGAGGAATGACTGTTAAAGCTGTATGTGTATTCTTTGTACAGAATTAATTTGTTGCCTCTTTTTGAAGTTATGAACTTGATTTCTGAAATAAGGAATGTTATTATTTAGCTGAAAAGTACATTATCAATAAAGTAAACTACCTTATTAGTACAGTACCGTATTTTTATGAAAAGACTTCGAGCGTTATTCTAACTTATAGAAGTACTTACGTGAAGAGATTTTATTGAAATACAAGTACAAAAATGTCTACACAGTTTGTATTACGATAACATATTATGAGGGTAGACACCATAGAAGTAACTTTTACAGAACAACATTAAATACATAGATGGGCAAATTGAACAGCATTCTACACGTCCGTTTCAATGACAAGGCTTTGGTTTTACCTACAATTACATATGGGGTGACTGGTAATTAGTGAACGATACTTAAACACGTGATTGTGCTCATGATAACAAACAATTTTTATTATGGGAGCAAAGCCGAAATCGTGAAAAAAATATCAGCTGTTCAGTACATTTATGTTTGCCTAATGTACTGAACAGCTGATATTTTTTTCGTGTTTAAGTATCGTTCACTAATTACCAGTCACCCTATAATACTTAAAATCTCTTTTGATCTGACTTCTTCTTACTCTGACCTTGTTAGAACTTCAGAGGCCTTACCATGAGCTCTTAACGCGATCCAGTTTTGGCTGTGGGAAAGAGACAGAGCTATACAAGTCGTCTAGCGCCATCTCTTTCCCACAGCCTATTCGGCTCTACATCGGGAAAACAGAGTTCTAGCCAGTTTTATCCTTGTTCATTATTTTTAAAAGGATTTTCTTTCTTTTCGCTTCGCATAAATTCAGAAACCATATCTTTTGTAGGTATACAGGTTCTTGATTTTAAAACTTAATACTCGTAAGGATGAGAACTTTTTTTTTTAGCGTGGTAAAATCATCAAATGAGTCCTCCCACCCCGGGCAGGGCGGGAGGGACTGTCAGACTTGTACTGACTAAAATCCACGGTGTCCTTCAATAGCCCTTTATGTTCCGAGGTCACGGTGAGGAAATGAAATCCCGCGACCCCGGCAGGCTTTGGCCCTCTGAGAGGGGGCCCCGTCATTTTTTGCTGACGCTCTTTGAGGCGCGCGTGGAACACGACGCGCTGTCGACCCGGGCATGGTCCATGGTCGGACAGCGAGTTGCCCTTTACTCGCTGTCCGCATGCCCGCGCCTACGGTGGCCGGAGATCGTCTACCGACGTCCGACGCCGCGGGCGTCTAACAATCTCGCGGCCCGCCTCCTCCTTCACGAGCATTACTGCTTCGCAGAAGGAGGCGACCGCTTCCCACTCCGTCTCGCCCCGCAGCATGGCCACAACCAATGCCGGGCGCGAGAGGTCTCCGCCTATCGCCGCTTACACGTCGGTGCTACGCCCAAGCGGGGCAGTCTTGCACCGTATGCTCTACTGTGTCCTCTGGGCGATCTTCGCAGTGGTGACACCCGGGCGTTTCTTCCCTCCCTATCCGACACAGGTACCTCCCGAAACTTTCGTGTCCGGTGAGGACCTGCGTCATCCGATAGGTCAGGACGCCGTGACTTCTCTCCAGCCACTCCTCAAAGAGGGGTCTTACCGCCGCGATTGCGGCGAGCCCGAAGGATGAGAACTTTGAAAGTTTTATTAATACTTTCTGACATATTTTCCATTCTTGATATGGAACTTGGGTGGCAGGTGATTGTGGTACTGGTTGGATGTAATGGTGCCACTACCATCAACGGATATCGTCGCCTTGCAGCCTTTTGTGGTGCGGCTTGAGCAGCGCCAGTAGGAGGTGCCTTTCACATGAGAGTATTTACCACAGAAGAATGGATACTCTTTGTACACAATTAACATCTTGCCTCTCTTAGAAGTGATGTATTGGACATCTGAAACATAGAGACGTTAAACATATTCAAAGTAATCAGTTGTTGATTTCATCAGTTAATCAATTAATTTATTTGAATATACAATTAAACTACTTTTTCTAAAAGATTGAAAGAATTATAGAGATTGTACTATGATAAAAGCAACAACAGTTTTAGTTATCACACAGAAACGGGTTTATTCCACTTTGTTCACCTCGGAAAAATATCTGGATGAATAAAGGCGACTTTTCTTAAGCGATTTAGTGCATTTTGGTGTCCGCAATCCACCTGGGCCTCAAGTCTGCTAATTTTATTTAACTCACATGCTATTGATATTCAATTGAGACTCAATCACGACTCCATTACGATTAGAACAAATTTGGTATTCTGCAAAAACTTGTATAAGCTTAATAGAGTCGTAATGGAATCGTAGTGTAATTGTAATTGACTCTCAGTTGAACAGTTATAAGTATTGCCATTAGAGAGTAGAATACCGATAAAGTCCACAATCGATTTACAATTGTAACACGATTGAAGAGCAGACTAGCAAATATTCTGATAGCAGTTCAATGGAATGTCACTGGAAAACCATTGGTCTTAAATTAGTAGCAGAATATCAAATGTAGCTAAAACTGCTACTGAGATCCAATTGATATTCAATTGAGTCATTACTAAATTAGCAGAATTGGGGCCCTGGGTGATATCACTTAGGTGATATTTTTCCGAGGTAAATTGAGGACACCAATGTTGTCCAAGTGGAATAAACCCAGAAACCTTATGAGGCTAATTGGCTTATGGCTGCATAGATTTTGAAATAAATTGAAAGACGGTGATATACTTACTACGACCTAACCTAAAGGATAAAGGGTTTATATTCCAGAAATGTGATCGTGGGCTTAACCGCGACTAGTTTTAGCATTAAAATGACAAATCAAGTCAATTTTGCCATTATTTTCATATTATATTATTAGCCAAATATCCAGAAAATTTTAACTAATGACTTTAACATGTCAACATGTATTGAGTACATATAGATGAACAAAAATTAGTTTAAATTATTAAATTTCAGATATTTTTTTTTCTGTAGACTAGTGTTATTGTAAATAATAACACCAGACATAAAAATAGTACCTACTCTCTTTATGTTTCTCTATTAATTTGCAGCAAGATTACATGGGGAATACCAAATTAGATAACACTAAACCTATTTTCAACAAAAACGACCAATATGTAAACTAAACATTTATTCCAATAATTTAAGTACAGGCGGTTGATGATTATGAGATAATATTCCATTGATAATGATGTTACCGATCTTATCTATTACTAGTTTTGCTTTACAACTCTTACTACGACTGGAGGTGCAGATCCAATGATCAATGGGCTGCGACAACAGTGTTCGCTGAAAGAAGTATGTGTAGCCTTCGAGCAGTATTAGATCCTTGCCTGTTCTTGATTGTATGTACCTGAAACCTACAAAAAAAACTTATTTAAAATTGAACATGAAAGAAGATTTTAGCTCTCTTATTTGAACTCTCAAGGGCTCATGTACACGACGCCGCCGCCGCGCCCTGCGATGCCATTCACTAGTGTTTGATTTATTTTTTATTTAACCGACTTCTAAAAACGGGGGTTTCTCAATTTGACAGTGTAAGTCCGTGTATATGTTTGTTCGCGGATTAAGTACTCCGTGGTTTATGAAACAGCCAGCTACGTATTACTTACACATGTCTAGTGGTGTGGTAAAATCACGGCGCGGCGGGCGTCCGTCGTGTACTTACATGAGCGCTCACGTATGTCAGCTATAGCGCATCTCTCAATTTTTTTAAGGGGCGCATATCATAGAGCGCAGCAGGCATTTAGAGTGATTTCCCCCCCTCCTGTCACGTGGCATCACAGCGCTTTTCAAATGAACTTCGCTGACCCCGTTGGAAAACGTACCACCTTGAGCTTATTCTAGCCTAGTACTTTGGCAGGCCATTTAGAGTTACCTTATCCCCGCGCTGCGTGTCACGTGGCGTCAGAGTGCAAGACATATAAGCCGAAGCATTGAAGAAAGGATTCTAAAATGGCGGCTTGTACTTGCGTTGACAGATACTACAGTCAGCATATAAGATTTTAAATTAAAGATTTTTTCAAATTAAAAATAATAAAAACAAGACTGGGTCACAATAATTTCTCAAACTTAACCTAACAATAAAACAACAATAATCAACAGGTAACAACGGAAAAATAACAGAAAACTAAAGTAAATATTCTTAAAAAAGATCACTGAGCGCGTCAAGACATCATGACTAATTTTTTTTCTGCTTACGCTACTCGCGGGAGTGAGTATAGACGGCACTAGTGTGCGAGCGAGAAAACACGATAAGCGCCGCCATTTAAGAATCCTTTCTTCAATGAACCAGGTTATACCACCTTGATCTTATACTAGCCTAGTACTTTTGCTGGTTAGTGACATTCTATCAGTTTATAAGCATAGCTCGAATTTAAAAACTTTTTACTTTTGAAAAATGCGCAATACAAAGCGTCTCAAGGAGATATCGACACGGGCATATTATTGCATACCTTCATGCATTTTTATTTCGAGAAATTCTTTGAAACATGTTTAAAATTCATCTCTCTTCAATTTATTTAATAAAAAACAGTGTATCCAAGTTAAAGCACAAGTTACTTGTGCACTAAAAGTAAAAGTAACATAATTATTATTAGAAAAAAATAAAAAAAAACAAATAACAAATCTTTATGTAATGCAAAAAGAATATCATATCAAGTAAGGATCGAACCCGAACCTCGTAGCTTACCAGTCCCGGCGTTCTTCCGTTCGGCTACGCGGTCCGCTGAGTAAACATTTAAAATAGCTGTTCATAAACTATGTCATGATTTTTCATTGGTTCTGATAAAATACAGCAGAGGACGAAGCTTTATCTTTCACATTTTATGTAATCCTGGTACTATCGGGACAAATGCATGCAAATTTTACGACTCTCCTATCAAACTATAAAGCTGCGTTTCCACCAGAGATGTGCGAGGATGCGTAGCTAGGGATGTGTTTGTAAAGAACCAATAGAATCGCTTCATTTACCTCGCTTTGGTCAGCACAGCTCTGGTGAAAACGGCTGAGCGGAGCTAGATTTTTGCGCATACAAAACAAGCGAGGGATTTGTTCGAGGGATGTGTGAGAGGGATGTGTTGCGAGGGATGTGTTGTGTCTTCACTCCCACTACACCGCACCCTCGTCGCCACATTTCACAGCTACGCTACACATCCTCATAGGCACATTTTCATGCACAGCTTTGGTGGAAACAACCACACCTTTTACAGCACAGCTAAACATCCTCGCACGACACATTTCCATCGCACATCTCTGGTGGAAACGCAGCCTTACTGACTGAAGTGAAGCGCTGCGCGCCGGCCGTGACAATTTATAAGGGGCCATAACTTGTCCTGAATTCAGGATCCGATATTCAGAATATGATATATAGTAAGAAACTTAGTCGCCAAAGCATGTACTAAATCGTGTCCTAATTAGGATGCTACTCGTCCTAAATGCAATTACACTTTCCTGAATTCTGGACGTCCTGAATATCGGAGCCTGAATTTAGGACAGTGTAAATTGCCCCTTATGTTTTGAAAGTCTAAAATAGTTTGAAACACCGCCGTGATGATATCTTGCGTAATATGTTTGCCTGGTAAGATTGTCAAAAATGCCCTTAAAAATGATTGAAGGAACTTCGTGAAAATAAATGTTTGTTTACTTACACTAATGTCAAAGAAACTCTTTCATATCTATGATCGCCTAGTACCAAAAACTTCGTGTATGACTTGTTAGAGCAGTGTTGTATAGTTTATGTGGCAGATTAGATAGAGACAAAGATACCATAAGAGAGAAACATCGAAGATATCATGGTGTCTCTGTCACACGACAGTGACAGAAATATACTTTGATGCCGCCTGCACTGTGTCTGTAATGTAACCGTTGCGTTTTATGCTTTCCTGTTAACGTGGCTACAAAATTACACTAAATGGTTAAAACTCAGAAATAAATGATATTACGTATATTATATCGATCACTAGCGGGGGGAATGGCGCGAGCCAGCAAAAGCGACACAGGTCCTACCTCGGACACGCCTCGCGGGCGACTGAAGCAATGCACGTAGGGCACGTCGTTATATAGTTAAGGGTAAAAAAAAACAGAAATATTTAGAAAAAAAGTAACCGGAAATTCCTCTGACAAACATCATTACCTATCTATTGATATGTTTTTAGGACCAAAAGCATGGTCTACTTCAAGTACCACTGAAAAAACGTTAAAAAAATCTCTATTTTCGCGATTTTTTTTGATCAAGGCAAGTTATAAATATCGCGTTTTCAACTGCAAATTAATTTAGATAGTTCATTGAACTACAACATATATTTTTTTCGGATCGAAAAAAAGAATATTTGATTGTTTATTTTTGAATCAAAAATAGGTCGATTCCTGATTACCTGGCCTTAAAACGCGCATTCTTATTATCGATAGATTTCCAATATTTTGGAGGCTATGTTTCAATCCCACTTAATAAGGAGCTCATCACTAGCTTCCTCAGCAGACTCCGAACTAAATAACTAATGAGAACCGTACAACTCATTTGCTGACTTTCCCTTTTCTCTTTGAAAAATCTTAATCTTTTTGTTACGGTACATTATATTATTAATGATTTCTTAGCTTTATTTTTTTAATTTGAAACAAGGTATTTCTATCTAAAGAAAACACACAACTAAGATTTTTTTTTGGTAAAGTTCAATTTTATTATTTTTCTCAACTTATTCTGGTGATGGTCGAGGGACTTACGATATTACCGTGACCCTGGAACGTAAAGGGCTATTGAAGGACACTGTGGATTCAGTACGAGTCTGACAGTGGATCCCGCTCTGCCCTGGGTGGGAGGACTCATTTCACGATATTACCACGATAAAAAAGAAACTTATGCTAGTGATCACAAACTTTTTTGATGTTTGTATGCTGCACAGTTGCACACTGCACAAGAATACAATAAAACATCGGTTAATCTGGGCACAACTCTCTTTCGTAAAAACCATTGCTCTTAGTGCGTCTTTGTTTTTTGTAACAGTAACAACGATTTTTGCCACCTAACCAACGACTATTTATTACTAGACTACGCATTGCACGATCTAACGAACAAAACTATTCTGCCAACTCGCTGAGGTACTACGTAAGCGAGGGGGACGGGGTACTGCGTTGTGATTGGCTAACTCAAGGTCTGTTCTGTCTCAACGTATGTTTACGGCTCACAGGATTGGTCGAAATGAGACGGATATAAGACTTTTTTGCCTAATGTGTTGGCAGACATCGGTCGCCTGTTATTAGGAGTCTAGTATTATATCGTCGTTGCACCTAACTCTCAAGCAGATAGATATCTCGGAGATTTCTTCGATAACAGACAAAATTAGTTACTTGTAGCAAAGAAAAACTTAATAGGTATCTATTTAACTATTTAATCGCAGACTAGACAGACAGTGACTAAAACATGGTTAATAACCGCAAAGAGATGAATGAAACCAAGTGCATAATTATTTATATTCTAATATTTCTTTATATTCAGTGTTTTTTACTGGAGAGTGATTATGTTCATAATTAGCAGAAATAATTTTATTGTTTTTATCATCAGTGACGAGCACAGCTTTACACCTTTTACAATTGTGAGTAGAACATCTCCAACGAGTAGTAATTTTCTTTTTATTCCTACTGCTCTGGCGTCCTTATGTGTAGTTATTGACTAGAAGAAGTGTTGCTCCTCTCTGCGATTTCACGTACTTTAAGACCTCTGAAAAATAATAGAATTATAAATGTTGATATTCAAATCGAGAAGTTGTTCTTAGCTGCAAATATAAAATAAGAAAACACAATCACAAACAATCACAACTGTGTTTTATTGTAGCTTATGGAAAAGGATATCTGTGGAAGGCTACTGGCTAAAACGGATATTTTTACAATACCCATGACATGTCCAGACCAGGGCCACACGACTACGTTACAATTAAACAAGCTTACGAGTACATTGTGTACTTTCTGACACTAAAGCCACATTTAGTCGATGCAAGAAATCATCGAGTTGCGTGCTAGTTTGACTACATTGCGTTATTCGTTTGATCAACTAAATTGATTGTCTATTAGTAGTCCGTAATGTAGTTAAACTTACATACAAGTCGCATGTAATTTCTTGAAATAGTCAAAAATAGTCAACAAAGATGCGTTATTGCTTATATACGAATATATTTCCCTTGACATACAATAAATCTCCCTGGGGGATGATTATGTTCGTAATTAGCAGAAATTATTTGATTATTGAGATTAATGAGGAGCTTAGCCCTGCATCCTTTACTGATATGAGTGGAACAGTACCAAGGAGTGTAATCCATCGCTTTTGGTTGTCGACGTCGTGCATAGCTGTAGTTGTTGATAAGTAGTAGTTGAGAACCTGACCGGGACGTGATGTACTTGAAGTTCTCTGAAAAATATGTTACGTAATATTATATGATCAAACGAACTTCCTGAAGTGAAGTTCGATCATTATTATATGAGTCGCTTCATTCGAAGATATGAGATAAAAAACCATGTAGTACCCCTAATTACTTGGTAACACTCACACAATATTTAGAGTAATTCGACGACTTGAGTTTGTTTCCGGCCCTAGTCCGCCATCTATACCCTTGCTCATTTTTTAGAGCCTTTTAATTAATTTTTATACAAAACTTTCCCAGTAAGGGATCGGGATGGGCGGGTGCTCATATCTTCGAATGAAGCGACTCATATAATAATGATCGAACTTCACTTCAGGAAGTTCGTTTGATCATATATTATATTTCGCGCTTCATTCTTCAGATATGAGATAAAAAACCATGTAGATGTTCAGAGAGGAAAGTTTTGAAATTAAAACGCAATAACAATTGTTTATGTAGTTTTATTTGCATGTTGCTCCATAACAAATAATAATATTCTATTAATCAAGAAACATAACATAACCATTACAGCCATTAAAAGTATAATCTTAATCATGGTTTTAATAACATAATAATGTTTAAACAATCTTAGATTAATAAGTCGCGATCCGATTAGGTCTCTGATGATAAGCAAACAGATTTTGCATATTCACCTTCTTTTAGAATGTGTCTATTATAGAATCGGGCAAAACAATTGGAAGAATTGGTCCAACCAGCGGTCTTTCGTATTGTCTCAATATTGACACCAGCAAGACTAGCGGCTGAGGTAGACGCGTGGCGCGTGCTGTGTGCGCCAAAAACATTGATGTCCACCCCACATTCTGACAGGACTTGTTTAATCCATCTACTGAGGGATTGTGTAGTCGCAGGTTTATTTGGTGTTTTGTAAGTTAATAAAAGGTTACTGACGCCCTCAGTTCTTAAGTTTTTAGTAATAGAAAAGTAGTCTAATAGAGCGGGAGCCAGGCCAAAATATCGTTAGTGATTTCTTCCCAAGCCGTAATTAGTAGACTACATAAGGGAGTCATATCATAAAGATTCGTGAAAGTCAGCTGCGATTCCGTTGGTGGGATAAGCAGCAATCGCCGTTCAAACACGTAGAAAAAATATTTTTTTTTAGTCATTTCCTCCCAACTGAAACCTGGTTTATATTGAAGATTACCTTGTATCACGAAGAATAAAACCAATCAGCCGACGGTACCATGGTGGAATACACGTCAGCCGGTCACTCGAACATGTAATTTTTTATTTTATTTTCAGTGATTTCCTCTCAACCCAAATTTAACCTGATGAAAGTTTACATGTAGTTATGGCTAAAAACAGACGTCAGCTGGCTGTATCTCGGTGGAAAGATCGTCAACTGATACTTTGAAAAGTACAAACAGGACTTAGGCTCTCAGCCTAAATATGCATTTAGATCAAAGTTTTGAATTCCTCCCTACAGAAAACCTGTTTATATTGACGCTTACTCAATATCACGATGAAAAAAAACATTCAGCTAATGTTTACAGACAGTTATGGATCAAAATACAGAGTTATTCTTATTAAGCTGGGCATCAGGAACATTGTGATTCCGTAAGAGATACGAAAAAACTTATTTAGATAACTTTAGCTCTTTTTTCAGTATAAAAATGTTAGCATTTTTATTTTTTTGGTCAAGTGTGAAATGTCCACTAAAATGAATTCGCTAGGAACAATATTTGGATTATACAAAATGTGCAATACCTTAAAAACTACTTAACCGATTCTCATGAAACAAACTGTACAATAGTTTTTAAAACAAGACCAACACATTAAAATTAGTTCCATTGCAATAACCCCATAAACAAAAAATTACATTTTCAAGTTACGTAATTATGATCAACATAATTATCTCATATAAGATTTATTTTTTAATGCCTTTCGACTCTGTTTCATGTAAAGATCATTTCGTTGTATCAGAAGAAAAAAATCAGGATGGCGGAAATTGGTCAAAGGACATCATTTAACATTCATCACGCTCCATACATTTTTTGGGCTTTTCTGAAAGTGCCGGCCAAAGTATTAAAAGTCGGCGATGAGACCACCGCTATGACGAGAGGTGCACGTAGTGGGAGGTGCGGCAAGATGTAGGTAAATATTGTTTGTAAGGAACCTCTCTTAAGATATTTTTCTAATCAGATTTTTTTTTATGTTATTTGTTTGTGCTAAATTATTATTAGAATACTGCATTTTATTAGAGCTAATTAAAATACATAATATCTTAACGAAACTAACTAGAAAATTGTACTGAAGTTTGATAATTATGTTGATCATAATTACGTAACTTGAAAATGTAATTTTTTGTTTATGGGGTTATTGCAATGGAACTAATTTTAATGTGATGGTCTTGTTTTAAAAACTATTGTACAATTTGTTTCATGAGAATCGGTTAAGTAGTTTTTAAGGTATTGCACATTTTGTATAATCCAAATATTGTTCCTAGCGAATTCATTTTAGTGGACATTTCACACTTGACCAAAAAAATAAAAATGCTAACATTTTTATACTGAAAAAAGAGCTAAAGTTATCTAAATAAGTTTTTTCGTATCTCTTACGGAATCACAATGTTCCTGATGCCCAGCTTAATAAGAATAACTCTGTATTTTGATCCATAACTGTCTGTAAACATTAGCTGAATGTTTTTTTTCATCGTGATATTGAGTAAGCGTCAATATAAACAGGTTTTCTGTAGGGAGGAATTCAAAACTTTGATCTAAATGCATATTTAGGCTGAGAGCCTAAGTCCTGTTTGTACTTTTCAAAGTATCAGTTGACGATCTTTCCACCGAGATACAGCCAGCTGACGTCTGTTTTTAGCCATAACTACATGTAAACTTTCATCAGGTTAAATTTGGGTTGAGAGGAAATCACTGAAAATAAAATAAAAAATTACATGTTCGAGTGACCGGCTGACGTGTATTCCACCATGGTACCGTCGGCTGATTGGTTTTATTCTTCGTGATACAAGGTAATCTTCAATATAAACCAGGTTCCAGTTGGGAGGAAATGACTAAAAAAAAATATTTTTTCTACGTGTTTGAACGGCGATTGCTGCTTATCCCACCAACGGAATCGCAGCTGACTTTCACGAGTCTTCATGATATGACTCCCTCATGTAGTCTGCTAATTATCGCTTGAGAGGAAATTGGTCACGGACATCTGTTACGGGCTCCCGCTCTATAAGAGCGTTTTAGCAGGACAAATGCTTACATTTTCCCTGAAATATGGCAAATATAGTACAGGTTGATCCCTACCTGGGGCGGATGTTTTTATAATGTCTATAACATAAATTTTAATTCCATCATCTTGGAAATGTATATTTTCAAGTTTTAGTAAGGAAAACGTCTGCATTCTATGAGCTGTACAGATTGCGAGAAGCATAACTAGTTTTTTGGTCAATTTTTCAAGCGAAATATCATTATTTGGAAACCATTTTGAAATATGATTTAAAACCAGCTGAGGATTCCATGTATTACTATACTTAGGTTTTGTAGGTTTTAATTTATATGCACCTTTTAGCAGACGTTTTATGCATTCATCAGACCCTACGTTGTTTCCTATAAAAGAAGATAAGGCAGAGCGATGAGAATTTAATGTTCCGTAACTGCAACCGTTATTGAAGCAAATACTTAAAAAAGTTAAAATAGATTGTTTAGAAGGTTCAAATATGTGTACTTTGTTTGAAATACAAAATTGCCACCATAGTTTAAGAGAGGTATTATACTGCTTAAGAGTACTGTCAGAAAATGAGGCCAACATCAGTGTCGTTGACTCTGCGCAGATTCCCCGTCGGTGAAATGACTGCCGCAGAGCCTCGCGACACCCAGGATAAGGTTCTTGTGCAATGGGTGGTATTTTCTGAAATGAGATTGTAAGATATTTTTATCTGAACTCAAGTGAAGAACCTCTGACACTATAAGACTTTGTAATAAAGGGAACCAGGCCTGTGACGGCCAATGTGGGTAAACGAGGACACCGTTTGCTTTATCATCAATAATTTTTCGAAGGCATTTCAATATTAAAGCGAAAGGAGGAAATGCATAAAAAAAATAAGACTGCCAATTTAAAGTAAAAGCGTCTACGAATTCAGCATCTGGGTCTTGTTTCCAAGACACGAATTTGTTGCATTTTGCGTTGTCACGTGATGCGAATAAATCAATGTCAGGCTGTCCAAAAAGGTCAGTAATGTTTTGAAAGGCATCATCGGAAAGAGTCCATTCCGTATCCGGGTTGACTATTCTGGATGCGGCATCTGCACGATTCTCTTTTGTATTCACATATGATGCGAATAACCATATGCGGCGTGCTTCGCACCACTGCCAGATTGTCCTCGCCAGATCATTCAGATGGGGATATTTAATACCACCCATCCTATTTATGTAACTGATTGCCGTGGTATTGTCGATGCGTAGTAAAATTGAACAGTTGGTCACTTTGTCCGCGAAAGATTTGAGCCCTAAGAAAACCGCCAT
Organism: Agrotis clavis; assembly: GCA_954870645.1. Taxonomy (NCBI): domain Eukaryota; kingdom Metazoa; phylum Arthropoda; class Insecta; order Lepidoptera; family Noctuidae; genus Agrotis; species Agrotis clavis. The sequence goes on along the minus strand of OX940928.1, from coordinate 19,912,080 downwards.
CAACTCCAAATAATTAATGTGGTGTAACTTCTCAGTTTCTTTCCAATATCCGTTTATTTTCAGATTTTTACAAACAGCCCCCCAACCCGTTTGGGATGCGTCAGTATATAGTTCTAATTTAAAATTTAATTGCCTAAATGAGTTACTAGTGGTCTCGATATTCGATGACCACCAAAAAAGGTCTTCCAATATTATTTTCGGTAAATTAAATCTACTTTGATAACTGTTGTGGTTAATTAGCGCTAAGTATTTTTGCCTTTCTAAGATCTTAGTATATAGCCACCCGTATTTTACGGCTGGGCATGCAGATACTAAAACCCCTATCAATTGAGCGAATTCACGTATGGAACAGGACTTTAGTTTAATGAATTTAATAACCAACTCTGTAATTTTTCTACGTTTGTCTGACGGTAGACTTATCGTCAGGTTAGTTGTGTCGTAGCAAAAACCAAGGAACTTGCAAGTTTTTTGAGGAGACAAGTTACTCTTGTTATAATTAACTATAAATCCTGGACAATTAAGAAGTTTTAATGTTTCTTTTACGTTATGACGACACTGGTCATACGTGTCGCCTACGCACAAAATATCGTCTAAATAATAAACAGATTTATGACCGCGATATCTGAGACATGTCATAACTTCTCTCATGACTTTAGTGTAAACACGGGGGGCCACACATAACCCGAAAGGTAGGGCACAGAATTCGTAAGTGATAAGCTTAGAGGCTTTGTAAGGTTGGAATTGAAATTTTAAATATCTGCGATGCATAGGATTTATAGGTATAAGAAAGTATGCGTCCTTTAAATCGATGGTAGCTAGATATCCGTCGCGTGGTATTAATCTGCAGGCGGTACGGTAATCTTCCATTTTAAAATGTTCGATATGAATATGTTTATTTAAAGATTTTAGATTTAATATAAACCGCTTATCACCATTCGGCTTCGGAGTAAGGAAAATTTTCGAGATAAACTGATCTGTCGTTGGTTTAGACTCAGTAATAGCTCCTAGATCTTTTAATTTTTCTATTGCAGTTAACATATCGTGTTTTTCATTGGCTGAAAAGTTATTCTGTGGGATATGACATTGAGTTACCGTCGATTTAAATGGTATCATGTAACCGTTTTTAATCCAATTTAGCACTACTTTATTGTTTGTTATTTTTAACCAACAATCGTAAAAATGGGTAAGTCTACCCGCATGTACCTGTGCTAGCGGTGATTTTGCGCTGGTGCACGTGATTTCTCTTGATTCGGAGCTCGTGGTGGCAGTGATGTCGAGTTGTATGGGCGACGGGCAAACGACGCTGACGTAGGCTTCCTGTAAGCTCCTCGCCCCCCCCTGTTCCCCTGCGGGTACCGGGGAGGCATTGTCCAGTTTCCCTGGAACGATGCTGTACGGGAACTAGCTTGAGAGACTGCTGCCTTAGGTTTTGATGAAGGCTTCTTTATTTGAAGGCCTTGTTTTTCAATCGCCTTGGTGGCTTTTATTTTTTCCGAGAGTGACGAACCAAACAATGTCTCGTCCCTTTCTGATTCATTTATCATGTGCAAAACCGATTTATCCAAGCTAGGTGTGATAAGTTTTATGCGATTATTTGTGATTAAATTATGAGAATCACATAATATTCGGCACCCATTGCTCAGGTGTTTCAAGACCTGCACTTTATCGTCAGTCTTTAAAAGGATATCCATGGCTTTATTAATGGCAGTGATGCCCAGACCTAATTGTTGTTGCGAAGACGCAATTGTCTTATCGCGGTTGCGTACCATATCAGGGACAGCTGCAGAAATCTCTGCGTTTAGCTTTGGTGCCTGCAATAACCTACAATTATCCGGCACTAAATACTCTTTTAAGAGTTTTTGTTTCGAATCTCCTTGCAGTCCTCTTTTCAGAAGAGGTAACCATAATTTTGTTAAATTATCGTGAATATTATCCCCGTATTCGGGGGAATCCGATGTTGTTTCCCCAAGGGCAGACAAAAGATCTGGGTCTAAATCGTTGCCAGTCGTAACCTCCCCCTGTTGGTTAGAATTCGACTGGTCGGTGTTCGGTTCAGTGTCGATGACGGGTTCGGTCGATACGGCGTCCAATACTTCTGGCGTCTCTTTTTGGCACAATTCTTCATAATTCTCCTCAGAATAGTGTTCATTACCTAAAAATACATTTTGTATATTAGGTTTATGAAGGAACATTTTTTTTTTTTTTTTTTTTTTTGAGGTTAGACATGTTTCCTTTTTAGGAATAATTTGCAGACTAACGATACAAATCTGTTTAGAGTGTTCGTATTTTCTGCTTATTGTCATCGTTGATGACTCGCGGTCAACCCCGATGCAAAAAATAACGACGAAGATTCTTTGAGTTTTGGATAAATGTCAGTGTTATTGACTCGCAGTCAATCCCAAAGCACATCCGAAACGAATTTTCGTCAAAAAATACTAGTTATCACTTATTAATTACATCACAATACTTAAATAAAAAGTATATTTTATGTAGGTGACCTACCTTCATTGTCGGATTCTGATGAACTCAACGGAATTATAACTCTTCGGCGTTTTTGCTTTTCAGTTAATTTTCTGATTTTACGTTCGTAACGTTCTATCCGAGATTGCGCACTTCTTTTCGGCATAGTGACGTGGTGTCAAGTGCGCGTGCGAGCGTTACCGAGCACAAAAAGGGAATGAGCAAGGGTATAGATGGCGGACTAGGGCCGGAAACAAACTCAAGTCGTCGAATTACTCTAAATATTGTGTAACACTCACACAATATTTAGAGTAATTCGACGACTTGAGTATTTAGGGGTACTACATGGTTTTTTATCTCATATCTGAAGAATGAAGCGCGAAATATAATAGGTGCGCCAGCGCAGTCTGTTCCGTGAAACGTTTTATATGAATTTCAATGAGACACATGATGCTGATATTAAGCTTAGTTAAAGCGTGAAATGTGGTGAACCAAATATCATGTTAATATGAAGTTAGTTTATTGAAGAAATCTTGTAAGTCATAGATAGGTTAACAAAGAACACACAAACACAAAGAAAATGAATGAAAGAAAGAAAAACCGAAAAATCAAAATGACTTGTAAGTGACGAGGAACAACGACGATGTTAGCTTGAACATGATTGTGTACAAGCTAACATTGGGTGATTTTATGTCTCATAGGCGAATACATTTCCCTCGACATACAACGTAATTGCCTGGAGGATGATTATGTGCAAAATAAGTAGAAACAATTTCATTTTCATCGTCCAGTACCAGTCCTGCCTTGCACCCTCTACTGCTCTTGTGAGTGGAACAGTACCAATACGTATTATTGTTAGCTGCTGGCTGTTTACGACGTGCATACGTGTAGTTGTTGAGAAGAATTAGTTGTGAACCTGTACGGCCCTTCACGAACTGTAATTCTCCTGGAAAATTGGTATATAAACGAAATTAAAAAAAAACAAAACTAGCTTATCATCCACGGCGTTTCTTTGAAATCCATTAAAATTAAAAAGTATAGATAATGTAACGATACATATTTATTTTAAACATAATTATTTTAATTTGGTTACTGCATCAGTGCAAAATTATTATGTAAATGGAAACATACAGCCCAAACAAAAGAATTCTAAGAAGCTACCGCTCATAGTAAGGGTCATTAACAGGTTCATTAATACAGTAATGATGAGTCGATGTGTTGTATAGATGCACGGTGAATTGGATTTTACGTTGGCTTTTTTTTAGCGTGGTAATATCATCAAATGAGTCCCCCCACCCCGGGCAGGGCGGAAGGGACTGTCAGACTTGTACTGACTAAAATCCACGGTGTCCTTCAATAGGCTGCTACAAGTTTTTGTGTAAAAAACTTAGCTTAGTAACAATTAGAGACCTTAGTTAGAGACCAGGTAGTAGAAATTATAACTTGTATAATAATTAATGTATATTTTTGACAAATAGCTATAAATAAAAGAACACAATAATAAGATTTTCTATATTTAAGAATTTAACTAAAAAATGTCAATAAACTATAATATATGATCTTAGAAAGTAAACCTTATTCATACTTTATTATAAAAATATATAACACAAACAAAGTCGCTGTGAATATCAATAACTTAGTAAATGTGAAACATGTAGTAAAATACCGATATTCACAGCGATTCTCACTAGCTAATAAAATTATGGTTTCACCGCTTCAATGGATTTACTTTGGCTTAAAAACAATCTAATTTTATTTACGTTACGTACACAGTACCTGGTCTCCATCTCAATATATTTGTTAGGTAAAGAATTATTTTTTTAAAATTAAAGATTTTTTTTTAGTAAAGCTTTAACTTAATCTTTACATAAAAATATTGTTAATAATTGTCATTATAGCTCTATTGCTACCTTTCCACGCCTGGCCAAGACTGGGCAAAACATCCACAAATACAAGCGTGCTAAGAGAGCTTTTGCTTGGCTTGCCTGAGCTTGTATGATCAATCGGACGCTATCCGATCCGGTCTATGCATTTAGAAACATTTAAACTCACATACGCAAATGCCTAGACCCGAAACAACTGCCGAGATCATACAATATTTGCTTCGCATGCATACACATTTTGCTCTGGCAAGCAAGTATTGACATCAATGAAGCTCCTGTTACATCAGAGGACGTTGTACTGTTGTTAAATCTTTATGTACCGTCCATCGTGGATATAGTACTTAGCTGGAGGATGAGTGTGTTCGTTCTCAAGGCCAACAATGGCGAACTTCTCATCCAACTTCAGCTTAGCGTTGCATCCTCTACAGTTATGTGTGGAGCAGTACCAATGGAAGTATTTGGTCTTCTTGCATTGTTTCTTGCAGTAGTAAGTGTAGTCGTTGAACATGACCAGATGTTTCCCTGTGTAACGTGATTTTGCTAGCAGAATAACTGAAAATAAAACATTGGTGAGTATTGCTGAGTATTTTTCACATGAAAGATTAACAAAGATCCATCCTGACAATTACTTCCAGATTCATAGTCGTAGGAAATTAAATTTCACGCTTTATTTGCGGCTTTTCGATTTTTTCATTTAAGTACAATCACTTAAAGTTAATAGGAATAAAGGATAAAATGCTCTGGCACGAGTTATTATCTTATTTTAACATAGTATCCATTTGATATAGCAAATAGAGGCGGTGCATGTGTGTGTTCCAGTCTAGCTGACACCACGGTCCTGTGTGATGCTGTAATGTGATTGGTGATGGTGAGCCTTGCTTTACAACTCCCGCCTTTAGTGCAGCTCCAAGACTTCGTCCTCGCATAACTCTTGTGGCAATAGAAAGTGTAGCCGTTAACAACCGCCAATTCCTTTCCATCTTGTTTTTTTACAAATTGCAGCACTGGAAATATAAGAACATTTCATGGAAAGCACGAATAGATATAGTGACCAGCTAAGTTTAAGAAGAAAAAGTTGTTAGGTCATTTTGCAATGAGAACACGCGTTATTTAAAAAACACATAAGTAGCTACTCGCTACGACATTCATTATTTTCGAAAGAAAGGGAAATCTGTGTTACTGTCAAGTGACCGTTTGGATTTTCTTTTAATTTTAATGCGATTCTTCAAAGTTGCACTGAAAGTTTAAGTGCGTCATTATAATTTACCTAAGACTGTGCCTAAGATAGAATTAATGGAATTGTCCGACATTATAATTCACATCAATACATTGCACTCATGTGAACAAATAAAACGCAGCGATCGATAGAACCACATTTTATCTAAAACACATTTTTAAAGACAAAATTACTATCGACGAGAAGGGTCTTATATCCCAAAAAAAATTTAGGGAATTGTTAATAAAATTAAAATAAAAAGAATTTTTTTTCATTGACTTGACGTGAACACTCCGTCCGAAATCACAAACATGTGCATAGTTCTCCCTTATGCACACCATTTCACAATTAGATCAAATCTTAACATAAAATCCATCTGATATGACAAACGCTGGCGGTGCATGTGTGTGTTCCAGTCTAGCTGACACCACGATCCTACGCGATGCCCTATCGTCATTGGTAATGATTAGCCTTGCTTTACAAGCCCCTCCGCTAGTGCATCTCCAAGCCTGCGTACTAACATTTTTCTTATGTCCATAGAAAGTGTAACCTTGAACAACTGCCAGTTCTCTTCCATCTGGTTTTTTCACCCACTGCAGCTCTTAAAATAAAGTAGGATGGATTACTATTCAGAAATATACGGGTAGATCCTGTACGTTGACATACAAAACTTGTCTTAAAAACAGACACGTTAGATACGAGTACCTATGCTGTCAACATTATCTAACTGTATTTTTTCAGTTTAAATGATTACCGGAAATAAAATATTACAAGGTAAATAATTTTGAGAATTGACACAAATAACGATATAATTATTTAATACGTGATACCGAATCTAAACATGAATAAAATAAATTATGAAAACAGTTTTATCCGTCGTGCTGAGTACGCTTGCGAAGGTATCCGTTCCTAATTACAAATTGTGGAGGTAAATGATTATGTTCCATCCTAACCGTTTTAATAATCCTTAGCGTAGGTTCAACCTCGTTGGTAGTTATAAACCTCGCAGTACATTTCCTCCCGCCGGAGGCGGTGCAAGTCCAATGAAAAGTCGACTGACTTCTTACTCTGCAGGAAAATGTGTAACCACCCACAATCGCAACTTCTTTCCCAGTGTACTTCTTTGCCCATTGCACTGTGAACATTAACTTGTACTGTATCAATGAAACGGTAACACGTTACGTCACTTCTTTATCCAATAGTACAATAAAAAAAAGAGGTTCGTACACAGGCACGAGTCAATGGATACCAAAGTCGTAAGGTATCGAAGACTTGGGTCGCCTTGTGTAGGAAGGGGCTAACAGTGTATGGTTTACCGTAAGTACAGCGCCAGATACTCCATCGAGATCTAACAACTAGTGGCCTAGTATGAACTCTTAACGCGATCCAGTTTAGGCTGTGGAAAAGAGATGGCGCTAGACGACTTATATAGCTCTGTCTCTTTCCCCCAACCTAAACTGGATCGCGATTAACAAAAATTTATAAAACCTAAAAATAATTGCGCTCATTTATTAACAAAGGACGTTGTAACGGAAAATGCAAGCTTATTACTCTTTGATTTTGTATTTAAGTAGGTAAAAATTGTGTCTATAGTTTCAGCACTAATGCATAAAATGCCCAATGATAATAAAAAACAAACGAAAATGAACCTTAAACTTTGACATAAAATCCATTAGAAATCACAAACGACGGAGGAGCATGTGTATGGTTCTCCTCAATAAACACTATTTCGCGATTCAAAGGATTGTCGTCATTCATGAACATAACTCTTGCTTTACAATATGTTCTCCCGAGAGTGCAGTACCACGTGTTCTGTCGGGGGGTCAGGCCTTTACCGCTGAAAGTGTATCCGTTTACAATCATAAGATCCCTTCCGTTACTTTTTTTTACCCATTGAACTGAAAACCAAAGATAATCATTTTAGTAACTTGTAAGAACGCCAAAAATACTACATTTTTGGTGTAGCAATAATGGGAGACAATTTTACTGTAGGTAAATACTCTTACTTCTCCATAGCGTGTTCATACCAATCTTTTAGCAATATAATAAACAATGTAACAAATAAAAGAAGACACTTAATATTAAGTAATTTATTTAGAAGATAGTTAAGAATTAGCACTCCATTACAACTTTGGGGATGTCCAGGTGAAGTGTTGAAGAAAATTACTAGTAACAACAAACACAATACATAATTTTCACGACCTTGTCGACCCAGATGCATAAAACCACTCAGAATGTAGTTTCGAGTCCTACTTTTCTTTGTGGTAATCTCTCTCTTTCTTGCTGCAGTCAGTTTTTCGTTTCAATGTCATCAAATGACCCTAAGACTACTCTTAAATACCACATAACACGAATACAAAACAAACATTTACACAGTGCAATTATTAGAAAAAAAAACTCCTATAAAAAATCATATACACAATAAACGAGAAACCTAAGTGCAGTCGAAAAACCGTAACTTGCCTAATACTTGCCTAGCTTGACATAAATTCCATTATCAATGATAAATCTTGGAGGTGCATGATTGTGTTCTAATTTAGCTTTAACCAGGAGCCTTGTGTCATCATTAGTGAAGGTGAGCTGAGCCCTGCAGACATGTCCCGAGGAACAACTCCATGTATCAGTGAGCTGGCGTCGCCAGTGACAATAGAATGAGTAGCCGTTCACGATGGCAAGCTCCTTGCCGTTAGGTTTCTTTACCCATTGCACTGAAAATAAAGAGAAGATCACGACCAAGTTTATACTAGAGAAATGAGAATCCTAGTGTTAGAGCGGGAAGCCAGCAACAGATTTCCGTGACCAATTTCCTCTCAAGCGATAATTAGAAGGCGATTGCTACTTATCCCACCAACGGAACCGCATCAGCTGACTTCAACGAATCTTTATGATACGACTCCCTTATATAGTCTACTAATTATGGCTTGAGAAGAAATCACTGACGAAATTTTGCTTTGGCTGGAAATCTTGGTGGGGCAACGTTTCTTTAAAAAAAATACATATTTAATCGATCAGAGTGGCCGGTAGAAACTTTAGTAAGTCGTGTCATGGGGTATCCAAATCACCAATGTATGTTGCACGATTTTTTATGGTTTTCCAATTATTCACGATTTTGTGGATTTTTAAGAATTTTCGACCACTTATAGAAGAAGAAGTTCAAAAATATAAACTACAAGACTTTTATGAGATTCTTAACTGACTGATTTAACCTGAGTTTTTATGATCTGTAGGTACTCTAAAGCATAAAATAATCAGTTTCGTTTGGTGGAAGTTATGATTTTAAAGTGAAAAACTGACGTGCGATTAATTATGGCTTCAATCTTCATTTTTTAATTAAAAAAACTAAACTGGTGATTTCACAGTTTTTAAGTAGGCCTGAAGAAATGAAAACGGCCAGATTTCATAATAATAAAAATAGTGGGTATTAATAAAGTACGTACCTAAGCCAAAATCAGTGTAAAGTAAGTACACTGAAAACATTCAAATTAAATACATTGTTCCATAATGAAGTCATTATAATTTTCTAGAATTAATATTGCCTGAAAATCTACACAACAATGCAAGTATAACATGCAATCTAAAAAGTTGTAAGTATTTATGAAATGGAAATACTCTTTGGTCAAAAACGTGACTAGATACACCGATTGTTATAAGACCATCTACAACACAATGACTAGAATAATAATATTAATTATGAATCTAAGGGCTGATTTTTCAATAGTCAGATAACGTATCTGAGGAATAAAAATGGCGGTTTGACAGCTTATCTATAGAAAATATGTCAAAACGCTATTTTTATTCCTCAGATAAAAGTTATCTAACTATTGAAAAATCAGCACTTCGAAAGATAATGTCTTCAACTCTTCACTACTTTCATCTTCTGTTTTCTCTGATTATATTTATGGATGAATTAAGACGATCTTTCTAATCCTTCCAGAGATACAACAGCCATATTTTATTTAAATATATATATTTACCTATCTATCATGTTGCGTGTGTTTTATTTGAAGTCAATATTCGCATTCGCATTCGCGAATATTGAAATTGAATATTCGCATCCGCATTCGCATTCGCGAATGTCAAAAATCAGACATTCGCAACATTACTTAAGTGTATGTACACACGGCTACATATCAAGCTATACAAAACCAGTTTGTCTTGGACTCGCTTTATATGATCTTTCCTCACATTGAACGGTCAGCTTATACTAGTTTTGCATAGCTTGATTTTAGTAATGGAAGTTTTAAGTTTAATTTTGTTTTTTAGAGTAATAAATAAATAAATTATCAAAATGACGTGTATTGTGTTTTCTTGGTTGACTAGGACCCCCTTTCATATTGCAATGTGTCGCGTGGCACGCTGCAGTATAAAAAAAAAAACGAGGGCTCAGGCTGAGTCCCGCACCCCGGCGCAGAATAAACTTGACGGCCCTGACTGAGATTTGTGTTTATAGTATCGAAGTATCATTGTGAGAAACAAATTGAAAAAGTATAGAAAAAAATTATTATAACATGCTTTTGAATTACCTACTTATGTTTTTTTTTTGTTTTCTGTTTTCAGCATATCTAACCACTAATACAAATAAGTAATTTTTAGAGTCAACCGTGTGTCGTGGAACTAACGAATACCGTTACCCCGGAACGTAAAGGGCTATTGAAGGACACCGTGGATTTTAGTCGGTACAAGTCTGACAGTCCCTCCAGCCCTGCCCTGGGTGGCAGGAGTCATTTGAAGATTTTACCACGCTAAAAAAAAGAGTCAGGCATGTCCTGAGTTACCTATTGGCAATGTGGGTAGGAAGCACCTAAAAATCACTGGAGTCACTATCAAAAATATTTAACTGACAGTTATTTAAACAAACGTATTGCGTACAGATTTTAATCGAAATACAGACACTGGTAATTTGAAAACACAAAATCAACCGAGCCAAATTAATTTTAAAACACAAACGCACAGTTACGCGGAACAAAAGCGATTCGTCGAATCAGAGGTCCGCTCGACGTTTTAGTTCGAAAGCAACTGACTTTCAATATGGCGGAGCCGAACATAGACTCGACGCTCCGCTAGAGTGAACGTCAAATCTAGTTCCTACGTATCTTCAATAGATGGCGCTAGCAATGCGCCGTCATATTTGCAGAGGAATATGTATTTTTTTTTAATGCGAAATATGCAATATATTACTACTTTTGTCTATGATCAATCGTACATACATATTATTCCATAATTAATAAATTATACCATATTGTTTTTTCAAACATATTTTTAAACCGTAAAACACAGGCACACAATACTTATATAAACGTGAGATCATCAAAGTAGTGTGTCGCGAAGATTGAACATACAATGTAGAATAGTAGACCCTTATGATATCCATATAATTATAGGCAAAATTATTTAAAAGTACGACTAGATTTATAATAATTATATTATTTTTTATATTAAACGCATTAACGCATGCGTAGCGAATTTTCAAAGATTTTCTTTGGAAAGAAAAATTCGAACCGCGGACAGGATTCGAACCTGCGACCTTCGGATTCAGTACATCCAGTGAATCCGAAGGTCGCAGGTTCGAATCCTGTCCGCGGTTCGAATTTTTCTTTCCAAAGAAAATCTTTGAAAATTCGCTACGCATGCGTTAATGCGTTTAATATAAAAAATATTAAGTATGGTTGACGTCATCTGTTACAGCATTGATTTAACTGTAATGTTAACATGTTGGTGCAGTAGTTGGAATACTCTGCAATAGATGGCGCTAAACGTCACCATGAGACGTTAGAAATGGAATGAAGAATTCGCCGTGGCGGTTACGATCCTCGGTGGCTCGGTTGGAAATGAGCGTCGGATGTACTGAATCCGAAGGTCGCAGGTTCGAATCCTGTCCGCGGTTCGAATTTTTCTTTCCAAAGAAAATCTTTAATAATTATATGTATGTAAAGACGCCAGCACATCAACCTACCTCAAACTTTCAAATTTCTGTAATGGATTTTCAACCTTATCACAGTAGTTAGTGGAAGGTTAATGTTCGAGTGGTAAAATTAAACGAATTGGGGTAGGTTGACCGGCTGGCGTCGGTACATTTTTTACATGCAAACAAAATAATTTAATGCTAAATTACCTACGCATTAAATATTTTTATAGTATACCTACACCTAGATTTTGTACCCTTTGTAACTAAAACAAATTATTGCAAACATTAACATTAAATTAACACAAACAGTTACATGACTAGATATTTTTCATTACGTGCCACCATTGATATTTTTAATAGAATATCATTGTGTGCCACTAAAAAAGATAACTCAATTATAGTTAAAACCTTTTGAAGTTGACAGTTTTTTTAAGACGGTTGGTATCCTGTATCTTAAAGATTAATAACCGGGCGGTTGTCAATTTTTAGTAACAATACATTATCACAGAAGATTAAAATTATTCTCATTATCGTTTCAAACGAAAGATGGTCTCTGCTGAACGTGCATATGCAGTGAGTTCTTGCGGCCTGTTCACTTTGTGAGGCTATCGTACCAGCACAATATTAATATACACACTATCACATCCTCACATAAAATCCATCAACAATCGTGAAAGTAGGCGGTGGATGTCTGTGCTCCAGCTTAGCAGACACAACGCTCCGCTTCAGAGGGTCAGGCTCACTGCAGGTGATCAGCCTGGCCTTACAGAGCCATCCATTGGTGCACGTCCAGATCTTCGTCTTGGCGTTGTTCTTGTGACAATAGAACGTGAAGCCGTTTACCATCGCCAGTTCTTTGCCGTTCCTTTTCATCACCCATTTCACTGAAATTCAAGTTGATGGTCGAAGGTTTTTTGTTGGAATGAGTAAATACTCGTTCCAACAAAAAACCTTAGACCATAGAGCTGCAAATCTAAATAGATTTGCAGCTCAATATACCTATACAACGTGTAACGCCAAAAGCGCAAAACCTCTCATGGGGTAACTCAGCCCATGTTACTGAACAATTTTTGTTAAAAACGCCAAAAGCGCAAAAAAAATGGTTTTTATACAGATGTGCCCGACCAATTTCTCATTTTGCATGAAAATCCAATTATTTTTGTGAATTTCCAAAAGTCTTGGTACAAAAATTGTTCAGTAACATGGGCTGAGTTACCCCACGAGAGGTTTTTCGGTTTTGGCGTTAGACGTTGTATACCTACATTGCGCCATTTTAGTACAAGAATACGCTTTAGCGCAGTACATTAAAAATTTAAAATTATAAAATCAAACAACTATCCCATTTATATAACAAAATATCATCTTTTATAACATATTTATCACATATACAATTATATGTTTATTGTCAGTAAACAAAAATGCTCAGTGTGAAATTATCGTCACTTCGTAAGGAAGTTGATCAAAATAGGTACGATTATACAAATACAAACATACTTAAACAAGTAAACTTGTAAAGTGTGTAAAGTACAGACAAACAATCGTAATTCAGGATCAAGTTTTTATCCTGCATTACGATTATGTTAAAAGTAGAATGTGATTAAAACAGTATAAATCAATCTTCCGAGTTCCATGTATGCTTAAATGGTTTAATTTAATAAACTGGGGCCTTACCACGAGCGCTTAACACGATCCAGTTTAGGCTGTGGGAAAGAGACAGAGCTATACAAGTCGTCTAGCGCCATCTCTTTCCCGCAGCCTAAAGACTCACGCTTTCAGAGTTCATGGTAGGCCACCTTACATAAGGTTTTTAATGGTTGTGCCTATTTTTATACTCAACTATGACACCATGTACAGTGAATACAACTGATTTACATCCATAAGCTCTCCGAATACAACGCCACCGTGTTTTGCGTCCTTTCACCGGACCTCCTCGATTATACCGATACATTCCTATGTTGAGACATGGATTGCCACGATATGTTGTGCTGAATGAGATCTCGGAATCAGAATCTGGAACCGAACATCAACTGTGCATCAACTTTAAATACTTGAATCTTACTTTTAATGGAATGATAATTTATGAAAGTGTGGATTTATATTTCTTGTTTTGTCATTCAGAAGTACATTGTGATAGTAAAATGGTCAAGGTATTTTTGCTTTTATTGAAATAATTACTAAGGAGCAATGTAAAAACATTAGTAATATCTTAAGGTGCTCCCTCACCGCGAGCATTCATCTGTAATGTAACACAAAAGTGCGCAAGTTGATGCTCTATTGGCTTCGAATGTTCGAATTTGTAACGTTACATTACAGGTGAATGCTCGCGGTGTGGGAACGCCCTTAAATTACTAAAACACTTGAAAAATTAATATGATCATTCCCATCTTACATTGGTTGCAATATCTATGATACACCTCAGTACTTTTTTTTTTATGTTAATCTAAATAAAGTAGACTCAATAATACTTATTCTACACTGACGTTACTAACTACATACAAATATAACAAATTAGTATAAATGAGAAAAGAAGATGATGAAAACATTTTGTACCAGAGTTTATTATCCAGGGGGGTATAACAACGTCTTAAAACCAGGCATAATCCGGCGAGTGAAAGAGACAGAGCTATACAAGTCGTCTAGCGCCATCTCGTCCACTCACTGGAACAAGCCTGGTTATAAGACGTTGTAATACCCCCCCAGTACTTAGTTTAATGTTTTTAATTAGGTATGATTATGTTCTTGTTTATGTGAAACTACAATATTATCAAATGTGACGATGACTGATTTACATCCCGTCCCCGTCCGAGTACAGTGCCAGCGTTGCTTGGGCCCTTTGTATCTGTTAACTCGATTATACCGATGAAGACCCCACAGAATGACGTCATTACCACTCTTAGTCGTACTAAAAACTGGTGCGCTATCTATAATAAAAGTTGATTGCTTATAAAGAAATGTTAAGGGCGCATAACCAGAAAGTTGGCAACGTCGCTAATAGCTGTCAAATATTTATAAGTTTTAATTAATTTGGCAATTTTACTATAAGGAAATAAGAAATATGGCTCTGTAGTGCACTAGAAAATTGATAAAGGAATGCAACTAAACACTGAATTTGATGTTGTAACAGTTTCAGGTGTATTAAAGGCATTTGGAAAGTTTCCAAATGCCACAACAACATCAAATTCAGTGTTTTAATTGCATTCCTATATCAATTTTTTAGTGCACTACAGAGCCATATTTCTTATTTTCATACAGCAAATTTATAAAATTAATCAAAACTTGTTGATATTTGACAACTATTTGCGACGTTGCCAACTTTCAGAATATAATAAAATTTCCATATGTTTTGGAAAGTTAGTGTGCGATCATAATTAATGTGCATTGCTTAGGCATCTGAATGGAGTTAACGCAACGACAGAGAAATATCGAAAATACTGAAAGGAGTCTCGAGGCCGATTTTGACAATAACTAAAACTACATGAATGGATTTTAGAAAAATCGGTAATCCTGGCCAGGAATCCAACCAGCAGATTCTGAAAAAAAAAACACACAGCCTTCATTATTTCACTACTAGATAGTTTCGCATATAAGAATCAAATTCTGAGAAGTATATTAATTTATGTTAAATAAAGTGTTTTGAAAATTGATATAGACGTAAGCTCGTCGCTATCTACGATCTACAGTCGCCATTGAAATACAAAAAACTACAATCATCTTCTATCTATAATAATATACATAAAAATGGATCGCTAAATGTGTTGCTAAGCTCAAAACTTGAAAACGGCTTGACCTATTCAGATAATACTTCTCTGTATATAAAAATGGATCGCTAAATTTGTTGCTAAGCTCAAAACTTGAAAACGGCTGGACCTATTCGGATAAAATTTTATTTTAATACTTTTTCCTTGAAGTACGAGGAAGGTTCTTAAGGAGAGAAATTGTTTAAAAAATGCCTGAAAAAGTCTAACAACAGCACTTTTCTACATTCCCATACAAAAGATTGCAAAACAATTGAGTGACGTTAGTCATAGGCGGTACGGGCCAGCTAGTTACGAATAAAACCAACTTTACAGTTACTTTTGTTTCTTTAATGGTTATGTTTATTTCTAGTGCAAATCACGTAGCCACTGCAGGTTATAACAACGAATTTACATCCATAATCTTTTCTGCTACATCTCCATCGCATCCTCCCCATGATGTCCCCGGGAGCGCCCTGGTGGTATCGATACCCGTCATAATGAAGAAAGAAATTACCACTCCTGGTTGTCGTGAAAGTTGCCTCTGTAATGAATAAACCCTGAATGCTGAACCCAGAATGAACATTCCATACAAAAAAAAAACCATCTAATCACACACATTTATTACATTACCTGTTTTAAAATTTTATATTGAGATGCTGATTTAAACTAAAAAGTTCAGTTGATTCCAAACGTATATTAAAACATGAGTCGAAACACACAATCACTACACTTAGTACGTTAATAAATGATATAATAAGTCATTAATGACCATAGCTTGGAGTAGGTAGATTGATGTGGGATTCCGCGATTTTAAAAACATTTTGATGGAATTTTAATTTTTTTAAGAACGTGTAGGTTGAAGACATAGAGACATGACGTAATAATTCCTCCTGGAAAGGAGCTGCCTTGGCTGACCTGGAAATCTATAAATAGACTTCGTACCCAGGTAGGCCGAAGCAAAGAAAATCTGCTCAGGTGGAATTTCATTGATAACTCAGCTCTGGAGTGTAAGTGTGGTGCTGTTCCACAAACGATGAGGCACTTATTATCGTGCCCTGCGTGCCCTGCCGACTGTTCGTTACAGGAGCTGATGGATTGTTCGGAGAGCGCTAAACTCGTGGCCCAATTCTGGGCCACAATCATCGACATGATTAGAAGAAGAAGACGTAATAATAAACCATCTTTATTTCAAATTCCAGCCAAATCGGTTACAAATCAGTAATGAAATTAAATCTCGGGAAAAAGGCTTATCCATGTTTTGATTTCTATGACAGTTCGTGATACAAGTACCTACATAATTAAAATCAATCTACCTACTATATTAATGACAAATTCATGAAATCAAACATTTGCCGTCTTACCACAAAAAGATCAACATCTGTTCAACACTTCTTAACTGTCAATGTCAAACGGCATTTCACCTCGATACAAGGGTCGTTAATGAGTAACAATTTTTTTTTAAACAAGCATTCAATATAATTATTTTATGTTAATCTTTTTAACCGACTTCAAAAAGAAGGAGGTTATCAATTCGACGGTATGTTTTTTTTTTTTTTTATGTGTTTGTTACGCGATTACTCCGCCAATTGTAGACCGATTTTCAAAATATTTTTTTGTTCGAAAGGAGATACTTCAGGAGTGGTCCCATTGTCACCATGTCAGGATCTGATGATTGGATCCTGGAGAAATCGAGGGCAACCCTCAAATTTTATAGGCCTACACATCGTTTTTCGCAAATTTTATGAAGTAATTTAAGTATTTGCGTATGGTAATCATCATCTCATGTAGCTGAGCTGATGATGGAAGGTACAACTCCTCTAGTAAGGAGACTGATTTAGTAAATTATGTTTGTGTTCGCATATCTCCGGAACTACGAGTCCGATTGAAGTAATTCTTTTTTTGTTGTACTAGGTATCGTTAAACTTAGGGAATACTGCAAGTTTCATTAAAATCAGTTCAGTAGTTTTCGAGATAGGGAATGAATGTAAGAGATTTTAACGATGTTATTACCGGTGTTACGGATTACAAAATTCTAGTGCTCATGTAAGAAAATGATGCACTCGTATTTGACAAGAATTTAGGTTGAAGATTTAAACTAAAAAGATTAAAATAAAAACTTTAAAAAAAAAAATGTAACAGCCTTCAAAAACAACCACAAAAAAGGGTAAAATAACTTTCAAAACTTTTCTTTCGGAAGTCAGTGGCAAAAAAGACAATGAAATCAATAAAAAAAAGTCACCGACTTCCGAAAGAAAAGTTTTGAAAGTTATTTTACCCTTTTTTGTGGTTGTTTTTGAAGGCGGTTACATTCTTTTTTTTTTAAGTTTTTTTGTGGTACGACGATCAACCGTCGTATTTAGTGATTATGTGAATTTTTATGTATAGCTATGACATTGTCGATTGTAACAATAATCGATTTGCAATGCAAGTCTGTACGCGTACAAGCCCAGCGCACTTTCGGTCCTTTACATTTTAAAATTCGATTATATCGATAGGGACCAATAATGATAACAGGATTGCCACTCTTCGTAGTACTGAAGACTGGCTCCACATCTGGAATAAGACAAACTTTGTAGTTAGTTTAACATGCTTGATATTATTATTCTGTGATTTTTACTGTGTGTAAGAATCTACATACCTACAAATTGTAAAACATGTCAATACGTACAAATACATTTATTTTATTTTATTCTTCTAGTTCTACAAATAAATTGTTTACACTATCTACAAACAACAACCCGGGTCGACGGCGCGTTGTGTCCCACGCGCGCCTCAAAGAGCGTCAGCATAATGACGGGGCCCCCTCTCAGAGGGCCAAAGCCTGCCGGGGTCGCGGGACTTATTCCATCACCGTGACCCCGGAATATAAAGGGCTATTGAAGGACACCGTGGATTTTAGTCAGTACAAGTCTCACAGTCCCTCCGGCCCTGCCCGGGATGGCAGGACTCATTTGATAATTTTACCACGCTAAAAAAAATAATCTACGAACGAACAACGTGCATATACACAGAGCAACAATTACTTCAAGGTATACACCACATGAACAAAAATCAAACAAAGTGAATAAATACATCATGAATGATTCAGTAAATGGAAATGACCCTAGTGGTTATGTTCACTTTTATGGGTAATAATCTCATTGTCAATGGTAAAGATGGAAGATCGGCAACCCATTGATGCCCGGACACATGTCCATCGCACTTTGCGCCCTTTATATTTACTAACACGATTATATCGATGGCAACCAAGGATGATCACATCTTTACCATACCTCGACTTGCTAAACTCAGGTACGTAACCTGTAAAAAAAGAAACCTGTGAAAAATAAATGTGAACGCCAACACAAAAAATATTATAAAATATGTGACATTCCTGTTTCAGCAACTATTTTCAGGGCACCTAAGTTAAGAGCAACTATTGTATTCACGATTGAGCTATCAAAATTTTGACGATTTGCTCAATCGGGAACGGAAATGTTATTCAAACCTATTCATTCCCGTTAGAGCAATTGCGGTAGTTTCTAGTGATGACGTACATATTTAATAAAAGACATAGGTTCATAGTGGTAAGTTTTTTATAAAATTCTGGGCAATTTAACTGAAATACTTAATTGCAAAAGTACTAACTGGATTAGCGTAAATTCTATGAGGTTATAGTTTTTAAATTATTCTGGTAATTTTATGATAAACTTAGCCCTAAAAAGACAAAAAAAAACATTATAATTATAGTTACAACTTTAAAATTAAGAAAGACACGCCAATATATAATTCGCAATTAAAAGACGTGTTAACATATGAATCAAAGGAATAAGATTAAAGCATTTATGAATCGTAATTCTTTCTTCTTATATTAATCTTCAATGGTTATGTTCAGCCTTATGACTAACTATCACACTATCAACCGTTATGATGGTAGACCGACATCCCAGTGGGTACCGGGTACAGGTCCACCGCAGTTTGGCCCCTTTGTACCCACTGGAGCGATTGTATCGATATGGACCGTATTCGATAACAGGGGTTCCATTTTTCGTAGTCCCGAAAACAGGCTCTGGAAATACAAAATATGTGGATCTAAGATTTTGCTACGTTTCAAATATTGAAGGGACTGTAATTTTGATTCAGTGAGTTAAACGACTGTTTGTTAGTATTTACGTTTAATAAAAGACACATTGACAGAGTTTAAAACAAGAAAATATAATTACAAACATAAACTCCTGCCTTTTTTCATTACCCCAAGTCTATAAAACAAGACAACTGAATGTTACTGTGAGTTTTCAATCAGAAATTAGATGAATGATATCTATTGTAGGTTTCTATGGAATAGTGACGAAATACCACAGAACAAATAAAGCTAATTAAAAATAAATAAATAAACTATGTTAATTGTAAAGTGTGTGCAGTCAAACTATTCCGAACAACTTTTACAAACGCCAGCACATCATCCTACCCGACACTGTCAAATTTTGCCAATGGAACGACAACCTTTTCATTTTGTGATAAAGTTGAAAATCTATTTAGAAAAATAGAATGTGGTAGCTTGATGTGCTGCGTCTGTACTAGTCCTTAGTTATATATTATATGTATAAATTATAAGAAAAAAAGGGATGGATATAAATGTGAACAAGAACAAGGTTATGGTTTTTTAAATACTGCTCGCAGAACGGTTGATCGGGATGAAAGATACTGGAATGTCCCACGTTTCTAACTTCTCACTGAAGTAAAACATTTTTTTTTATTACAAAGTACTCTTACACAAAACTTTTACGAAACACACCAGACTACCATCGTGCCAAACTTATGATTATCATAATTTACACATACAAGATTCTCAAAACAAACTTAGATCATCAATGGTTATGCTCGAACGAGCGACTAAGAAGGCGATCATTGAAAGTAACCACACTTGCTCGACACCCACTGTTGTGTCTCGTACAGTACCACCGGATTCTGGGTCCTTTACTTCCATGTCTTCTATTAAACCGGTAACTTCCCAGAAAGCACACAGGATTACCACGCTTGGATATGCCGAAAATAGGCAATTCGTCTGAAATACAAATCAAAGTATGAGATCATTTGACGGTTTGGTGATATGTAAGTACAACATAACATGAAATTTTCTCTGTACGTTTAAATATTACATAAATATGAAGAAGAAATTTCCACGAAACGAGAACCACTTTTTAGTAGAGAGTAAAAAAATATATTTATAATTTTTAGAAACACTTATTTTTTTGTAAAGAAAGGTAATAATAATAAATCATTTTTGTAAATTATTTATATATTTTATTAATGGTTGTGCTCGAGCTGATGGCGAATGATTACATTATTGGAGGTGAAGATTCTCGGTCGACATCTCTGGGGTACTTTTTTTTTTTTTTTTTTTGTGATGGGTTTGCTCTTGACCTTAGTCTAGGTCACGAATGACTAAGACAAGGTCGACGGTGGAGCGAGCTTACCCAGAAGAAGCCTGTTCACTCTAACTTTGAAGAGAAGTTATTAAGTAAGAACTTATTACAATACGAACGCATTGTGGATCCCTTACAATTATTCGTTCTATTCTATTATACCGGTAGGGTCCTAGATAGATCATAGGATTCCCATTCCTTGTCGTGGTCAGAATTTGTCTTAGATCTTGGTGTTAGTGTAGGTTGGTGGTATATATTTTATAGGAAACAGAATAAAAGTACATTAATTATCCATACATTTTAATATACTATACTTATTAGTAGAAATGGTGAAGAAACTCAAAATAAATTAATAAAATGGAGGAAGGCTTAGAATAAAAAAAAGCACAGAAACACTTTCTACAATACACACAAAAACTTACACATGAATTACTAGGTGTTATTATACAGGGTGTTTGGTCCATCGTGTGCCAAATTGAAAAGGTCGATAGAAGGGGTCATCTGCTATCCTTTCAGACCCCTTAACACCCCTCATGCTCTGTGGATTTTTTTTTAATCGACTTTTTATTGTTTTACTAAAAAAGGCCCAAATTTTACATTCACATGCAATTTTCTTTTTAAATATGGGGCGTAGACTCTGAATTTTAATTTAATTTCGATGTGTATTGTATAAGAGTACTTTTAAATTCAAAATTACTGGCATTAGTCACCTAGTTTTATTTTAATTCACTCGCAAAGGTAAAACATAAATTAAAGCTGTACATGTTATAGCTGTTTATATGGCTACAGAAAAAAAACCAGAAGTGACCGGGATCTTCCAACTCCCTCATTAATTCTCCAGTCTATCCCCTTGCTAATGATGTGCCACATGCCATAAAAATCTTTTAACAACTTTGTGAATTCGCTAGAATTGTGAATCGAGTGCCCTAAGGCTGATATATAAAATTATGATTTTAAACATTTTTTTTGCTTAAATGATACCTAACAAACCTATAAATCTTATCTTATTTGTCTAAGGAAAAATCTGTCTCGTATCTCTATATGTTTCAGTGGGATTTCTGTATGTTTCAGTGGGATTTAAGTGTAAAAAAAAAAACAAAATTGCATTTTTAACTATTTCATAATTGTTACAAATTCTGCTCAAATTAGGGACCGATGATGTGTCCGTATTTAATGAACGTTTGCCCATGGTATTTCAAAATGCTGTTCTGTGCATTGACGTTTGACTGTGAGGAAATATGTTAACAATTGTGTTCCACAATGCGTGGATTGGACGCGATGGCCCTATTCCATGGCCGCCACGTTCCCCAGATCTAACTTCGTTACACTTTATGTCTAGAGACGTTCCAAAGAGCTGGTATAGGTACGCAACGGACGTTCCAACTAGGTAGGTACTAGTCCAACGAATGGAAGCGGCATTCAATGCCACTAAGGAGGAAATACGACTTCGTACAACAACTGTCGAAATAGACGTTCGGGCCTGCATTCGCAACAGAGGCCAACAATTCGAGCAGGATTTGTAACAATTATGAAATAAACGTTGAACATGCAATATTTTTTTTCAAGTAAATCCCACAAAAACATAGAGATACGAGACAGATGTTACCTTATACGAATGAGATAAGATTTATAGGTTTGTCAGGTATCAAAAAAGCAAAAATAAATAATTAAAATCATAATTTTGAATATCAGCCTTGGGTGACTCGATTCACAATTCTAGCGAATTCACAAAGTTGTTAAAAGATTTTTATGGTATGTGGCACATCATTAGCAAGGGGATAGACTGGAGAATTAATAAGGGAGTTGGAAGATCCCGGTCGCTTCTGGTTTTTTTTCTGTAGCCATATAAACAGCTGTAACATGTATAGCTTTAATTTATGTTTTACCTTTGCGAGTGAATTAAAAAAAACCTAGGTGACTAATGTCACTAATTTTGTATTTAAAAGTACTCTTATACAATACACATCGAAATAAAATTAAAATTCAGAGTCTACGCCCCATATTTAAAAAGAAAATTGCATTTGAATGTAAAATTTGGGCCTTTTTTAGTAAACAATAAAAAGTCGATTAAAAAAAAATCCACAGAGCATGAGGGGTGTTAAGGGGTCTGAAAGGATAGCAGATGACCCCTTCTGTCGACCATTTAAATTTGGCACACGATGGACCAAACACCCTGTATTACGTATTTAAACGTAATATACATTCTCGTACATAAAATCATTTTTACCAGAGACTACAGTTAATTTATCAATAGCTTAGGTTTTTATTTAATCGTGGTGGAATCCTCAAGTGAGTCCTCCTACCCATACTGCAATGTTTCTCGATCGAGAAAAACAAAAGAAAATGTAAATGATATCTTTAAAATCGTGCGAGAGAATTAAGAATTATCTTCGGGATACTTACTTCTCGTTCGATACGCCTTGATGTCTTTAAAATGTACAATCGACAAAGTGGAATTTTGACCCACCATAAGCTTATTTTCCTACAGAAATTCAAACATAATTCGGTCCACATTCGCGTAAACATACTTAGCCATGGTAACGATTTTGATCTTTGTCAATTTGACGGTTTCAAACGATTTATTGTCAAAATGGGTCATGATTCCACTTTGTCGATTGTACATAAATATTTCGGATATTTTAATGGTTATGTTCAGCCTTATGAATAACTATAACATTATCGTAAGTAACAATATTCGATCGACATCCTCTGACGTATCTGTTACAATACCAACGCACTTTGGGCCCTTTACAACTAGTTGCTTGGTTATACCGGTATGATCCGACACTGACCACGCGATTCCCATTTTTCGTCGTACTGAAAACTGGAAATGAATCTGAAAACAAATAAAAATAACTTTTTATTTTAAGAAATATTTTCTTTGTAAATCTTACTATATGTTATTAATAAACCTAAATATTTAACAAACAACAAAAAAAAAACTACATAAAACCAATACGTAAATTACAGTATTACAGAGCATCGAAATAACTGGTTGAAAATTGACAATGTTTTTTAAATACATATTTATCTAATTATTTTGGATTTATTCAAACGGGAACACCCAAATACTCCGAAATATTTTATTCCGAATTTCGATATTCCGATTTTCAAAACTCCGAATATCATAATACCTAAAAATTACAATATCTATTATTAGGAATCTCGAAATTTATTTGACCGAAAGTCGTATGTCCGATTTCTTCGTTTTCCGATTTTCACATATTCGAAAAATGTAATGCTCGATGAGTTCTCATTCCGAAAAACGAAATTCCGATTTTCAATATTCCGAATAAACTGATTTTTTCGGAATATTGAAAATCGGAATTTCATTTCTCATTCCACAAAGTCAGCGACAGAAACGAATTGGTGCAAAACCGGCTCCACGTAATTTTGCCTACCGTACTCCCAGAGTGTTATTTAAGCCTGTGTAGGCACGGAGTGGCGAGGCGTATCCTCATTACCTTTCACTGTTTGCCTTCAGGATTTTTATTGTTATTAGGAGAACTTAGGATCCAAGAGCGAGCGAAGCGAGCTCGGGACTTGGGGCACCCCGACTCGGACAGGTTAGGTTCGAAGGGGATGGCGGGGTCTGAAAGACCCCGCCACCCCCTTCGTGTTAGGTTACTTTAAACCTTGCTCACAGAAATAGGAGCCCCGCGAAGCGGGGCTCCGGTAAACCACCTTGCTCACCTACCTTGGTAGGTGCTAGTCAACAAATTGACCAAGGATGCAAGAGCGAGCGAAGCGAGCTCGGGACTGGGGCACCCCGACTCGGACAGGTTAGGTTCGAAGGGGATGGCGGGGTCTGAAAGATCCCGCCATCCCCTTCGTATTAGGTTACTTTAAACCTTGCTCACAGAAATAGGAGCCCCGCGAAGCGGGGCTCCGTTGAACCACCTTGGTCGTGCTATAACTCAGGATGCAATAGCAAGCAAAATGTGGCACCCCGACTCGGACTTTTCAACCTGACGGACCCGAATCGGAATTATAATAATCGGAATTTTAATATTCGGTATTCGTGTTTTTGATGTTTCGGAAAATATATTAAGTCGGAATTTTTGAAATTCGGTATTTTGAAAATAGTAATTATAAACGTTAGGAATTTTGAAATTTCGGAATTATTAAAATAGGAATATTGATTCATCGGAGTTGTTATATTAGGAATTTTGAACCATTCGGAATTATGAAAATCGGTATTTTGAAATTCGTATTTATGAAATTCGGAATAAAGTTTTTCGTATTATCGTAGTGTACCCTATTCAAACACTTAATTTGGCTGGCCTGTTGGTGTAGTGGTTAGTGACCCTGACTGCTATGCCGGAGGTCGTGGGTTCGATTCCCACCCAGGACAAATGTTTGTGTGATGAGCACGATCATTTGTTCTGTGTCTGGGTGTAATTTATCTATAATATGTATGTATTTAGAAATATTTAAGTATGTTTATCAGTTGTCTAGTACCCATAACACAAGCTCTGCTTAGCTTGGGACTAGATGGCGTTGTGTGATAGTTGTGGAATATTATTATTATTATTATTATTATTACTTAATACCAAATCAACAGATTTTCCTATTTTTACAAGTTTAATAAAACAAATCAATAAGTTACTTACTTACACAAAGCTTACTCGTGTACAATCTATCTACTATAAAGTTCTAAATAATGACCAAAAGATTCTCTAGAGTGATTATGTTTCAAGAAAATGAAGGACTTTTTTAAAATGACACTGTAAATTGCTAAAACCGTTAACTTGAAAATCGTTACTTTGTGTTTACATAATATGTTTACGTATTTATCCTTAAGCGACATTTACCTCAACGGTAGGTATATACTCATCAGAGATTGCCCAACTGCGGTCCAAATGCTGCCCAGGAATGGGAGTACGTACATGCGTTGTGTTGCTGGCACTAATGTATGCCTACATACGAAATATTTTAAGAATTTACCCTTGGGTTCCTGATTTATTTACATTTGTATGTTGATGACTTCCTACATTTTGTCTCCAAAAAAAACATTGACACCCAAATAAAGTCATCAACATAAAAATGTAAATAAATCACGAACCCAAAGGTACAATCTTAAAATATATCGTATGTAGACAGACATTAGTGCCAGGAACACAGCGCACGTACTCACATTCCTGGGCAGCATTTGGACCAAGTCCCATACAAGAATGGGCAATGTCCTTTTCGTAAGCATTTCACTCAATTATATCATGATCTCCAGTAGATACTTCATCAACATCATCATGTCAGCCGTAGGACATCCACTTCTGGACATAAGCCTCCCCCTTAGATTTCCAATACTTAGGAACGATTGGAATCAGCCTTGGATGCAAGCTGATCCTGTGATTTTCATCAGATCGTCTGTCCACAGTACACACAGCGATGAGATTCTTAGAGACATTTATTTTCAATGTGTATGCTCAGACTTATGCATAACGATGACATTATTAAAAGTGATCACACTTGATCTGCATCTGCATTTCGTGCGCCCCGTACAATACCACCGGACTTTGGGCCCTTTACAATCAGCCGCCTTATTGTACCGGTAGGGTCCTATCATGAGTACAGGAGTACCGCTGACTGTATAGCTGAACATTGGAGTTAGACCTGAAATGAAACATGAAGCAGTTTATTTGAGTTGTAAAACTCTTCAGGTTCTCGATGAGAAGATATCACGTGCATTTCCAAAGGCTGCCCATTCGAGTTGGATTCTTTGAGCGACCTCTTTTCAAGTTGGACCTACCTAACTGAACAATCTGGTTAAGTTGATTATAAGGGTCTACTACTTCGAGATTATCATTCACATTAGCAACCGGTACGAGTGCCATATGGACATACTACATGATTTTCGTCTTGTCCATGTTCATTTTAAGACCCACCTGATGCGAAACGATACTGAAGTCGCTGAACATATCACTGAGGTGCACCAACAATTCTGATATGATGACTATATCATAGGAAAAACGATGGTGAGTGATGTTTTCATCATTGATGTTGATGCCAAGTCCGTTCCAAGTCCAAGAGCTTGAAAATGTTTTTCAGCGCGCTCGTGAACAGTTTCGGAGAAATAACGTCTCCTTGTCTCACGCCTTTCAGCAATTGGATTGGTTTCGTACTCTCTTTTTGAAGTCGGCTGGACATGGAACGCGTTACGAGCACTTCGACACTTCGATATACCTATAAATAGTCGATATGATATCGTTGGAGGGACTGCAACACTGCCCTACCTTTATTCTACTATAATTCATTACTTTATAATTCTGAAAATCACATCTACAACATACAATTAGGTAATTTCTTTATTTTACAAGACTTGAATCGGATCATGGTCGCGGACTGAAGTTTGCCTATTGTGCTGTGCTGTAATCTGCTAGACTAAAATTTATGAATGAATTTGTTTTACCAAAACAAATATCTGAAAAAAAAACTAAATATTTAAATGATACATACATACCTAAATAAAAGTAAGTACTTAGTTCATGAAATGAAAAAAATAAATCGAAAAGCATTTAATTTATTAATATCTAAATAACTATATTCTTAAATTACATATACATAACTAAATTTATACATTTACAAAAGATACTAAATTAAAATAAAACTAAAATATTACTTAAAAAAACTTTTTTTTTTTTAATGTGACCGCCTTCAAAAACAACCACAAAAAAGGGTAAAATAACCTACAAAACTTTTCTTTCGGAAGTCGGTGACTTTTTTTATTAATTTCACTGTCTCTTTTGCCACCGACTTCCGAAAGAAAAGTTTTGTAGGTTATTTTACCCTTTTTTGTGGTTGTTTTTGAAGGCGATCACATTTTTTTTGAAAAAGTTTTTATTTTACTCTTTTTAGTTTAAAATATTCAACCACAATTATTGTCAAATACATAATTTTCTTACATGTGCACTAGAATTTTGTTATCCGTAGCACCGGTAATAACATCGTTAACATCTCTTTCATTCATTCCCTATCTCAAAAACTACTGAACCGATTTTGATGAAACTTGCAGTATTCCCTAAGTTGAACGATACCTAGTACATCAAAAAAAGACTTACTTTTGTCGGACTTGTAGTTCCGGAGATATGCGAACACAAACATAATTTACTTAAAAGAGGAGTTGTACCTTCCATCATCAGCTCAGCAACATGAGATGATGATTTCCATACGCATGAACTTAAATTACTTCATAAGATTTGCGAAAAACTATGTGTGAGCCAATAAAATTTGAGGTTTGCCCTCGATTTCTCCAAGATCCAATCATCAGATTCTGAAATGGTGACAATGGGACCACACGGGAAGCATCAGCTTTCAAATAAAGAAAGAATCATGAAAATCGGTTCACCCAGTCGCAAGTTATGAGGTAACAAACATAAAAAAAAATACAGTCGAATTGATAACCTCCTCCTTTTTTGAAGTCGGTTAAAAAACACATAATGGGAAGAGACACTTAGGAGTCAAAGAACTATGGAAGAACCACTATGTAAGATAAGAATATTTAGTTAATTATTAAAAAAAAAACTACATTTATATATGTTATTATGTATTATTTATTAATAAATATTGTACAAGGCTTACAGGCCGATCTTGATATTATAGTGTCATGGATCCGGGAAACAGAGAGCAAAAGAATCGTGGACCTTTGGGAACGACGATAAAGTGACTTTAAACTGTATACCCTATAAAGTGTATACATAATATAGTTAACTATATATATACACTTTATAGTTACACTAGCTAACCCGTCCCCAATTCGTTGGGCGGTAAAATATACATGAAATCTTTATAATTTATAGACTATAGCACTCACGAATAATGTAGCTTTTGACCAGTGAAACTATTTTGAAAATCGGTTTATTACTTCCGGAGATAACCCCTACATACAAACAAAAAATTTTTACCTCTTTACAATATTGGTATAGATAAATCAATAAATCATAATAACTACGAACAACATGTTTATTAACAAATACACTAAAATATTTGAAAAAAATAAATGCTAACAAGAATTATTCTCAATCTAAAACAGTCGCTGTACTCAATGGTTGTGTTCATTATTCTGACTTATGATGACATTGTCAAACGTGAAGATGATCGCTTTACATCCATTCATCTTTCTAGTGCATGCCCAGCGCAGTTTGGATCCCCTATAGCCTGTAGTCAGATTGTATCGACAAGAACCTATGATGAGAACAGGATTGCCAGCTCTCGTGGTGCTAAAAATTGGCTCTGAAATAGAATTATGAGTTTAAGCAATTTGTAATGGATTAAGTATGCTATTTTATGAAACAATGTTGATCGCTTTGAACCTGTGCTAAACACAAGTTAAATCAAAGAAATGTTAATAATAACTGAACAGTGGAACGTTCAGAGCAAAGACATTAAAATATAGTTCAGGGTATGGGCCTGTTGGTCTAGTGATTAGTGACCCTGACTGCTATGCCGGAGGTCGTGGGTTCGATTCCCACATAGGACAAATGTTTGTGTAATGAGCTCGATCATTTGTTCTGTGTCTGGGTGTAATTTATCAATAATATTTATGTATTTAGAAATATATAAGTATGTTTATCAGTTGTCTAGTACCCATTACACAAGCTCTGCTTAGCTTGGGACTAGATGGCGTTGTATGATAGTTGTACTCGTAAATTAATATTCTATTCTGCTGCTTTCGCTTTATTTTTAAACGAGCTTAGAATTTTACAGCCGGAACAAGTAAAACAAAAAAAAACTAAGCTTAATCATAATTATATTCAATTGAAAAGATTGAGCTAATAATAATATAATAAGTACATACAGAAGTAAAAGCTAAAATTATTATATTACAGAAAATTTATGCTAACGGCACCACGTGATTGCTGAAAATTAAACAATAATTTCATCAGCATAGATCATAGAGTGGTATTATGTAATAAAAAATACCTTCATGAATAATTAAATTTAAAAAGTAATAAAGTTTTAATAATTTATTTTGACTAGGTACACAAGGAATACATAAATTAATAAATATCTCACCTCACAGGTGATCTTAGTATTTAAAATAAATATTCAGAAAAATAATGACACAAAAAACACAAATAAATACGCAAACAGGGGTATTTTTATTTAAGTGCCGAATATCTGACTAATAGTTTTTTTTTTTTAATGTAAGTTAATGAACATTAATGATTAACTTTGTGATATGATATCTTCACGTTTTATCGTGTCATAAAAACCGTGCAAAGGTACCGTATATTTTAATCAAGAGTTTTTTCCTTTAATTTAAATATTCGACGTTCAAAAGTGACTCTTCGATACGTTGACTTTGAATGAACGTGAGTAACTGTTCTAGACTACAGTCTAACATAAAAACCATCACGTATGATATAACTAGGTGGCGGGTGACAGTGTTCCAGGTGACAGGATCTCATTCGTCCCCTGTCCTTCGTGATGCTGAAGCGAGCTCTGCACTTTCTTCCAAAGGAGCATATATATGTATACAAATCAGTTGTCTTACTTCGGCCATCACACCAAAATGTATGTCCTTGTAGCATGTCTATCTCCTTTACGCTGTTCCATTGCACTGTACACAGTAACTAATCGCTATTAGTTACTGTGTATGGAAAAATGGACGAGTAAATGGCCTGATGTTTAAGGCAAGAAATAACAAGGAATACTGAAAGGCTTATAATTTTTTTTAATGCTTTAACCAGAAGAAGCGACTATCAGCCCGCCGACCAGCTGGAACGACGACCTGCAAAGGGCAGCAGGCAGAAACTGGATGGGGAAAGCTCAGGACAGGATGTCCAGATAATATAAAGCAGAAATCTTTACAGAGATGAACGTAAAACTAAATTAAGTCTTAGCAATCAACCTTCGAGTGATACAGAGACTAGAGCAGACAATACATGAATACACAAAGAACGCGTTAAAAATAAAGTTTGTGAACTGTTACTAAACAAAGTACACAGGTTCTTAAACTTTAAAATAAACACCATTACGTATTATATGTTTAGGAGGTGGATGTGAGTGTTCCAGGTGGTAGGATTTCATTTGTGTCCTGTCTTTTGTGAGGATGAAGCGAGCTCTGCATCTGTTGCCATAGGAGCATAAGTAGAAATCAGTTGACTTCTTCCGAGCATCACAACTGAAAGTGTATCCTTGTAACATGGCTATCTCTCTCCCATTCTGCTTTCGGTACCATTGGACTGTCGAAAACAAAACAATATAGATTATGTAAATAATATTTGTATAAAAATTATATTTATTATATAAAGAATATTTATTAAGGTTGATACGACACACAGGCCTCAAATAATTCAATACAGTTTTTTAAGCTGTACTTGTATTAGCTGTACGTTCGTAATATCTATTTTCCACTGAACTATTATTTATAATTAAAAATATATAAGTCTTAAAAAATTTACGTGTAACTCGGAATAAAATATCTTTTACTCTCGAAATGTAGGTATTTATTTGACTCACAAGGGCAACATTCAAATGTCTGAAGCAATTTAATTGAGTGCTGGTATAATTTTAAACTTTTGTAGATAATTTGGTACCGTATATAATTATAAAACTATATTTTTATAAATTCCACCAGCGTAAGCCTGGTGGAATTTATAATGCAAAAACTTCATCTGTTGAACACTTGTCTAAAATAAGTGTGACTGCAAAAAGGACCTTATTTCAACGTCATAATCTGACATTTTTTTAGACAAGTGTTCAACAGACGTTTAAAAGTTTTTGTGCTACCACGGCATATCTTTAAAATAAACAACGATGACGACGAGGAGGTGGATGATTGTGTTCCAGACAACAGGTGGCCATGACGTCTTAAAGCGTGAGTCTTTAGGCTGTGAGAAAGAGACCGAGCTATATAAGTCGTCTAGCGCCATCTCGTTCCCTGAGCGGAACCACTCACGCTTTAAGACGTCATGGTAGGCCACCTGGGGGGGTATTACAACGTCTTAAAACCAGGCATGTTCCAGTGAGCGTACGAGATGGCGCTAGACGACTTGTATAGCTCTGTCACTTTCACTCGCCGGAATAAGCCTGGTATTAAGTTTTAATTTGTCTAATTAAACACTTAATTTCAGACTATCATGCCAAATGATCCGGCTCGAAGGTTCAACTAGAATTATCAGTAGCTTTCTAACATGACGTATTCACAACGAGATAATATTAACCTTCTACCTCCATTCAAGCAAACAAATAACTAATATCTAAATTCTAATGAAAGTCCCATTACGTATTATAAAATTAGGAGGTGGATGATTGTGTTCCACATTACATGACTTGATGATCTCTCTATCTTTTGTGGTGGTGAAGAGAGCTTTACATGTCCGACTTATTGTGCACCTGTAACTGTCAGTCGTCTTATATCGAGCACAAGGACCGAACGTGTATCCTTGTAATACGGCTATCTCTTTTCCGTTCTGTTTCCTATACCATTTGACTGTAAAAAATAAAAATCTATTAAAAATATAAAACATGTTATTACGATCTTGTGAATAAGACAAAACAGAACTACATATTTGAGGATCGATGAAATAAATAAGAATAGGTAAATAATTTATTAAACCATTGTGATACACATTTTCTTAACCAATAACAAAAGGGATTTGTGTAACAAAAACATAAACATCTGTTGAACACTTGTCTAAAAAAAGGGTGACGTAACTGCAAAAAAGACCTTATTTCAACGTCATAATCTGACATTTTTTTTGGACAAGTTTTCAACAGACGTTTAAAAGTTTTTGTGGTACCACGGCATATCTTTAAAATAAACAACGATGACGACGAGGAGGTGGATGATTGTGTTCCAGACAACAGGTGGCCATGACGTCTTAAAGCGTGAGTCTTTAGGCTGTGAGAAAGAGACAGAGCTATACAAGTCGTCTAGCGCCATCTCGTTCCCTGAGCGGAACCACTCACGCTTTAAGACGTCATGGTAGGCCACCTGGGGGGTTATTACAACGTCTTAAAACCAGGCTTGTTCCAGTGAGCGTACGACATGGCGCTAGACGACTTGTATAGCTCTGTCACTTTCACTCGCCGGAATAAGCCTGGTTTTAAGACACTGTAATACCACCCCTGATTCTAAATAATCAACATCATATATCATCATAGAAAAGAAATCATCATCATCGGAAGACGTCCACTGCTGAACATAGGCCTCCCCCTTAGACCGCCACGCCGAACGACAATTCGTCGCCACTTGCATCCATCGGTGGCCCGCGACCCTCACGATGTCGTCGGTCTACCTAGTGGGAGACCTGCCTACGCTGCGTCTTCCGGTCCGTGGTCGCCACTCGAGAACTTTTCTTCCCCATCGGTTGTCAGTTCTACGAGCGATGTGGCCTGCCCATTGCCACTTCAACTTGCAAATTTTATGAGCTATGTCGGTGACTCTGGTTCTTCGCCGAATATCCATGTTCCGGACTTAAAATGAACATGGACATGACTTTCGTCTTGTCCATGTTCATTTTAAGGCCGACCCGTTGGGAAACGATACTGAGGTCGCTGAGCATAGCATTGAGGTGCTCCAACGATTCTGCCATGATAACTACCTATCATCGGCAAAACGAAGGTGAGTGATGTATTCGCCATTGATGTTGATGCCGAGTCCGTTCCATTCCAAGAGCTTGAAAACGTCCTCCAACACGTTCGTGAACAGTTTCGGAGAAATAACGTCTCCCTGTCTCACGCCTTTCTGCAATTGGATTGGTCCCGTGCTCTCTTCCTGAAGTCGGATGGACATGGTGGCGTTCCTATACAAACACTTCAACACTTCGATATACCTATAGTCGATATGACATCGTTGGAGGGACTGCAATACTGCCCAGGTTTCGATTGAATCGAAGGCTTTTTCATAGTCCACAAACGCTAAACACAATGGCCGATTATACTCCTCTGTCTTCTGTATAATCTGGCGGAGCGTGTGTATGTGGTCTATAGTACTAAAACCTTCCTTTTCGGAAACCTGCTGGTTCGGGAGGCTGGAAGTCATCAAACCTGCGTTCGAGACGGTTCGTAATGACTCTTGAGAACAGCTTTAGAACAGCTTGCTCAGAAGTGAGATTGGCCTGTAGTTCTTCAACATGGTGTTGTCACCCTTTTTGAAGAAGAGAACAACCACACTCCTGTGCCATGCTTCTGGCGTAGAACCTTCGAGAATGACGGAATTAAATAAAAACGAAAAGAAATAATATCATACAAATTTAAACTAACAATCAATTCGAACTAGTACGTCAATTTATCTAATTAAACACATATTTTCAGACTATCATGCCAAATGATCCGGCTCGAAGGTTCAACTAGAATTCTCAGTAGCTTTCTAACATGACGCATTCACAACGAGATAATATAACCTTCTACCTCCATTCAAGCAAACAATTAACTAATATATAAATTTTAATGAAAATCCCATTACGTATTATAAAATTAGGAGGTGGATGATTGTGTTCCACATTACATGACTTGATGATCTTTCTATCCTTTGTGATGGTGAAGTGAGCTTTACATGTCCTACTTATTGTGCACCTGTAACTGTCAGTCGTCTTAGATCGAGCACAAGGGCCGAACGTGTATCCTCGTAACACGGCTACCTCTTTTCCACACTGTTTCCTGTACCATTTGACTGTAAAAAATAAAAATATTATTACGATTTTACGATCTTGTGATTAAGACAAAACAGAACTACATATTTGAGGATCGATGAAATAAATAAGAATAAGAATATTTTATTAAACCATTGTTACAATACAAACATTTGCTTAAGGTATAACAAAAGGGATTTGTGTAACAGTTTTATTTTACTTTCTTAATAACTAGACAGTGGCCCTCAAAATTCTTTTATTTATACTGAAAATTCAGATCAATCATGATTATGGTGTGATATAAGCTTAACGACAACATTGTCAATAGTATGTAGAGCCGCACGGCATTTACTGTGTCTCTTGACACAGCGCCATCTAGTTTTCGTGCCCGCAACGTAATCTTTGTGGTATCGGTGGGATCCGAAGACTAAATTAAATTGTCCTCGCTGATTCATTATAATTATAGGCTCTTCTGAAAAAATGGTTTATAATATTTAAGCATTTACTATATGTTTAAATTTACAGTGGAAACACACTATTAAAGAAAATCTTTAAAAAAAATCATAACAAGATAAAAACAAAAGTTATTCCTTCACATAATAATGACATAGATTTAAAGAGAATGAAATTTTTTTTAGAACATTGAAGTATTTTTATTCAATTTATATTAGGCTACTAGCTGACCCCGCGAACTTTGTAGCGCCACAGAATCAATACTACTACACTACTAATACTATTACTACTACATCATTTGTTACAAAAAATGTGAAACATGAAAAACCGCTCGACCGATTTTGTGCAAACTTTACATGAACCATCTACTAAATAGTCCGAACAAAGCCTAAACATTTGGTTAGGAGGTGAGCCCGTTCTTGAGTTATACAATTACAACGAAAAGTGGCATTGATTTTTATATACATAGAATTCAATAAGAAAAAAGAGAGAGCTACAATATTAATTCCTGATTTAAATGCTTTTAGTTTCTGATCAACTTGCTAACGACGATTAATGATTATGATATCCTCCAAACTTGACTATAACATTTTCTACAGTGGTGATCGATGCCAGACATTTATAGTTTTTCCTACAACAGCGCCATCTAGTTTTGCCATTTTCTCTGTCACGGTCCTTAACAAACCTGTAGCTTCCAAGCAGTAGTTTGGGTTGACTATGAGGACGAGTAATGAATATGGGCTCGTAGTCATCTGAAAAATTGTTAATATGTTAATTTTTTTTAACTGTTCTATACTACCCCACTGCTGGGCAAAAGGCTCCCTAATACCTTCTAGGATCTCTTATGCTGTGCACCTTATTACCATAACGATGAACAAATATTTAACATGGGGATGTATTTCCACGATTAGATAAAATCCATAACTATTTATTATTTCCTTTTACCTGTAAGTATGTGGCTTCTGTATAACTTTCGTTATGAACCGCAATTCTAAAAAAACATCTACTTAAATGGCGGGCGAGCGTCCGTATTAATTTGACCTTAAACATCGATAGGTACTAAACTACTAATATTATTTAATTTAGCGTTAAAATGATTACAAAGCAAATCGTAGATATACAGTATCTACGATTCATTCATGATTTTTCACAGGTTTATTTACGGAAAATGTCAGAAATTAATATTCCGTTCGATAAACAGCCGCATGAGCTGTGCGTAGAAAGTCTTTTCGTAAAATATTCTTAATCATTTGAGATATCGTAAAAAGAAACAATAATTCTGTTTTTTTTTTACTGTAGGTAATCGTAGAGCTCGTGGAATTCAAACAGAAAACATAATATCTGAAAATTCGCCCCTTCTTGCAGACATTTAATAATAAAATTGACACATTATTTTTCATTCCTAAGCATCAAATAATCTATTTCCTAAAATGTTTAGTTTACTCTTGTGAAACTTCAACTTGTCATTGTTCACCACCAGAAAACAGCCTCGAGGGGTACTTACTACGTAATCTACCTAGAGAGAGGAGTTCAATGACTAATTTATGTTTCTGAATTAGATTATTTATGAACAAAATTTGAAGTATATAATAACATATAATAATAATAATATTCCATTAGAATGGTTCAGAGATTCAGAAATGAATAAATAATCATAATATACAACTTGTGAATCACATTTATTAACAAAAACATTTTATACGATCTTTTGATATTCTAGTTCATATTATTTATTTAATAATTTACTCATAATTAGCCATAATCATCTGATTCGTTCGTAACGACAATGAGCACTTTCCAGCAGTTTGTCATATATTATTTTTTCATAGATTTTGAATTTTTGATCCATAGTAGCCACATTAGCAAATGGTCTAATAATACAGCGAGTTTTTTTTTTTTAAATCAACTTGTTTGTTTCCTGGCTAGGACTGATTAGGACTCTATGCCCAAGCTACCCCCTTACTGGCGGACTATACCAACTAGCAAAATAATCCTGGCATGCGATTAAAGAATGCTACCTGGACTTATAAAGCTCCTGAGAAGGTTTTGGTAGTTGCTACTACGCTTTTAACAGCATAAATACGTGCTGTTTTTACTCAAGTACGTTTTATCCGATAATTTGTACTTATATCCGTATATAAAACCATATTTCCTGACATATTTAGGATCAGGACTCCTATAAAAGCATGAAATAAGAGTAGTTACACTCAAGAGTAATTACTCCGGTAAGTTAGACTTATATGCGCCTATAAGATAACGTCTGCGGGCTATTTAAATTCTCATACTCTTGCAGAAGCATGTACCAGGAAGATATGGACTGAGGAGCAATTGCTCTTGTTATTTTTGCTTTTAGCCTCATATAAGCTAATATTTTGTGGCCAATATAAGTAAATTAAAGTTAAATCACTGTGGGATCGAATGGTGAAATAAAGCAGCTTTTCTTGCGAAAACTTGTGTATTTTTCACATAAAACAATTTAACAGAATAAAAACGTCGTTGAGCTCGTTCGTCGTCGTGGGCACATCCGCCATATTCAATTTAACGCTCTCTCTTTCACTCCAATACCCTTTCATTCACACCTATGCATACGTTCCTTTTTACTCATTAGGTACTCATTCCACACTCGGCCATCCTACACAATGTCTGCCCTCAGACAATTTTAACACATCATGAACCTCATGCACACATCTTATATAAACTTTAATTAATGCGTAACACTCAGTTGTCTTACATTACAGTTACATTACATTACTTACTTACATTACATTACAGTTACAGAAACATTATGAAAGTTTAATCTTTGACAATATAATTCCAACCAAACATTTACTTTACAAGTTGAAGTTATAGAGACATATTTTTACTGAATAACATACCTAGTCAATTCACATTTTGTTATTTCTTTTCATTAGAAAAAGAAAAAAAAAAAATCATGACTTTAGTTACAAACAGAGATTACAGTTTAAGCTTGATCTTAATACATCTTTGCATAACAAAAAAAATACAAGACACCTTAACACACAATGTGACCGGTTACAATTTACTTGTCATGCTTACTAAGGGTAAGCATGACAAGTAAATTAAGCAACTCTGTGTGGTTATAAATCCAGAACATGACAATGTAGAGAAAACACTAACAAAATACATTTCTTAACACTCATCACTTTCATACAGTCAACATACAAACATACTTCATTATCTCACATACTTACTTGCTCTTACTCTTACTCCTTGTCATCTGGCCATTTTTTCATATGATCAGCAGATGTTGTGGTTTTGACTGGACCTTCTGCCATCATATCTACTTTCTGTACGTCATATCTATCGTGTCGTTTGGTTTTCGTGACCTGATAAGGTCCCAAATACTTAGGTTTGAGTTTGAGCCCTGGGCCAAACTGGGTTCGCTTTATAGCCACCAAATCACCTTCTTCATATTTCGTACTATCCTTTCTATGCTTGTCATAGTTCTTCCTATTCTCTTGTTGTACTTCTAGTATTTGCTGTTTTGCTCTCTTCCTCAAATCTTCTCTATTTTCCATGTAATTGTCCCGTCCTTCTTGTTGTAGTAGTTCATATATTTCTATATCTTCTTGTCTCTTCATTTTCTTTCCAATTAGCATTTCAAATGGAGTGGTGTTCACACTTCTTTGGTAAGTACTGTTTAACGCCATCTGCACTCTTCCTACATGTCGATACCACAATCCTGGTCTCTCAAGACATAGCTTGGTAAGTACTGGTATAATCGTTCTGTGAACCCTTTCCACCTGACCATTGCCTCTGGGTACTCCTGTAGTAATATGACATAATTCTATTCCTTCCTTCATACAGTACTGTTGAAACTCGTTGCTAGTAAAAGCAGTACCTCTATCTGTGATGAATCTTTCTGGATTTCCAAAGGTTTGCTGTATTATCTCCAATTTATTCAACACTTCTCTAGTTGTGGTGCTTTTACACGGGAACAACCATACAAACTTTGTAAAAGCATCAATTATGGTGAGTATATGATTATACTGCTTATGAGTCTCTGTCAGGGGTCCAACATGATCTAAATGCAGTGTATGCAGCGGAGTGTCTCCCTTCTCAATTGGATTAAGGTAACCTTCTTGCTTTCCTTCTTTTCTATTTGTTAGTAGACATGGTATACATGATGCTATGTAATTTTCAACCTTCTTTCCTATATTTTCAATGTAGTAATCCTTGCTAATGAGATCTAAGGTTTTCTTCTTTGCAAAATGACCGTTACAGTGTGCCCTCTGTATAATTTCATTTTCCATTGTGGAAGGTATAACTAGTTGTTGCTCTGATCCTTTATAAAGTAATCCTTGATTGAGATAGTAATCTTTAAATGATTTTCCTTCTTCCAAAATTTTTAATATTGCACTAAGGCCTTCATCACACTCCTGTGCACGTTTTATATCCTGGTGCAAGCTAGACGTTATGGCTGCTACGTATGGGTTTCGGCTCAATGCATCGACATGCCTCATCCCAGTACCATCACGGTGTTCTACTGTAAAATCATAATCCTGTAAAAATAAAATCCATCGAGCAACTCTTGTTGATGATGCTAAATCTTTCTTGTTTAGTGTCATTTGAAAAGCCTTACAATCTGTTACAATCTTGAAGAATTTTCCATATAAGTAGTGTCTGTACTTCTTCACACCTTCAATTATAGCCAGTGCCTCAAGCTCATAGCTTGTATATTTGGCCTGTGCGTCTGTAGTCCTTCGGCTCATATAATGAACCGGGTGTAAAGACCCATCATCACCTTTTTGCATTAAAATAGCTGAATAAGCAATACCTGATGCGTCAGTATGGAGCTCCGTCTCTGCTCTTTGGTCATAGATCTTCAACACTGGTTTAGTAGCCATTTTCATCTTCAATTGGTTAAAAACAACTCTATGTTCATCATTAAATTCAAACTTCCGGTCTTTTCTCAGCATATCTGTGAGTGGTTTTGCTATCAGGGCATATCTAGGTATAAATTTCCTGAAGTAGGAACACAGTCCCAAAAAACTATGCAGTTGCTTCAAATTCTGGGGCTCAGGGAATTTTGTTACAGCATCTGTTTTCCCTGGCGATGGCATTACTGCACCACCTTCAATAACGTGGCCTAGGTATTCTACCTTCCTGGTTAGCAGCTGAGACTTCTTCCAGTTGATATTTAATCCATATTCCGATGCAGTTTTCAGAACTTCCTTCAGGCGCTCAAGAGCCTGATACTCATCTTGCGCTGGAATTAGAATATCGTCAATGAAAATAATAACAATACCTTTGGCGATCAATTCTCTGAAGATAATGGTGATAAATCTGGTAAAAACTTTGGGGCAAGTTGCTAGACCAAAAGGTGCACGTAAAAATTCATATTGTCCAGTAGGCGTTACAAAAGAAGTATACTTAATTGAGTCTTCGTGTATGCGTAAATGAAAATAA
The DNA here is from genome assembly GCA_954870645.1 of Agrotis clavis. Classification (NCBI taxonomy): domain Eukaryota; kingdom Metazoa; phylum Arthropoda; class Insecta; order Lepidoptera; family Noctuidae; genus Agrotis; species Agrotis clavis. The sequence goes on along the minus strand of OX940928.1, from coordinate 19,872,014 downwards.
CCATTTTTTAAATCTAATGCACTAAATATTCTAGCCGAGGACAACTTGTCAATATGGTCATCTATAATAGGGAGTGGGTATTCATCTTTAACCATTTTACTGTTAATCCTTCTATAATCAACGCATATTCTTAAACCACCATCCTTTTTCCTCACTAATACTAATGGACTCGAATATTCTGAGTAACTCACCCTGATAATTCCATCATCAAGCCATTCTTGGATTTGGCGATCCACATCTTCTTGCTCTTTGAATGAGATTCGTCGTGGCCGCTGAGACACAGGTAAGTCATCTTTAAGAACAATCTTCAATTCTATTGGAGCTTCTTTAATTTTCTGCGGAACATAACTTGTCACTAACCTTGTTACTTCTTCTTTTACAGCAGGATTACTGACGTGAGCTACACAATCAACAGGACTAGAAAAACATGCAACATCTTTCAACCATTCATAGTTTGGGTTCATCCAATCATCTTTCGGCAATAACCAAACCATGCAATCTTTCATAAACATCATGACATTTCTTAGAAAATCATTACCAATTATCATTTGGAATGGCACAGAGTCATTAGGCATTACATAGAATGTTACATTACGGTATAGACAGTTATCAATCGTTATATCTAACGTGATTACACCACATGACTTTACTTGTGAATAACCTAAACCGGTTAACGTAATGTTATTCTCGTTACACAGTATTACAAAGTCTAACCTGTTAAGTTCGTTGTAGAAGTCCTTTGACATCAAATTCACATCACAGCCCGAATCGATTAACGCACTTCCCATTTTACCGCGCACAAACACTGATTTTAATGGTTTTATACGACGTATCAGGCGTACAACCGGTATTTTATCATCAGGTTCCTTGTTTTGTTTATTTACATCATATGTGTCAATGTCAATATGGCCGCCGTTGCCACAGACAATCGCTGCTCCACTCTGATTCGGTTGTTTCATGCCAACATCGTGACACAAATCGTTTGCGCTTGTGTTCACATCGGTCGTCGCGCCTATGAAAACTTCGCCCTGAACTTCGTTTTGCACTTCGTCGTTCTCGTTCACGCTGCTGGTGGCGCCCTCCCGCATCAAGTTGAAGAACACTTCTTTCGACAATGTCTGATTGGTTTTGGTTGGTCGTCGCTGTTCTCGTTCAGTGGTGCCAACCTTCGGAATTCGTTCGTGTCCTCCGATCGTGCCCGAAGTCTGCCGATCTCCCGACGACGTAGATGTACTCGCCGTTTGCTTCGAACCAACCTCCACGGTCGCCATCTTTTTCACTGGGCAATTTGATGAAATGTGACCAAATTCATTGCAATGGAAACATTTTTTTCCTTGCGACCGATGGGGACAATTTTCCGAGACATGACTCTTTTCTCCACAGTTGAAACATCGCATGATTGCAGCCGTGTTTCTCTTATTATTGCCGCCGTTCTGTGTGTCATTATGCGGCTTACCACGTCGACTGTCCTTAGCAGAATTTATCTTGAACGTCGCGTACAACTTTAGTTTTTCTTTCAAGTCCACGTACGTTGTGACACCGTACAACATGATCTTATTTATTTCGTCATCTATGATACCGTCCACTATATATTTGATAGCTACGTAGTCCGGTATTTTTCCGCGTTTGCCCAACTCTTTCATCACTAGCATGTAGTCAATACACGATTCGTCTTTCCTCTTTCGTCTTGCACTCATCAATTCATGTATTTTCTTCACATCTATGGTATCCGCGAATTCTTTGCCGATAGCTACTTTCAACTCTTCCCACGATCTAAACACCTTCTCGCTGCGTAGCCATAGTGCTGCCGTGCCGGTCAGCGAACGTCGCGCTACCAACAATAGTTGAGTTGGCGTCCATTTGAATATTTCGCCATTTTCTTCGATGTCCCGTATCCACATGGATACTGTGTGCGTTTCGTCTTGTGCACTGAATCTTCGTATGAGCTGTTCCGTGAGGTGCAACATGTCGCCATGTGCCGTCTGTGTTGAGGCCGTCGCTGCCGCATCGTGAAATTCCTGGTCGGACCTCGTCGTCATCGTAACTTAATCCACTTATTTCACCGCTATCCCGGACGAGCCCCCAAGTTTGTGGGATCGAATGGTGAAATAAAGCAGCTTTTCTTGCGAAAACTTGTGTATTTTTCACATAAAACAATTTAACAGAATAAAAACGTCGTTGAGCTCGTTCGTCGTCGTGGGCACATCCGCCATATTCAATTTAACGCTCTCTCTTTCACTCCAATACCCTTTCATTCACACCTATGCATACGTTCCTTTTTACTCATTAGGTACTCATTCCACATCACTATAAGTCATTTATGTATCTGGTATGGTTCAACATAAGCTTAGAAGTAACTGTTAAATGAATTTCATATCCACGTTTTATGAATAATAAAACACCAAGATTATAACAGCACTTGGTATGACAAAATATTTTCTGTATTATATATTTTTTTAGTTTTGTCTTATGCCGTTTTAAACCTAGACATATTTATATTGGCATTCCACAGTAGTGTTATAGTCTAAGTAATCTCAAACAATCCTGGTTAAAACTCTTATGAAGCCACTTTTGTTGTAACGACCAGTACAGGCGAAAACACACTTTATATAGTTTTGAGAAATTCTATTGTAGGACTTGACATCAGCCATTTTGATTACAACAGTGTGACGACCGTTTTGCGAATTTTAGCGAGGGTTCCGGACATGGCACATTTAGAAAAAGTTAGAACTACGAAAGTACCAAGTCTATGAGCGATATTGAAAGTGAGGAAGAACTTTCGGATTATAACAAAAATTTAGAACTGTGTCATTCTATTAAAAACTGGGTTTACACTTCAATATTTCTCATTCTGCATTAAACTCTTTACTAAAAATTTTAAATATGAGATTAAACAATGTTTTGCCTAAAGATGCACGAACATTACTGGATACCAAGAAAGAAATTCTAAACATTAGTGTTTCAGCCCCAGTGCACTATTGGCACATCGGTTTGGTCAAATGTTTGAAAAAAAAAATGACAATGTTTCATAATTACCAAATGAAATTTTTATAAACATAAATGTTGATGGATTACCAGTTTTCAACAGTTCGAGATACCAGTTTTGGCTTTGACAACCGGGACATATCTCAGATAACAAGGAATGTGTAACATTCCAAGGCCATTTTAAGTTCTTTAAAGATCTGAAATCTTTTTTGGTTAAAAATCGATCGATATCCAGGAACATCGGCATAGTCTTGTTTAAATCGTCAGTAACCTATTGTATAATTAAGTTAAACAATGTTTAACCTAGCACGTAGGACAAACCTGTTTAAAAATATGTTTTTAACTTATCAATATAATATCAATCGATTTCATCTGGGCACATTGCGGAACCCTAATCGGTAACAATGGCGAATATGCTTCGGTTTTGAGATATTCCAATATAGAACCAACATACTTATATTGGTCCTATATTACACTTGGACATGCTAAAAATACTTATTTTAGCACTATGTTACACTTGGAAATGCTTACTAAGAAAATGTCGGCTGCCTTCATAATATTAATTTAATATTAATTAATACTAAAATGTAAATAAGCAAATTTCAAGAGGCGCTTTAAAATTGTAACCCAAACCACCACAGATTTCACAGAAAATTCATATTCCCCTATGAATAAGCTACTATAAGACTAACAATAACTTTTTCTATTGTGGTTGACATTAATAAATTCTGATTCATATAAATACTTAAACATAAGAAGTTAAAAATATTTTCACAGCGCACAACAACTTCCGATAGTCTCTTCGACTGTTCTAATTATGAGCTTACAGCAGCATTTCTAGGAGCGTATTAATCAAATTTACTACTATAACTTACTTATATTGAGATTAACAGGAGTAATTGTATTGACGTAATTCTATTTAAGGAGCAATATGGGCGTAGATGGCATTTCAGCGGACTAATATAAATACGTTATAAGTAAAAGTAGACTTATAAAGTGGGCCCTTTTCGCGACTTATATGTGGATATAAGTCTCATATGGTCCTCGATAAATGTGGTTCTAGGATAGCATTAAAACCACTTTTTGCTAGTTGGGATATAATCTCTCAATTTGTGTCGACAAGACAATAGACAAATATTGCCATTTCTATAACCCTCAGGTGATGATAATCTACTCATGGTTATGATCATCTCGCTGTCTAATGATGATGTTGTTGATGGTCATCACAAAAGCTTGACAGCCGTGGTACTTCTTAACACACCGCCACCTGGTCCTTGGGCCCTCGTTCTGATGTACAGTAAATCTGTTAAGCCCGAGGTGTAAGCAACGCTTGCCGTGCCTCGTTGTCCCGAAAAACGCTAAAATTATTATAATGTGGTTATTGAAAACAAAAATAGAGTTGTTTGAACAAATAAATTCGGATACGTATTATGTCATTAAATTAAAAAAAATATATTTAAACTTTTATTAAATATCATTGGACTTATAACTTAAATATAACTTACCTACCTGCAACAAAAAACAAACCAAAATTATATATATTTTTTTATTTAAGTGACGAACACAGTAATTAAAATTGTTTGTTTGCAAATATTGTTTTACTGTCTAAGGCCTTTGTCAAACAGACAGGCGATAGCGAACCGAACCGAATCATGTCATATAAAAATGCGAAAGCGATCCGGTAGTCTATGTGACAGGCTTCAAACAATTCTATACATTTACATTTATTTACACAGTAAATATTTTACTCAACACTCTAAGATTGTATTTCCGAAATTGACCGAGAACGATGATAGTGTCCCCATCTTCACCTAAAATACTACTCAATGGTTGTGTTCACCCCTAATATTCAATATTGTATTCTTCATAGAAGTGATGGTCACTTTGCAACCATCAGCTCTTTTTATACACGTCCAGTATTCTCTGTCACCTCGGATTTTGTTTCTGTAGAACTGGCAACCGTCGAATAACAGAGAGTTCGCTCCACGCTTCGTCAAAATGAAATCAAGACCTCTCTCTGAAAAATTAATAAATTATTATGAACACTACAAGAAGCCATACATAATACCACAGTTCAGGGGGTCTACTTATTAAGTCCCAAGGTACGAGTACGGAGACGGATGTACGAACTTAACTATAACGTCAAAATTTTTGGACGGATAATACCGCCACGCACGACTGAAGTCTTTTTGACTCGCAGCTAGTGTCTATGTAATTGCATCAAATTGCATTAAAAATGTAGTAGGTACTGAATTTTCTGCAGGTCATGAGTGGTGGCGTGAACTCTAAGGAAGAAGCTATCTGTCAAATCGTAGTATCATTTATTTTCAGTTCGGCCTTGTTGCCAAACCGTAACGTAACATAAGGTCGAAACCACGGGTTTAGTGCTTAGAGATTAGACCCCCAGAGATAGATAAATAATAATTAGTTAATTTCATGATTATTACTTATCACCATCGTCGTACATCAGTAATGCGTCTTTTTTGGATGGTTAAAATCATGAAATAAGTCTTGCCCTGCGTGGAACGGACGGGACTGTCAGACTCTTACTGACTAAATTACTAAAAATAAGATAATCCAGGAGATTAGATAGACGTTATTAAAAAGTTAAATGATGCTTCTATCCAATTATGTGATTCAATATATTTAGACACAAAAGGACATAAATCCCTTTTATTGTCAGCAATAAATAAAGACATGAAAGAGTTCCTGCTGCAATCAGAGACGGAAACGCATCTTTTTGATAAAGATATCGCTGACAAAATAAGAACGGCTAAATGTGTAAGAGATCTCTTGACAGATTTCGGTCAAGAATTAAAGATAGCTGAACCAAAAAAGTTCGCTCCACGGCAGAGCACATGGGTACCCCAAGTAAACACTCCTAAAGCTAACAATAACAAAGCTTTAAGCTGGCGGGGCACTCCTCGGGCAGAAGTGAAAAAGAGGGGGGGGGGGCGCCATCCAGAGTACCAGCACCAGACAGAGCGTGGGAGACCAGGAGGCACCAGCCCCGCCACAAATAAACCCACCCCCAACCCGGGCAGACTTAAATATCATTTATGTATATCATTGGAAACTTGTCACTCAAGATCCAGTTATCCTGAGTTGGATTGAAGGGTATTCAATCCTTTCCATATATATCTGTTATTTACCTAGATGATTTTCTATGTATAGGAAACAACTATACTCAATATTTAGAAAACATGCAAACAACTGTAACTTTACTAAAAAGCTAATCTTGTAAGTAAAGTTACAGTTGTTTGCATGTTTTCTAAATATTGTGTACAGTTGTTTTGATTTATATTATCAAGAGAAATGTGATTTCATACCACGACAAAAATGTAAATTTTTAGGCTTACTTTTCAACACCACAGACATGACCCTCAACATTACCGAAGGAAAAAGGAACAATTGTTCTAAATTAATAAAATATGATATGGTCTTTGACTATTTATTGCTGACAATAAAAAACTTTACAGCAGGCGTAGCATGGCGCCGTAGAAAGGGGTTATATCGACGGGAGAATCGACAAACTGACAGATTGAAGAAAGATCTCTATCGTCCTAAGCATGGCGATGTTTGACACGTAGAAAAGAAATGTTTCTTCTCTACGATAGAAAGAAGTCTACAACGTCGAGCATGGCGACAATATTTTCTCTACTTTTGACACTTGGGGGAAGACACATTTCTTCTCTACAAGAGAAACTTGTCTACATCAAATCAGACCTAGACAAGATTCTTTTTATAATATTCTTGGTGTTTATCAACTTAAATTTGTTTTAAAAACAAGTAAGGGTCCTCCCAACTCAATCGCTTTAGTTTTTAAGCCCTAAAGAATAAAAGTCGAATGAAAATTAGGAAAGCGCATCAAACTTTTTTTAATACGAGTTCCATGAAAATTTATAAAATGAGAAACTTTCAGTGAAATAATGCAGATAGCTAATCTTTCCAATGTTTTATTACACACGATGATTACACAAAAATAATAACAAGAATCTACGTGACATCAGTCATAGACATGCAGCATGGACCCAACATTATCTGCCAAAAATTGCCATAATCATAATTTATCATAATTATAATAAATATCTGTCTCCTATAACACATAGATAATGTTCTACACTTGTTATTTTCTCGTTCTAGAAAGTATGTTAATTTTATTTGATATTTGGCTAGGAAAGACTCGTGTCCATACTGTGTGTCTATGGTGTGGAACCTTTTTGCGTTTTGTTGTCGCTTTGATTTATGTGCACAACAGTTTTTTTTATTGCAAATGAATGCACATATTACTAGAATTATGGATAATTCTGTCTGATTCCAATAAATCATTTTAATTGTATTGAAAACTTGAGAATTTTACACGTTTTTTTGGTTAACTAAACGTTTTAGTTCATTCACAGTTCAGTCATTCGCCGTTGCTATGGAAAGAAAACTTATGTCTTGTCTTCATAGAAACACGAGTCTACAGGTCGCGCCATGCTCGGGCAGAAGACATAACAAGTGGGATAGAAAGAGCTTTGTCTTTTCTTGGTAGAATAGAGATAGAATCGCCATGCTACGCGTGCTGGAGAGCAGATTTAGTTAAAAAGAGTGATTATTTTGGTGTGGTCCTCTGCGGCCGGACCACAGTTTAGTACTCAGATGCTATAGTTCGAAATAAAAGCTACCTAAAGTCTACTTTCATCGGAATATAAATATATTTTCAGTACCTCAATAGATATCTTTTTAATTAACATTTTATGTGGTCCGGCCGCCAAGCAGTGCTCTCTGGCCGCGCCACCTCAAATTCAATAGAGTATAATGAACTATTAATAAATCAATATCCCTAAAAAAAGCTACCTAAAGAGTACCTTGCATACGACAAATATGGTCCAATAAATCCCTTTAGATAAGAAGTTATTGGTCGTAGGGTGTGGTCCGGCTGGGAGGTATACTCTGCAGCAAGTCAATTTTGCAAAAATTAATATTAACTATCCGTAAATCAATTGATATAATGGTACCTTTTCTCTACTCTTCGGTGATACTTTTTTCTTTCAAGAAACTATTCATTTTGATTAATTAATCTTTAAAGTATGTGGCGCGGCTAGGGAGGATTACTTTCAGCAAATATAACGAAATATGCTTTATTTCTTTATGCCAATGATAACAGCATAATAAGTACTTTATAAAAAGACCTGGACTTCATCTTTAAACATTTTTTTTTTCTAACAATTATTTTGAAAAAAAAATGCACTTTTCGGTTTTTCTTTACTTACCTATCTACCCAAGAATAGGGAGCTAATTTGACGAAGTAAATGATAATTTTGGTTTAAAATAAACAATAAGTATACGAATAACAAATATATTTTCATAATCAAATTTAAACAATAAAAAATGGCTAAAACAATAGGTTTTATAAATTGCAGAACTTTTTTTTTATCGTTGTTAAATCATCTAATGAGTCCTCCCACCCAGGGCAGGGCGGGAAGGACTGTCAGACTCGTACTGAAATCCACGGTGTCTTTCAATAGCCCTTTGCGTTCCGGGGTGACGGTAATTCGTGAGTCCCGCGACCCCGCGACCCCGGCAGGCTTGGCCCTCTAAAGGAGGGCTTCGTCATTATGCTGAAACTCTTTGACCCACTATTCCTTCAAGTCTTACAGTCCCTCCCTTTCTGACCTCCTGGTTTAAAATTCACCTGATGATTTTACAGCGACAAAAATAAACTTGTCGAGCAGCACAATAGGCCAATGCGGACGAGGAGTCAGAAGAGGGACCAAAAACAACACTCTTTGCGCAGTCAGTTAAAAAGTTACTTTAAAGTTTTTTTTTATTTCTCTTTTTAACGGTTCTTTTTATGTTTGTCCGATGTCCGTGTCTTCTGATGTGGCCCAATAGTCACCAAGTGATAATCTGATAATGGAATCTCAGAGGAATCGAAGGCAACCCTAAAATTCTATACGAACATACAGTGTATTTCCACATACGTCTTTCTAATGCAACTCAGGTACTTGTGCCTGGTAATCATATTATAACTGCATCTACAACACACAAAAAAGGTAAAAACTGACTTCCGTAGAAAAACTGACTTCCATAGAAAAACTGAATTCCGAATAAAAACTGAATTCCGCAAAAAACTTATTTTACACATTTGTGTTACATTCTGAAGTCAGTTTTTGTTTGATTAAGTTCTAAAAATAAAAATATTTGAATGTAACTAAGTTCTTTTCCATACACAGAATAGGTAGATATTTTGTGATTCAATAACTTCTCAGTGAATTGACTTACGACTTCGGTGTTATAATAAAAAATGTTTATTATGTTAAACTCTATTTAAATAATAAGTTTATTGTTGTTGGGCGGCGCACTTTTGAAAATAGCCCAAAAATGTATGGAGCGTGAATGTTCTCCTATAATCTATTGATTTTAGTTTGATTAATAAAACACTTTTCCGTCAGTTACAATACCTTGCATAAACAATTGTAATTTTTTTATTCACCATCATCAGCCGGAAGACGTCCACTGCTGAACATAGGCCTCCCCCTTAGACCGCCACGCCGAACGACAATTCGCCACTTGCATCCATCGGCTGCCCGCGACCCTCACGGGTTGATTAACATTTTTTTTATTATGTAAATATTTATTTGTTTTTCGTTTACTTATTGTTTATTTTAAACCAAAATAAATTATCATTTACTTCGTCAAATTAGCTCCCTATTCTTGGGTAGATAATGTAGGTCAACCAAAATAAATTATCATTTATTTCTTCAAATTAGCTCCCTATTCTTGGGTAGATATGTCGTAAAGAAAAACCAAAAAGTGCATTTTTTTTTTCAAAATAATTGTTAGTAAAAAAAAATGTTTAAAGATGAAGTCCAGGTCTTTTTATAAAGTACTTATTATGCTGTTATCATTGGCATAAAGAAATAAAGCATATTTCGTTATATTTGCTGAAAGTAATCCTCCCTAGCCGCGCCACATACTTTAAAGATTAATTAATCAAAATGAATAGTTTCTTGAAAGAAAAAAGTATCACCGAAGAGTAGAGAAAAGGTACCATTATATCAATTGATTTTCGGATAGTTAATATTAATTTTTGCAAAATTGACTTGCTGCAGAGTATACCTCCCAGCCGGACCACACCCTACGACCAATAACTTCTTATCTAAAGGGATTTATTGGACCATATTTATCGTATGCAAGGTACTCTTTAGGTAGCTTTTTTTAGGGATATTGATTTATTAATAGTTCATTATACTCTATTGAATTTGAGGTGGCGCGGCCAGAGAGCACTGCTTGGCGGCCGGACCACATAAAATGTTAATTAAAAAGATATCTATTGAGGTACTGAAAATATATTTATATTCCGATGAAAGTAGACTTTAGGTAGCTTTTATTACGAACTATAGCATCTGAGTACTAAACTGTGGTCCGGCCGCAGAGGACCACACATTATTTTGACAGTTATGTACTGATAAACCTGAAATTTTCTATGATGCTTTAAAATAACCTTCTTTATGAATTGTGTAACAGGTTTTATCGCTACAACATTGATTTACTGAAATACTGTAGATGTCTTTATTTACGCTGGAAAAACGTTGACGTAGAAGAAGACAACATCTGCCTAAAAACCGATTATCTGATGCCCAGGACCAGAATGACGATAGAGACACGGGTCGAGAATGTGTCAATTCAATAAAAACGCACGAAAACATAACCGGTACGTGCTAGAATGTGACAAGTGACTCACAGATATCTTTGTTGACGTTTCATTCATCTGTCAAAGCTCCGAAGTTAAGGCGGACAAAAATGCCACATGGCCGTTTCTACTGCGACGTTTTTTAAAAATCCAGTGTAGATGTCTTAATTTACGTGTCAAAAATTCTTCACTATTTTGAATTTTGAAAAAATGTTGATACAGACTTGTAGATAATAATATAAGCACATTTTTGTAAAAAAAAGTATTTTCGAAAAAATTTAGATGTCCGTTTCTACTTTGCTGCCATCGAGGTAGGGCTTATAGAAACTCCATTTACTGCACAAAATAATCTTTTATTTTCGTTAACCTGCACAATTTCAACAAACTTGGGCCTTACCACGAACTCTTAACGCGATCCTGTTTTGGCTGTGGGAAAGTGATGGCGCTAGATGAATTGTATAGCTCTGTCGCTTTCCCACAGCCAAAACAGGATCGTTTTAAGAGCTCGTAGTAAGGCCTCTTGTTTTTACACACATACTTTATAGGTACTTTTTTTGTCTAATCTTAAACCCAACTTGATGTCTTATAATAAGTAGTATCAAGTTAGTAAAGTCCTCTCAAAAGTTACTCTATCAAGTTTACACGACGGAATATAATAACAGTTGATACACTTGCAATGAAAGAATGTGTCAATTATGATTGTGACGACCTCTAATATCAACGACTTCATTACCCAAAGTGACAACTTTAGCTGGACAGAGTAGTCTACGTTTGACACATCGCCAGCTCTCATGAGGCCCGGGTCTGTCTGTCCGCTTGTTGTACCTGTAGCCGCCTAGTTCTATGATCGGCTTCCCGTACTTCGATGTCAAGAACACTGGCAGTAATTCTGAATCTGAAAATATAATGGAAATATCCAATTTAGCTACTTATTTTATTTTTGCGCAAAGGTAACAATAGCATAGGATGTGGCAAAAACGGCAAAAATTGTCTATGACATCTACGGTTATTTTTTATTCAGACAAATAAACAAAAACATTTATAAGATCAACAAAGTGTTGTTGATTGTGTATATGGATACACACTTATCAACTTTCATTAATTTATTCAACTACTACTCATCACTGATGATTATGAGCTCCATTCGTTTTGACAATGACTCCTTCCACCGTAATCAGTGACGCTGTACATCTCAAACTTCTTCTTTTAACACAGCTCCAATGGATCTTTTGGCCAACGTTGCGTTCCTTATTGAATCGAAATTGTCCGAACAGGATGACTGGTTTTCCTCTCAGAGATGTCCCGAATCGCGGTTCTGAAAATGTATGAAATTGTAGGTTCTCATGTGTTGCAGTTACTCCATTTGCGTACTGACGATATTATCTCGTATATTCTTCGAGAAGACACAAATATACATATAAGAAAAGTAGATGAGAAAGAAATCACAACAGCCAGGCAATTTTGTGTACACTTACAATCTCTTCATTTAATTGCCGTCCACTGCTAGACACAAGCCTCCAAAGAACGGCAACCATCCCGGTCCTGGGCAGTTCGGATGCATCCACTGCCCGCTACCTTCTGCAAATCATCGATCCATTGTACCACAGGGCTTCCCACACTACGTATGCCTATACGCGGTCTCGACTCTAACACATTCTGCTCCATCTCCCGTCTGTGCGACTGAAGACATGGCCGGCCCACTTCCTCTACAGCATGCTAATTCTACGCGCAATATCGCTAACTCTATTTCACTGACGAATTCTGTCCATCAGAGAAACCCCGAGCATTGCTCTTTCCATTTTACGTTGAGCAACCCTGAATTTGTGGATCAATCCCATGATAAGTGTTCACGTTTCGGCTCAATAAATCATTACGGCTAGAACGCCCTGATTATAGACCCTCGTCTTAAGAGATTGTGGGATCGAAGATCCAAAGATATCGCGCATAAAAATCAATATTTATGCATTTAATATTAAGAGATAATAGTAGGAAACAAACAAATTGAAACATCAACAAAAACATCTTGAACGGGTCAATGCGTGTGTCCTTTTTTCATCAAAAACAGCTGACCCATAGACACACCGGATCCAGAACACTTCTCGGCGTCTCTCTTACTGCACACCCACCAGATTTTTTTTTCTCCGATTTTATTCTTTCTGTAAAGGTAGCCATCACATTCTAGATATACTCTGCCAGATTCCGTAGTTACGTATATTGCTTCTGTAAATACAAAATTATTATTATTTCAGAAGCCAGAAACAGGACCTCAAAATAGTGAGTGGAATAAAAGATAGATAAAACAAAACAATCGCTGATGACAGTTAGAATAAAAAGAATTGCACTTTCATAGATTTATTACATCATGTAACAAAACTCCTTTTCTTTGGGTTGTAAAATTATCAAAGATTCCTTAGCTCTAGCTGGACACAGTGCCAGGGCTACTGAAGGACACCGTGGATTTTAGTCAGTACAAGACTGACAGTAGGGTAAGAGGACTCATTTGATGATTTTACCACGATAAAAAAAGCTCTGGCTGGAGAGGAAAGGACTGTAAAACTCTAACTGACTAATCCACCCTGTTCCTTCCAGATGAGGTACCAGACGGTGCCACAACCTTGGCAGGAGTTTGGCCCTTTAGGGGCTATTTTAACTACTGACATAGCTCCTGACAATGTAAAGCTCAATGTGCATGATTCGAAATATGCACTCTATTTTTGTGTTCAAAAATAGAGTGCATACCAATCTCGCCATTACATACCGAGATTGGTTCGAGAAGCGATCGAAATCACGAAATATAAAAAATTCAATCGTGAGGATGGGTTTTAACTGTCGAGGGCCTGGAACCCAGGGGTTCAATTATGTAAAAACCGAAAAAGCACGGAAACTAGTTCGCGAGCGGATACAGTGAGTTTTGTGTGTCGGGAACAAAATCGTGTTGTGAGTGAGACCAGTAACAATAGTAGTGGTGTCGAACGCAAAAAACGATCGAGAAGGAGGGTAGACCGTTTTGTCTGCTCTTAAACATCCACCCGCAATTTCTTCAGTTCATCCGTGATCATGGCGCTTGCAACAGTGCCGAAATATCGGAAACTCAAAACAAATAGTAAACATGGTAAATATCCCGTTTTAAATCTAAATAATAGTTGTTGTGACCATGTCAGTCTAAAAACTTATATTCAGTAAAGTAAAAAAAGTAAAATAAAAAAAAGTATTCTAAAAGTCCCTCTTCTACCCTTGGTGCTACGTGGTGCTGCGTCGCTACGAATGTTACGAGTACATCGCTATTTACAAGTTTAAGTTTATAATGATATAGCATTTCAGTACACTTCCTTTGCTTCAGGTTAAGCTTAAAACTAAACTGAACAGTACTTAATTAAAGCTTTTAACTAATCAGTTTAGAACGTCTTAAGAAAGTTACATTTAATCTCCTTACGGATGATTATGCTAGAGATGTTACGAATATTCGCATTCGCATTCGCATCATGCGGATATTCGCATATTTTTAGACATTCGCATTCGCAAAATTCATGCGAATATTTTGCGAATACGAGCGACTGAAAAAATACCAATATTTGGTACTCCTTCTTCCACACACCCCATTCATTCTTATCTTTTGTCGTCCTCTCCATTCATCTTATGTTCAATCTGCCTTTATCTCGCCATTCATCAACATTAATGTTCATCAAATCATCACAACAATTAATCATAAATATGAGCATGCTAAGATAAACTTGTTTCTGTCTGTTTTTCTTTCACTAACGCCACTCTTAGATCTACTCATAAACAGGGTGAATTTTTCAACGGGGTGTAGATGGCTATATCCGAAACTATGAGGAATATCGAAAAACATTGAAAGGAGTCTCGAGGCCGATTTTAAAACTGCATCATTGGATTTTAGAAGAATTAGTAATCCTGGCCAGGAATCGAACCAGCTGGAGCAAGGATCAAATTCTGGTGAAGAAAAAATGCAATTTTAGTTTTCGTCAAAATCGGCCTCGAGACTCCTTTCATAGTTTTTCAACATTCCTCTTAGTTTCAGAAGGTCATCCACGCCCCGTTAAAAAAATCACCCTGCATACTTTTTCCATTTTCGTTACAGTCAGGATGTAAAAAAAAAAAAAAAAAGGTTGCACTCCAGGAGTGCCGGTAGAAGTGAAAACTTTTTTGTTACTATGTTTTATTTTTAATTTGAATGACGTCTTACTCATTTTCGATCAGGGTCACGTGACCCTGACGGTCACGTGACCCTGACGCGAGTTTTAAATTTTTTACCCATTACAGAAAAAGTGTACAACGCCGCTAAAGAAGTTTTCACTTCAAAAGTTATAAAGTTACATTAAAGTGTTCTTTTTTTGTATTTTCTAAATTATCAAACGTAATTGATTCAAAACTGAATATTCGCATTCGCATTCGCATTCGCGAATTTTGGAATTGAATATTCGCATCCGCATTCGCATTCGCGAATGTCAAAAATCAGATATTCGCAACATCACTATTATGTACATTCTTTACTCTGATAATGACGTCATCATATGTAACGACGGAGACCCTGCATCCTTGTGGAGCCTTATTGCATACCCAGTAGATTCTCTTATCGAGCCTCCGTTTACAATTGTACCTGTGCTCTTTGATCTGAAGAAGCGGAGTACCTCTATTAGTCATCAAAATTTGAAAACCTACAAAACAAAGTTCAGTTTAGTTATTTGGAGCGGCCGAGGGACAGAGAACACCAAAACCTTGTTTGGTTTGCGGTAACCACGCGTACGATGGAGCGCGGGCGACGAGTGTGCTTGCGCCCGAGGTTAATTCGCGACTGATCGATACTTCGATAGTGAAGTGGGGATGGGGCACAATAATTGTAACACATTTGCTATCTGAATTCTGTGATTTACCAATCAAATTTTGAACTGATTTTTTTATGCGGTACGAACGTGGGTTTTAGGAACGTTGCAAGAGAAATATCTTATAAGTACTCGTTACTTGGCCGGTAAATTGTACAAGCCACCACTAGATTCAGATAATTATTTTTAAACAATATTCTTGATTGAAACTATCGACAATCTTAAATGGTTGAAATAATATATTTTTCATGAAAAAGAGATATAATATATATCCCATTTTTATGTAATATCTAAGCCATAATAACACTTTTGCACAAGCAACGACGTTTTGAGCTCATTTTGCTCCCCCTCCCCTCTTTTTTTTAGCCGATAACCGTGTCAATCTTTATTCCAATTACATCAAAATCATTTCAGCCGTGTTGACGTTAAAACGTAAAAAAGCATACACAATTATAATAGGGCTATAGGGACATTCAATTCAGTTCCTATTATAAAACACTCACAGTTTCCGGAACGGTTCACCATCACCTTGCGAGAACCTACTAACTTGAAAGCAAAACGATTCCCAATGAAATAACACTAATGTACTCATGCAATATCTTTATTGAGAGAAAAGAGTTATGACAAACCATTTTCATGCGATCACAAATAATAAAAAAATCGACTTGACACAATTATCTTTCTGCCTAGATCTTCCTAAAGTTTGTTCTTTCATGGTTGTGGTTGAGACAACCTCTGACGATGACGTTATTTTCGATGGTGATGACGAAGGCGTTACAGGAAGTGCGGTGCCTGGTGGAGCAGCGCCATCTTGTTTTGTATCCGACCATGCTTTCTTTGGAAAAGCGGTACCCATCCACATACAACAGCAAAGTTCCTCTTGTTGTCTGAAACACTATGTAATTTAAAACAAAGTTTTAGTTACGTTAGTGAAGACAAGAAATGTGGCTATTCCAGTTTCGTCACATCGAAAGCATGCACCTTTTTAAGGATAAGGACAGAGATTTTAAAAAGTTTTGCGAAGAGGGTAAAAAAAAGAAATAACCGGCAGTGACATGACAAGATTAAAAGCAGAATAATCTCGCAAAATCCTAAAAAAAATAGAAACATTTTAATTACGAACTTAACGAAAGAAATTGTACAAGCAGAAACAAAAATCGATACGAAACTATCAAGAAAACTTCATGTTACTTTTCTCTTTTCATAATTTATTTATTCAATTTTAATTTTCTTCAACGCGTTTATATTTTTTCTTAACTCATGGTACTAATAATATCACGTTGGATTTAACTACAGACAGCAACGGGCAGCCTTTCAGACTCGTACAAAATATTCTTATAAAATATACAACTTTATCTACTAAATACACCGTTTAGTGTAAAGAAGAAGGGTCACAGTCCATACACACAGAGGTATCGCTTTTCATAACTATGTATGCGCAATGGCAACTAAGAAGGGTCACCTGTGACCCTTCTTCTTCGTCATATCCCTGAGTGAGAGAACTTTCATTGTGCGACAACAGTCAAGGCACTTAAAGGCACATTTATTTTTTTGATTAACTTTTAATGGGAGAGCTGAGAGAAAGAGAAATTCTCAGTCTATAACAGAGAATTTCTAGATCCAGACGCG
Organism: Agrotis clavis; assembly: GCA_954870645.1. NCBI lineage: Eukaryota > Metazoa > Arthropoda > Insecta > Lepidoptera > Noctuidae > Agrotis > Agrotis clavis. Next base: position 19,854,881 of record OX940928.1, on the reverse strand, counting down.
ACAGACGACGGACAATTTTTACACTTAGTTAATAGACATAGGACTCATGTCGAGACATTTATGCAGATTTTTTTTTCAATTAGCACCACCTGGCGAAATCTTATAATATATAAATAAATCATAATTTTTACATACAGTTGACTTTTTATTGCCTGTGACGAATTAACTTTCAATGTATGGAGTTAAACGCAACAAAAAAACATTATTGTATTGACAAAAAAAAATGTCGACTGTTTCTGTATCTCCTGATTCTGACTATAACAAAAGAACCATGCAGCATGTTAGTAACAGAACGTCATGGACTGTAATATAGAAAAGCTACCGAAATAATCTTGAAATACTGAGATTTGTTGAAACCATCGTCAGTCGTAGTGATTGTGTTCTAAACAACTCTTCGTGACCTGATCGTCGACAGTAGTGAGAAACGCTTTACACTTGGTCCGATATCGCACGGAACACTGCCAGCGAATCTTCGGCCCCATGATTTTCTCCTTTGAAAAGCGATACCCTCCAACCAGCAACATCACTGTGCCTCTACATGTCCTGTACTTTGTCACTGAAAATTTAAATAATGTATAAAAATATAGATATAATGTAGTTATGTAGAAAGAAGCCTAGATTAAACATATAACTGTTTACGTGATAATATCCAGCGATCACATTGGGCATACATTGCAGACCACACTATTCTCAGTGTGTAATAGATAGGTACACTACAATTATGTTTTATTAATATTTATTTCATAAATTCACAAAGGGATTAAATATAATGACCACCATGAAATGCTTTGATACCCTTAGCTACTACACTTCAAATTGTATTCGAACACCAAATATAGTAAATGATCACCAAATCTATACTGAATGTGCACCAAATCTAAAACTCGCTTTAGCAAGATTTCAGGGACACCCCGAAGTTCGGTTTGGTTAGGTTCCTTTAAACCTTGTACACAGAAATAGAAGCCCCGCGAAGCGGGGCTTCGTCGACCCTGCTTAAGTAGATTTTTTTTATTACACTTCGTTATGAAATATTTTAGAGAACATATTTTGGTGATCATTTACTACTTTTGGGTTGACAATGATTTATTTGGAGTCATTTTGATTAAATAGGATAGCGAAATGTTAAAACTGGTTATAATTTTACATTAAAATGCGGGTTTCATTTTGGTGATCATTAACTATTTTTGTCTGTTATATGTTACTATATCTGGTGGTAAGTTAAACATAAGCCATTCACAAACACGTTATATTGTAACTGCCTATTTATTTAAAAATGTAATTTTCTTCAGTCATAAATTTTAAGGAGATCAAGTTATGGCTCCACCACAGAAATATTTATGTTACTGCAAATAGCGTCCATCATCACCCTATTTTGTTTGATCTACGATTTTGTGCTCCATGTGTATACACCGTGACTTTTTAGTCGTCTTACAAAAGTAGTCCACTTAATGTATCCGACCTAAAATACCTCCAGGCGAGTTTTTTTTTTTATCGTTTCGTTAATAATAATTTTTATTAGTAATAAATGGTACATTAGAAATATGAAACACCCTGTTAAAATGTTGACGTATCAAGCTGTAGAGTATACCTACGCAGCGGAATAGTCGGGCAGATCATTCCATCTCCATTTTCTATGAGACAAGGGTGTTTCTAATCACTCCTTGGGTCAATATAACGAATATTTTTTTTTTCAAATCTCTCAAAAACCATTTTTTTATTATAAACGTGTACTAGTCATTGGATACATGAACTGGGCTGCCGTTGTAAGACGACTAAAAAGTCACGGTGTATAACTAAAATTATAAATTACATAATATATTATTATAAACCAACTTTTACATACAGCTAGCAACATCTATTGGTAAGCACCTTCAATTACAAGAAGAGTTACTTTCGATACAACTTCAAGGAATGAAATAAGTATAATTTTGAGATCCGATATATAATTCCATTCATGTAGAAATGTGCATAGTTTCTGTCAAACCGAGTAAGAACTACACATCCGAAACTGGAAAATGCAGTAGCGGAAGCAAAAATATGTCTCTCAAGTTTCCATAGAGCAATGCCTAGAATTATTGCATTTTCATTACCTAATGTTTTTTTTTTCTTAGCGTATTTATTGCAAAATTGAGACCATGATTGGTATTATATTATGTATGCCTTAATAGGCTACGATCTTCAGATTAATAATCTGGAGATCGTACTACTCGTATAACATGAAATAAACGATTTGAAAATGGATTATTTCATTTATTTTGTAAAAAAACATTAATTAAATGATTATGTAAGTCTCTACATAATCTAAGGATAATCTGTTAGGTAACAGCAGTTTTGTTATTTTTTTATGTTTTGTCCATAAAACATTTTAATTTTAGTTCATAATACTCAAGGATTATACTTGTTAATGTCGCGAAACATATTTGATCAAGTTATTAGCTGATATCGACCTGAAAATTGGAAAAAACACAAGAAAATTAAAATTTCGAGGGCTACCATTACGGTTCCACCTTAATGTTTTATCTAGTAACCATATGTATACAATAGTACCGAACACTTTAAAATTTTATTGTTTAAAGTCAAATAACTTTTTATTTGTATTTTTTTTTTTATTGTGGTAAAATCATCAAATGAGTCCTCCCACCCCGGGCAGGGCGGGAGGGACTGTCAGACTTGTACTGACTAAAATCCACGGTGTCCTTCAATAGCCCTTTACGTTCCGGGGTCACGGTAATGAGATAAGTCCCGCGACCCCGGCAGGCTTTGGCCTTCTAGAGGGGGGCCACGTCATGATGCTGACACTCCTTGAGGCGCGCGTGAAACACAACGCGCCGTCGACCCGGGCATGATCCATGGTCGGGCAGCGAGTTGCCCTTTACTCGCTGCCCGCATGGCCGCGCCTACGGTGGCCGGAGATCGTCTGCCGAAATACTACGTAACTTAATGATTATGTTTGCCAAGAGTCTTGACGATGACATTGTCAACAGTGGTAATGGCTGCAGTACAGCCGTTCTTCTTCTTGATGCAAGTCCAGCGAACCTTGGACCCCCAACACGCATGTTTGTTGAACCGCCACTGCCCTATCTGTATTACGAGGTTCCCGCGCTGAGATAAGTCAAATGTTGGCTCTGATGGTTCTGAAATACCAGTGGCGTTATCTTCATACAAGCCCATAAGCCCCGGCATGCGTTAAAAATGCTCGATAGAGAATCAATATCAAACCCGAACTATTTAAAAGTTCGCGCGCTTAATTCTTATCAAAATAACACAAAGTATCTACCTATGCCACACTACTACGCATCGCGATTGGTCGAATGGTCGCGTCAGAGTTTCGCATTTGCAGCATCTATATAAATATAGCTATCACGCTTACACCGGGCTTTTAACGGGCTTTCAAATACTATCTCTCGTCACTTTCGCACTTATAGCGATGTGCCGTGTCACGAGTTAGAACCTTGTGCGTCTACAAATCGATCTGTCTATGATGATTTAAGCCCTGCATGCGTATGAAGTTGTACGCGTATTGTCACTTTGCAAACTCTGCAGTGTTGCCGTTTTAGCGACCGTCGTGAGATCTTGGAGATTTTTAAAAAGTTTAGAAACTTTAAGATTTAGCAACAATAAAAACTAGCGACTTAAATAACGAAATTAAATATTCAAGCAATATCATAAATATACAAAATTGCGACTTCTAGCTAGATTTTTCATATACCTGGGGACTTTTTTTGCCTAAATGACAACACTGCAACTCTGCGTAAGTCCCGACACCCGAGTGCAACTCACTTCAGTTTCGTTTGCTTGAGTGGGAAAAAGTTTTGTTGTTAAAGTTTTTTGTGTGTTTTCTTAGATTTTCTATACAATTGATACAATTGTTTTAGTGACTTACCTACAACCATGGAAGTAATAGTACCTTGTGAGGATTTAAAATGCATTCAAGTTTTGATTGGCGAAGATAAGGTAAAATCTTTAAACTTTGCTCAGAAAAAACAGTTAATTTCTTCATTAAAACCGACGCCTAATCTGTGTATTTCTCAGACCAGTAAATCGCATAAACGAAAATTTAATAGATCAGTGTTCAAAAGTTGGATTTACAATTATCACTCACATTTTCCTACAGAGAAATTATATTCATTATTTGACATTCATGTAAATTATTTCGACAAACAAACATTAAAAAGTGATTTGCTTGTATTTTAGTCCTGATCTGAAAGATCGTAATGTTTTGGAATTAATTGATTTCATTCATGAGAATAACCTCGAAGATGCCTTTCCCGAGCTGTTAAAGTTAGCGTATCTTGTTGTAAGTATTCCGGCTACAAGTTCTTCCGCGGAACGTGCTTTTTCGTCTCATAAAAGTATCCAGACCTATCTGAAAAATACACAAGATCAAGAGCGTCATTCCAAAGTATCAATGATAGATTGAAAAACAGTTGTTGGTAGAATTAAAACGATCACCAACATTTTACTCTGATGTAATTAAATCATTTCTTAAGAAAGATAGACGACTCCAATTAGAATATAAATAATTTATTTAAATTCCTTATTACATTCTATCTAGCTATTTTGTAACTTTCGTTTTGTAACTTTCTGTTTTGTTTTTTTTTTTTTTTTTTTTGTCTGTAACCTGTTAGTTCTGATACGAACCAAGCAACTACTTCATCATCATCATCATCAGCCTATAATGTTCCCACTGCTGGGACACAGGCCTCCTCTCTGTGAGAGGGAGTGGGCCATAATCCACCACGCGGGCCCAGTGCGGATTGGTGGATGTCACATGTCTTCGAATTTTTGGTTCTAGGACATGCCGGTTTCCTCACGATGTTTTCCTTCACCGTTTTGAGAGCAGTGGTGATGAAATAAATGACACAAAGTAATACGCCAGGCGGGGTTCGAACCCACGACCTACAACTCGTAAGTCGGGACCGATACCACTGGGCCACCACTGCTCTTCAACAACAACGACTACTTACACATACAAGCAACTACTTACCATAACTTTGTTCCCTCAAGCAATGAAGCAAACCAAACGGCTTTTTTCAAAGCCACCGGAGGTATGCAATTGCTGATTTCGAAATCGGTTAAAATTTTATTGGGCTTGCCTCGTTTTGAAACCCTAGGCCCTCCACTGTGAAATACATCAGAAATATTGCAGGCACTTTGAGTTTGTGATAATATTCATAAAAATAAAGTTTAGATACATTATACTGCCTGTACCTACAAGATGACTATAATTGACTATAAATGATACAGATACAATAAGAAAAAAAATTTAACTGTTTAAATTACTTTAATAATAACGATTACAACTTACTACAAACTTTAAACACAGTAATTATTATGTTATTTAACTATCTAAAACAGTGGTCATAACACGGTGTTTACTTTTACCTTTACGAAAGCTATATACTACACAACTATTACCTAATTACGAAACTCTAACAACGTTATAACTAATATTTACAGAACATTATAAATTTTGTCATTTTTATACATAAAGAAAAGAGGAAGATAGATTCCGTTTCAGAAAATTTAGTTATAAGGTAGTGTTGAAGTTTCAACTTCTTCTAAAAACAGTATTATGGGAACAGTGTATAAAACCGACGTGAGGTATAATGGGGACATACACGCTTGTCGCTTAAGGCATACTTAACTAACACAACACTAACGTAGCGCAAGCGCCATCAGGACGGTCGACGGCGCGTTGTGTCCCACGCGCGCCTCAAAGAGCGTCAACATAATGACGGGGCCCCCCTCTCAGAGGGCCTATTTCCTTACCGTGACCCCGGTACATAAAGGGCTATTGAAGGAAACCGTGGATTTTAGTCAGTAGAAGTCTGACAGTCCCTCCCGCCCTGCCCGGGGTTGGAGGACTCATTTGATGATTCTGCCACGTAAAAAAAAAAAAAAAAGCGCCATCAAGACGTCATTTGCAAGCGGCCATTAACAAATGGCTTCTTGTTGACGCTTGCGCTACGTTAGTACATATTGTGTTAAGTTTGCTTTAGTGTGTGATTTCCCATCATGCCCCGCGTCCCCGTGTTATTCACTGTTCCCTTCATCATCATCTCAGCCGTAAGGACGTCCACTGCTGAACATAGGCCTCCCCTTTCGATCTCCACATATACCTGTTGGATGCGACCTGCATCCAGCGTCTTCCGGCGACCTTTATAAGGTCGTCTGTCCACCTTTCTGGTGGACGTCCTACGCTGCGCTTGCTCGTCGTGGGGGTGGGTAGCCGGATCTCTTCCGGAGATTCTTAGCACCCCTTGCTCCGCCGTTACCTTGACCGCTACCCGCGCCAGGGATAGCGGAGCTGCCGTTACTGCTGCTGCTACTGTTCCCTTATACCGGTTGAATTAGCACTGTGTAGTACTCACGATGACGTCGTGAATCCTAGTGGTTGTGCCAACCATTGAGCTTGACCAGTCGTTCGTTGACAGTGACAGCAACACATCGACACCCACAACTCTTCCTTGCAGAGCACTCCCACCAGGTCTTCACACGTCTCTCCAGCTTCTTGGTAAACCGATACCTGCCCCAAGTTATGATCGGGTTGCCGAACTTTGTAACCTCAAATATAAGAGGATTTACTGGTGCAGCTGAAACGTGACAACATAGTTTCATACGTGCTTCGTATGTTCAAATTGTTCTTTATTGAATCATATAATATAACTTAGTTTTTTTTAAGCTGCTACTTTTCGCAATTTTTCCGGATAAATAGTTTCGATTTAGTAAAGTTCCTTAAATTTTTACATAAACATTTATTTATAATGCAACACATTAATATTTAATAAACTTTATCATAGAAACAATACATAAAATATTTAATTATACAATTGAATATTTTTGTTACTATGTATTATAAATTTCTTATTAAGGAATAAGATATTAAATTATTGGTCCAATTCTTTTTTAAGATTATAAAATACTAAACTAAGAACTTTAATCTCTATCGAACTAAGATTCAATTTAATGAATTAAGAAAGGCTACTTTGCTTTAACGGTGAAAGAAAACATAGTGAGGAAACAGGCATGTCTTAAAACCAAAAATTCTAAGACATGTGACATCCACCAACTCGCACTGGGCCCGCTCAGAGGAGGCCGTGTTTACCAGCAGTGAGAAAATTTATAGGCTGATGATGATGTTGACTTTTCTGTTTTTAAAATTCCCCACAATTGAGACACAGGCCTCTTCTGTACTTATGCTCCACCATTCGAGCAAAGTGCGGTTTAGTTATTATATTTTATAGTAGTAAAATATTTCAATCGTGATACATAGCACTTGTCCCCACGTCAATGCTTATGACAATGTCTGGTGCCCATCAGTTCATTGTTGATAGTCACGGCAGTCGCCGGGCAGCCTCTCTTGGAACACCTCCAGGACACCCTGGCTCCTGAGGAGTACTCCTTCCTGAAGCTGTAGCCTTCGACAAGCAAGTTTGTGGAACCCAGTCGGTTCGAGGAGAATCGTACACCTATGGCATTAATAGTTTTGTATTATTTGTGTATGTTATTATATCACTTATAATGACAAGGGGAGGAAATTAACGTCGCAAACTTGTCATTCGTCATATTCAGTGCCATTACAAACTGGCCAAATATTCGAAGTCCTCAGTAGGTACTGTCATTCCTAGGTTTTTAAATATTCAGTAAGAAATACGAATAGTAATGACTCGTGGCTAAATAATTACAGCCGCACAGGCTGCTCTTCTAGGTTAAGCCGCGTTTGCTGAGTTTGGTCTGTGGATGAGTGACCATCCACATGACTTCGTGCCTCGGAAAGCACGTAAAGCCGATACTATTTATTCTTATTATTCAGAAGCTCTCGAGTCTGACAACCAGTATTACCGTGGGTGCGCCGTGGCCCCATGGGGTATTGTACTACCCAGATACAGGGAAGTGGAGGTCCGATAGGCAGTCGCTCCATGTAAAATACTGATATTCAGGTGCATCTGATTCCACTGGAAGCCGACTCCAGTATAGGTGGGAAAAGGCTAGGCAGATGATGATGACGAAGTAAGAACATAATGCGTTAAACTGAACTCTTAAATTAGAAGTGCCTGTCGTGTTGCTATTTGCATTTATTTCTAGTTTCCGATTAGGTTATTTTTTTGTTCAAATGACGTCTGTAAAGTTTAATGTTCCAATAAAATTATTACTTTAGATACTCCTAGCTAGATTTTTTTCAGCCTTATTGCAAAAACTTAAACATCTGTTGAACACTTGTCTAAAAAATGTGTGACTGCAAAACGGACCTTATTTCAACGTCATAATCTGTAATTTTTTTAGACAAGTGTTCAACAGACGTTCAAAAGTTTTTGTGGTACGACGGTTTCAGTTTATAGGTACATAATATAACATCTATTCACTTTCTTAATTTAGTGAACCCTCGACGTTTATTAGTTTGATGTGTCTGTCTGTAATCTGTATCTTGTAAATTATCTTATCTCAAAGTGGATTTCTGACAGTATTTCGCAGGAGCTAGGTAGTGGAAGTAGACTTCAGCATAGTTGGGAAAAGATTCGCTAGATGATGTTCAGTATTGACTGGCGTATATTTGTCCAACAAATCAAATATACTTATACATGTACATCATTATATTTCACCGGTATTATTTTAGTATTTTAAAGTGGAATAAAGCTTGTTGTTAGAAATGTAGAAGTTGAAAATACAAAAAATTTAGGTTTACAATAGTTTGGCGATTCAGCGGTAGCGGCGACTGCGTCGTCATACTTTTTCCGCTCATCGAAAAACTCTTATCCCAGAACCCAGGCTCTTAACGAAATCTCTAATATTGATAGTATACCTATTAAGAATACTCTTTGAGTTATATTCCAAAAATAATAACAAATAAAAACCCCGCATAATGTATACACAGTATAATAAATTCATCAAGTAGCCAGACTACAAAAATTAAAAAAATATTTTTTAAACAAGAAAAATATTAAGTATAACTATGTACGTAGATAACTAAAATTATAATTAACGTAAATCTAATAAGGCTCATATAACTATAAGTATTTTTACTTTGTGACAAGCTGGAACATATTTTTTTTAATAACACTTAATGTAAAAGTTCACAAATTATTGTAATACCATACTAAGCTGTTTTTTACATAAAATTTTCTATCGGCTTCTACGATTAATTTTTAGTTTTAATTTAAATAGGTACTATGTTTTTAAGTACAGTTGTAATGGTTTATAGATGTAGAGTAGAAAGTTTCTACAATTTTCTACAGACCAATCTTTGATGATACTGCGTTTATAGTTCATCTGTCGCGTTCATTTCATCGTAGTAAAACCTTAAAATGATGAAGGGACCGTCAGAGTTGTACTGAGTAAAATAGACGGTGTTGTTACAATAGCCCTTTACGTTCTAGGGGTTCTAGGGTGATAAGACAGTCCCGCGACCCGCGGATGCGCCCATTAATTCACATATTTATGACAGCGCGCGCTGCGATCAATATGTAATTAGATAGTCACCATAAAAAAAAGGTCGGCACACAGCGGATACATTTAATTTTGTTTTAGGTACTAGACGCTTCAGCTTTCGCAACGCGTGAATTTTCGTTGCCGCAAAGTGTATTGTTCGACTTAAAGTGTAAAAAACCTGGACAAATTAAGTTATTCTGTAAAAAGTATATTTCCAAAAAAAAACCTAAATCTAAAATGAAAAAGATTCGTTAAATATATTTTTTGCAAATAAAGTAATTAAACATAAAAACAAGCCGTTTAATCTGGGGGCACGGTAGTGCCCCCGCCAAGACGAGCCAAGCGAAGCGCAAGGGCACTCCTACCTTTTTTCGAAGTGTTATGTAATTCGCGATATAGATGCTTTCACTTTAAACTGACCCAAATCCTTTTTCTATGCTTTTTTCCCTTCTGTCCTTTTTAGTCTATCGACGATGAACCTCACAGTTATACCAACTAGCTAAATGCCTAGGAATTTATATTTTTTACAGTTTTAGTCTGTTTACTAGTAGCGAGTGGGTGATTATGTTCCAGATTGTCACTCATCGTCATCACTCAAATTAGAATGAGACAACAGATAAATCCGTTAAATTACTAATTATTAGTTTAAGTATCACCGAATTGGGGTGCTAAGACAGGAAACCTCCACGTGCGCCCGTGGACTGGAGTTCCCTCTCGGATACGTCCGGGGGGAAGACCAGTTTTTCGGGCCGGTGCACCCTGGGATGCGGGCAAAAACTCTTCCTTAGGCACTGTGTGCCTAAGGGGTCTCTTTGCCCGTATGCAAATAGCCTGTCAGGTGGACGCTCCAACGCGTGTCCCTCTGAATAGCAGAGGGCACAGCGGCGGAGCGGGCTTGCGGACGGTGAGTAATGGGTAGCTCGCCGTCCGACCAAGGACCAAGCCCGGGTCGGTGGCGCGTCGTGTTCGCGCCAAATGCCTGCTGGGGTCACGGGTTTTTTTCTTAACCCAGGATACCGTGGCCCCGGAACGTAAAGGGCTTCCGAAGGAACACGGGTGGATTTTAGTCAGTAAGAGTCTGACAGTCCCTTCCGCCCCACCCAGGGCGGGAGGACTCATTTGATGATTTTACCACCTAAAAAAAAAAAAAAAAAAAAAAGTATCACCGAATTACGTATCGCGTTGGATTATCACTGTTACAAGTTAATTTTGAAATTTACACATTAGAGATTTTATTTATATAACACTTAGGTAGATGAATATTAATTAAATATAATTATAAACTATTTAAAACTATACAATTAATCAAATCTAAATATTTGAGAGATCAACAAAGTCAAGGAACATTTAATTTCCATAACGATCTAGAGTTCTAGACCAATAACGTCACTGTCCTCTGATGCATATCATAACAACATAATAATTATGTATAAATAGCACATTTTTTTTTATGAACTTCAACATATTGATATTTGATAATCATTTAAATTAATACCCAATAAATCTATGTTCTTCTTGCAAAACGATATAACGATTAAAATTGGAAAACGAAAAGCTTGATAGAAGAAATAACAGCTTTTCCAGAAAACCTAAACCGAAACCAGAATCGACAGAGGCAATGACCAGTCAAAGCCTCTGTCGATTCTGGTTTTTCTTGAGTTGCTGTTGAGTGCAGTGGTTTGGGAATGGTGTGGTGAATTTGTCCCAAAAAAAATACCAAAGAAAATTTTTTTTAAATAGCTGCAAAAAAATTGCCAAATTCAGCAACTACCTATTATATTTAGGTTCCTTATTAATCGTGTCTTTTACAACAATTTATTTTTAGGATAACAACAATACAGTCCCGACATGCATCACTGAACAAGGACTATAATTTATGTCATACGAATTATTGCTCATTATAAGTACTTCTTCTAATTACGGATCCTTTTTATCTTCAGAACTTGAGGGTCGCGCCCACAGGTCCGTTTTGGGAAATATTCTGGGGAAGTTAAGGGCGTGGAGGCCTAGCGCTGCTACAGTAAGGGAAGGAATAGGAGAAGGAAGGGTAGCTGAGGATAATCTCGAAAAGGTTGCCGGTCCTCTGGGACGCAGTTGCACGAAGGCGCCGTTACCGCAGCGCACTTGTGACGGGGGCGCGTGGCTGTGCTCTTCCACAGACGGCACGAGTTTCCCAGAAATCAGACGAACTCGCGCTTTGCACCCCATGTGCTTCGATGAACAGTAGAAGAACCGTCCTCCAACTTGTGAGTACGTGTAGCCACGAAGCACGAGGATAAATTTCCCCTTCTCCGTGGGTATAAATTGGACGTCTGCAACAAGGGTATATTTAGAAACTATCCCGAGAACTTGTAACAATGTCGTCGAATCTATTTTTGACAGGACATTGTCGAGAATTCCTGTTTTTTTTCCGAAGGATTCTTTCTTTTAATTTTAGGTATCATGCGAAAAATACCGAAAAAAACGAGAAAAACTTTCTTACGGCATTTTCAACCCTAATCATGTGACACCACAATATTATTATAGAGGAGCTGGAAGGTGGCATGTGAACTCTGTAATGAAACAACACAACCTCATCGAGTGTGGAACCGTTTGATTTGTTTGATGAGACTTTAGATAGTATCCAAGATCCTACTATGTCCATGACCATAGTAAGTCTGTTATAAAACACCAAAATCCCCATCGAGCTTGAGATCGTTTGATTCGCCTTGACGTGGACTTTGATTCTAAATAGGTAAGTAAGGTTTGATGAAGCTGGAAGGTGGCTACAGAAACTCTGTGATAAAACGACTTAACCGCATCGAGTTTGGGCTATTTTGATTCGTCTTGGTGAGTACTTTGGCCCTATGTTATTATTCATATGCAACCCCATCGTATTAAAGATTTTCATTTAAATTGTCATGGTCTTTTTTTTAACATGGTAATATCATCAAATGAGTCCTCAACCCGGGACAGGGCAGAAGGGATTGTCAGAATTGTACTGACTAAAATCCACGGTGTCTTTCAATAGCCCTTTACGTTCTTTGATTAAAAGGTTGACACGCTGTCATGCCGCAGTGAGCTCTTGCTGAGGGCAATATGGTATGAGAATTTATAAACATGTCATATCGCTAACGTCGCGACTCAGGGAATCTGTTTTATTTTTTAATGTGTTAGCTTAGTGCGTTTAAAACAACGTGAAAAAAAGACATCTCACGAAAACTCTGCAAAGTTTTATGCGAATTAGAGAGAGATTAGTTACGTCGACAAAGCGGCGCTACTATCTAAGTCTACTTCAATTTTCAAATTGTAGTAATAAACTAGCTTCTGCCAGCGACTTCGTACGCGGATCCTGTTGCTTATGCCAGCGTCTTCAAAATCGAAGATCTGAAACGTCTGATGTCAAATTCAGAGTCTGGGGACGGGAAAACAAAGGGACACTCATGACGATTCCAGACGTGCCAGATCTTTCATTTTTGTAAGTCAACAGGAAATACCCATCAGACTAAACAACTCTTGCTAAGACGTCATTCCTATATATGTTATAGTGTAGATGGGCTCTTAGAGTTCCACATTAGGTGTTCCAGATCTTCAGTTTTTATACGGCAACAGCGAGTGCTCATCAGGCTGAACAACTCTTGCTAAGACGTCATTCCTGTATATGTCATAGTGTAGCTGGGCTCTTGGAGTTCCACATCAGGTGTTCCATATCTTCAAATTTATTTTCTTAGCAGAAAATGCTCATGGCGCTATTTTTGTATCTCTTATAGTTTAGCTGATCTATTGCAGTTCTGCATCAGGTGTTCAAGCTTCCAAGATAAATTATAGCCTATATGTTGTCCAGACTTAATAGCTATACAACGAAAAAAAAAACAATCAAATCCGTCCAGTAGTTCCGAAGATTAGCGTGTATGGAGTAACTTCTCCCGTTTTTCCTAACATTTCCCTTCACTGCTCTGCTCCTATTGATGGTAGCGTGATGAAAAGTATACTATAACCAGCGCAGGAGTATGAAAAATAATTGTGCCAAGTTTCGTCAAAATCCGTCGAGTAGTTTTTGTTTCTATAACGGTTATACAGACAGACAGACAGACAGACAGACAGACAGACAGACAGACAGACAGACAATAATTTTATTGATTGCATTTTTGGCATCAGTATCGATCCCTAATCACCCCCTGATAGTTATTTTGGAAATATATTTCATGTACAGAATTGACCTCTCTACAGATTTATTATAAGTATAGATAGAAGATAGAAGATAGATAGATAGATATAGATCCCCACCGTCGTATCTCCACGTTGTCGTCGTGGTGGGGCTTGTGGTTTCAATGATCTCTGGGCATCTGCGCTCAGATGGAGAAACCAAAACCAAGAGGGATACACCGGGGAAAGGGGGGGAAAGGTTCACTTCCGGTACGCGTCTAATCTTTAGACGTAACCGTGAAGTGAACCAGGGGAGGGAAATTCGGGGTTAGGGAAGAGGAACTCACCTCTTTAAAAAAGTGAGAAAAAAACCAAAATGAAAAAGCTGTTTCAAGAGAAATTACCCCAGGCGGGTACCAGCTGCTCCGCAGCTGGAGAATCCCGCACCGGCTCCGGCCGGTCTGTCCCTTCGTATTCTGGGGGGGACAAAAACCGCTTTTATCCTTTGTTTACTCCGGCAGTCGCCGCATTGAGCCAGGGGGGCTCACGTACCCGTGACGAGGAGTCGCTGGATCAGCCCAGCACGTCCAAGTCATCGGTACCAAACGAGCGGGCACAGAGTGCCGCTCCGCGTAAGGAGGGGGCGATGGTGCTCGAGTCGGATTCCGACTCGGCATCAGACGCCACGAGCTTCCAGAGCGTAGGCTCTGGAAGTACTGCGAGGAGGAGTGGGGGGGGCGCCAACAGGAGGAGCGAGTTCCTCAAGCGCCCCCGAGAAGAGATATCCTCGTCTGAGGAGGGTCCTGCCTTGGGCCCGAAGATCCCGACTAGTGTGCGGGGTAAAGGCCGAGGCGGGACGTGCGGCAGAGGGCGGGAGGTCGATCCCTCTGTCGAAGTTGAGAGGAGGGTGCAAGACGCTATCCGCACCCTAGGACGGCATGGTGGCCCGGGTAAAAAGGGCACCAAGGACCGAGCCATGATGAAGGCCAAGGAAACCATCATGGCGGCGGTGCTCAGCCGGCCTCTTCCCGGATCAATAGCATCGGACGAATTGTCCGAAATGCGGGAGGAGGTCGCCAAACTCACGGCGGCGATGGATGTTCTCCGTAAGGAGAACATCCAACTTAAGACAGAGCTGGCCGGGCTGCGGAAGGGCGGCCGCCAAGAGGAGGTCCCGCAGACGCGGACGCAGACGCAGGCGCAGACGCGGCAGAAAGAGCCGCCGGCGAAGCCCGCACCAATAGACGACAGCAGTGCTGTCCTAAATCTGGTGCGGCAGGAGCTAGCGGCCTTCAACCAGCGCTTTACAGCGCTGGAAAACCGCGTCTTGCGCCCCCCGCTCGCTTCCTCCTACGCGGCCGTAGCGAGCCGCGGCGAATGCGAAACCGGCACCGCCCAAAAAGGCCACGGGAAGAGCGGCTCCGGCGGCGGCGGCACCGGCGGAGGCGAAGGCGGCCCAGCAGAGCTCGGCTGCCTCTAAAAAGAAGAAGTGTGTTCCGGCGGCGGCGGCGGTGAGCCAGCCGTCCCGACCTGTCCCGCCTACGCAGCCCTCGCGTCCTCCCCCAGCCGATGCCGAATGGCAGGTGGCGGGAGAGAGCAGGGCCGCAAAAAACTCCGCGCCCCTAAGACCGCGGCTGTAGTAATTACACTGCAGCCGGACGCGGTGAAGAGGGGCGTGACGTACCGCGACGTGTTCGTGAAGGCGAAGGAGGCAGTAAACCTCCGGGAGCTGGGAATCGACGGGGGTCTCCGGGTGCAAGTCACCGCGACGGGGGCCAGGCTGCTGTCGATTCCCGGCGCCTCCAGTGGTCCGACCGCTGACGCTCTGGCCGAACGGCTAAGAGCGTCCTTAGATGCGGAGGAGGCTCGGGTGTCCAGGCCCGTAAAGCGCGCAGATCTGCGCATAATGGGCTTGGACGACTCGATCTCGGAGGGGGACGTGGTGGCCGCCGTCGCCAGGGTTGGGGAATGCCCTGTCGACCAGATTAAGGCTGGCACCCTTCGCCCGGACTTCGCGGGGCTGCTGTCGGTGACAGTGAGCTGCCCCGTGCCCGCGGCTAAAAAGATAGGGGAGGGCCGAAGGCTCTTGGTCGGCTGGGTGTCCGCGCAGGTGAAACTGCTGGAACCCAGGCCTCTGAGGTGCTTCCGCTGCCAAGTGGGTAACCACACGGCATGCAAGTGCACCTCAGAGGTGGACCGCAGCGGCGATTGCTTCCGCTGCGGTCGGCCCGGTCATAAGGCCGGCTCGTGTAACGCCCCGCCGCACTGTTTCCTATGTGCGGCGGCTGGCAAGCCGGCCGATCACCGGGCAGGGGGCAAGTCCTGCGCCCCGCCCGCCAAGACCAAGAGCAGAGGTAGGCCCTCTGCCACCGCTGTCCCCGCTACTGCCGCCGCCGCCGCAGCCCCTGCTGCCGCCGCCGCCGCCGCCACCGCCGCCGCCGCCGCCGTCGCCGCCGCCGCCGCCGTGGCCACGCCCTCGAGGAGGGCCCTGGAGGAGGCCGCAATGGATTCAGATTAATGTCTCCATTGCGCTTCCTCCAGGCGAACATCAACCACTGCGCCGCTGCTCAGGATCTCTTGCTCCAGAGCATGGCGCAGTGGTTGATCAACGTCGCCGTGGTCTCCGAGCCGTATTTTGTCCTGCCCAGGAATGACTGGGTTGCGGACCTGGACGGCTCGGTGACCCTAATTTCGTCGGCCGCCGCCGGTACCCCGCCCCTCGATCGTGTCGAGAGAGGGCACGGGATTGTCGCAGCCCGGTTCGGGGAGATCGCCGTGGTAGGCGTTTACTTCTCCCCGAGCCGATCTATCGCCGAGTTCCACGACTCCCTAGAGGAGCTGGGAGACATCGTCGTCGCCCTCGGTTCCCTCCCCGCGCTTGTCCTGGGGGACTTCAATGCCAAAAGTCCGGCTTGGGGTTCCCGGAACACGGACTATTCGCGGGGCAGGAAGCTCGAGCGCTGGGCCCGTGCGCATGGCCTGGTGATTGAGAACCGGGGTTCTGTCCCCACGTGCGTGCGGTACATGGGCGAGTCGGTGGTGGACCTTACGTTCGCCACCCCCAGCCTGTCACCGCGCGTCACTGGCTGGCGCGTTGTGGAGGAGGTGGAGACCTATTCCGACCACCGGTATATCCGGTTCGACGTCTCCGCCCAGACCTCAGACGCGCCGGTCTCAAGTGGACGGAACCTAAGTGGTCCGCGATGGGCGCTGAAGCAGCTGGACCGGGAGCTATTCCTGGAAGCCTCGATCGTGCAGGCCTGGGTGTCACCACCGGACAGGCCTGCCAACATAGACGACGAGGCTGAGTGGTTCCGGGAGGCCATGTCGGAGATCTGCGACGTGGCCATGCCCCGGGTCCGGCAAGGACGCGCCCGGCGTCAGCTGTACTGGTGGTCAAGCGAGTTAGCAGCGCTGCGCGAAGCGTGCGTTGCTGCGCGCCGCTGGTACACCAGATTCCGCAGGCGCCGCTCCCGACCTCCGGATGCGGCGACTGTAGAGGCAGAGCTACACGAGGGCTACAGGGCAGCGAAGGCCGCCCTTGCGACGCGATCTGGCAGGCCAAGGAATTGGCCCGCGAGGAGATGCTGGGGACTCTGGACGGGGACCCATGGGGCCGCCCCTACAAGTGGGTGAGAGAAAAGCTCCGCCCCTGGGCTCCCCCGTTGACGCAGAGTCTCCGGCCTCAGTTCGTGGAGGACGTGGTGAGCGCCCTGTTCCCTTCGCGAGGGGACCATGCTCCCCCGCCCATGGCTCCGTCTCCGACGGAATCTGAGGAGGAAGCTGACGCGAACGCGGACCACAGCGACGACGATGTCTACGACGCTCCAGAGGTGACCGAGGTAGACCTGAGAGTGGCGGTACAACGGCTCAAAGCCAAAAATACCGCCCCAGGACCCGACGGCCTGCCAGGAAAAGCCTGGGTCCTGGCCTTCGGGACTCTCGGGCCTCGACTAGGGGGGCTCTTAAGCGCGTGCCTGGAGAGGGGCCGGTTCCCGCTTCGTTGGAAGACGGGGAAACTGGTCCTGATCCAGAAGTCCGGGCGCCCTGCGGACTCTCCGTCCGCATTCCGGCCCATCGTGCTGCTCGACGAGGTGGGCAAGCTCTTTGAGAGAGTCATTGCAGACCGCCTCGCCGGGCACCTGAATCGAGTGGGCCCGAACCTGTCGGAGAGCCAGTTCGGCTTCCGCAGGGGGCGCTCGACGGTGGACGCAATCATGCGCGTGAGAGCCCTCACGACGGGGGATGCAGTGGCCCGGGGCAGGGTCGTCTTGGCGGTGTCTCTGGACATCACCAATGCCTTCAACACCCTGCCCTGGAGTTGCATCAGGGAGGCACTCCGGTATCACCGGGTGCCGACCTACCTCCGCCGAATAGTCGAGGACTACCTGACGGACAGAGCCGTCATCTACCCCGGTCACCGGGGAGAGTGGAACCGGCGAGAGATGTCGTGCGGTGTTCCACAGGGTTCGGTCCTGGGACCGCCCTTGTGGAACATCGGATACGACTGGGTGCTGCGCAGCGACCTCCCTGACGGCGTCAGCGTAATTTGTTACGCTGACGACACGCTCGTCCTTGCACAGGGAGAGTCGCACCAGGCGGCGGCCGACGTGGCGACGGAAGCGGTCGCGACAGTCGTTCAGAGGATCCGGCGGTTGGGACTCGACGTGGCGCTGCACAAGACGGAGGCCATGTGTTTTCATGGCAGCCGTAACGTGCCACAGTCGAGTTACAGCATTACGGTGGAAGGAGTTCCAATCGGCGTCAAGAGGACGATGAAGTACCTGGGACTCGTCCTCGACAGCCGGTGGAACTTCAAGGAGCATTTCTTGAGTTTGGCCCCAAAGCTGAACCGTGCAGCAGCCGCCCTCAGGCGACTCCTGCCCAATCTCAGCGGGCCAAACGCTTCCTGCCGTAGGCTGTACGCTGGTGTCGTGCGGTCCATGGCCCTCTACGGGGCCCCTGTGTGGGCCCTGAGCATCCGGACGCGACCACAGAAGCTGGTCGCATGCCAGAGGGTCATGGCTATCCGAATGATCCGGGGATACCGCACGATTGCCGGCGAATCGGCCAACCTGCTTGCCGGATTGCTGCCTTGGGATCTGGAAGCGACTGCCCTCCAGCGCGTCTATGAGTGGCGCGTGGAGGCGCAGCGCCGGGGCGTGACCCCGCTGCCTCGCGAAGTCGAGGCGCGGCGCGAAGACCTCCGGCGCGATCTCAGGGCAGTATGGAAGGAACGACTGTCGCGACCGACGGCCGGGCACGCCGCAATTGCGGCGGTAAGACCCCTCTTTGAGGAGTGGCTGGAGAGAAGTCATGGCGTCCTGACCTACCGCTTGACGCAGGTCCTCACCGGACACGGAAGTTTCGGGAGGTACCTGTGTCTGATGCGAAAGGAGGAGACGCCTGGGTGTCACCACTGCGAAGATCGCCCGGAGGACACGGTGGAGCATACGGTGCAAGACTGCCCAGCTTGGGCGGAGCACCGACGTGTCCTCACGGCTGCGATAGGCGGAGACCTCTCGCGCCCGGCATTGGTTGCGGCCATGCTGCGGGGCGAGACGGAGTGGGAAGCGGTCAGCTCCTTCTGCGAGGCAGTAATGCTCGTAAAGGAGGAGGCAGGCCGCGAGCGAGAGAGGACAGCGTCCTCCCTCCGCCCCAGCCGCAGTGGTAGGCGCCCACGGCGACGGACGTCGCTTGATGATCTCCGGCCACCGTAGGCGCGGGCATGCGGGCAGCGAGTAAAGGGCAACTCGCTGCCCGACCAAGGACCATGCCCGGGTCGACGGCGCGTTGTGTCCCACGCGCGCCTCAAAGAGCGTCAGCATAATGACGGGGCCCCCCTCTCAGAGGGCCAAAGCCTGCCGGGGTCGCGGGATTATTCCCTTACCGTAACCCCGGAACTTAACAGGCTATGAAGGACACCGTGGATTTTAGTCAGTAGAAGTCTGACAGTCCCTCCCGCCCTGCCCGGGGTTGGAGGACTCATTTGATGATTTTACCACGCTAAAAAAAAAAAAAAAAAAAAAAAAAAGTATAGATATAGATAGATAGATATAGATATAGAAGATGTAGAAGATATAGATAGATAGAAGATAGATAGAAGATAGATAGAAGATAGATATAGATAGATAGATAGATGTAGCAGGTACCACGAATTTTCCGCAGGCCATGATTGGTGGCGCGGAGTCTAAGGAGCTAATAATCTATCTGTCAAATCGTAATATCATTCATTCTTAGTTCGGGTTCGATGTCACGGGGTGTAGAAAACGCCCGTAACTAGGGCCGACAACACGGGTTTCGTGCTTAGAAATTAGACCCCACGACATGACAATACGTCGTGTTTTACGCGCGCCACAAATAGCTGTCAGGAATCCGATGGGGCCATACGGCCAAACGCCTGTGGGGTCGCGGGGTTGTCTCAAAAAAGGCACCGTGGCTTTAAACCGCAAAGGGCAATGGATAGAACAAAGTGACTTAGCCAGGAAGCTTCTGACAGTCCCATCTGCTCCACCTCTCTCTGAGACCAGGAGGTCTCATTGAAGATTTTACAAAATCAAAAAAATTAATCCTTCATCAGTACCACGTTTGCAGCGGATTGCACGGATTTTTTTCTGCTCATTAATGTCCGACCAAAAGTTCGGATTCGGTTACGGTCAGTTTCGGTCAAAAATCGTGTTTCAGAAACAGACTCGGCCAAATATTGGCAGAACCTTTCAGCCCGGCCGAAACTCGATATGTTTGAAGTGTTTTGAATCGTTCGGCCAACTTCAGATGTGTTCGTTGTACGTGATCGCCAACCGAGTTCGCCTGCTGGCGTTCATATCTTTCATGTAGCTTTTTGAAAACTGGCCTTTCTAATTACGTTAGGATTTGTATGATGGTGCATTGTATGCATAACCGAAATGCAAGCCATTGCGTGTATGTGTTAAACTGTACAGTTATCGGTTATGCGTGCGGTCGGTATGCGTGCACAGTACCATCATGCAAACTCAGTATGTCCTCCATAACGAACGCCAATGACTTTTTGAATTTATGTCAGCCCGCGTTTAATACTCAAGCGTATTACTTTTTTTATCGTAATTAAATCATGAAATGAGTCCTCCACCCAGGGCAGGGCGGGAGCGACTGCAGACTTGTACTGACTAAAATCCACGGTGTCCTTCAATAGCCCTTAACGTTCCGGAATTACAGTAATTCGTTAGTCGCGCGACCCAGGCAGGCTTTGGCCCTCTAAAAGAGGGCCCCCATTGTGCTGACACTCTTTGAGGCTCGCGTGCAACACAACGCGCCGTCGTCGGCCCGAGCATGGTCCATTGCTCAAACTGCGAGTCGCGCATTACTCGAAGCCCGCATGCCCGTGCCTGCGGGTACCGGAGAAACTTGTCTTGCGACGTCTGTTTGTCGACGCCGTGGGCGTCTACCACTGCGGCTGGGCTGTGAGGTGGACGCTGTCCTCTCCCTCACGCGTCCCACCTCCTCCTTCGCCAGCATGACTGCGTCACAGAAGGAGGCGACCGCTTCCCACTCCGTCTCGCCCCGCAGCATGGCCTCGACACAAGCCGGGCACGAGGGGTCGCCGCCTGACGTCGCCGCCGTCGTGAGGACACGGCGGTGCCATGCCCAAGCGGGGCAGTCCTGGACCGTATGCTCCAGCGTGTCCTCCGGGCGATCCTCGCAATAGTGACACCCAGACGTTTCTTCCTTCCTCATCCACAGGTACCGCCGCGATTGCGGCGTGCCCGAAAGCGTATATTACTAGATACTAAAATTATTGTAGGTCCTTACGCATCGAGTGGACCACTTTCGTAAGGCGACTAAAAATTCACGATGTATATTTCTGGTGTCTGATGGGTGTGGGAGGCAAGCAGGGCCGGATTAACCATCTCGGGGCTCCTAGCCACAGCTCGTGTCGGGCCCTCCCTTTTTCATACCACAACAACGCAATTTGGAAATTTTTACTGTCTACATTACGAAATAGAATGAAGGTAAAGTCATTATTTGCATTTTATCATCACATCGCAAAGGTATACGCCTTCCAAAAAAAATAGTTAGATCAATAACAATATAAGTAAAAAATTCAGTCACGATTTCAATACAGCACTGGAGGCAAGTTATATTTTTCGACCTGAAAAAAAATGGCCTCGCATATGCGTCTTGCCCGGGGTCCTACATTCGGTCTCGCTACGCCAATGCTGTTTTTCTTATGTTACTGCCAGACTATGCTCCTCGCGCTGCTCATCGCTCTGCTCCTCGCGCTGCCGTGATTTGCCGCGATGTTGCCCTCTCTGCCCACACACTGCTCTACTCGCGCAATTAATCGCGACGCTCCTCACTTGTCATTTGCCTTGGTGAGACAATTGAAACGGTGGCAGCGTGCGCGCTATGCATTTTTAGTATATAGCTAATTATATTAATTTAATAAAAAGAAATATGTAGTAAATAGAAATATGTAGTAAAAATCAATAAACATTGACGCTTTTTCATTTGACCATTCCACGCTTGGCGACGACATAATTTCCAATTTTACAAACGCGTGCGTCTTGCGCGACCGCTCGATGCGGACTGCGGCCGCGCGATTATGTGGCCAGCCACTCGCACTCGTATTGCCGATCCTTTGACTCGCGCGCAAAAACCGACAAAAGGGGCAGGAGGAGGAGCATGACGAGTAATGTTGCCACCAGGGACCAAAACCGGTATGATCAATACGGGTATTTTTTCGGTAACAACCTTTTTTTCTTTTACAGGTAATTTTAAAGATTACCTTTATTATTAAAAGTGAATACATAACCGGTATAAATACCGGTTACCGAAATAAAAATTACCCCTATCTTGCACACTTCACACGTGCCGTCGGCAATAGTCACAGGGCGCGCATCGCATGTGTGTGTGACAAAGAGTCGTTATCTTTAGTTAACCGGTATTAAAACGGTAACCTGAATAGAGGTTACATTTTTCTTCGGTCTGGTTACCCAGATAGCGGTTACCTAAGTCTGAAAAATAACCAAAATTCTTCAATACCGGTACCGTAATTTATAAAGGTTTTCGGTCCCTGGTTGCCACACTATGTCTCTGCCTCCTTTCCTCGTTACTTCCCATATCACTCGTCGAGTGTGTGGCAGCTCCATTACACCTACCATTTTCCTCGCTGCACTCAGGTGAAGAGTTGTGTGTTGCGCTCGGCAGCAAACTTGGTCTCGAACCTTTGAAACCCTCGCTACGCTCTCACAAGCTCGGAAAGATTCTATTTGTCATTCGGAATTTTCATAACTTTTTTTACAGGTGCACTGACATGCAGTGGGCGCCGGCGCCCACTGCATGTCAGTGCACCAACCTCATTTTTATTATGTAATCGCACTGGCTGTCTAACAACTGCCTGTAGAACTTTCAGCAGCTACCTATCTTTTTGAAAACGGTTGTTTCATAATTATGCAAAAAGTTCTATATGTCGGTGCATTTAAACGCCTGTGAAATGGAATTCGCGTTTATTATGGTGAGGTTGCAGACCAACGCGGATCTAGGGGGTCATCTCGGTGAGGACCCCACCCGTTTGTTTCTTTTCTGAAAAAACTTTGCTCCACACTAGGAATTTCTCTTGTGTCGTGAATGCATTTACAAACATAAAAAACTCACATACACAAACGCCCAGACCCGGAACAACTACTCGTATCCCCGGTGGGAACCAGTTCCATACAAGGAAAAGAAAAGCCTCGTATGGAACCAGTTCCGAAACTCTAGTTCCATAGGCGGCCGAAGCGTAGCTCATACAAATATTTGCAACGTGCGGGAATCGAAGCCGCGACCCGCAGCATAACAGTGCAATCGCTCAGTCATCAAATATTGAATGGTAAAATAACAAACATTTCCATGTTTTGGTGCTAAAATTTTCAAGCTCGCTACGCTCGCTGTTAAATTCGTACTCCTTAATAATTATGCGTTTTGTTTCTATATCGTTTCAGTATTACCTCACCAAAATAAGTCACTATATAAAACGTGAATGTTTGCTAAAATTTATCTCAACTGGACCCCCCAAACTCAAAGGCTGTATCCGCCCTTGGTTGCAGATCTGTGTCATAGCGAGAGAGAAAAAACCAGCTCGGAACTACCTCGGTTCCAACAGCATTATTATTCTTCAATCCTTTATTGAATTGCATGATCTCAAGTTCGTCTGGAAGCATGACCAGGGAATGGAAAGTTGCTTTTAAGAAAAGTGGAAAACTAGAAATTTCATACAAGACCAAACTTGAAGCTGTACAATTGCTTGTTCCGTGCGGAAATCGAACTCGCGACACGCAGCACAGCAGTCCATGGATCAGTCAGGCATGTACGTCTTACTACTGGGCAAATGCCTCCTCCATTCACCTCTTTTTGTGCGCAACCTCCCCTTTATGTTCATTACCTTGGTTGTTACAGGCTACAGCGCAGATCTATGTCAAGAAGAGCCATAGATCGAATGGCATAGGCTGGCAAGCATTACTTGACCCACTTTAACATTATTTCTACCATAATAATTATAATTTTGTTTTTCACACCACCTGCTCGTAAATGTCAAATTATATGTCTGCTAACCGGCCGTAAAGCAAGGCATTGTTCCCCCCCGCTCGAGCCGGGCAATAATATGGGTTGAACCATATCTGGCAGCACGGAATCGCCTTTTTCCGTTGCCCTTTCTCTTTCTGTCGCTTAGAACTGCCATTTGCTAGACCGAGACAATGCGACAGCAGCCGGCCGCCTCACGGATTCCGCCGCGTGCTATCGCATTATGCATTCTGTCTCGGTCTAGCAAATGGCAGTTCTAAGCGACAGAAAGAGAAAGGGCGACGGAAAAAGGCGATTCCGTGCTGCCAGATGTGGTGTAGCCCTATATGTACTGAATTTCATTATTCCCGTGGGAATAATGTGATTTGAATTTGGAACCTCAAACAAAACAGTATGAAAACTTTGAACGAAGGAATTGAAGCAGCTGCGGCTGCCCCCCGGCAGTCCCCACTGCAACAGCTGATCGCTTGCTGAGGTGGGCACCACAGCATGCTCACGTTCGAAGGTTGTCGTACCACATCAAACAAAATTCGAATTTATTTCCTCGCAGGTGGTGTGAAACGCAGAGTACTCACCTCAGGAATAAAGCTGCCTTTGTCTTGGGCTAACTTAAATCCCTCGCTACCTCCTCGCTGCGCTCCGGAGGTTCACCCCCAGAATCCTTAGAGTCGCTTCGGGATTCAATACGCCCGTGACGTGACGTAAGGCACTGCTTTATTCCCTTGGTGCGTAATCTACTATTATTCATTGTTTTTCCTTACTCTTTACTCTTTCAAATATTTCTACAAAACCAAAAAAGAAATAAAAATATAAACAATAGTGGCCCAATTTATTTAATTTAATATTAGCTGTTTATATGGGCAAAGGCCTCCCCCATAAAGGATATTACGGAAATGGAAGGCCATTTGCTCTTTTCTAGTGCCACTTCGGACCAGCCGTATAAGAAACTCATATTATATGAAATATTGGGTGCAGAAAAGAAAAGAGGTTTAATGACAAAAAAAGAGGTTTTATTAAAAAATCACACAACAAAAAATAAAGTAAAATAATACAATTGAATGCAATGTCAGGAACAATGGTTGATTTATCACGATGTGTATATTTTACCACAACGTTTTTTATACTTGTACACATACAATATTTACTTACGAATACAGATATTAATAGACATTATAACATTAATGGAAGCACATGCAAGGCCATACTTTTTCCCCTTTTTGATTATTTGTACAAATTGTATACTAAAAAAATTGTAAATACTAGTCGAATAAATTCCATTTCTACGAATCTTTTTGACCTAAATAATGAAATAAGGCCGCTCCTAATCTACAAACATTAAACACATGTGTTGGAAATTGGGCGTGGATGATTTTCAACTTTTTAACAAATACTTATTGCACAAACAAACATTTTGCCCTAGCACAACTGTATTTGGTATGTTGTAAACCGTCTACCACACGGTTGTAAACCGCCTACCACACGGTTGCAAACCACGCGCTCCAACTGTGGTTCCCGCTGTCGCCCGTCCACCAAGGTCGTTGAATAGCAAACCAGCAGGGCTATTGGCTAACTTGATAGTCACTGACCAGCAGTTGTCATCTGAACTTGAATGGCTTGATACCTGCTAACCTGACTCAAGAGCGTTATAATAGTTGATTTTAGGGAACATTTACATTTATAAGTTTCATTGCAAATGCAAAAACCAATCCGAAATTTACCTTTTGACAGCTATTTGATGCTCACCCTATATACACCGAGATACGCAATAGCCCCACAGATTTACAACTGCCATCAAGATGGTTGCTAACCACCAAAATCACCTTGGTTGGGATTGGGACGGTGGTTTACAACCGTCTGAAACATGCTGTTTATCTGTTAAAGTGTTTTGTTCCCGAACTCTTGCTGATGATTTTAGAAAGTGTAATGGAAACTAATGTTATCTGAACTGGTGACCTTATTATTACTTTCTACACAATAAACACACATTTATCGTACTCAAGTAGAGCGCGTTAGTTTTCGTTTTGTTTTTACAATAAATGTATGGTTAGATTTTTGTCACTAGCATACCTACATTGCCAGTAACTGGCATGCGTATAACTGGCCTAACTTTTAGTAGCACACACTGCTTAAAAAAGTTAGTACATTTCCGTATAAATAAAAAAAACACTAGTTTGTTCCTTACCTAATGGTATACTGTTTTTTTAACACTAATTTAATAATAATATGTAAAATAAGCGTTTCGGGGTAAAATATCTTTCTTATCATTTATCACTACTTAAGTATCTAATATTTTTGTGTATTATGTTATTTTATACAAAGTTGTATAGCTGACTATATGGCATATAATAATATAAGGCATGTCAATGGCATTTATTTTTACATCTTATAATTATTAACGAATTATGCGACAACAATAAGCGTAAAGGTGTGATGGTGCCATATTGTGAAATCGTGCACGCTTTTCTAACAGATAAGAATTTATTAAGACAAGTTAATAATTTATTTATTTCGTAAAAAAATGAGTGACCGTTTACAAAAATTAGGGGTCTTAAAATTAAATAACGTGGCTACTACTTTTTAATGTGACTAAAACTTTTTAACAGTACCTATGTAATATTAACAAATAAAGCTGCAACACAAGCTCTTAAATAAACAATAATTATCATTTATCTACTATCATGCTATTAATCCTCTATAAAAGAACCTATAACAATTAGCTTATTGCCAACATTAAAACACTCTGATATTATGATCAATAATATCATCCAAACGCGTGATATTATGAATTTCAAAAAAAGAACATTCTCATGCAATGACATTTTCACCACCAGTTCGCTAAAATTTTTAAAAAAGAACAGTAATTCTTTTACTTATTAAGGTTTGTTTATTTTACATGCTTCGCAATTAGACTTTTCTTGAATTTACATAGTTCTTACAACACTACAACACCCTATGGTATGAGAATCTTTTATAGAGGATTCACATCATGATTGTAGATAAAGTCTTGTATGCAACTGTTATAATTAGGTATTAAAACACTCATGTGATACTATTATCACACTCGGCTACGCCTCGTGTGATAAACCCACATTAGTTTTTTAATACCTACCCCTGATTATACAACAGTTGCTTATATAACTATTATGAAAATAACAGTAACTAGATAATAACCTATGATATATCGATGTTAAATCTAATATTGTACATTAATTTTGCACAAAGTTTTGTTTCGGCAACATGTAATTTTCAAATGATCGGTGACAGATTACCCTTATAGTTGTCGCATAGTAATTAATTTTATCTTACGAAATACAATTAAAAGTTCGTTAAACTCACATCTCACAACCATAAAAGGGAATAAGGATTTAACAAAAAAAAAAACACATTGCACAACCATTCTGAAAACGTAAATAATCGTAATTAGTTACTTGATTTTGATTCTGCATTGAACACACACACATTTTATTGCACATAGCCTAAATTAAAATACATAATAATTCTTCTTAATAATAATACATGATAATTGAATAATTTATTCATAAAAGCTGGACACGTTTTTGCACACTCAATTTTTTCACAGTTTTTTAACACTAAGCATCTCGGTGCTTTAACACTAAGCATCTCAGTGCTCAGTTTTTTCACACTAAGCATCACTTAATTACAAGCAGCATTTATGGTAAGCTAAGGTAAGAGAAAACTCACCTCTATTGTTAGTGACATAACTGCCAAAGGGGGGTGAGATTTCTCTGAAGCTGACTGTACCTAACACCATACCCATAGGGCGCTTTCAAAAGCACACACGCTCTGGTAAAGCGCGTTTTGAGGACCAAGAGGTGATATTGATTGAACAGCACACATGTAAGCGGGCAAGGTCTACTAACAGACTACTATTTAAGCAAAAGAGGCACATCTGGGTAAAAAAAGAAAAATAAGCCTCACTAACTAAAAAAGACGTATCTACTAAGGCTTATTTTTCCCTATTTCCCTTTTCTCCAGTTGTGCCTTTTTTACTTAAGGCGGCACTGGTCTGCATCAAAATAACAGCTTAGATGTGTTTATTTACTATATTATACAGGATTATATTTCAACAGCAGTTCTAAAAGGAAACGATTTATCAAATAGTTCTTATTTTTAAAGTAGGTAATATATTTTTTAATTCAGTGCATTTTTTATTACAACAAAAAGTGAACCTCCGCGTTTTTTTTCATGAATAAATGCGTATTTAAATATATAATTAAACGGTATTTTATTTGAATGCAAGTATCTCGAAGACCCATAAAATGTAAACTGATTTTGAACATAATAAGCTTGCATCCGGTTTTTTCAGCCGGCCAGTGTTATTTGACTTGATAATAATTAATTACAATGAATATTACTAAGCGACTAGATTAAAACAATAAACAAAATGCTATAGGCATGTTAAGAATCAGTATTCATAACATGCCTATAGCATTTTGTTTAACAAAAAAGGCAGTTCTTTTCACGATTAATAAATTTTCATAACATATAAAAATACCTACTTAACGGAGTAAAATGTGTTTAAAACTATACACACACTATATTTATTTATTTTTACAGTACTTATTAACTATTTTGGCCGATGGTTAATAGCTAGTATGGCTTAAGGCAAAGTAAGCAATTATAAAGTTATTAAAATTGATGTGGCAGCCAAAAGGCTAAATTTTTTTTAAACTCGTTGCTCTCGCTTCTCAATGACGGCTACATCTTATGACGGCATAAAAAAGACAGTGAGCAATATTGAGTTGACAAAACATTTCTTAATCATACTAATTGCACTAAGTACATACTATTGTCGAATAATTCTCTTTGGTACACTAAATTAATAATCATTATTGTAATATTTCTATGTATTGCTTAGCCATAATACCTTCTACAATCCTAAGATTTGGCAAGAAAGACGTAAATGCGTGGCGATGGCGGCGAAGGCGTTTCAGCAAGTTTCTTGGACGTAGGCATTTTGTTCCAAGTTTCTTGCAATGCATAAAAGCTAGTATTTTCTATATGCAAGATACTTGCAACAAGCTGGCACTTAGTCCAAGAGCTCATTGCTAATCATTTGAACAGTGATGCAGCGCGATTTCTAGATCATAGAAAGAATATAATCGGCCGCGAAATGGTCCCGTTTCACATTCATCTGTAAAGAATAAGAAAAGTAGAACATTTTTATTATTTGAAAAGAACGTTGAACACTTATATAGTAAAAAAATAAAACAAGCCAAGTTTCCAATATCATAATTTTGAACATTGTGTTTATGAAAATAATATTTAGCATTTCACTAAACACGGTAATAAATGAAATATTTCTTCCCCTTTCCGTTCAGCGTTTAACATTATTAATAAAAAACACAAGTTTTTTTCTTATATAATTATTATTATAGATATTTAATAATTTTGTAGGCTAAACTATAATCCGAGAGATTTTCAACGATACCTGAACATATTTTACTGCAGAGTTACAACAAACGAAAATAATTATATTAAAACAGATTTAAGTTGTCATTATTTATCGGTCATAATTTCGAACCTTAGAACTTATTTATCTAAAATTGAGTATTTGAAAATAATAAATAACGATCAATTATTCTCATAATATGACAAACCTTTTTTTTAGTACAAAATATAAAGATCATTATACTGTACATACATAATAATTCATTACGGACTATAAAATTTTCATATTTAAAAACATTAATATACGTTTTATAACAAACAGTTAGTAATAACATAATCTCTTTCTAAAATATAATAAAATAACTTCTACGTTATTAACAAAGAAAGATAGAATTAGTTCCTCGTATGTACAATAGAGGCGCTTATTCAATTTTCCATATAATAAAGGCAGCAAATACTTCAAGTTGTTATTAAAACCCTGTTAATGAAATCTTGTCATAAGGCCCCGGAAGACTTACATAAAAGCCAATTATTGGAATTGGCACGGCTTGCACGTCAAGATAATATTTTAAGTTTTCTCACCGTAATCTACATCAATTATTTTACATGGGTCAAATCTACAATAATACACAATTTTATTCAGATAAGTATTTTGTGGGAGACTGGTATCCAAGCTAGGCACGTGGCCTGTGTTTCAGGACACCAGGACCCTTTTACAAATTCATTTTAAAAATAATTATGCCAGACAAAATTCACAATTTTGCAAAGCATGATGTTCCTCTGATTCTTTAGCACGTTGTTTGGACCCACTAGGGCTACGTATAGGGTAATTTAGCAACCCTCAAAAGTTGTGAAATTTTTACAGTCCAAAAACCTTAGAAATATTTGGACTTGTTTCAGATTCTGCTCTATATCTCCTTATATATGTATATATTAATTTATCGTCGATAGCTAATCTTACACATTTTTAAGAGTATCTTCAGGTCAATTGGATACCGAATCAATTAGAAGCGTGAAAGTAGGCCACTTTTTCTATATATGTATATAAAATTCTAATATAAAATTTACAGTGTCTTTGGTTTCCAATTACCGATACTTTAGAGGGATATTAAAGACTCATTTTATCAACAAATCTGCTTAAAAAAAAATCCCAACTCAACACTTCGTGAATGGCGGCCATTTTTGTTTTTTAACCGACCGAACTGGAATTTGTACAATAAAATGCAAATATCGTTGAATCCAAGATACCCACATAAATGCAAATGACTTAATTGCAAAGGTAAATAAATATAAGCAGGTTTTTGCAAAACTTACTTAATTTTTCTAAATAATAAGTAAATGAACCAAAAACCTTGGGAAAACATAAAATTGTGTACAAAAATTACTGAATTTTATCACATTTCTTACTCTAGCTCGAAAAGTACCCCTGGATTTTGAGTTTTTGTATTAAATTAAAAATATTTGAGTCAGTCTACACAATGGTATCAAAATAATCACTCTACGTAAAGTATTCTAATTAACCAACAAGTGCTTGGGTCATTTCACGCAGGCTCAATCCTTTACTAATTTCGGTGTATTTTTTTATTTGTAGGTTTTTGGATGAAAAAATAAACTTGTTTTATGCTGGAACACATTAGTATTCTTAGTATCAAATAAACAACTGTAGTTGTTTTGAAAATAAGACAGCCACCGAAATTGCCATCCCACCGAAATTAGTAAAGGATTGAGCCTGCGTGAAATGACCCGCTTATATATTTATTGTTCCACATAAGAAGATAACGTAAGTACAATTAAAATTAAGGCTTCTTGTAACCTAAGTTATTATTTATTATTATTTATCTTACTAAGTTTATGTGGACGAATTATTAGAAGGCACTTTGATGCATAAATTATATTAAGTTCATATATAATTTTAATCAGATCAGACTAGTATTTCTTCATAAGAAATTTCAATTCGGGTTGTCAACAGTTTTCATGATAAAAAAAGTTTTTAAGCAATTGAAGCCAGTATGCGGTCACTGGGTGATGAATACGGAACCAGATAGTTTGGAACCAATAACAGGGATTATTTTGCACGGTAAGTGAAAGTGGTACACCACTGGACGTAGATCTCCACTTCCTCTATCCTGATTTTAATGTAAGACTGACTAACTTTTTAAACAAAGTGAAAATCACGCCATGAACTGAAGGAAATATTATCTATTCTATACATTCTCTATTAATTAAATGATATAGACCCTAATTATTAAATAGATGATCTGAAATGCCCTTCTTGGACATTTAAGGTCAAAAAAAATTAACGCGAAAGCTTAGAATAGCGTTATAAAATTAAACCCACCAAATTTACTCGATTGTATCGAGGTGGGTTTAATTTTTGTGTGGTGGGTAAAATTTTAGAGACACATTTAATGTGTTTCTAATTAGTAATTTGAAGAGTTTCCTAGCTGAAACTGTAGACAAACTGCTAAAACCACAAAAAATAGATCATAATCAACTAACAATCGACACCATTTACTTTACTACGTAAGTTTGAAACTTTTTATTTTAGGGAGATATCTGTATTAAATCCGGTAAAGTAAGTTCGTTCGTTAATTATCAAGTGCCTTATGTACTAAATTAACTTATACCTGCATAAGTTTTTACAAAACTAAGCGCTTTCAATACACATAAATAAATCTACAACTTAAAAATTTTGAATTGGCTAAATGTCAATTTTAATACAAAACTTTAACGAGGAAATTAAATAATTAAGTATTAGTTTTTTCCTTAAGTTGTTCATGATTATTTATGTACCTATTTATACTATGTAAGCACCAATTATTGTTTTCCCTGTAATGTTGTATTCGTGGAATGTAGGAAAATAATTATTTAATTAATGGTCGTAATATTTTTAGAATATTAATTTAAAAAAGATTGCCCATACTACCATAGTCCATAGGTACGTTTGGCACACACTAAATGTCAAATGTGTACAGTAATCAATACTTATTAAATATTATCTACAATAGAAACTTGATAACGTTCCAACTTTAAGTTTTAATGAATTTGGCAAATTATTACTTTCTTAATAATTACATACATACTAAGGTTTTCTTAGTACCTAGTTGTGAATTTCCCAGGGCGTTAAATCGTGAAAACTTCAGACTAGTATTATTTTATCTTTGCTTCAGATATCCGTTACAGTAAATGAAATTTTATGATTCAAACTGGAATATTTAGCTTATTTTATATAAATTAATGTTTCGGCGACCAAATTTTTTCTGTTAGGTACAGTATGCGGTCGCGCTAAGTCTCCTAAGAAAGTTTTCCGTATCTTTTATGGATTCGGATTTCCCACCGTTGGCCAAATTTATCATCATTTTCTTTTTCTTATTAGTAAATCGAGATCAGAGTTTTGAAATAGGTAATGTATAATTATGTTATTAGTTAAACATTCCACGTTATGTTATTATGAAACATTTCCTGTAGAAGAAATCTGAGGTTAAAACCGAAATCCACTATAGGTAATATGTAGGAATGCCTTACAGCTTCACTTTCATTATAATTTATTAAGTGCTAACTATGGTTATGATAACCGTACTCCTTGATGACGGCTCCGTCGAAGGTGGTGAGCGTGGCGATGCACTGCAGCCGCCTCTTCTTGCCGCACACCCAGCGCGTGCGCAGACCCCGCGACCTCTCCCTTATGAAGTTCTTACCTTCGTATATGATCATGGGGTTCCCTCGACGTGACATCACAAATTTCGTACCTGCAATATTGATTGGAGATAGTTGATGATGTTATTGACATCACAATCATAACGTCAATCTCCTTAACATTTTGCTCGACTCGGAGTTATAACACTAAACCGAAATAAAAAGAAATTACGCCCTGTTTTATTACAACATCGAAATTGCCATCATCAGGAAAGTTACGGTGTACCAATGATATTATAAGTAAAAAAGGTGTAGATACGTCATACGCGCTCAATAACGTATGCGCTCAAATGAGGCTGATTCACACATCTTGATCTCAGTGCGACGTTGCCAGCGGCACTTCACGTACCACAGACTGAATCAAAAGTAAAAGTGACTCAAAACTACCGAAAATGCCGTCGTGTGTGATGAGATATTGTACAAATTAAACATGCAAGACTTCTAAAAGTCAAGGAATCACATAACATTCGTAAATATACTATTTAACTTTAATATTTTCACAAATAAAACATTACGTTTTTATAAATATGGCGTCGTAAAAGAAAGAGTGCGAGCACGGGTGCGAGTGAGAGGAGACGCTGACGTGCGGGGGGATTGAAACCGCGTGGCGATCTAGCTGTCACTTTTTTTCTTATTGGTTTTATCAAGCTATCCTTTTTACTTGTCGTGAAATGTAATGTGTGTAAATAAAAAGTGTGTATGTGTGCTCGGAACACTTTTTTCCGTTGTTTTTGTACGTGATAACATATCTATGACTTTATAATATCATTGCGGTGTACAGACACCAGCATTTCAACCTACACCAATATGTATGCAAAAGATTTTCAACTTTACATTATCGTTTTGAAAAATTTGACCGTTTTAGGCAGGGCAATGTGCTGCTGTCTGTACTATGCGTTTCAACTAAGAATAGGGTAGCATTAGCATAGGCGCCTATATGTGACTTCATGCACGCTTTTCTTATACCTACGTTTAAACTCACGAGTCATGACATAGGGAAAAATTCTAGAGAGGGGCAACATTTTTTAAAAAACTATTTGGACGCGCGGGTTAGCTAGAGACTAATTGGCTATGACGAAAAAAACCAGGAACTGAAGTTAAATTTATATTAATTAACATTTTATTAATAACACTATAAATATTTTCGAAAATTAATTTCCAAAAGAATTTTTTTTTTGATAAATATAAATTATTATTGTTGTTACAATATCACGCCAAGGCCGTTCTATTCTAAGGGCGTGGCCCCATGTCTCCGGCGCGGCGCCGTGCCGAGCTACGGTGCCGAGCTACGGCGCCGCCCGCCGGAGAGCGGCGCGGCGCCGTGCCGAGCTACGGCGCCGCCCGCCGGCGAGCAGCGCGGCGCCGTGCCGAGCCACGGCGCCGCCCGCCGGCGGGCGGCGCGGCGCCGTGCCGCGCTACGGCGTCGTGTACCGGCATGTACCTTATGTTCATCAAGTGTATCCAAAGATAAAAATTACAGTTTTGATTTGATATGGACCGCGAAAGGCGTATCCTGGTCCTGTTGCTAGTGTATACATATGTATGTATGTAGTCATACGTATGTCTACATCAAAAAAAAAAATTCTATTTATTTCTTACCTTACGGTGCGTACAGACTATGTAACATAACATGTTATATAACTGTAATTTTTATCTTTGGATACACTTGCTGAACATAGGGTACGTGCCGGTACACGACGCCGAAGCGCGGTGCGGCGCCGTGGCTCGGCACGGCGCCGCGCCGCTCGCCGGCGGGCGGCGCCGTAGCCCGGCACCGCGCCGCGCCGCTCGCCGGCGGGCGGCGCCGTAGCCCGGCACCGCGCCGCGCCGCTCGCCGGCGGGCGGCGCCGTAGCCCGGCACCGCGCCGCGCCGCTCGCCGGCGGGCGGCGCCGTAGCCCGGCACCGCGCCGCGCCGCTCGCCGGCGGGCGGCGCCGTAGCCCGGCACCGCGCCGCGCCGCTCGCCGGCGGGCGGCGCCGTAGCTCGGCACGGCGCCGCGCCGCCGCACGGCGCACGGCGCCGCGCCGGAGACATGGGGCCAGGCCCTAAGTTGAATCGCATTAGTAGTAGCTGAACCTGAAGTCGGTTTGTTAAAAGAAACCATGCCGTTTCAGAACTACTACTGCCATCTATCGGCGGTTGGAGCTAAGTTGTAAACCCACTTTTATTACATTATTAAAATTACCGTCTCCTTTCTCTATCCATTGTTAAA
The DNA here is from genome assembly GCA_954870645.1 of Agrotis clavis. Classification (NCBI taxonomy): domain Eukaryota; kingdom Metazoa; phylum Arthropoda; class Insecta; order Lepidoptera; family Noctuidae; genus Agrotis; species Agrotis clavis. The sequence continues at coordinate 19,819,468 of OX940928.1, read as the reverse complement.
GGTGTAACTATATGAACATCATTTAGGTACATTCATGCTTACCTACTATCAACCAAAAATTTCAAAGTTGAAAAATATTGGTTCTAAAAGGACCCGGATACTGGTTGTAAAACACGCTACTCAAGTACTCATTTACAACAAACGTTTCTGGAAATCGAAGCGTCTTGACGCACTCTGGGTATAAGCGCCATCTACACTGGAACCTTGAGAAGCACTTGGACTACTATAAGACACTCTTCCATTTAGTTCCAGATAATAGCACCACGGCGTCCGAGGGCGCTAGTGTCGCAAATTCCTTAATATTCCAACTATGTCCTATATCGGAATCTGTGTTTAATTTAAAGATTTCCTATTCATATTGAATGTAACATGTCTGCATGACAGTGTATTTATAATTACTTGGATTACGTGACTGACATGCGGATTGTAGTAAACGAGAAACAAGTTGGAAAAATGCAGTTTTACCGTTAGAGAGATTAACATCATACCTTAATGCTTCACTTAACGACCGTCACAGTCAGATGCAGTTCTTTAGTTTCTTTAATGGAATTTGGTGAACCGCGGCTTTAGCTGACCTGCTTTTTTAGTTCTAACTTTGAGAAAAATTTATTTCAATTGTAGAATCGAAGTTTTGAGTTCAATTCAGTTAGGTACATGTTTACTTTATGGTGTACTTCTCTCAAAATGTTTGTGAGTTGATGGCCAGAATGTATTTCAAATTAATCATTCCTTAAATCCTTTACTAAAAAAAAAGAATCATTTTCTATTGTTACTCTTACTTAACTTATTGGATCTCTTAAAATTCTAAGCTAAGTAAGAGAACATTGAACAAAACAAACCAATTTACCTCTGAACAACGACAAAAAAACTACTTCTACGGCCAAGTACCTAACTCAGCCAAGTAATTATGGAAGACAATGTAGGCAAGCACTATTAGATGATACCCAGGCAGAACAATAGTAACGGGGCGGCTACCTGGGTTAATGGCACTCGACCATTCTCACGGAACGATACACACGTCTAGGTACACTGTTTCCATGATAAGTATTAATTTATTGTTTTCTTCTGTCTATACAATGTCAGAATAATAGGAGATTCTATGATCCCGTTACATCGGGACCAAAAAGCGACTACACAGAATAATATTACACATCATTAGCTTCATAGAAATCTGATAATACTGGATTATTGAATTGTGACCAAGCGACAAATCATGCGACACTTAACGGTTCTGATATTGAAAGGAAATTATGTTTTCTATTGCTTTCTTATCCAAGGAAATGCCTGGATCAATTCTAAATTTATTTACATTTATAAATGTAAATAAATACCCTAAATAGGCGTAATTTCATCATTATAAATAATGATGATATTACGCCTATTTAGGGTTTCGAAAGAAAAAAAATTAACTCCTCCTCCTCTCACGACTCTTGGTACTAAAAAGCTGTATTATTGCATTTTGATCGCGCCGTCCCCGTCTGTGATTACAAAATGTTGAAAAAGAAGGTTCCTCTCCTACACTTTTAAGGGAAATGGTTTTTTAAAGATTTTCTATCCCACATTGCTGTAATAATTATATCGTTCAAAACAACTGAAGGCGCTTAAATAAATTTTCGAAAATTGGTTTAAGCGCCTTCAGTTGTATTTAGTAGGTACGAGGTTTTTGAAATAGTAAAAGCGCTTAAATCAATTTTTGAAAATTGGTTTAATTAAGCGCCTTCCGTTGTATTTAATAGGTACAAGGTTTTCGAAATAGTAATAGTTTGACGTATACCGTGTACACAATAATATGATTAACACTTCAAGATTCCTTATTCCATTATGGTATATAGACTCAAAGTAGGTACAAGATAGAATCAACCATCAATTAACGTTGGGGCAACATCAGTCATTGTGAACGGGAGCTATTAAATAAAGACGAAGAAAGCGAACTTTGATGGGATACAATACAATAGGAGAGGTCGGATATTGATTATCAGAACCTGCCTCCTTATTGCTTCTAGCTAGATAGAAAATAAAATTATTAAAGGAATACTTTTCTACAATAAAGGTCGTTAGCGCTCTGTTAAACTAACGCTATTATAGTGACGTCAATATAATTAGCCTTTCTGCATATTAAATAGCTAGTACAGCATGCTACAATTAGGTCTAGTGTTCGAAAACATGACGCAAAAAATAAACTAGGTGCTGTAATAATTCAACTCACATCCAATTTAAATCCAAAGTACCTACATTCGTAGATAGAACTGAATAATTGGGGCCACATCTTCACCATCGAGCACTATTTTCGAAAATTATACTTACTTTTGTGACAGATCACGGATCGAAACTTCCATATCTGTTATGGAGCGAGAAGGAATAGGTATCTAGTAAACTTGGTCCTATGATATGAGTGACGATTAACAGTAGGTTCTTCTTATTATACTACCAAAAAGGATTATTGTAAAGGTGGATGAAATTATTCTTAGCAGTTTAACAAAAATAAGTCCTAGCAAAAGAAATGCATATTTTTCTTCAGACCTACCTATTAATAATTTAGTCTGAACCGAGATGCTTTAAAGCTAGCTACTGTTTGTATTCATGATGAATGGCATTATTAAATACACAGACGGTTGGTTGGCATGGTGCCCCCACGCTCCCTAATGTGAACAAAAATATTAGGGCGGAGGCATGCCTAGCAACCAGCGCCACCCGAATAACAGTAGCTAACTGTAGATGTATTTTATCGATGAGCATCTACTTCCCCTCTTAGATCTAAAAGAAATAACGTTACTGTCATCACAAAAAGATTCATGTAGGTACCTAAATCAGCCCTTAAATGTTTACTGTAAACTTCAAAATGTTTCACATTTATTACTGCAGTAGTGAGTAGTAACTTATTGTTATGTTCTGAATACTCGCTCATTAATAATTTATATAATTACGGTCCTTTCTTTCATCTGTTTACAAACACAGCTACGAACTTCCAACGCACTTACGTAATACATCAAGAGAACATTCAATTACATTCGATATACAACACAATACAAGCTCGTTAGAAATGAAAGGGCTAAAAAATCAACATAAGAAATTATCATTCGAAAAAACAACCTATCATAGTAAAGTTACGAAAATCATTAAGGTCGTTGCTACACTTATACAGACAGGAACACGCGTGTGCGTTCGCGGAAAACCCAAGAATCGGCGGTACGATGACTCTAGATGTAAACCTTAGTAAACATTTTTTAGTACATTAAACTCGAATCAGCGATCTAAAAATATGTTCGTGGAGGCGGATAGGCGCTAACACTCCTAACATAGAGATCAAATTCGAACTTTTCCGTGGTAGCAAGTTACAGTGTTGCTGTTCAGAAAAAAATGTAATCAAGTTAACATTTCAATTGAACTAAACAAGTGGTCGGCTGTCCAGTTTGTTCACCGTAACGGTACGAAGAATACCTTTGGTACTTCTTCAGGTGTTTACTAGTTGGACGGGCAATAGGGTCATGACGAAATCGTTCTGAGGCACTCCACGACTACTTCGAGAGCTTCGTTATTAAGCTTCACAACTGTACTTATAATTGAATGAATAGTGTCTGCCCTTATCAGAATAATACTCATCTAGTACCTACGTTACGGAGCGCTTTCTAAAATTCTTTCTCAGTGAATAGCGATTATCTTGATGATTGAATATAATTTGAAAATTTATGTAAAAAATAAAATACATCAGCTTCTTACTATCTCAAACAATTTTACTTCTGAAGAGCATACTTTTACATGCGTTACTTAATGCCAATTAATGCAAGAAGATTGTAGAAAGACTGCGTCAAAAATGACACGGTGGATGGTGCTGTGTTTAGCAATCCAATGTATCGTAGTGATTACTTGCTTACGTTTAGAAGATCATAAGTAATCTCTTGCAGAAATCAAACTCGAAACAATTCATTCATCTCTAAGACCCTAATAACATATTACCTAAATCGTTTCCAATAAGGTAATCGTAATAAACATTGCTAAATTGGTATGTACCCCTACCTGTGAAGAATACACTTAAAATTCTCTTTCTAAATGTATTCAGTCCGTTGAATTGTTATAATACGAAAGCAAGGGACTGGTTTAAGGACTAGGTAACATAAAAAATAACGCTATAGAATTCCATAGGCAGTGAAACTAACGAAAGATATCTTTAAATCCAAATAAAAGTATTTGAAGCCGGTTCGTCTACCTGCACCTGGCGCTAGAACATTGAAAGAAATCAAAGTATTCCATAAAAACATGTTTTAAATAGAAAAACATCAAAAGGCAGGACGTCTAGACGCTCTTTTTTTTAGTTCCCAGAACGGGCAGGTAGAGATCTGTACAAAGATGTACGGATCGATGCGTCGAGATAGTATTATTACGGAGTAGAAACGTATTTCGCTCGGATTTAAAACTTTTTATTGTATTACATCTACATACATGTTTAAATCCAAACACCGCACAATAAATTTTGTTAACACTACAGTAGTCGTTAAGGCATATCAGTTTTGCGGACCAAAAACAGAAAATTTCATTATTTCACTAACCTTATGTCTTGGTTTTCTGTCTTTTTATTAGTGACAATTGCTGCACGTGCCTTTTATCCGATTAAATTTAGGTTTATAGTTGGATTAGTTTTTAACTTTAGTTTTTTTATAACGTTGCTCCCACATTGGATTTTCTCCTGTATCGTGGGTGCGTACAACAAACATAGAAACCCACATACACAAACACCTAGGCCCGGAAAAAAACTGCTTGCAGATCATACAAATATTTGTTCCATTGCGAGGATCAAACCCGAGACAAGCTCAAAGCTGTGCAGCATTTGATGGATCAGCCTCTGCGCCAACAGTAGCCTGTAACTCTTGGATAATTCAGGTGCATGTTAATGTGCTACATATTTCTATAAGTTGGAATGAACATATCGACAAAATTAAATAATAATTGTCACCATGCGACTGCCTCAAGTTATCTTGCGTTTATCATTGAACAGGTCATCGCCTGACCTAAAGGGTCAAATCAAGGGAGCTTTACGTAAAAAAAAACCCATATTTTAATCTTAATTCATGAAATTACAGTACACCATGTACTTCCCAAAATCTTTTCTTCAAAATCTATCACAGAAGTTAATTCTGTGCTGTGACTCATGTATTTACAGAATGTCCTCTTATTCCTCCCTTGATGAAATTTGTGTTCCTTTTTTTCGAATAGTGAACTTATGTAGAACTTGAGGTCGGTATAAAATCATAACGAGGTTCTTTGTGAACCTCTTGAATTCTTGACGCATTAGGTATATAAGCTAATGCCCCTTTGGCATTGGTCTCGTGGTCGCAAGCGCAACTGCTGATTGTGGGGTCCTGAAAAGTGTTATTGGGTTTTTCTTTAAGAATTTCTCAGTAACTAGCAGCCCGGAGTTTGGAAGTTGGTGGTATGATGTACCTCGTGACTCGGAAAGCACGCGTTGGTCCTGCACCTCATCTCTCTCCGGTTGTGTCGGATTGCCGTCTCACCGGACTGTGAGAGTAAACTGTGCCTGCGCACACACTTGTGCACAATTATTTTTCATTCTAAGCACATTTTTTTTTCGGAAGTGTACTGAAGAACGTCGTTCGATATACGTTGGCATTTGCTATTGCTGTTCTCGGCTCCTTGTACTCTTGCCGCTGTACAGCTCAGGTATCATAAACTTTTCCCACTTTTACCGAAATGTACCTACTATTACTCTACAATTCCATGAAGAGGATGCAAATGATTAAAATAAAAGTCAATTTAGTTCAACAAAATATATTTATTCTTGTACTACATCTACAAATAATATGATTCATAGTGTGGAAAACTACGTGTGGAAATAAAATAGTATTGGCTGAACGAAAAACGCTATAAATCTGGTGAATCACCTGGTGATATTCACGCATGGTTGTTTTTTTAACAGTGCAGTCTATGGATTTTAGTTTACATTCTACATCATTATAGTAATGTATGCACCTAGAGTAACGTGATACACTATCGTCATGTAGGTATATCCTGTTTTTTTCGTTCATCAAAGCATAACCTGGACTGTTCAGTTGTGCTAGAAATCTAGAATATAATTTAAAAACGTCTAGTCACCCTTGTTTTACTTATTGCCGAAACAGTTCATGCCTATGAAAATATAAAATTTTGAAGTGATATGATTGTATGGATTTTCAATGAGTAGGAATTTTATAAATCAAGCAATACTGTGGAAACTGTTGTGTTCCTTCCTACCCAATATTCAAATTATAAAAACGTAACTAGTGAACGGTTTAATCAAACGTACAGTTAAACCAAGATCTGGTTTGATAGAACTCCAATCTATGGTTAGAAAAATATTTTTAAACATTACAGAACAGAACAAACACATCTGTGTAGTAACAAACTAGTCATGGATTACGTAACGATAGAAAAACAGGTCCGGAGCCCTGAGTAGTACTATAAAAATATTCAGAAATAATTTCATTGATAGCGTTGTGAGAGACATGCGCAGTGCGTATATAGGTACTACTTTCGGCTGTACGACTGCACGTCCTCAGTTGTACTAAAAATAGAACGTTGAACTAAGGGCGTGTAGGGACTGAGCTGTGACCTCTCGTCGTATCTTGCTTGTGATTAGCGCGCCTGGTACCCAAATATTTTATTATGAATAACGAGCTAGCCCGCGCAGTTCAACTATTGAACACGCTGCGTACAGTGCGCGCTACTAAATAAACACTAAATTATTTCTTATTGTAATTTGAACTTCTTTTTTAATTATTATCAAAACTTTACTTAGGTACATAGAAAAATCTATATTTAACAACGAAATACCCGCTTAAATTGTAATTAATTAAGCATTTATACAATTGAATTGTTTTATTTTGACTTTTTTTACGGGCGGCATAGTAGAATGATAGAATCTATTAGGTCATTTGCGGCATGTGCCGAGTTCGTACCGATCGTGAGTACTATCGTTACGTCACGTAGGCACGTGGTCTACGCGCTACGTTTGATACCTCGTGGCGAACTCGGCGCCTTTATTTATAAACCTCACATTTTTTTATACTTCTATTACGTGATAGAGTATTTCTATTTAGTGCTCTTACATACATTTGAAATCTTAATATAATTATTATATGTATTGGGGGAGTAAATTAGCCCACAAATTCGTCCCACATTTTTAAAATAATGTTTCGAGCAACCTTTTTTTAAAGCAAAAACGTTGAAGACATTAAAGATTGGGACGGCTTCGAGGGATCAAAATAAAAACATTTTGTATATTTCCTTCCTAGTTCCTATTTAATACCTAACTTAAAAAATATGTTTGAACTGTTTAATAAACCAATCAATTCAAAACGCTTATCAACTCAATATAGGTACCTGTGAGGAATTTATCAAATGCGGATACTTGTACTATAAAACTACGACTAACTCGGACTGCACATCAAGATATAAAAAACCAGTTTATTGTGGTCTCGATTTGTATGATATTTCCGCACACTTCGCACACACTCAACGGTCAGCTTATACTGGTTTTGTATAGCTTGATGTGTAGCCGTGTGTACAACCGACTGAATCATGACCCATTTTGACAATAAATCGGATGAATCCGTCAAAATAAAAAAGATCAAGGTAGGTACTTAGTTACTTACCATGGATATGTATGTTTACGCAAATGTGGACATAATGGCATTTGAATACCTGTAAGAAAATAAGCTTATTGTGGGTCATAATTCAAATTTGTCGATTGTACATAGTTAAGTATTTATTTTTATTTAAAAACAATAAAACTCATATTTTTTGTTTTATACAACCATTAAAAGCTTGCTAGTTATGAACATGGATTCCTGCATCACTTTCATCTAATGTGCGTGATCAATTTCTCTCGTGTTTTTCCTTCCTTTACAATAGTGCTATGTGTTCATAAAGGTATTAAGTATACCTACGGTTTACCGTGAAATCATTTTACTGTCAAAAGCTGCAAACATACTTTTTCTTTTCCAAAGATGTGATCAAAATCATGAATCATTCTTCAGAACAAGAGAGATTTCTTTGAATTCTAATAGCTGATATCATTGTTAAAAGAAAAAGCAAGAGGGAATAGAAGATTCAGCTTCCAAGTGTGAGTTGCGATGGCCTAATTGGTAAGGCGTCTGGAGTACTTATCCAGAAGACGCGGGTTCAAATCCCACTTGCAACTGAATTTTTCTTTACTCAAAAATTATCTTTAAGAAAAAGCATGTTTATGATCAGGATGCACGTCGTCGCAGGAGACAATCACACAGGTGTCTGTTGTGCACGCTGACGTAGCAGGTGGGCGCGTGCAGGATGGACACGGTCCGGTTGCGCCACGCCGGCACCCGCACCCGCACGCACCACGACCACGACTCCCACGCTAGAATCCAACCAACAACTCCACTCAACGCTTTACACCAACTATCATCCTACTATAGTGCAATCAAACGAACATATACGAGGAAAAACAAAAACAACTCGATTCCAAAACTTATAATTCTACATTATACAGTCCCAAACTCAAGATTTCCTTTGAAATTCTACAAAAGTAAACATTATATTAATAATTCATACGCACATATAAAACAAACATAGGCTGTTTTCTACACTAAAAATACGACACACAAAGAAACAACGTTTTCTTCAAAAGATTCTTTATAGCGACTATTAACCATAACGGAAACATTAGCGGAAGCGGGAATGTAAAAAGGACCTTATTACTACAATGGGATGTTATAATTTGACGGGTATGGTGAGCTAGGGCTAGGAGAGGAGCGGGAAGGGGCACTCGGAGTAAGATTCTGGGGCATTATCGATTGGGGCACCATCACCAGATGCGAGTGGCGCCGCGCGCATGTCTGGAGCGCACCGCGTGGTGGCGCGTGGGGCGCGCGGCGCGCTGCGTGCGGCGTGCCCGGGTCTAGCCGCCAACCTAACGACCTGCTCTCCATGCCGCGCTTAGGACACGCACACATACACTATTCAACCAAGCGAGGGGAGTAAATTCTTCGGTTACGTTTAGCTGCGTACCAGGCTACGAGACGTAGCAAACCAAACCTGCATAAGCCAGTAATTTGGAAGGTACCCATTCGATCCCAGCTCCGATTGTGTGCGCTGCTGGGTAGTAGTAGAGTAAGTTGGGTTACTTACCGCGCCACAAACTCTCCCATGTCATGACTAATTAACATTCATGTAAATTTCCGACATAAAAATAAAATAAAAAAACACTCACGTAACCAGATAAACCTAAAACAGGAAGACCGGCAAATGCAGTCGGTCGCAACACCGTTAGATGCTCATTATAATGTTTCAATAATTGAGAATGAGCTGTTATGTTCCCACAACAAAGCTAATAGACGTTAGCATCGGTTGGTAGTACAGAGCGGCGATCTATAAATAAATCATAGTAGCATTATGTATCAAAACACGCTACGTCACGGGTTACTACGCATCGCTCTTTACTCACGCACCCCGCACGCAGTGGGCGAGCGTGGGGTGGGTAGGGGGTAGTACGTCAAATTAGGGCATACAGGGCGTAACTAGGCTATAGCGCGGGAGATGGAGGGCACGCCCATGCGATTCCCCGAGCCCTGCGGAACTTTCTTCTTTCATAACTTTGTAGGTATTGATCCGTCACAACTGCGCAATTCATGTCCTCTCGAATACATCCGATATTGCAACGATAGTAACGGCCCGCGTCTATTATATTACACCAAATGATTCAATACTTTATTTGGAGCTAAATAAACTATCAAGCTTATTTAGATCGAATAGTTTCATTTTTATTATACTAATAAATTGAAAATGTATCGTTTGACCACGAAAATGATTAAAATATTTGAAAACCAACTTTTTGACAAAAAATAAAAAAGCAGTTTATTTCTAGAGCAAAAGAAAACTTACACATTTCCAATGTAATTGTAAAAGCTAAGAAAATTGACAAATAAAGCAGCATCTACCCCCAGTGATCACCGTGACTAATTACCCATCTTAACCCAAGTCCCACCTGAAAAGGTACATAAAACATTTCTCAATTTCCGAGCATTGTATACAAACAAAACGAGCCGTGTTCCTTGCGTAATACGCAGTCGTAGGCCTAAGCTACGTCAACCACCCACTCCACCCCCGATCACGTTCCATTGCGTGGGCCTAAGGGAAACACTGTTCATTCATTCATACCCTTTAATAAAACTTTCTAGTCTATTACAGAGTATTTCGTTGATACTTAAGAATAATAACTTTAGTAAATTATATTGTCAAAGCACAAATTAATGGGCATTTGTGTGAGCTCCGCTCCATATGCTCGACCATAAAGTAGATAATATGCTTCGCCGTCTGTAACAGCGTACAGCACGAAAATAAAATATTGTTTCAGTATAAGGTTTAGCTACTCCCCTGTATTTTTTTTACAATTCTCAAAAAGTAGCAATAGTTATACGGCGTTTTTTAATCTCGTAGACTGAATTGACAGGTGCAAATGGCGAACTGACACGAATTTCAATAGAATTTATGTCAGTTTTGACATTATCATTTGTCAATTTGGTCTACGAGATTAAAAAACAAACTTTACGTAGTAGATTATTACTGTACAGATAACCTTTGACATTCAATTAAAAACTTAAGGTCATAATTTAACCCTAAAATACGATTCGAATTGGAAGAAATACTCGTATGTAAACCATAATTTTATGCTCGTAAAACAGCAAAAATTGGTAGCTACTGATTAGACAATAATTCATGAGATTCCATGCTAAACGTAAATAATATTTCATCAAAGACAGTCTATGAATCAAACGATTAAATTTAAAAGATGTCATCGGTTATCTCTTACTACGCTGCCAAGTGTATACAACTGTGCATACTTAAACAATTTATAATACAGTTACGTCGTATAATTATTACGAAGGGCACAAACATTACAATATTGGACGGAAAAACTTCCGATCGCAGAGAAACGTAATAAAAGAGAAGCGCCCAGAGCCACAGAAACCTATAAACAAAATAATACAAGCCTGGGTCCACCTAGGATAACGAACCCTGTTAGAAAATTTAACACTGTAAAAAATACCCAAGTATGGGCGTTTAGATTGCACAATAAGTACGTTTACATAAATAGTCTGAATCTGTATACGTTGAAGAACGAGAACGACTACCAATCGTATTGAATTACTTCATTCATGAACGATATCTCATAAACCTACTTCTCGGATATTCTTAACAACAAACTTAGCATACTGTCAGTTAGTTAGTACAATCCAAGATAGAATATTTTTTTAGTATAATATAATCCAGTCTTTCATTAATAATGATAATTAAACTTAAAATAAAAGTAAGTATCTACTCATCCATACCTAACGCTTAAAAAAAAAGTCGTTTTATTTATTTACGGTAAGTTCATTAATTTATAACAGATTTAAAGTGTCATTTTAGTGTTGGATCAACTTATTTTGTAATGGCGACCAACATCACATCTACATGTTTCCTCCGTTTCGTTTGCCGTATATCGTTACTTCCCAGAATTCGATCTGTGGTAGCGACATTTTTGAATGGTGTAATTATATAGGTGTTATATTTTCCAAAATCACCAGGTTCGATTCCTGGCCAGGAATCTGTTCTCCATTAAGGTTCTAGGATATTAAAGTTTGAAGCTTTTTAGTTCTTGCTCTTGCCTCCAGATAAGAACTAGATTATGAAAAAACTGGTTCACCAAAAGCAAAAATAATTGATTCACTCTTAGTGTCGCCGCACACGGGCCACTGGCCACAACCACAAAACGCCGCCACGAGAAGCTAGAAACGGCCACAGAGAACCTGAAGCGCGCGACAGCCACTTGTGGCCGGTGGTCGAGACTTGTGGTCGCTGGCTGCTACTTTTTTAACCAATGCATTACTGAGGTAAGAGAGAGAGAAGAGCGGGCGAGTGGCGAGTGGCGGCGTTTTGTGTCGGCGTTTAGTGGCCGGAACGGGCCACAAGAAGCGACCAGCGACGATTGTAAACATGAAATATGCCGGTGGCGGCGTTTTGTGGTTGTGGCCGGTGAGCCCGTATGCTGAGCCCTTATACAAAAATCAACGACACATTTATAAACGCTTTGCTAGAAAAATTGTTCAATAAGTATTTAACTTTTAGACAGTTAAATAAAATGTAGTATGTAGGTTTTTAGATAAACACTTGGATCATCATAATTTTAGGAACCTCAATTTACAATATTTGCACTTATGTACTTACTTACAAAAAACTCACCGCAATCACAAAATAAAATACAAAAAAATCTAAATAAAATATTTAAAAAATGATTTGCCAAAAAAACGAATTAATAAAAAGAAATAAACGTATAAAATTGATTGCAACATATTGTGTATACCTACATATTATGAGCTACCTATACCTGTGGTAGACGTCCTTTTTTCTGACGTATTTGCCATCAGGCGTGAAGTAGTAGCTGGGGGGCGCGTGTATGTGGCGTCCGCGCACGAGGAACAGCACGTCACCGGCTGCAGCGCGCGCTGGAGCAGTGATGACGTCGGCGCGGCAGCCCGCCATGTCGCGCGACGAGCAGTACCACTGCTTCCTGCCGTGCGCCTGCAAGTTCTTCAGGTAGAACGTGTATCCGTCGTGCAGCAGCAGCGACTTGCCCGTCCGCGACGGCACGTACACTGCTGGAACTGCGTCAAAACCCATCATGTCACAACCGGCATTCGGTTGATGGCGCTGAGAATACCGACAACCGAATGTACCGATAAACTTCCGACTGAACATACATCAACAGAATGAACGTTTGAAGGCTCAAACTGACACACGGCGATCAAGCATTCTTCGACTAAACTCAAGTGTTAGGCTACTTCGCTATTTAAAGAGACAACACATTATTACTACATTTCTTGCTATAATTGAATAATAGTCACGATTCTCTAGAAGATTTAATTAATATTTATACATAAAAGTTACTTCAAAAGAGTAAATCTGTAGAAAATAGAAAAGTAATCTTTTTAATTTGTTATTTAGAATTATTACAGGGGAAAACATCTCAAAAACCTATCTCAGAATTAATGTGGTTATGTTATTATAATAATAAAATTATACTCCCTATCATTTATTACTTTTACATTTTTAAGCTACGACTTCGTTAATATAATTTGATACATTAAAAATCTGAAATATAATTATTTTTGATAAATAAGATCGGTAATTCCTTTTAGGAATTATTTAAGATTTGAGACTTTTAGCTCTTAATTATACATAGATATTGACCAAAAGACGAAGATCACAAACTCACTGCACTTTGCCCTAAACGAGATATCCGCAGACTGCCTCTAGGTACAGCTGAATAACTTGCTCGGTTATGCAATTCTACATACACATATATAATTATGATAACGTTCAAGTAATCAAATGTAAACTATTATTATCTTACTATTATATATCTTTGATTTATTGCTTTCAGCGAGGCACCTTCGAGCTGGAGATGGCACGACCGATGCATTGAAAACACACCATCTTATTATTTTTTTTCCTATACTCACACAGAAACTTAATTATTTAATACACCTGCATTATAATTAACTTGACAAGAAACAACATGGCAATTAGGAACATACACTTTATACGACCTAAAATCTAACACACATTCACCTTTCTAGATAGTAATTAAACATTCTTGATTTCTTCGTAAACCTAGTATATCTGAAACATTTCGAAAATAATTGTTCCGTCTAAAAAAGCGTTTTTTAGAGATAATTTTGAATATAAAACTCCAAGTGGGAAATGTATTTTTTACTTATTTTATTTTTTCTCATTATTTATTATTATATTATATATTTTATTATTCCTACTTTTTTTATCTAATTAATTCAATAATTGACTATCTACTCTTCAGAATAAGGTTCTAACTAATCTACTTCACATAGTATGTACAGCATTTATACTTTCGTCTTTCGTAATATTGCTAAAAATTTGCAAATACATATATACAAAATTATATAATTATTCACAAGGTAAAATAGAAATAAAACAAAATCTTATTTGTAATGAATACTTTTTACAATATATGGGACTAGCTATTTAAATAACATGCGCCCAAGATGCGCAATCAATATTTTGCATTTCGGCTGTATAATACGAAATTGTATCTGTCTTCTTATGACTCTTATTCAATAGGGTGGATTACTCAATAAATTTAAAATCTGTTTAGTCCGTCAAGTACAGTATTGAATAAAAATAATGAACATGTTTTTTAATCAATGTAAAATATTGACAAAGATAAAGCGCTTCGAGATTCAGGAGTGCAGGGGCTTGTGACGTCATTACGCCTCGCCTGTGAAATTATATCGACCGAGTGACATTTTGTAATTTTTAGAAGCGTTTTATCTTCGTCAATATTGATTGACGTAACAAAAGAAAATATACGAGTCAATTATTTTTCGATAATCTATCTTTCTGACTATATTTTGGATAAAACAATATGAATTTCTTGCATCAACAATGCGCGTCATAATTATGGTCCGTAACTTAATTTCAAGTCATAATGTTCGATTAATGCAGCAGTCGGCAAAAGCTGGCAACCTTTTGGTAGGCAAGGAGCGAAATATTTATATTAAAAACGGAAAACAATCATGTAAATTGGGTAATCTCCTTCTCCATAGAAGAAAATCTTTAGTTTACAAGACAATCACGGGCCGCGCGTTGCCTACCGCTGGATTAATGGAAAGTCGACTGAACGATTCATCGAATATGTATTAATTGATGGACTGCTCCTGCGAATAAGTTTTAATCGCTTTTAGTCGAAAGCCAAATAAAATGGTGGGGCTCCGTCGACCGTCTTCTGCTTCTGACCTGTACTAGTCAAGGTGGCCAAGTCCTGAGCTCGCTTCGCTCGGTCTTCAAAGTTCAGTCCATCAATTAGGCACCTAATAAAATTCGAAAAATCGTTCAGTCGAAGTAGCGTTTGGCGATAAAAGGTTGTTTCGCAATAAATTCCATTCGAATAATCGTTCAGTCGACATTCCAATAATATAATTAATCGAACATTATTGTTCTCGAAGTTTAATTACGGACCGTCATAATTAGGTATGAATTTATAATGATATACGACGTATCGTACTGAGGTCTAAGTTTGATGGCTGCCTAATATGGCTAGTATAGTATTGTATAGTCTCAGTAGCTATACAATAGTATTCTATAAGGCGGTCTGATTGCTAGTCAAGCCGAGACGTTCGCCGTAGAGAGTGAAGATGGTGCGCCGGTGCGCCGTGACAGTCGGCGCACGCGCTTTCTGCGGTCAGCGCCCATGGTTGTGCACGCCGGACACGGCGATCACCTCGTTGTTGTAAGTGCGCAGCGTGGCCGCGCATTGGAACTTGTTCCGCGCTGCGCAGTACCACAGCACTCGTGGCTGATTCCTATACGCGTTATGCGGACGGTACACATAACCGTTCAACGACAATTTCGGGTAACCCGTGTGCGTGTGTATGACTTTCACTGGAATATGGTAATATTGTTAGTTAACTCGACAGTTACACTAAACACTACACATCTTTTCAGAGTTATAAACTTAGAAACAATTATTACCTTCAATTCATCAGCTTCACAGAACAGATGAATCTGTTCTGCGATCAGTTTATACCAAAGATTGTTCACAAATAAAACGCAGGTAGAAACTTTTAAAACTTTTCTTAAAATTCAACACTAAAATACTCGTATAAGTAGTATAAAATCTATGAGAGTTTCTCTGGTGGGTGATGTAAGTACTTGTTTTTCTATAATTATGAGAACAATTAGAAAATTTTAACTAAAATACATACTGATGAACACATTACCCTCCTTTGCGTCGCGCAGTCGGGTAAAAAACCGTAATTTAATATCTTAGGGCTAATATAAAATATAAATCGTTACATTTGATCGTAACATTAATCAAAAATGTAGAGGTAAAAGGTTTTCAGCAGAGAGCCCATTTCATTTTATATACAGAGATAATTTTCCACTGGGCGAGGACGGTAAAATCACAAAATAAGAGGAATTGCGAAAAATACTGACAGAAGTCTCCAGGAGGATTTTGATGAAAACTAAAACTGTATCATTAAATTTCTGAAAAATCTATATTCCTGCCCAGGAATCGAACCAGACGGTACCTATTAAAAAAAAAAAAAGGTTGCACTCCAGGAGTGCCGGTAGAAGTGAAAACTTTTTTGTTACTATGTTTTATTTTTAATTTGAATGACGTCTTACTCATTTTCGATCAGGGTCACGTGACCCTGACGGTCACGTGACCCTGACGGTCACGTGACCCTGACGCGAGTTTTAAATTTTTTACCCATTACAGAAAAAGTGTACAACGCCGCTAAAGAAGTTTTCACTTCAAAAAATGACGGGTTGCACTCCGGGAGTGCCGGCAGAAGTGAAAACTTGATTATTAACGTTGAGCATGTTTGATATTTTGGAATGGTTACGGAATAATTTTGCACCAATTGCTTTATCAGTATAAAAGTACTATCATTTATGTGGTAGAATACAATATTCATTTAAAGAACACAATATTCATTTCTTCAAAGAGGGGTCTTACCGCCGGTTTATACGGTATACGGGAAAATAATCGCCGTGAGTACCTGGCCTTACAGTTCATATTTTTTTTTCTAAATTATATCGCAACGTGTCGAGGAGGTTTAGTACTTAATACACCACATGACACTGGCATGCTAACAGTGCTATCGACTCGGTTGCCAAAAACAAAGAAAATTAAAAAAGCTTCTCAACATGTTACCCGATGTCAAAAATGGCGGCTGCGATCTGTCTGGTCAGAAAATCATTAGAAATGTACAAAATACTCGACAATCCGAATTTTGCGGATATATGTTGTCGACTCGAAATCTTTATTGAAGTGAAAACTTCTTTAGCGGCGTTGTACACTTTTTCTGTAATGGGTAAAAAATTTAAAACTCGCGTCAGGGTCACGTGACCGTCAGGGTCACGTGACCGTCAGGGTCACGTGACCCTGATCGAAAATGAGTAAGACGTCATTCAAATTAAAAATAAAACATAGTAACAAAAAAGTTTTCACTTCTACCGGCACTCCTGGAGTGCAACCTTTTTTTTTAATGTTTTATTAATCAGGCAAGCTTTCGATCGAGTCTACCGTAGCCCTGCACGAAATTATTAATATAGATAGAAGATAAAAATTTGAATGACGTCTTACTCATTTTCGATCAGGGTCACGTGACCCTGACGCGAGTTTTGGTCACGTGACCCTGACGCGAGTTTTGGTCACGTGACCCTGACGCGAGTTTTAAATTTTTTACCCATTACAGAAAAAGTGTACAACGCCGCTAAAGAAGTTTTCACTTCAAAAAAAGGTTGCACTCCAGGAGTGCCGGTAGAAGTGAAAACTTTTTTGTTACTATGTTTTATTTTTAATTTGAATGACGTCTTACTCATTTTCGATCAGGGTCACGTGACCCTGACGGTCACGTGACCCTGACGGTCACGTGACCCTGACGCGAGTTTTAAATTTTTTACCCATTACAGAAAAAGTGTACAACGCCGCTAAAGAAGTTTTCACTTCAATAAAAAAAAGGTTGCACTCCAGGAGTGCCGGTAGAAGTGAAAACTTTTTTGTTACTATGTTTTATTTTAAAACTGGAGTAGTACAGATATGAAATTAACTAATTTGAATGACGTCTTACTCATTTTCGATCAGGGTCACGTGACCCTGACGCGAGTTTTAAATTTTTTACCCATTACAGAAAAAGTGTACAACGCCGCTAAAGAAGTTTTCACTTCAAAAAAGGTTGCACTCCAGGAGTGCCGGTAGAAGTGAAAACTTTTTTGTTACTATGTTTTATTTTAAAACTGGAGTAGTACAGATATGAAATTAACTAATTTGAATGACGTCTTACTCATTTTCGATCAGGGTCACGTGACCCTGACGCGAGTTTTAAATTTTTTACCCATTACAGAAAAAGTGTACAACGCCGCTAAAGAAGTTTTCACTTCAAAAAACGCTGTATTATTACACCATTTAATATTGTCGCTATTGAGGATCAACTTCTGGAATGTAATGACTAGAGACCGGATTATATGCAAATGCATATTATAGCTAGTTTTTCAATTGGTCAATAAAAATCAGCTGTTCTCGCATTATTTGGACATGTTTTGTTTGATTTTAATTAAATCGACAAAAAAATTGCAAAAGATATGCCTGTTATGAACTTATGATACATGCAAGTGGATGTAGCACAAAAGTTTTAAATTCCAAATTAGTTAAATTTTCCAGAACAATACTACAACTCATCAAATACGTATACCTAAACGAAAAATGAAATACGTTCTATGTCATAGAACTTATTATTATACCATTACTCGGCGTAGGCACTACTAGGCAGCAATACTGATTTTTTGAAAATTCCAACATAATTTTAATCTGTCAAAAAGGACCTCGATACTCCTTTCAGTATTTTTCACTATTCCTCATAGTTTCGGATTTGGCCATCTACGCCCATTTGGAAAATTCACCCTGTGTACCTCGGCAGTCGAAACGTGAACCATAAAGGACCATCAAATGGTGTAGTTATTGTTTCTACAGACGTGTGTAAGCTGAGTGAACACGAGTGTCTTGCCGAAGGTATGGAGGCGGGCGACGCAGCCGCGCGCGCACACCCAGCGCCGCTTGCCGCGGTAGCACCCGTCCAGCTTGTACCAGTACCCGCCCATCTTCAGCAACTCGCCCTCTGAGTCCTCCAATATCGGCATCGACGGCAAAACTGTCCCAGAATTGTACACAAGTTACAGAGTCAAAAATCCTAATGTACGAGGTGTATTGAAGTAACATTCCTACGACATACTTATTCAATTATAAAATACCTACCAAATCCTTGCATTGGCGTCGATTCAAATATGAACCAGTGCTGATAATAGACGCCATTCTTATACCCGGAACAGATGTGTAGAAAATAACATGGCCGTAATAATTTTCCGAGAGCAGAAATAAAAAAATCATGTTGCTCAGTATACGTCATTTATAAATATAGGAAAAACAAAAAATAAATAATTTGAGAACAATTAACTAAGACAATAAATAATTTCACAATAATAAACTAAGACAGTAAATAGATGTACCTATTGTCAGTAGCTACAATAATGCTATTAACTCAACAAAAAAAATAGCAACTTACAACTAAAGTGCATCATACTTTGGCATAGGGAATAAGATCTTTGAAAGGTACTAAGAACTAATAACTTTCTGTCGAGCAATTAAATAATAATAAATTACAATCTAATTATTTTTCGGGAATAATACAATATAAATGTACGTTACTACGTTAAACCCGTTACAGTGCCCTACGTTCCCACCCTACATTACAGTCATCATAATATCTACAATAATATATTATGGTCGTATAAGTTTCTAATATAAAAACTATGCTCATATGACTTTGTTCATAAGCTGGTATTATGTCTACACAGTCTACCTCTACGTCTAAATACAATTTAAATCATAAATATTGGAGTATTTCGTAACATCGTCTATCAGTCGTTCCGCACACTACATCGCGGTCAATAAATAGAATTTTATAAAAAAGCATCAACAAGACGGCTACGCTATCATTAAAGCTATACAGTTTGTATACATAATTTCTAAACATTTTGGTAAGAGAATATTGCACATTCACGTTATACATTGTTTTTATATACAATCGTATTTTTTCCTAATAAATAGCCGCTAAGGCATAACAAGGCGACGTTAAAGCGTCTACAGCCACCTGTTTTATTAATTCCAATAGTTTCCAAATAGTTAAGTAAAATACGTTCAAAAATCTAGTCATATAAACGTTAAGCTTGATATCACACAAACCCGAAGGGGTCCTCGAACTATCTATGTTTAATGGAAGATTGATGTAAGTCAAGAAATATCTCGACGAACCTATAATTATATTTGCGACACGAAACTGTGTATACCAGATCCCTTCAGAACTAACGAGAACGACCCACACTACTTTAATGTTGGAACTGTCTCATCCGGCGAAATATAATACCAGTACCGAATTTAACCTACACCAATAGTTTACATAGAAAAGGAATAACATTGACCTTTGGCATAAGTATCTACGTAAAAATAATAAGGCTTCCGAAACACAAAGAAACAAAACTAAGGTTCAATTCCTTATTCTGGTACTTGTAGAATTTGAGCCAATTTTGTTCCTTCGTAACACAAGAACACTAAATAACAAATGGTGCTCACCAGGGTGAGGGGCGCTTGGTGCGACACTCCTCGCGCGCGTCAGTGCCTGCCGTCCAGCAGGCCGCGCACGAGGAGGTCGCGCCAGGCCTAGAGCAGCAGCGCGGCGTGCGGCGCCGGCGGCACCAGCGGCGCCGGCGCCGCCACCACGCCGAGTGCACGAGGCGCCGGGCTAGCTACTATCTTGTACTTGCCCATGGGATCCACTTGAAAACGCCTCGACTCATGCTTAGCCGGATTATATGTCGCTGGATGATTGTGCGAGCCCCGAAAGTATACCAGACGACCGTCTCTTAAACATAAGGCAACTTGACAACGCTCTGCTTTCTGATAGGACCTCGCACACCTCCATGTAACCCGGCGAGGGTGCGAACCTCCGTCCTCGTAGAATATGTGTCCGTCGGCCACAAGATGCAGTCCTCCGCGCGCTGAGCGAATGTAGAACCATCCTGAAAAGACGTCACGGTTAGACCTTGAACCTCAAACCCACATTCATTACTTATTTTTACCAAATAGCGTGGGCTGTGGGAAAATCAATACATCAATATCATTAATTTTACAAGAAATACCTTGAATTTACGCGTTTCCTCTTCCGCCATCGCTTTAGCTTAACATTTTGGGATTGTTAAATCTCTGGAGTACAGATTATATTTTCTTGCAAATTTCTATTTGACATTCTTTTATTTATTATCTAGATGGCTCAGAATAAAACGACAGAAATTTCCAGATGGCTGTTGATTGCAATTGTGTTCTTTTACTTTTAAAACCGAATTTGTCTCAATTTTTTTTTTGTTTATAATAGAAAACTTTGATAGAATAAACTTATAAAGTATTTTCACTTTCCCCCTCTAAAAAGCTTCTTTTACTCACTGAAAACAGAATAAAATAAAAAGCACTTTTAATCACGATTTTTGGTGATTGAATTTAGAACACACCAACATAATATTTGACCTCTATCTCAATTCAACCTCCTTGCTTGCATGCTCCTGTGTCTTGGGTGCGTTTACAAACATAGAATCTCACACATAGAAACACCCTGACTCGGAACAAGTAGTTGTACATTTATGTCACACAAATATTTGTTCAGTGCGCTAACACGTTAATTAATTCAATCGGCCTTTTATAATAAATATAATCTCTTAAATCTTTCTATTTCTCGTTATCATGATAATTGTAAACTATTGCAAGCAAGTCTTGAATAGAACGGGTTTTTATCGACGGATTTTAAATCAATCGCTTCGCTCAGGATTCTCGAAGAGTCTTGAATCACTTGCTACACTTCGTGAACACAAAGATTACGGTCGTCATTCAGACGTTAGGAATTCTTTTTTTTTTTTTTTTTTTTTTTTTTACGTGGCAAAATCTTCAAATGAGTCCTCCAGCCCCGGGCAGGGCGGGAGGGACTGTCAGACTTCTACTGACTAAAATCCACGGTGTCCTTCAGTAGCCTGTTATGTTCCGGGGTCACGGTAAGGAAATAATCCCGCGACCCCGGCAGGCTTTGGCCCTCTGAGAGGGGGGCCCCGTCATTATTATGACGCTCTTTGAGGCGCGCGTGGGACACAACGCGCCGTCGACCCGGGCATGGTCCATGGTCGGGCAGCGAGTTGCCCTTTACTCGCTGCCCGCATGCCCGCGCCTACGGTGGCCGGAGATCGTCTTGCGACGTCCGTCGCCGTGGGCGTGCACCACCGCGGTTGGGACGGAGGGAGGACACTGTCCTCTCTCGCGCGCGGCCCGCCTCCTCCTTCGCGAGCATTACTGCTTCGCAGAAGGAGGCGACCGCCTCCCACTCCGTAACGTTAGGAATTCTTGGCTTGCTTTTGATTCATTAATGACGTATACGCCAGCACATCAACCTAACTCAATCTGTGAAATTCCTTTAATAATTTTCAACCCTATGACAATAATGTAATACGTTCGATTGCTAGAATTTGACAGATTCGGGTAGGTTGCCCTGCTGACGTCTGTAAACCAAAATTGTTACACAACTGTTTTACAATATTGTTAATTCCATGGTTACAATGGCGGCCGCCGTAATCTCTTCTCGACATTTTAAGGCGTGCTAAAGAAACTCTTCTATTGTAAACAATTGTTGTTCTAGGTAACTTGCTGATGATGACACAAAATGAATATTTAGGAAGTTAGGCGTCAAAAATAAAAGGCCAAAGATACTTCAGCGCAATATAATCGTTTCTTTGTACCTATACACAAAAGACGCATCTCTCTACTACCAGCTACACAGCATAAACATTCTCTGATCGACAACCGCCGCTTACAGCTACCATAATACTTTCACGACTAAACATAATAATAGCAATAAAATATCTTATCACAATAAAAATAATACTTTTAAAATAATACTTCAGGGTTAACATATTACAATCGTATACATTTAGTATGGTACCTTACTGGTGTGGAGGTTAACTTTGAGGTTAACTTAATTGTTGTGACAACCATATAGCACATTGTACTTCAATGGTGACAACGGCCCTCGTAAGTACAACCAACCGTTTAATAAACGCTTAAGTACTCAAAAAAGAATATAAAAAGTGTAAAATAAAAAAGTTGTAAAATAAATCTTAAAAATTTAGATCTCACTATAAAACAAACTTACAACTACAACGTATACATGAGTATTATTATTTAGTCATTGTTCAATAAATGCAGTTCCTACTTTAACAAGTCGTTAAACATTACTTTCCTAATCGTATACATGACATGACTTCGTAACATTCCTTCCTATGACATAAGCGCCCGCTGACAACATAACCTGACATTCCTATATTCGAACCGAAACCAACCACTTCGGAGACTACGCTCCGATGCCAACAATCGTAAATTTTATGTACAAATTCACGAATAAAATTGTAAAAAAATAAATGTAAAAAATAATGTATAAAAATACTTAGGATATCATAAGAGAACTATCACTTTGTACAGTACACTACAACTAGACCGTCCGGTTCGGAAGAGCGGAGCTGACACAAAGGTCCTCTGCTGCACACAGTGCCCACTGGTGGCTGTACACTTGTACACTGTACTACTAAATTAATTATTACATTGTGGAAGAGCATCTTGTTGTTTGTGCAGAAAAGTAGTTGCGAAAGTTGCCCAAACGTTTTTTTTTTTTAATTTAAATTGCTAAAAGCTGCATTTATTTGTACAGGCCACAAATACCTTCACAAGAAAAATTCAGTCTCACATAATTTTGAACCCAGACGGCCTTCACTATAACTGATTTATATAAATAGTCGTACACTTTACACAGCGCAAAAATATCTACCAATGAAATGTATCTACTGAATACAGTATAATATAGGTTATACATAATAATTATCTCTTTGGAGAATAAGATAAGAGAGTAAAGGTGCAAACTATAGTTTGCTAAATCTCAATTGCGTATACATGAATGTAATCGACAAAGGCGTATACAATGTTCAAGTCTAGACCACCGGCGGAAAGGCACAAGAGCAATTTGACTTTCCACTCGAAACAATAATTAAATCCAGCTATATAACATTCATTACTTCAATCAACTGATCTAATATTCGCTATGTGCGCGACAGTGGCACCACGTGGCATTCGTAGTATGACATAAATAGGAACAGACGCCAGCACATCAAGTTACCCCAATCCTGTTTTAATTTTATAGATTTCAACTTTATCACAATAACAGAAGGTTCCAATTCGATTTGGAAAATTTCACAGATTGTGGTTGATGTGCTGTTAACATCAAAAAAGTGCTCATGGTTCCTAAAAAGTTTTTCCGTATCCCCATGTTTCGATTTCCCCCTGTTGCCCAATTTAAGAGAAAGACGCTGTATACTCATCAAAACGAAATAAGGGCCATCACCCATTAAATACCATTTTTAACAAGAAACCGTCGAAACCACAAGAAAGATAAACAACTGTTGAACACTTATCTAAAAAGAACTGTCAACGTCAAAACGACATTTCACGTTGATATAAGGATAGTTTTGCAGTTACACTTTTTTAGACAAATGTTCAACAGATGTTTATTTTTTGTGGTAAAGCGGTATTACTTTTATTCTGTGTACTTACGTAACCATTTGTAAATTTCTTGTTGTGGTTTTTCAAATGTGATTTTTTTGTAATGAGATATTTGAGATTACTTGGAATTTACAGTTTGCTGTTTTTTAATTTTCAAACTCACAACCGATTTCTCCTCAACTTATACAGTAAGCAGGCTGTAATTTTTTTAATCTCAAAATGCCATGTATTCGGAGACAATATGGATGCAAAAACAGTGTCACCTTGATCCAGGAGGGTCATAGCCAATGTTTCAAAATGTGTGAAACCGGTCTGAAAAGACGGTTAATATCACCTGACACCGTGACTCAGGAAGAAAGTAATCAAGTAAAGCCCAAAAAGGATCATCAAGTTCGTTTAACCGCGCAAAGAGAGCAAAAACCTACAGCGAGGACCATACAAACTCCATTACGTCGAGCAACAGGCACCCCTATAATTGTCTAGACTAGGGGTTCCCAAACTTTTTCAGCTTACGGCGCATATAGGTGTAGGTTTTGATGTTTTTCTCGGCGCCCTAGCTAGTTGATACCGAGTGAATAATAAAACAATAACACCCGGTTTCAAACTCCAAGAAATCAGACCACGTGAATCTGGGTTTGTAGCTGCAAAAGAGATCAATGAGACTAGGGTATCCTCTTCATTCTGGAGGATATTTTATACATATAGATAATCTTGGATCCACGCAATATCAATCTGAAGAATGGTCGACCCTCGCGTCTCACGGCGCCCCTCTATACTCTTTACGACGCACCAGGGAACCAGTTAGGGAACCCCTGGGCTAGACTATTCCGAATAGAGATTTTGACTGAAAAAATCTATTCGTCAGTTAGATTATCAAAAAAAGAACATTTTATTTTTCTTTTGTAACTTCACTTCACTTTCCAAAATTAACGAAGATACAACGCCTTAAAAATTGCCAATACCTCATGTTAAACAGCCATGAGTTGAGGTGGTAAAAGTGTAAAACAGCCATGTTTCTTGCGCCATTTCCAAAAAGCAATCAAATAGTAGATTATCATTCTTTCCATGGTTTGTGCTACGTGCTATCTTAGAACTATACTCACCATGCACGTCGCACATAGCGAATATCAATGCTTTCTCCTAACCCACGTTTTCCGTCCATACCAGCGTAGAGATCAAAATCTGTGCCGTAACCTACCTCGTTTAATTCGCCGGTGGTCGTCTCGATGACAGACAAATTGACTTAATCAGATCATTCAGATCTGGGCGTCGTGGTAGCGCATAGCAGTGCTCAGAACATGGGCGTAAGTGGAGTGGCGCGCACGCCACACGTGTGCGCACTGTTCATCTGCACGACGCGCAAGCCAAACGTGTGCACGGCGGCGCGACAGCGCGGATTGCGCGAGCAGCGCCACCACACCTTACCGCTAGCCGCGCGCCCGTTGAAGCAAAACCTGTGCGCGCCAACCTCGATGGCAGGCTTGCCCCTCTTGCTCAAGCAGTAGCGGAACTGCCCCGGGAAGCATGGGAACGGAAACGGCAGACCCAGTGTCGGCGGCGCCTCTGGGGCGGGTGATACTGTGTGTCCTGCAACTAATCACCTTACTTTTAATTTCTGCCTGTGTTCTGTAGCTTCAAAATACGTATTGTAAACAAATTGAATACAAAAATAATTAATCGCATTTATTTTCCTAATATACTTTAACACTAAAATAAAATAAAACAAAACGATAGCAATAATAAGTCGTTCTTAAAAAAATATTTCATTTATTTCAGCATAAAAAGATAGCAAGCATTTGATAATTATTTCATAATTGAATATTGCACTAAGTACAGAAATAATGTCTCGCTGCGTATTTCCAATATATACAAGGTTTCAACGCAGCCATAGGAAACTCGTGTATATATTTGAGTACCGTTTTTAAATCTGCGAATACAATAATATGCATGAATTTTGCGTACGAAGTAGTTCCAAAACATACATCACTTATGCCAAGAGTTTTAAAGATACAAATTGATAAAATCGTAGGGGTGTCGACTTTATGCGGGGGTGCGGCAGAGACGGTGAAGGTGGGCCTTCGTTGCAAGACGCACGGGGCTCCTATTTCTGTTAGGTTCCTAACCAAACCAAACCTCGAGGTGTCCCTGACTTCGACCGTCTTCTTCTGGTTCATACGCGTAAAACAAGGGGCTTATGGCAAGTGCCGAAGTATGATGCAATGAAATAAGAATAGACACGCAGGTAAGCTTTACCATGGAATAGGAGGGAAAGGTAAAAAAACAAAATGGCGAGCATACAACTAATCGCGTATAGCTTGGAACCGTAGAGTAAAAAGTGACTTACTAATCTATACGCGATTAGTTTCACACCCTTGCGTTCTGGCCTTGTATAGAATGGAAAGACGCTGTCTCGCTACTTAAGAGGATCGTCTACCGAGCGCTCGTCCATACTAAAAGAGAAAACGTTTTCCTACCCCTAAATGTTATCCTATCTCGATGATTTTTTAGAATGCTTCTGACACAGTAAAAAACTAGGTATAGAGGTTTTCTTTCTTTCAAAAGTAACTCTTAGGCGCCTGTCACTTTCAAACTATTATAAATTTTGAAAAAAAGAAAACCTATAAACCTAGTTTTTTACTGTGTAGGAAGCATTCTAAAAAATCATTGAGATAGGATAACATTTAGGGGTAGGAAAACGTTTTCTCTTTTAGTATGGACGAGCGCTCGGTAGACGATCCTTTTAAAAAAACCTCGAGCTCCTCAAAAGTAGTTTTGTTATTTCGAATTACAAATATTGGTAAGACACGCTTAAATGACTAGCTTATCATTATCACTTGAAACACGACTCCATTTTAACTTTAACGGCAGATTTCCGCTTGTTTTTGATCCGTTTTACTCGCTTGCGCTTTTTGATGGCGCCATGTTCGTGCTCGTAGCCCATAGCGACGATGCTATTATTGCTGGTGACGGCATAGCACTTACATCCATGGTCGGACTTGATACACAGCCAGGAGGCCCGGCCGTCAAACACTTTCCCGTTCCTCCGGAAGCGCCAGCCATCCACCACCAGCACGGGGTTGCCAAATCGAGACACACTCCATTGCGCTGAAAGCATATTTTTGCTACCACTCTAATCGGATCATAGAGGTGGTAAGATACCTCGTTCAAATAAAACGACTGATTACAAAAATATTTTATAATAATAATTATATACAACTTTTTCCAAATCCGTTTAATCAATAAATTTTAATGAGCACTTATAAATTATATTTTTGTATCGTAACACACACACTAAAAATACTGCTTGAGATCTTGAATATAAATAAATATTCCTGTACTTTTTCACGTAATACAAATAACTTCCGACAGGCTTACTATATGTAAATATAAGGAAAAAGCGATAGGAAATAGTTACTTAAAGTTGGTTGTGGTCATATTGTACTGAATAAAATAAACCACGTGTTTGACAAAATCGTATTGAATATTCTCGTGGGTACTAACAAAATAGTAACGCACCTATTAGAACTAGTACAGTTCAAAACAAAAAAGCAGTAGAAACGTATCTATCCGCACATGTGCACAGTATCGAAATTTATAATCTATACTGTCTTCTTCTAAATTAAAATTTAAAATGCTGTAGCTGCATACATGATAACATTTTCTCCACAATTTATTTTATTTACAATTCAGACACATCGTTACGTATAAAATTTACAAAAAAATGTGAGTGCCTAAGGAACGGCATTTCTAAAATCACACAATATTACTGTAATAAAATAGTAGAACGAACAAAAAAAACGTAATTACTAGCAACTAAGGTCTTGATTTTCGTGATTTGCTTTCGCTAGGATGAAGGAGAAGCAAAGGTATACAGCCTAAGGGCGCTCCCTCACCGCGAGCATTCACCTGTAATGTAACGTTGCAGATTCGAACATTCGAAGACAATAGAGCATCAAATTACGCACTTTTATGTTACATTACAGGTGAAAGCTCGCGGTGAGGGAGCGCCAATATAAACATGTTTCCGAACATCTTCTGATAAATGACAAAAAAAACACTGTCAGTCACTGACTGTCAAACTCGTATTGACTAAAATCCACGGTGTTCCTTGAAGTTCCAAATACTGAAAGGAATCTCAAGGCCGTATGTTGTAAAAAAACACACAGTTTTCAGTATTTTTTTAATATTCTTCATAGTTTCGGATGTAGCCTGCGGCCCTGTTGGAAAATTCACCCTGTATAGTGCTTTTCCTAGTACAGGGGGGTCATAGTAGAAATCGCGGGACTCGATGGGATCAGAAAACCGTGACCGTGAGACGATAAGTGCTATTGGAGGAACACCGTGGATTTTAGTAGTACAAGTTTGACAGTCCCTCCCGTCCCGCCCTGGGTGGGAGGACTCATTTGATGACTTTACCACATAAAAAAGGGTTCCACATTGAATACGTATCTGATTTTGAAACGTGGTAAAGTTGGAACCTTAGAATCAATATACAAAAAATTTAACTATGACAGTTAACACGTGTATTTCAGCTTAGTTAGGTGTGTTTAATACCCATTATTTGCTAAATATTTTAATCTGCTCTTATATATAATTTTGTTTACATACTTGATCAAAATCAAAATCACCACAATTGTAATTAAATACGATTTACAAAATTAATACTGAACTGCACCAGTCCGGGGCTTGTGTACAAAAAATAATCTTATTGAGGTATCAGTTAGATTAAGAAAAAAAACTGACACGTATTTTTACACGTATTTTTTTTGTAGTCACATTATCCAAAGACGAAAATATGACGCTTTTATAATTCACAATCTATACATATAATAAATTTGTAGAAAAGTGGTGTCTGTACAATGAAAATATACAAAAAAAAAGTAGCAGGGGTTGTTATTTTATCGATGCCGAACCCGAAACTGTAATTAAATTTTTTTTGTCTGTTTGTCTGTTTGTCTGTTTGTCTGTTTGTCTGTGTGTTTGTGCACGCTAATCTTCGGAACTACTGGACGGATTTGAATGATTTTTTTTTTGTTGTATAGGTATTAAGTTCGATTAACATATAGGCTATAATTTATCTTGGAAACTTGAACACCTGATGCAGAACTGCAACAGACCTGCTAAACTATAAGAGATACAAAACTGATGCCATAGCAAAAATTGTTCCACGTGATGAGCATTTTGTGCTGAGAGAAAAAAATTGAAGATCCTGGACACCTGATGTGGAACTTCAAGAGCCCAGCCACACTATAACATATACAGGAATGACGTCTTAGCAAGAGTTGTTCAGCCTGATGAGCACCTTCTGTTGATGTATAAAAATTAATGATCTGGAACACCTGATGTGGAACTTCAAGAGCCCAGCTACACTATAACATATACAAGAATGACGTCTTAGCAAGAATTGTTCAACCTGATAAGCACCTTCTGCTGATGTATAAAAATTGAAGATCTGGAACACCTGATGTGGAACTCCAAGAGCCCAGCTACACTATAACATATACAGGAATGACGTCTTAGCAATAGTTGTTCAACCTGATGAGCACCTTCTGTTGATGTATAAAAATTGAAGATCTGGAACACCTGATGTGGAACTCCAAGAGCCCAGCTACACTATAACATATACAGGAATGACGTCTTAGCAATAGTTGTTCAACCTGATGAGCACCTTCTGTTGATGTATAAAAATTGAAGATCTGGAACACCTGATGTGGAACTCCAAGAGCCCAGCTACACTATAACATATACAGGAATGACGTCTTAGCAATAGTTGTTCAACCTGATGAGCACCTTCTGTTGATGTATAAAAATTGAAGATCTGGAACACCTGATGTGGAACTCCAAGAGCCCAGCTACACTATAACATATACAGGAATGACGTCTTAGCAATAGTTGTTCAACCTGATGAGCACCTTCTGTTGATGTATAAAAATTGAAGATCTGGAACACCTGATGTGGAACTCCAAGAGCCCAGCTACACTATAACATATACTGGAATGACGTCTTAGCAAGAGTTGTTCAACCTGATGAGCACCTTCTGTTGATGTATAAAAATTGAAGATCTGGAACACCTGATGTGGAACTCCAAGAGCCCAGCTATACTATAACATATAAGGGAATGACGTCTTAGCAAGAGTTATTCAGCCTGATGAGTACTCTCTGTCATCGTATAAAAATTGAAGATCTGGAACACCTGATGCGGAACTCCAAGAGCCCAGATACACTATCTAGACACGCGGAGCGTGGCCAGCCAATAATATATACAGGAATGACGCCTTAGCAAGAGTTGTTTAGTCTGATGGGCATTTCCTGTTGTCTTACAACAATGAAAGATCTGGAACGTCTGGAGTCGTCTCGCGCATCCCGTTGTCTTCCCGTCTCCAGGCTCCTAGAATTCGACATCAGACGTTTCAGATCTTCGATTTTGACGACCCCGACTGCTGGCATAAGCAACAGGATCCGCGTACGAAGTCGCGGGCAGAAGCTAGTAGAAAATAATTATGTCATTTTTACATTGTATGTCATTGTAGTCCGTTGTGGCGTCACAAGGCGACTCTCGAATTATGATGTGTAAGTATTATCTTTGTATTGTGTATTCACTGATTTAGCAAAAGCAAAAAATACCTATTTTCATTCACAACTCTGATGGACTAATACCTAAGATTTTCAATTTATTGATGCTGGAAACTACCCCAATTGTTATGATGGTACAAGTAGGTACCTCAATACAAAAGTAATAATAAAAAATTACATCAATCACTTTACTCACGTTGAGATTAAGTTGAGCATATGCTAAGAAATATGAATTATCAAAGTATCAAGCGAATTAACTAAATTATTCCAAAACAAATTTGAAAATGGTGATAAAAAAGTTTGAGGAATCAGATTGACCGTGAACTCAGACTTCGCTAACTATTTGATAGTAACCCGGAGACAATGACAGATTTACCTAACCAATTTCCTCTCAACCATCTCAAGCGATAATTAATAGAATGCATAAGATTACCAATATGGTATTTTCAGCTGATTGTTTTTATCTTTTGATATCGGGAAAGCTTCAACAGAGCAATCTTGGCAATTTTTCAGTTGGGAGCAAATAACTGAAAGCCTTTTTTTTCTTCACGTTTGGGAGGCTACCGCTGCTTATTTCACCAATAGAAACGCACTACTACGACACACGACTACGAAGCTGAATGATACAAATCCTTGATGTAGGTAGTCTACTAATTTTCGCTTGAGGGGAAATCCCTGATCAAATTTTCTCTTAGCACCCGTACTATTCATACTCAGATGAATCTGAGGACGGTATTAAAAATACCGACTTTGGCTTAAGTCTAGGTAAAGTCTGAGCAAAGTCCAAGTCCGATCTATAGATCTCAGCCTTTGTTAATAGTTCCTGAAATACTTATCTGTTACAGATTAGCCAAGACAAAATACGCATATTTCTAAAGGAATGCATTTTGTAAATATATCACGATAACTACGTCATGGTTTTTCACAGCCACTGAAGCCACTGGGTGAAAATATGGGCCAAAAATGCCACATACATATACAACGATGGGTGCCCTACTTTGTCGACATTAAGGGACCAAGAGTATATTAAACATTATTTTCTAAAACTTATTAGTAACTATTCTATCAGTTACAGTTTCGTCATTCAAAAGCGTTCAGGTCGTGGCGAACCTTACCTACCAAAGGACCATTCCATTCCTTAAACTTACTTTCGACTAGACCAGTGGCATTAAAATTATCAGGGGTGAAATTCGGTTTGTGTGTATGGTGACCCTTCACGCGGACAAAGCGACCTTCCATTGTAGTCTGGACTCTGCACAGACAACCCTTGGAGTCCTTATCACGGCATGCCCAGTTCAGCTTGTCCCGATATTGATTATTCACCCAGAATTTATTGTTTCGGAATATCAGAACCATTTTCCCAGCTCTGGACGGCAAGAAAAAAGCCTCTGTAATAAAAAATAAAAATAAATTAATAGACTAATAAAAAATACGGTAGTTGTAAAAACGTATAGATACATTAATAAAAATGAAAGTTTATGAAAAGAAAACTACACATATTATAATTAAATTAATTTGTATTACATCTAATCATTAAAGTAGTTTTAGCTGTAACACTGAAATTAACAAAAAAGGCCATTTTTATAGTTCTACTATTACTTTTTCTCAGTATTATTTTTTTGTAGTTCTAGGACATGGTATTTTTACAGCAATTACTATGAAATATATATGTTAACACAAGGTAATAGACGATTTTTTTACTGTCACATGTTCGACCTTCGAACTTTTTATAATCGAGAAACACAAAAAACAAAAAAATAAAATTAAAAAATCGATTGTTTCGTTAAAAAAGGTTTATATTCGCATGTGGAGCAGTTCACAAAATTTGGTTTTCATGACATAAGGGTGCTTATACACGGCGTATGTAAGCCGCGCAAGTGCCTCAACATGCTTAAGCTACATGCGCCGTGTACAAGCACCCCGCGGGTAGCTTGATCAAGTAGCTTACGCATGTTACTCGCGCAGGTATATCGCAAACCCGCACTTTACTTGCGCGAGTTGCATGCGCCGTGTACAAGCACCCCGCGGGTAACTTGATCAAGTAGCTTGCGCATGTTACTCGCGCGGGTAACCCGCACGTTTACTTGCGCGGGTAACCCGCACGTTTACTTGCGTGGGTTACATGCGCCATGTACAAGCACCCTTAGTTTGCTTCCAACTGTGCTTCCAACTTAGTCTTTAGTCTAGGAGCGATCGTTGCGAACTCCGGAACAAGTTAATTCAAAAGAAGGGCTTCCAGTCAAGAGAGTTGTGTGCAGCAGTGCAGCTGATTATCAGTAATTTGCATAAGCGAATGTGCATCTGATGTTCACAACCCAGTAACTGGATAATACGATGTACAAACATAGTAAGTACTGCAAATATAAACTTTTATTAACGAAATGCGTAATTTTAATTTTATTAATTATAATGTAATTTATGTTTAAGTAGACCTATCGCAATACCAATTGTTTAAATAAGCTCGTGCTCACAATCGTCTCTTCTTTTTGAAGACGTCAAAAATCTTAAAAAATATATATATCCGTTTTGTCACAAAGCGACACAACAAACAAGTAGGTACATAATAAATCAAATAATTTTTTCCTTGCTAGGTCTACGAGGGATTGGTTACTAATGGAAGTTAGTAAACCTCCTCAACTAGGAGTGTTGCATCGCGTCTTTCAAGGTCTACAGATTTATCAACTTCAGTCACATACAAATAATTATGTAATTAAAATTATATAATAACATAATTATTTGTATTAATTATACATAACATTCAAAAAACAAATTAAGATTCAAAAGCGGATTAGAAAAATCATAACAGCTGCTGTAACAAAATTTTCATACGTAAATATTTCACCCAAAACATCGAATAAATTCTTTTTTTTCCTGTAGAACCTAACTACAAATTAAAGAATGATCATTTTTTTAGTAGTTTTACTATAGAACTTGGGCTTCGGGTGGTTATGAGTGCTGTCGAACCGGATAATTTCCCCGCGTTTGTTGGTACGGGCCGTCGCCCGGCAGTTCAAGTTCTTCTTACGAGCACATACCCAGTATCCAGGTGGTGACTCGGAAAACGAGAACCCGTCGATAATCAAGTTCTTTTTACCCCGTCCCGTCGGTATGTATGCTGCGTTTACCTTACCTACAATTACAACGAAATTAAGAAGCAATTGGTCTTTTTATCCAATGAAAATCGTGCTGAAAAGCAAACTAACAAATTAAATGATGGATTCGAATTATTATTTTCGTTTATTTTACATTCACAAAAATATTGTTAAAGATAGGTTTCTTTATTAGGTACCTAAAAAGAGCTTGAAAAATCCAAGCTCTGCATGGCACATTTAATCATGTATAGAATCTATAAATGGATAAAAAACATAGTTTCAACAAACAAGTAAACATATTTTTGGAAAGGCAAATTTACTTCTAAACAGTACCGTTTACAGTACAGTTTCTTATTTTCGTACTTGTTTAACAAGCAGGTTGACGGCCGAACGCCAAATCATTATGTTAAACTCACAGAATTCATCAAATATGTAATTATGTAAACATAAAGAGATTACAGTTTATCCTAAAGATTTTTTATTATTACAATACAGAGAAATCAACGGGAGCGTTTTACCCAGCATTCTATCGAGCTTTCTTGCTAGCATTCTAGCGAAAGGACAGTAAAGCTTCGAGCTTTTTGCTGAGCCCGACATTTTCCTGAAGAATAATTTTTTGACGAGGATCGACGAACGCCAAGGGGTTAAAGCGATGTCTCACATCACAGGCTCCTTTTAACCGACTTCATTTGAAATCCGAGTGCAGATCTGATCCTAAGATTCGCTGATAGCTCCTAGAGGTGCACGTGGAACACTACGCGCCGACAACCAAGACCTGGTCCTTGATCGGGTGGCAACCCAGTAAGCCGTAAGCCTGCGCCTACGCTGTTCGGAACTCGTCACGCAATGTCCGACGCCGCGGCTGAGGAAGGATGTAAGGTGGAGGATCTGCGATAGGCGGCAGGCGGAATGTATGAACTTTGTGTTCTAAGGGAATAATTGTAAAAAAAAATTGCTTACGGAATTCTTGAGCAGTCCCCTATAACTAAAGGGAAAGCCCCTCAATAATGAACGTGTACCCAATAGTTTTGTTTTGGAGCAATTGTGCACACAAACAGGAGAGTAGCCCGTTTCAAGTTACTCATGATCATGCTTATCATAGAACAATACCACATCGGAATCAATAGTGTAAATGTTGGCTGAACACTTTCCAGAGTGAGAGCACTTCCATCTAGTCTTTCCGTTAGGGAAGTCTCTATCCTTTACGAATGTAAATTTTCCTGTAGAAATCACTGGACATTGTCGGCGTGGGGTTCTCCCAAATGTGAACTGCGACACCTCCGACTTGAGACCTGATAAAAGACTCTATTAACATTAAACGTCACAAAAGACCTGACAAAAGGCTCTATTAAAATTAAACGTCACAAAAGACCTGACAAAAGGCTCTATTAACATTAAACGATACAAAAACTTGATTCTCTAAATTTTTAACTATCTAGGTATAAAGAATAAAGCAATTGAATAGACTGCATGCAAATTTCAAGCCTTTTGCTTGAAATTTGCATGCTTTGTCTAAATAAATATAAATAATACTGTGTTAGATGGATGATTAATTGTATTTTTATAGATACTGTAAAATGGATTAAAGTTTAAATAAAGGTATTATTGTTAAATAAACAAGAACAATGTTTAAATATAAACTTTAATTATTTAAATCTTAAGGCATAATACTCTCGATAAAATTAACGATGTCTTTCAAATCGATATTTATAAACGTAATATCAAAGCTATAGTAGGTATATAATAATAAAACACAGCTAAAATTTTCAATAGGGAATGTTCAGTACATCAATTATTATAATTGACAAAAATATGGTCCCATTGTTACACACAAGGCACTTTTACTTAAATTTAGGGTATAACATTCGCCAAATATAAACGTGTAATAAATACTTGAGTTTATAACCTTATCATAAGTACATAATAATAAAAACTACTTAATTCTAGCTAATGATCGCATCTTATCACAAGTTGGCATTGACAGTTCATGTTAAATATATATTCAACGTCTTTATTATCGTTTCGAGAACTTTATAACAGAAAAGCATCGATGGAATGAAATCATCGGTTGATTGACCGCTCGGCGGGTATCTTAATGCATCAATTAAAACAAACTGCATCAAAAATATCTATGACATTCCTTTTTAATTTTAATTAACGGATTTATAATGAATAGGTTCAGTTCATTTTATAAATCACACTATACAATACAATCTATGAACTCTAAAGCACCAAAATAAGCCATTGAGGCAGTGATGTACCTATAATAATGGAATGGAATGGAATAATCGCGGAAATCGACATTTTCCTAAACAGCAGTCAGCCATTGTACCTTTCAAAGTTACGTAACTCATATCTCTATGTTAAGAGCTATGTAAATTATTGTCTAAATTGCTTGGATATACTTAAACATATTTTACGCTCAGTACAAAAACAGTAAGAGAAAAACATTGCTGTCTTCTTTACACAAATCAACCAAAGAAGTCATTCAATTTCCGGCGACTGCAGCGCAAGAGCGTCGAGGGTTGTGAGTGGAGTCCCCGCAGCCACAGGAGCTGAGTTCGTCTCAATACCTTTACGTGCGTTTGGTCGCCGAGAAGGTAAACAGAGAGCGCGCGGCGGATGGTTGTGCATCCCCTTCACAGCCACCACGTTGGACCCTAACATGTGTATCCTCGCCTTACAGTTAGTCTTTTTGGAAGTACAACGCCATATGACCTTGTCTCTTAACTTGGACTCCTCGCAAAAGGGGAACGTGTTCACCATCATGATCACTTTGCCGCGCCGTGACTTCAGAAACTTAATACCTGTGGGAGAAGCACACGTCAGTTAGCAGAAGTAGATCCACATTGTGATGTGACCCGAAACCAAACACACCGTAACGTCGAATACTCAGGAAAAGGAAAGTTCAGGATAAAATAAAACTAGCGGTTATTTATAAGTACAATTTAATATGATTTCACAAAAACATACCCCGTACATGAACTAAAAAATCCTATGATATAATGGTATAAGTATAAAATTACACTAATAATTTATATAAGACTTGTATAATTATGAGTAGTTAACTCTTTAGTTTTTGAGGTAGATTAGTTTAAAATAGGAGCAGAGTGTTCGATGTGCGGTACATAAGACGAAGCCGTGGCGGTAGGGTCAACAATCAACACACGGTATCATGCACTACCTACGAGATTCATAATGTTAACAACATGAGCAAACATAGAAAAAGCACTTGACTCCATCCTCGAAACATGCAGACATCGAAATATTTGCAAAACGTTAAAAACAATAAAATGAGAGATAAATATTGCGTGAATATAATAAACAATGATTATTTACAGTAAAAGATGTAAAGTTCCTCACGATAGCGTTTATACGTACACATAAACTCATAAACCGTATTCTTATATAATTGACGTATATTGTCATTGCTCTAAAATATATTATACATAATAAACTTACAAGTATTACATTTATAATTACATTTAACTACTAACTATCGCCACGGTTTCATAATAACGTATATCGCCCATATTATTTGGCTTAGTGATAGTAATCAGGTATACGATAGAGCGTGCCAAACAATCAACAGTGGCTGACAGTTCACTTTAATATTAAAGACGACAAGAGAGCTAAATGGTCAATCTTCAATGTTGAGGCATCCGTTGAGGATAATGACGCCCGATACTTTTATTACTACTTTTATAATATAAATTATTTTAATTACATTTAACATAAATTATAATTAAATTAAAATTATTTTAATTACATTTAACATAAATGAAATTAAAATCATTTATATTTTTGTTATTTGTCAGTTGATGGTTGCACTAGTAGTAAAAGTATCGGGCGTCATTATCCTCAACGGATGCCTCAACATTGAAGATTGACCCTAAAGATCAAACGGTCCCAGCAATTCATTCACAAAGCCACACAATTACAATAACCCTGGAACATCATTATATCTGAAGACACTCTTAGGCAGTCTTAGGGCCAGGTGACACTACAAGCATTACTTAACACTAGTTTCCAGTATTTCAAGCAATCAAATAGAATCTTTATTTTTTAATATGCTTGAGATTCCAGTGTCGTTCTGTAGTACACGGGCCGTAAGCATATGAACGCATTTTGAAGCCTCGCTGCATTTTTTTTTTTGTTTGAAAAAAAAATACTGTGTAATAATATGTATATCCGTTATTTTATCACTGTTAAAAATTTGACACGGTCTATAATAACGCTTAACTATGTAAAAATGGTCAATATTAAGTAAATTCACACACATTAAACCCCCCATAGAACTAAGTCATCTAAATAACAATTATTAAATTAGTAAAAATTTGTACTTGAATCAGAGTCATACATACAAAGCGGATCGTCGTTCTCATTGCTTTCGTTCTTGAATTTGTTATCTCCCGACGAGCAATAATGTTAAAAACAATTCATAAAATATATTCAGACGAGTCTCAAAAAGAGCCTATTAAAGTTTAATTAATTTATAGTCGTTAACAGTTAACGATCGTGTAAACTAAGTAAAGAGGTAGTTGAGTTTCGATAATAACTAGAGGTAGTGAGGCGCACCGGACCCTGCGCGGCGAGCCGCCCCGGCGCGCCTGATCCTAGCCTAACGCTAACCTAATCTTACACTACGACACCTTACTCGAGTAAAGCTTCTGAGTATTCATTCTTGTATAAAATTGTATAATTTAAAATTTAAACTAATATGTAAAACCCGTATAAAAGTGAAGAGGTAGATGATTGAGCTTAAGTACTTTTTAAATCAATCCTAAAGAGCAAAACGAAAGTTGCTCAAGAGCCTTTCGATATCTACTGTTAAATTCTTATAGATTAAAGAGGCGGACATCTAAATGTCTAAGTAGCAATAAGTTTCTGAAAAGTGTAAATTTTATAATTCTCAAAATAAATTAAGTAATTCTAAGTACAGTCCAGGGGACGTCATATTGCTTAATTTCGAACGAGTTTTCTCTAAATCAGTCACCGACGCGTCGTCGGCGGCCGCAGCGCGCGGTCGCCGACCTTACCTTACAATCGTGTCGACAGCTGACTCGGCTGCGTTCGCATGGCGCACCAACCTGCCCTGCCTGACATGACCAGCTGTGAATATCGCGCAATGTCCGCCTAGCGCTACTGGATGATACTGCATACTGCACGGCTCGTAAACATTAAATCAAACGCTAAAGCGGCCGTATTCCGGATAATAACCTCCTGCCTGATCCTGTCATCAATACGAGCTGACACCGTTATACATTCAGAAGTTCTTACATATATAACATTCTTATTAGCCCTATTCGATTCGATAAATATACGCCCACACCTATACGGATAACTTTATAGATCTCGACGAGACCGCCTAACCTACTACGCCAAGACGTGTTCACTCGTATTACTGGTCTCCTGTGTTCCCGTCACTGGTCGTCGTAACATCCAATACACCACAACACCTACTTATATGCTGACATACATTCACATTACCGATACTGAATAACCAACAATAGCCTTCGCTGAATCCTAACTAAACGACACCTTATCCCCTCATAACCTACCTAATCATATTAAATCTACATCCATTATGCTACATTCGCCAAAAGGCGGTTAGAAAATATCGAATACTCGATTATCATTGTCAAAATCGCTTATTAATTAAACGTGAACTCGTACTAAAATCGATCGATGTTCGTGTGATGCCTCTTGTATTATCTAATCCTCCTCCTTGCACGGGGTGTCGACGAGGAGCGGCTTGGCAGAGTTGTTGTGCTGCGCAGTGGGCGGCAGCGCGTTGGGCGAGGACTGCGCGGGCGGTCCTCCGGGCGCCGCGCTAACGGCGGCGCTCGCGTTTGCGGTAGCGGTGGCGTGAGCGGTGGCAGCGTACAGCGCCAGCGCGTGCTGCAGCTGCAGCAGCTGGTGGTGTGGGTCCAGC
Source organism: Agrotis clavis (assembly GCA_954870645.1). NCBI lineage: Eukaryota > Metazoa > Arthropoda > Insecta > Lepidoptera > Noctuidae > Agrotis > Agrotis clavis. The sequence goes on along the minus strand of OX940928.1, from coordinate 19,779,621 downwards.
GGGGCGGGGGCGCGGTGTCCCGACTGGTGCGGCGTACGTACCACGTAGCGCCCGTCCGCGAAGCGGCGCACGTTTGGCGGCGCATGGTTGTGTGCGTAACGCGAACGCACGATGCGCTCGTGACCTTCTGGCCCTTCGGTGTTAACGTCAGCTAGACAGCGAGATGTGAGCCGCGACGAACAGTACCACTGCTTCCTTCCATGAGCCAAGTTGTTCTTCAAACGGAAGGTGTAACCACGGTGAAGAAGAAGACGACCCTTGCCTGCGCGTATGAAGCGCGCTGAATAAAAAAATACAACTGTTAGTAATTGTTTACCACCACCGAAACCTTATCATTATGAGCTATTTCACATAAAATGTTTGTCTTGTATGAATGTAATCGATATTTTCAACAACAGACATTTCATTTTACATGAGATAACAGATGTATAACTAAGCATGCTAAGCATCACCTAAAATACCAAATATTAATTACCAAATATTTTGTGTTCATACGCGTCAAACTATTTTGTAGATCACTACAAAAAATAGGAGAACGCAATAAAACGATACTGATGTGTTCATTCGTTTATTCTACACAAAACAAAATGAAAAAGTTTTCGATTGTGTCAATATTTTTTATTTAGCACATTTACACTTACATTACATTACAGCACAGCTCATGAACCATTCCTATAATTATATTTAACCCATATTTCGAGATAAATAACTGTTTTATATTTCTCTTCGAGAAACGATAACTTAATGAGCAAAAATATTTGGCACAGAGTTTTGGCATCAGTTTTGTTTACGATGAGCAATTTCGTAAGACTGAAAAGTTTACAATCGTAACACTAAAAAGTAAAAACTGGGAAGACTAGAATTTAACGCTTTCTATTAATATATCAATTAAACATATCATAATTATCTATCTATGAGGTAATTGATACTTTGAAAAGAACAGTATCTTTTATAATATGAATAAGGTCCTACAGAAGTACAGACAATAATATAAGTCAACATAACCTATCCTAAAAAACAAACTGAGATCATAGTCTAAAAGAAGTTGTATGAGCTTATTTATATCACAATTTTTGGTAAGTAAATCATTGTACTTGTTTTCACTAGAATTACTTCTATGGCACTATTCGAACTCAGATAACAAGATCATAATAATTATTCAAGACCATAACATATCAATTCTATTGAATTGAGCCTTGACCTACATTTTTTTTCTTTACACATATTTGTAGAAATATCTTATTAAAATTATTTTATTTATTTCTACTACGCCAGAATGCAAATGAAAGTTAATACGGTTTCCACGAATCGGAACTGATTGCTACTTTCTTGATATGAATCTAACACCAATTTTCTTTTAGATATTAAATACTAATAACGAACTATCCAAGCGTTGGGGTCAAAATTGGGCAGACGAGGGACTAGCAAAGGAGTAGGCGGAGAAGAGGAGCCTGATGGTGGTGCAGAAACAGAGGAAATCAGCTGGGCAGGATTGATGTTCGGAGGGCGCCGACCGCAGCGACCGGTGTGGTTGTGTTCGCCGACCAGTTTGTGTAGGGTCCCCTTTTGAGTATAGGCCTTGCAGCCACAGCCGCCCATGGTGCACCGCCAGCGCACGACTCCGGAGCGCATCGTGTGCGCCGCATAAAAGCTGCGCCCGCGCACCCACAACCGCGGCCGCCCGCCCGGCCCCACACAAAGCCGCACGTACTTGTTTTCGCCTAGCAACACAACCACACAATATTTCATAAAAATGTGCACGTTCATACAATCGGCAACATGCAACAAGCCCAGTGCTACTTTCCCTCGCAAGCATTCATAAAAACATGAACAATGAAACATGTGAAAATGTAATATTGTAATTCGTTAAAGCACAAAAATTAACATTCCTTGTTGAAAGTGAAACATGATACTATTTAATTTGAAATAATGATTAAATACACATACCTACATTGAACTCAATGTAATTTTAGTAATACGTTAAATTTCTCAATTGCAGCCAAGCGTTGTTAAAAAACAATTTTGTATATAATACATATATATATATTCACATAAATTATTGCTATCGGTCACGAATGTTACTTCAAAATACATTTAATATCAATTTTATTAAATTTGTACCGTTATGTACAATGAGATCATTATGTTTCAATGACTAGATTGATTCCTACTTACAATAGATCAATAGAAGATTACTTTACAATGGCATATTTTGTGCACATCGTCGGACATACTTAATTACAGACTAACTATTACTATCAGTCCAACATAACACCCGCCTTCATGCCCTTAGTACTTTCAACATGCCCTGTAAATTACGAGTAATACTTAAGGTTAATTATGATCGAATCTAATGTTAGTGATTCCGGAGCATAGCCCATTACATTCGATCATAAGGTAATCATACACCATATTAATTATCATGAAGAAGAATGAACTTAAGTATTTAGCGATTAGTTAGACTCGTTAGTGGGTAACAAATGAGTATTACTCGTCGAGCACAGCCTTGGCTTGAGCGGCGAGGTTCGCGTTCGTGAATCCTCTGCTCGGGCCCCTCTCGCTAGCAGGGACCCCGCCCTGCCCTCCGCCTGGAGGATCGTGTGAATGAATATTGCTGATGGCAAAAATTTTATCGTGCAGCGTGTGAGCGTACGCGCGACATGTCCGTCGGGTACACCGCCATCGCACCTTATTCTTCTCCGGGAATACTTTCTCCGCGTAAAAAGAGAAGCCGTCAAGCCGCATATGCCGCCGCCCACGGTTAGATATGACGAATTCAACTGTAAAACACCACCACCATGACTATCCGTAATCCCAAAACGTACAACGTAATTCATGCATGCTTGCAAATACACAACAATATATTTACATCGTTTCAATAAAACTGATCTACAACGGCTATAGCTTGACTAAGATATAATAAAGGCAAGCTATCCACTAATTGCCAGTGCTGGGCAAGGGAGATGAGAGCAATTGGAGCAAATTAACAGGGGCAAAAGGCTGCTATGCAGAGTGTAATACCGGAAAATTATCTGTAGCATCTGATATCCAAATCACTTGATGTTCTCTCTTATTTATTTATTTGCCAGAAACATGGTATGTCTACAAAGATATTCAATAATCCACAGTACTGCATGTCTCACCTATTAAGCGGTATGCAATTCAATTCCGGATTATTTTCCCATTAATTTTCAATGAGCCGAGTTACATACTTTTAATTTAAATATTTATACATGATCATCATCATTTCAGTCGCTGATCAGATGCCCAGGAGAGAACGTTCTACGTTCGGTCCTGGCCAAGGGCGTCCCCTAAAGATTTCTAATAGGACCGGTTGGAAGCGGCTTGCATCAAGCGCGATTCTGTGGTCTTCATCAGATCGTCGGTTCACCTTGTAGGTGGACGTCCTGCACTGCGCTTGCAGGTGCGTGGTCTCCATTCGAAAATTTTACTCCACCATCGGCCATAAGTTCTGCGTGCTATGTGGCCTGCCCACTGCCAGTTCAACTTGATAATTTGCTGATTATAGAATAAAATTTAGGAATACATCTTTGTTTGATACAACTGATTTGAAGATTACTCCTTACGAGCTTCTTAAGTTTAATTTTTTATGTAATTTTGTATGTAATATTAAAACAACTTCTACTAAAAAACTAAAAGCCATTTTGAACTTAGCGTTATAAAGACCTGACTCTCCGTTGTATCAAACAATGATGTTTTTAGATTTAAATGACTTTGGAGAATGTAATAAAATTTTGTGCCACTGCACCCTCAAACAAAAAAGTTATTTCGAATTTTATTAAAGAAAAGGCAAACTGAATGATTACTAATCAAGCCACAGCCCAGACCGCTTGGCCTAGAGTCTCCGGAACATAGGTTCCTTATGAAGCGTAGGGAAGCACTAAGAAAGGGTTTTTGGAAATTCTGCCTTTAAGGGGGTTAAAAAGGGGGGGGAAGTTTGTATGAAACTCGGTCATTTCTGAAGCTATATCGATGAAAATTGGATTATAGCTATTTGATAACAAATAAAGGATGACGTGTTTCAGGATTTTTGGAAATTCGCCCTTTAAAGGGGTAAAAAAGGGGGGGGGATAGGTTGTATAAAATTCCGTACATTTTAGTATCTGGTTGGTTATTCGGTTGAAAATTAGGCACGATTTGTTAAAGGGGGTAAGGGGAGGGCGTGGGGGGGGGGTAACGGGGGGGGGGTGAAATCAGTTAATTTTATTATTTGGTCGGCTATTCGGTTGCACACTAAGCATGATTTGTTAAAGGTGGGTAACCCGTGGGTATCCATAACACGTTTGCTATAAAATTCAGTAACCATAATGATCAAAAGTTCTAAATATTATTGTTTTACATAATTATCTTTACTTGTAAAACTGTTCTGGCATAATATCGAGTATCATAATAATTGAATCTCCTAATTTTATTGAAATAAAGTCATATGTCCTAATCATTGTATTGGTTCTCTATTGTGTTACCTAACTTTTTTATACATAATCTTATGTGACATAATTTTTTTTGTCCTAATCATCATTTGTCCGAATGATAACTTGCCCGAACTTAATAACACATAATTTCAAATGCCATAACATTGAAACTCCTAACTACTGTATGTCCTAAATTCGTTTGTCATAAATATAACAATCAATAATATACAAAATACATAAAACCGATTGCCATAAAATACATAAGTCCTAAAGTTTGTTTTGTTACTGATTACCACCCAATAAGGAAAATAGACGGAGCCCCGCTTCGCGGGGCTCCTATTTCTGCGTGCAAGGTTTAAGTAACCTAACACGAAGGGGATGGCGGGGTCTTTCAGACCCCGCCATCCCCTTCGAACCTAACCTGTCCGTGTCGGGGTGCCCACAAGTCCCGAGCTCGCTTCGCTCGCTCTTGGATCCCAAGATCTTCGGTTTCTAAACAATTTAATGAAATATCAGTTTTACTATACCTAATTGAACATTCGGAATAATACACATTATGTAATATAATGATTAGGACATATGACTTTATTTCATACAAAATTAGGAGATTCAATTATTATGATACTCGATTTTATGCCAGAACAGCTTTTTGAAGTGAAGATAATTATGTAAAACAATATTTAGAACTTTTGATCATTATGGTTACTGAATTTTATAGCAAACGTGTTATGGATAATGATTTTCGGACAAACAATTTTAGGTGACGAAAAGGGATACCCATTGTATTACATAATGTGTAGTATTCCGAATGTTCAATTAGGTGTAGTAAAACTGATATTTCATTAAATTGTTTAGAAACCGAAGATCTTGGGATCCAAGAGCGAGCGAAGCGAGCTCGGGACTTGTGGGCACCCCGACACGGACAGGTTAGGTTCGAAGGGGATGGCGGGGTCTGAAAGACCCCGCCATCCCCTTCGTGTTATGTTACTTTAAACCTTGCACGCAGAAATAGGAGCCCCGCGAAGCGGGGCTACGTCGGTCGTCGACATTTCTTATTGGGTGGTAATCAGTAACAAAACAAACTTTAGGACTTATGTATTTTATGGCAATCGGTTTTATGTATTTTGTATATTATTGATTGTTACATTTATGACAAACGAATTTAGGACATACCGTATTTAGGAATTTCAATGTTATGGCATTTGAAATTATGTGTTATTAAGTTCGGGCAAGTTATCATTCGGACAAATGATGATTAGGACAAAAAAAAATATGTCACATTAGATTATGTATAAAAAAGTTAGGTAACACAATAGAGAACCGCTTAGGGGGGAGGTAAAGTGGAAGAGAGTAACAGGGGGGGGGGGTAAAATCATTAATTTTTGTGTACACTACGGGTACACTACGCTAATACGAAAAACTTTATTCCGAAATTCATAAATACGAATTTCAAAATACCGATTATCATAATTCCGAATGGTTCAAAATTCCTAATATAACAACTCCGATGGATTAATATTCCTTTTTTAATAATTCCGAAATTTCAAAATTCCTAACGTTTATAATTACTATTTTCAAAATACCGAATTTCAATAGACCGAATATCAAAAATTCCGACTTAATATATTTTCCGAAACATCAAAAACACGAATACCGAATATTAAAATTCCAATTATTGGTATTCCGATTTGGGTCCGTCGGGTCGAAAAGTCCGAGTCGGGGTGCCCCAAGACACATTTTGTTCGCTATTGCATCCTGAGTTATAGCACCACCAAGGTGGTTCAACGGAGCCCCGCTTCGCGGGGCTTCTATTTCTGTGAGCAAGGTTTAAAGTAACCTAACACGAAGGAGATGGCGGGGTCTTTCAGACCCCGCCATCCCCTTCGAACCTAACCTGTCCGTGTCGGGGTGTCCCCAGTCCCGAGCTCGCTTCGCTCGCTCTTGCATCCTTGGCAAATTTGTTGACTACCACCTACACCGGGGCTCCTATTTCAGTGAGCAAGGTTTAAAGTAACCTAACAAGTAACCTAACCTAACACCTTCGAACCTAAGCTGTCCGAGTCGGGGTGCCCCAAGTCCCGAGCTCGCTGCGCTCGCTCTTGGATCCTAAGTTCTTCTAATAACAATAAAAATCCTGAAGGCAAACAGTGAAAGTTAAGAGGATGCGCCTCGCAATTCTGTGCCTACACAGGCTTAAATAACACTCTGGGAGTACGGTAGACAAAATTACGTGGAGCTGGTTTTGCACCAATTCGTTTCTGTCACTGACTTTGTGGAATTTCGTTTTTCGGAATGAGAACTCATCGAGCATTACATTTTTCGAATATGTGAAAATTGGAAAAAGAAGAAATCGGACATACGACTTTCGATCAAATAAATTTCGAGTTTCTTAATAATAGGTATTGTAATTTTTAGGTATTATGATATTCGGAGTTTTAAAAATCGGAATATCGAAATTCGGAATAAAATATTTCGGAGTATTTGGGTGTTCCCGTACACTACACTACACTACACCTACTTTATACCTACACCACACTTACCTTAACCTTCCCTGAACTTCCACGATTTTTTAAGACTAAAATCAGCCAAATCAGTTCAGCCTTTTGCAAGTTAAAGCGTGACTAACGAACAGCTATCCATTTTTATACCTCACTTGCTGAGCCGGCAGACGTTGTCCTGCCCAATACCTAATCAATCCTACTATACCCTACACCTACTCTACACCTACCCTATGCCTACCTCCCTACGTTTACCCTACATCTACCCTACCTATGTGTATGTGTTATTCTGGATCTTCAGTTACCTACATACCAAATTTCATCGTAATCTGTTCAGTAGTTTTTGGGTGAAAGAGTAAAAAATATCCATCCATTCACACTCATAAACTTTCGCCTTTATAATATTAGTAGGATATAGATATAGATTTAGTATGGAGATTCATTTATCTCCAAACTTAACGCGAGCAAAGCCGCGGGTTCAAGCTAGTATGGGATAAAGGGTTTATTGGTAGAACCTAGATAATGATCTCCCAAATCCCTGGAAAAATTGTGTCGGTCCATGCGCCAAACACCCTGTATGTAGCATGACTGACAACTTCACAACATGTGGGAATCGCTAGTTGATTGATTCTTCAAATTTATACTTACATCTTTCTCACAATGTTATAGTGGATAGCATACCTCTGGGAAAGCTTTACTCATATAGGTATCATCATTTCATTTCATCATATAACATATGCATATATATTTTAATTTAGATCAGTTTTTTTAAAACACAGGTCTTCACTTAATAAGCGTACCTACTTATGAAATAAAATTAAAAGTTTTCAAAGTAATTTATTTAAATAAATTGTAACTTGACAATATTAATCGATCGCAGTGATTGTTTCAATGAGACTCTCAATCCGTGCATGTTCGTCGATGACGGGCGCATGTCGTGCATGCGTGTGGCTGCCGACGCGTGCGACGAGCATTCCATCCGCGGTAAGGGCCCGCGCCGGGCAGCCCTGCGCGCGACTACGGCACGTCCAGTAGACGCGTGGTCCGCGCCGCTTGCGTGCCACGTAGCCGAAACCGTCCACCAGCAGCGATGGAGCTCCTCGTCGCGTTACCGTATAACACACCTGTGCCTCGTCAGATCCTGTCGCACCCATCATTACCAACAGGCAAAATCAGAGATCATCAATCTGTGCTCAAGTTTTCATTAAGAAGCATCGATGCAGAGCACCGATACCTTTTAATTTTGTTTCAAAAGAAAAGAACCAACAATCAAACCTAAATTATTTATTGAAATCCTAAACGCTAACAACTTACATTATTTGATCACAATGTTCAGACAAAACTAGAATATTGATAATATCGATTACAGTTCTAGATGAATATTTCATCACGCTAAACAAGAATCACATCGCCCATGCATTACGATTGAATTATAGCAAATATTAAAATGATAGACTTACTACAATTATAATTAAATAACTGTGTGCACAATGTCGGAAAAACTTAAGAAAAACAAAATATATACATAGACAGTTGTTCATAATTGAAAATGATTATATACATACTTTAAACAAGGATATTTAAACTGTACAGTTTTTACACAGATTCGGTTTAGAAACGCGGAATTAAAATTTAAACTCGAACTAAGACTCGAACATAAATAACAGAGTTAAACCATTTGTAGTAAGGTTTAGCGTAACTTATTAAATATTTTTGATACAGTCTGAGATACGTTGTGTATCTAATGTTTAAGTGTGGCTAATCGGGAATAATTTTCGAATTTTCGAAACCCCTTTAGACACAAAACGTAATGGAACAGAAAGATATGGCAATAAATCCACATTAGGCCCAAAACACAAACGCAGAAAATGTAAAAAATATTTTTTTTCTTGTATTATTAAAGCTGAAAATTCTTTATACTGTAGGACAGGTAACTACTTCGCCTAACTCGTATTTTCGCGATATTTTTGACATGTGATTTTCTACATGATTGTGTACTGGGTTAGTTATTCTTAAAACATTATTTTTAGACGTTATTCTGGCTCGACAGCGTTTCCCGTAGTCCATACACCTCCAAAAAGTTCGTCCACTACGTACACTGTCTGTCACAAATATGTAAGGTTCATAGATTAACTGCAGGTGACCACTTTTTGTTTGAATAAAATGTAGATCACTCTTTATGTTGCTGTTTAATGCACCCATTACTGAAAAATAATTGTATTGTTAGTTTCAAGCATGTATTTCGTTTTATTTGCTTTCGTGTGGGTTTCAATAAAGGGAAATCAAATCCATTTTCACGTTCAAATTTTATTTTCAGTAACATTAATGCATAATTATATACAATGAGTAAAAAGTTTAGAACCTCTTTAGGAATAATATTTACCATGGGTAAAAACACTCAAACAGCTTGACAGATTTGGCTGAACGCAACACAACAACAACAGTCTTTGGATTAGACTGCTATAGCTTACACACAGACAAAACAGTTTTGTTTCAAACGAAACTGTTTAGTTTGAGAACCGATGACACTAAGGGACTTTACCTATGGCGCGACGCGATATCGTATTGCATCGATTGACGATATCGGTCAGATATCGCACAAGCGCCCGGCCAAAGAAAATGTATGGGTAATCGTTAGTGTTTGCTAATGGAGTCGCACGGATTGACGATATCGCTCACAGATCTGCTCGATATCGAATTGCATGTACGTGCTAATGACAATGCACATGATTGTTTGTTCGATATTCGATTGCGCAACTACTCGTCACTGGCGACATCTTTTGTCTTTGGTTTGCAGCGCTTTTATGTCGTAGTAGTAAGGTGGATATTTGAAGTTCACGGTCGATTTGCATCGCATCACTCCATTAGTAAATACGTGCGACTTAAATCGGCAATCGACTCGATATCGCACGAATCGCGTCGCGTCGCATTGCGCCATGGGTAAAGTCCCTAACTCTACATATAGTATGATAAGATTCCTAGTTGATACCTGTATAATTAGTCGCATCATTAAATGGTAAATACGATTTGCCGATGCTGCAATGCAAAAACACCTGGCGACACTACTAAACGATTAGGTACTACAAAAAAATAATTAAATCGGTCATCTAGTAAGATAAGACTCCCAAGTTTCGTTTGTTCCTCGCAACAGAGAATGGGTAGGGCTATACTATAATGGTATCCTGCAAGCTCATCTTACTGGCCTTACCGGTTGCAGCAGCATGAGAAGTGTTCGAGAGTAACGCCTGCTCGTTTACTATGAGCAAAGCAACGTTGTGTCTAATTAGTTTTAATTATGTATTAGGTTTAATATACAACATTATTTTAATATAGGTATGTGAAACCTGAATGAATATAGTTTGTTCAGAATCAGTAACTGAATCGATTGCATTGCTTTTTACACCATCTTGTATTTAGTTCCAAAACTATCTGTATAAAATTTTATCACCAGCAAGTTTCAAAGTTGGGACCATGATTTTGTTGCTAAAATTAACGATAAAACTAAATTCAAGTGCTTATTTTTCACAATAATAAATTGTTTTTCTTAAAAACACCCATAGGTCAGTCTTGACTAAGTTTTCGATTTATGACCCCAGATTAAAATTCGGTCATAATGTTACACTTTTTTCATATTTGATCGACTGCCGCTCAAAAATATAAAGGACCCAAAGGATAGCAGGGTGTAGTTTCGAAGTTGACACAATGATTTGTCTATAACATATAACGATAAAACTATCAATTGCTAATTCTTTACAATATTATTATTTTAAGCTCTTTTATCTCAGCTCGGACTGAGACCCCAAACAATAATTTGCACAGAATATTATTTTGCATCGTTTAGTCGTTTAACAGATCGACGGCCGATAAAAAAGAAATGGACCGTCGACCGTCCGATGAAAGTCTTCATCATTTTTGGTAATTGGCTATTCAGTGTGTTTTATTGGTTCTATCGTGTGGTGGCGCGTGTGACGGAGTGTTAATACTATGCGGTTCATCTCATCATCTTCATCTGTCAACCGTCACTTCAAAATAACGTTTAGCAATACTCAAGACTTGAGGCTGGAGCAGACCAAATGCGTATGCGTAGACTTAAGCGTAAACGTGCGCGTACCACTGAGTAGTAATGTATGGAACTGTATAAGAGAGGACACACCGGAACCAGGGCTCAAAGTCTTTGCAAAGAATTCGTCTAATGGGCAAAACCAAATGACAAAGCTGAAAATTATTAACGACGGCAGTATCATTTTGACGAAACCGGAGATCCTGAGAGGTTTTACGGACAATATTTATACATGATCATCATCATTTCAGTCGCTGATCAGATGCCCAGGAGAGAACGTCCTACGTTCGGTCCTGGCCAAGGGCGTCCCCTAAAGATTTCTAATAGGACCGGTTGGAAGCGGCTTGCATCAAGCGCGATTCTGTGGTCTTCATCAGATCGTCGGTTCACAGTAATACACATCAATACGACAACCCAGTATCAGTACAGCTCGAGACGCAAGAGCTAAACTGACTCGATTGTTCTCTTCTTTAAAAAGGGTGATAACACCTTGTTGAAGAACTACAGACCAATCTCACTTCTGAGCCACGTATAAAAGCTGTTCTCAAGAGTCAATACGAACCGTCTCGAAATCACTATATAATATACTATATGGCCTCCCTTTTCTCCTTCAAAACCTCTCTATTTTGGGCAATTTCTGGCCATGTCTGCCCTGCGAACATGATCAGATCGTCACACCATCTCCGCCGCGGTCGACCTTGACGGCGTTGTCTTCCCTCAGGCGTCTGGCCACAGACTGGCGCTTATCATGTTAAGTGATTTAGGTAAATAGGGTGTTTTGCATTTTTTATCTTCCAAGTGACCAATTCCATCGCACCGAAGAGATTGTCGATGTGTCGGATATGTGCCTCTCTTTTAGGTTTACGTTCTGAGTTAACCCTTTCCTTATGAATGACCCATAAAAAGCAAAGTGATCAACTGATCATATATTCCGCTGTCTCTTTTGTATACCTATTACGCATTATGTACGGCTATGAACAGGCAGTGGCAGATGGCAAAAAGTATCAGTATTTATTTGTGTAGACACACAGATATAAACAGGAACTATTTCAATAGGAATAAAATAGTACAAAGGCACTGCTTATTATTTCTAAAAGAAACTTCCAGCAGACCTGAGAGAGGAGAATTTGAGGTAGAAGATAAAGTGGTGTGTACAAATAAATATTTTTTATAATACATACATACAACACTCACTCCAATACATACAAATTAATACACAACTACACATTAATATAATGAATACATAGATAGACTCAATTCAAATATCATCACGTGGCCAAGGAAAGATAGTCATACTGTCTCGTACTTCAGGAGGCAGTGAGTTCCACAACCTGACCCCGTGCACAGATAAGGAATAGAAATAGAAGTCAGTTTTGTGAATAGGAAATTTAAGGACTGTACGGAGCTGAGACCTGCAGGAGGAGTCTGGTGAACGAGAATAGGAAAAACGATCCCGCAAGTAGGATAGGGCAGAAGGATTATGTGGGATGTTGAACAAGAGACATAATATCCGCGTGTTCCTGCGAAGACGGATTGGGAGCCACTTGCATCTTGTGCGAAATTCTGAAACGTGATCGAACTTTTTGAGATTGAAAATGAACCGAATACACAAATTGTGCAGCCTCTCAAGTTTATTTAACAGCTCCTCTGTGGCATCAAGATAGCAAGCGTCAGCGTAATCTATAATGGGCTGAATAAGGGTTTGAGAAAGAGAGATTTTGGTTTTAAAAACTCTGAAGACATTTCAGCAAATGAAAGGTGAAATGAACTTTCTTACTAACGTCAGCAATTTGAGCGTGCCATGATAAGTTGGACTCCATGATAATTCCGAGGTTTTTGGCTGTGTCAGCGTATGCAATTTGAACCCCATCAAGAATAAGTGGGGCAGGTGTTATATGCGACTCCTCATGATCCTACTGCCTATGATAAAAGCTTGGGACTTACTGGGGTTAATTCTTAAGCCAAAAGATAGGGCCCAAGCACTGACGCACTTCAGATCATAATTCATCGCAGCAATTGCCTGACTCACGTCGGCCCCTGGGAAATGAGTGTAGAGTTGCAAGTCTTCTGCGTAGAGATGGAAGTTAGAGGAAATGACACTAGTAACAGAATTTATAAATATAGAGAAGAGAAGAGGAGAGAGGACACCACCCAGAGGTACACCCATAGTGAGATCGCACCAATCAGACAACGTTACATCAAGGCGAACACACTGTGATCGACACCGAAGATAAGATTCGAACCAAGTTATGGCAAAAGGCGAAATATTAGAGGATTTGAGTAAGGCAAGTAAGATATCAAAATCAACAGAGTTAAACGCATTACTAAAGCTAAGTAATACTAGTAGTGTCAAACTTTTACTCTCCATGGCCCAGCATATATCGTCGGTAACTTTTAAATGGGCTGTTTCGGTGCTACTATGGCCAGGACGAAATCCAGACTGAAATGGATTTAATAGTTGATTTTTCAATAAATAATGGGATAGCTGCCATGTTATACCACCTCTTAGTTTATATAAGTAGGTGTAAATTGGGGTTTCTGGATCAGAGGAGATCCAGAAACACCCAATTTACACTATCATTCATTTTATTCAAAATAATGATCTAGTGACTCCTGTGTTTGGGTATTTATTCAGATTATGAATGTGGAACTGATCCAGAAACACCCAATTACAACCAATATTCCTTATTTTTTTCATGTTGGTCTATTGTTTAGGTACTTTTGAATACTGACGATAAGTTTCCTAAGCATAATATCTAAGTTCCTTAGGCTCCATTGCTAATAGCAGTTAGTAGCTTATTCAGCAATAATCGATCTATCCTTCTTCAATTTAAAATATTATATTTTTGTTTCTTTTAAAAATAGACGTTTTAATTTGTCAACATAATCTGTTCCTTTCACAGCGTTCAAATAATAACATTGAGGAAATTGTATAGTATGCTGCATCCAAGGATCATCGTAAATCTCCCAATCTTCTATAACACCTCCACACGAGAAACATGCTACTTTATCATTTACACCATTTCCACAATAAAAAAAACCAGCGTCAGCCATTTCCATCACCAACCTTCTCCGTGAATTAGCCGTTGCCCAATAATGTCTAAACGAAATTTCACGCATTTTATATTCATTATACATGTCATAACGAGGGTTACATTTATTTTGAGACATGTTCTGTTCACTCACTATATAGTTCTTGATACAGATAACTATAAAGGTGAAATGATACCGTACTGCGATAACCAGCAATTTATAATGATTAACATTTATTTTGATAGGATTGGTAGGGATAGAGGATTTGAAAATTAAACAAGAAAATATTTATATCAAAAATTTATTATCTATACACCATTTATTTAAACATATTACATTTTTTAAAGCACATATTTTTTCATGATAAATACAACTATACACATCATGAGAGTGTTCATATTTATTGTACAAGTTTAATAAACTAGGACAACCTTTATCTTCTAAGTTATTAACATTAGTACTATTTACAATGTTTCTTAACCACAACACTTTTTCTGAACCTTTGACATAAACACATTTATCTCTTAAAATATTTATAACCAAATTCTTATAATTTGAGTAAGGCACAATTCCTTCATTCCAGTGTATCTTTCTATTGCGCTCAATCCAACTTACTTGTCGCCGTTCTTGTTTAGTCAAATCGTAAAATGCGAATGGAGGTTTTATTAGAAATACCTGTATTTTTTTATCGCATAATATCGCAATCTCCTTTATTATAAATTCGTTAACTTCTGTTTTGAAACCCTGAACATCTACAATTGCAGTCATGATAGCCTGCGCACAATGTTACTTAACGGTTTGTACTCCACAAGTCGATCGTTAATAATTAAACAATAAGCAGTTGTGTTATCTGGTATTAATGTTGAACATTCAAATTCCAATCTTACGTCAACCGGGCCTGTTTTTAAACAGTCATTTTGCCTTGAACAATCTATGATAAAAAGTGGTGCTTTTTCTTTAAAATCTTTCAGATCAAGCAAGGGATCGACTGGGCTGCTATAATACGACTGACGAAATTTCACATACATTTCATATAATATACTGTACTTGTTTTCAGAAAACTTTAAGCATAAAGGTTCATAAGGGTAATATTGAGAATTCAAAAATAGCGTTACGTTTGACACATCACAATGATCAAATATTGAGCTGTCTTTTGATTTATTACTTTTTCTATTAGTCTGCAAGCAAAAAATTACATACCGGGGCTTTTCTAATTGAGAAGCAGTTTTTACTGACCAAGAATGCTTTGTGGTTTTAGGTAGTAAAGGATACTCATATAAATCCCAATTTCTAAAAGCCATCTGAATAGGTTTATCTCTTTCTAAATGCTTTAAAAGCGTTAAACGTTCTCTATCTGAAACTTTTATATGTGGTACTCTCCACTGAACCCTTTGTATATCTATTTGAAGCTGAACGACTTCATCAGTAAGAATGATACTATTTAAGTTAGAATTACTCCTATTCAATATAAGTTCGTGTTTACAATTTATCACAATTTTATTGTAATCCTCTGCAAACCCTAAAATCTTATTTAATGGCACCACAACGCTAAAATGCCCATCACTTTGGAACCCGTTTAAATTCCAACCCCACAATGCAGCAACTTTACTTTCTGCTTCATTTAATGAGATGTATGACTTTATTGTTGATGTTATTCCGGAATTTTTTATACGATCTATTTCAATTCCATTCATTTCGTATCTGATGTCTTGAAACAAATACATAACAGGGTTATTAGTGAACGTAACAATTTTCTTGATCGGATGCCCATCCTTACCGAACAGCTTTGCCTGGCCTTCGATGTAGATTGAACTGGCTGATGGTAGCACGTATATATCTTGCTGGTGTATGGGGATTCTGATTTCATCGTTTTCTCTAAAGCTGTTATTGTAGGGATTGTATGAATGGACTTCATAGCTTTCGATTGAACTATCGAAGTGTGGTAAATCAGTGATCTGTAGTATATTCATACTTTAAACCCTAAAGCTTTAAGAAAATCTTTATTTGATTTAGTCAATTTCCTCACGTTTTTCTTACGTCTGTGCACCTTAATAGTCGTTGATGGAATAAGACGTTTTATTTTCACTGGAGGGTTTTTATTATATACTATCATTTTGCCTTTCTTAAATGAAGACGTAATTGAATATGTTCTTCACCAAATTCAATGCAATAACCAAACTGATCTACAATCCTGACCGATATGGATGAAATTATTTGTTTGTTCACTGGGAAGTAAATAACGTTCTGAGGTATTTCTGTGTAGCTGCGATCTGGAGCAGTATCAGATATAAATTCATGAATAAAATGAGTCGGTAATCCGTTGTGATATGAACCGTGCACAAGATCACATTCGATTCTGATTACAGCTGTTAAACTGCTGTTATTAACGGGCACATTTGGTCTTGTTTTTAATACTGAAAAGTATAGTAAACCGCACTCGTATTGATCAGATAAATGAAGAGGTGGTTGAAAATACGAGACCAGTTCTGATTTATTTCCAGAGATCGTAACCGTAGTAGACATGCTTGCATACTGAACTCTTTTATATGATCCTGTTTATTTTATTTCTTGATTATACCAAAAATTCTTTAAGAAATTTAAACACAGATGTCCACAATTGAAGGGGTGATCACGTTGTATATTTTCATAATTATATTGAATGTTAGATCCTACATATTTTATAAATTCCTTTGGAGGTTTAAGATTTCCATAACTGTCAAAATACTCAACATAATCATTATATTTTGCATAGGCTACCCAATGAGAACCAGGATTTTTAGAACTATCTAAATTAATAACTCCACATTCTTTTTTATAAGGACATTTAGGGAGCTCATCTCTCATAAAGACACCTCTAAAATAAGGAATTCTATTCCCGTACTTTAAAATGTCAAAGTTAGTTAAGGCCCGTTTGGGTAGCCGATATCTTAGTTTTTTTCTTTTGATACGAAAATTCCAAGTCCACCTTTATGTGGTTTAAGGTGTAGTCCTTTCCCAATACATAGAGCTTCTATTTTTTCATTGTGTCTCTTCGATTCTTCGTACAGCTTTTTAGCCATTTTGAATTCATTTATGGTTTTAGCAATACCAGCTGCACCGCCTGCTAAAGCTCCCGCCGCTGATAAACCCGCAAAAATAGGAATCAATGGTAATACTCCTCCAGTTTTTGGAATAGGAATAATACGAGGGAGCTTAATCGATGAATCATCAGCTAATTCCCTGGTAGCGGCAATAGCTAATTCTATAGCCTTTTGCTTGCTCTTAGGTTTTAATTTTTTTATGTGTCTTTTTACTTTTGTAATAACAAATTTTAATTTACTTTTTAACCCTTTTCCGGAATGCTTTTTGTTCAAACCAGAACCAGTTTTAATTTTTGCTAACATAGCCTTACTTACTAAGCGAGCTGCGAGTTTTTCACCTATATTGGCATCGGAAGCAACCGCTCGCTCTCTCGCCATTTTTAACAAAATTGAATCAGCTTTATGTCGATCCTTTAAGTTTGATGATTTGTGATATGCAATATCGTGATCTTTGCAATATTCGTCCAACTTATTTATACCGTTATCTCCTTGTGTAAGTCTTTTTATTAATTTAGTACCAGGGCCACAGTAATTATATCCTGGTAAATGTAATTCAAATGGTAAATTATTAATAAGCCAATTGAGAAGACTACTCTCTCCAAAACACATTTTAAGACTGATGATTCCGCTTTGAATACTTTAATAAATAGTTATGTGATTCGAGTTTTATAATATTACATTCGATTTATCAATCCAACTGCTTTCAGCTGAAGATAAACCTAACCATTTTACTAAAACCCTGTTACCTTTTCTTCTAAGAACTTTCTCAACTAGATATACATCAGGATGTTTTGTTTTTTGAAGTTCTTGTGTATAAAATGCACCTAAAATAGGCTGACCTCTGATAGTATCTTCGATTAAGTAAGTTATAGGAGTTGTATCTTGTATTTTACGAATTTTAAATATTTCTGTTGACCAGTTGGGAGTATAACCTTTTTCAAATGTTCCTTTGTATTTACTGATACGCACATAATCACCTACTTTGTACTTGCTTTTTAAATTATATTTTTTTAGCAATTTTAAATACCTTTCTAATATCAGTTTTTTATTAATATTGTTCACATTAGCAGGGATTTCATTAATAGTGCGATGGTGAGTGTGATTGTATGTGTTAATAACATCATTGAGGGTATTATTTACCCAATTGTAATTGCCTTTTAAACTGAATTCTTTATAGATTTTAGATTTCAATGTTCTGATAAATCGTTCAACTATTGAAGCCTTTTTTGTTGAGAAAGTTGAATAATGGTTAATATGACACGATTTCATAAGCTTCTGAAATTTGTTATTATAAAATTCTGCTCCATTATCCGTTTGCAGATTTTTAGGAACACGTCCTTTGTCTAACAAAGTTTTGAAAGAGTTACACACATCTTCTTTGGTTTTACTTCTCATAGGAAAGGCCCAAGCATATTTTGAAAATGTATCAATGACGGCAAGAATATATCTGTAATTTTTATTTTCTTTTGAAATTGATTGCATATCAATTAAGTCTGCTTGCCACAAGTCATCTATATCTTTCATGATAACATGTCTTCGTGGATAGTTCACCCTCGCATTTTTATGAATTTCGTTTACCACGTCAGCTTTAGTCATGTTCACAATTTAGTGTATTTGTCTTGAATTCAGCTATAATACTGAATAAAAAGCATATTAATATGTTTATTTATTATTTAATTATGCCAGCTTCTTTTAATTCTTCGATTATTGATAAAATTTCATTATCATGGTTTGTATTACCGGCATCTCGGGAAGCAATTAACAGTTTCAATCTGTCAACCAGTTCGTTAGGATCGTCCCAATATACCAAGTCAGTGTTATTTTTGTATTTCTTTAGTGTTGGTAAGCTTCTTCCAAACTTAGTGACAACATTATTGTTTAACGTTTCAGAAAACAATGGTTTGATTATTTCACGATATTTTATACCTTTATCCCCTCTTATTTGCCCATTAGGATTGAAATCTCTCTTATGTGCATTTGTATAATGCAACATATCTTTATAGACAAGTTTATCTTTGCTCGATATTAGTGTCAAATCAGGTTTTCTTCGAAGTAAAAGTTCTTTTAAACCTGGGGTTAAATTGTAGCTTTTATCACCAATTTTAATTAAAATGACATTATCATCATTCACACTATCTATTTTAGAAAATGAAACTATTGAATTACCCATTAGTAATTTTTTGTTTGCACTCCTTATTCCAAATGGTATAGTTACCCCATCATAAATATCATGGATATCACGACCTTCTAATGATAATTCTAAATCATCCAGTAATTCCGTCTGGGGAGACTTTTTAACGATTTGTACAGGATTCGGTTTTGGATCGTAGCATTCTTCAAACTTTGTTGATGAACTAGTATTTATGTCATCCAATTCCATGTCTTCAAAATTAGAGTGTGTATTTTCAAAAGTTTGTATTTTCTCTATTGTCTTATTCGAATCAACAAGGGTTTTAAGGGGATCTGTGACAGGTTTTAACATTTTTTCCAGTGACAAATTCATTGTGTGTTCCTGGTTTTGCATTTGTTTTATTTTATTCTTTATGGAATCTACAGACTTCACTAATTCTATTTTAATATTTTTCTCCATTTTATACCTATTATAACAACTGTATTCAGCTAAAGAACTAATTATACTGAATTTGATTTTGTTTGTTAATTACTTATATTATGTGCACATAAACAGTCAGTCAAAATTAAAAAACATCAAAATTCTGTCTGTACCTTCCATTATTTAATGACGATTCTTTATTAATAAGTAAAAAATTATAAGGTTTACTCCAAACGGTTTGACAAATATTTCTGAACTCTTTCCACTGTAAATCAGAACTAACATGCTCCGCATAAATATGTTTTAAATTCACATCATCTTGTTTGAATATAATAAGAAAATTCACATTGTCACGTAACAGTTGTTTCGGAATTTTAGAGTAGGTTTGAGATAAATAGAAACAATCTATTTGTTTATGCCTACCCGTACAGAAATAATTTCGGATATTTACTTGATTTTCACAAGCAACATCATCAAAAATAAATACAGAATTTGTTAATGCTTCACTTGGAGAAATGACATCTTTATCATCATTGAACTCGAAGAAATTAACCTGTGGTACTCTTTTCAATACTTCAGTCAAGAAACGGTATTTAGGTTGAAAAGAAGTTTTCGAGTAAAGATACAGATTTCTAAATTTGAGCCCATTTTCATGCAGCAGTAAACTAATCATAACATTCGTTTTACCACAGTTTGACGGACCACATATTATACAGCGAATGGTATTCGGCAATAAAGTGCTATGTCTGATGTAGTGGGCAGATTCACTTAATCTTATATTATTAACGTTAAGGGATATGGGTTGCTTGATCAACTTCATCTTGTCGATTAATTCAAATGCTGTTTAACATTCACATATATAGGTAAGTAGGTAGGTACATATCCAAAATATTAGTGTGAATAAAAAAATAAAAAAAAGTCAAGAATGTCTTGTATGCAAGAACGATGCTATTCTCATCCTACGTATTAATTAAGGTTTAAAAATAATGTATGTACTTTATTTATCAAATAAGTTAGTAACATAAAAATAAGTACTTGTTACAATAATAAAAAGCAGATTTAAAAGTTAAATATTTTATTTAAATATATTAAAACATGTTACATGCCAAAAATTAATTAAATTATAGGTAGATAATATTAAATTAATAAATACATGACCTTATTATAAAAACAAAATGATCATAGTAGTCTAAACAGGTTTCTAAGAACGTACAACAAATAAAAATAGGTAGTGTTTATAAATCCGTTCGATGAAACTATTACATGCAGATATTACTTGTTAACAAATCAGATATATATGAGTAATTATATATTTTATACCTAAAGCTTTTACAAAACAGTATCACAATGACCCCAAGGTAGCGTATTTATTTGATTCGACTGAACTTGTACTTTGTCATCAATTCTTTTCAAAATTACTTTATTAACTGTTTGTGAATATAATACATGTTTAATGGATTTGATCATATTCATTTTACGCGTTAATTCAACATTGTTAAATAATGCTTCCTTATAGTTGGATGTATTCAAACTTTTTGTAATTGGTTTTGATACTCCTTTAGCTTTTTTAATTTGTGTTTTTAGCGTTTTAATGGAGTAAAGTTTTGCTCTTAATCCAATAAATTCTGTGATAATATCACCCCCCAATTCGTCTTTAAATAAACCAGGTACTTTTTCGTTGACTTTTGGTATACCATAAGGGTTATTAACGTCAAAATTGCTAGTGTCAAATTCATGTATATTATCATTCATATCTTTATAAAAATTAGGTGTCTGTATAAAGTACAGTAAGCTATCAGTATCGGTATAACATAGTCTGGCATTATCGCCATACTTATTTCTAATGAAATTATAATGGAAATTATACAAATGCTGTTTTGAATATTCAAGCACAGTAAATCCAATATATATCGGTCTATCTAAAATAAGTTTTTCGTGACTCAGTTGAACTGCAATAAAATTTTCATTAAAAACAGAAACACTTTTTAGATTTGGTTTTGTAATCAACTTCTCTGCACCTAGTGACTTATTTGTTTTATTGCAATCATCATTCCATGTAGTAACTAATTTAACATCAACCTGTTTACGTTTATTTTCAATTGTCTTACCAAATATTGAGTTATTTAAAAGCTTGAAGAAATCTTTTTCAAATGGTGTTGAAGCTGCTTGACGTAATTTAGTATTTAAGTCAATATATTTTTTTAAAAAGTTATCTTGTCGAAATTGAAGCACCCTATGAATTTTTTTTAATACTAGACCGTTTCTAAGACATTCCTTCAGGTGAACATAGTGTATTATGTAATTATATTTATCATACAAATTCGCAATTAATTTAGGTGTCTTCCCTCCAATAGGTATAAATTTTTCTGGAGCGAAGGGCAAGTCACTATGTAAATTATGCAAATGATCTGGATACATCATATCAACTTCTAAAATATAACCGTGGTTATTATCGTCAGGAATATCAAACAAATTAAAATTCAAAATATCATCGTGTTCCATAAATTTAAAATCTGATATAGGTAACATCTTGGTCATTGCATAACCGTAAAGATTGTTACAGTCAAGATATATTAAATATGTTGAAGGTTTGGAATCATCAAATTGAGGCAAGTAAACGTTATTGGCTTCAGCATATCGATGAGTGCACTGTACTAACCCACCACGTATTCCTTTTTCTAACATTTGATAAATTTCTAAATCATTAATCAGTTCTAGTTCAACGCCTGTGTAAAAAAGCATAGCATCCCAACTCAGACTAGGTGAAGTAACATAATATGCAGGATCAAGATTATAATTCTCTAAACATAAGTTTCTAAAATTTTCGAATACGTCACATAGCAAAAGTACATCACCTTTTAAATATAGATCAGTGTATTCACCGATGGAACCAATGCTAAAAGTTTTCCAAACAGTATGTGCATGTTCATATTCATGATCCGTTATATTTTTCATTAGCAAGCTGTTATAAAAACAATCTTTAGATGGAAGTTCTGTTTCATTATATTTCTCCCATGAATTAATATATTCATACGGATATATACCTTTTCTTCTTATTAAATCTAATTGGTCCTTGTGAGAATAATGGGATGATAAATGCACGAAATCTTTGTCACATAAACTTTTAGCCAATGTATCAATACTTGAACTAAGAAACTGAAAAGAATCTATAAATTTAATTTGTACGGGCATTCTATGATTATCTGATTTTATAATTTTCGTTATAGACAAATACTTTTCTTTTGTTTTGGGAATAACTTTTGTTTCACCTTCGTATTTAGACAATTCTGTGATAAATATGTGGGCATCATAACCAGATAAATTATGAAATATAACGGGTATGAATGAACATACTTTAAATGATATATTACAATGTGAATGAGCTGCGCCTCTATATTCAGATGTAATATGATCATGATCACGGACTTTGTCGTCAAATAATAATTGCTTGCATATGTGACATATAGTTGCATTACGATAATCATTAATTTGTTCTTCAGTCATTGGCTTCATGGGTTTTTTTGTAATTAAAATCTTATGAATTAACTGGGTGTCCTTAATAATCCCTCTAATAAATTCTTGAACACAATCTATTCCCCTGTATGAAACAAATTTATTCAAGCTTTTGTCATGCGAACAACATATATAATATGCAAAAGAAGATGGTTGATGACATTTATTTCTTACGGTATTTTTATCGGGATTTGGTTCCTTAAAATTAGATAATAAACATTCAAAATCAGCATATATAACAAAGTTAATCCTTTGCTGTCTCTCATAATGTCTGAATTTTAAAAAACTGTTCTTTTCTGGCAATAATGTTATCACCTTAGAGCAATTGTGTGAAGCATATTTTGTTTCACTAGTGTAAAACTGTAGACATGTTTCACATAAATACATTTGACCTTTATGACGTGAAACCTGTCGTCTGACTAGACGCATAAGGTCTTTAATCAAACAGTAATGAGCGTTGGCGTTTTGTTCTAAATACAGCAAGTTGACGTGTTTAATTCTCTTGCTACTGGTAACATATAAAGGACCAGTAACATTATGATGTTTGTCTAATCCGTAAATATTTACACTTATTTCACAATTATTTTTTTCAAACAATTGAATATCTTTATGTGATGGGGGAAATGACATTCCCTGTGTATTAAATATCAAATTTACATTCGGGTACGAGCTTGGTCTACAGACGTTATGTTTAGCTGGAAATAACGCTGCAGCTATGCTCCACAAAAAACAATAATTATCACTATTTTGTATATTTAAACAGCTCTTTGTATTCTTAATTTTAGCAGGCAAGTCGATGTAAGATCCGCCTCGCATGGGTGAATACTTATTAATATTAATTTCTAAATGACTTACAGACATAAATGCCCATCCAGATTTGCAATGCTCAAATTCAGTTAATTTCATTTTATAATTCTCTCTTATATTTGAATATAACTCATCATAATCAGTATTTTTGTATATGGTTTTATATTTCGTATTAAATGACTTCAGTTGCTGCTCACCTGATACGGGTAACCCAAAATAAGCAAACAACTCGAAGTTCACTTTAATACAGCCATGTTTCAATAATGTCAGTTCAATAATTTTAAAAACATCGTCTCGCTTTCCATCTAAGAACGCCTCTGCTAGAAGGTACTCGTCTTCTTGAGATGGATTTAAGCGATAAGTCATTATTCTATTTTTAAATGCTGTAGCTATAATATCAATATTCGGAAATTTTGACTTGATTAGACAATTTGATTTATGAATATTAGTTCTCTTATGATATCTATATTCGTGTACTGGGATCTCAATTTTGCATTTATCACAAGTAACATTACTGTTTGATGATGAATTAACTGGTGGTTCAACTGAAAAGAAGAAAATACAAAAACTTGGAATATTTATTCAATAAAAATAAACAATTAGTACAGAGCATAGTGATTAAACAATGTTGATTATAGGTAATTATAATGATTAGGTAAGCACATAATAGAGCATAATATATTCATTTATCTGAATACAATTAACTAACACTACATTTTGCGGATAAATATAATGTAGTGCAAGATTTTTTCTTTTATTTTTTAATAATATATGTTTATAGTTTATAAAATAAGATATAAGTTCGTAGGTCGAATAGAGTTAATTGTTATTGATACGAACTAATGAACGTACGCGGACAATCATTAAACTCTTTTCTAGCACTCTTAACATATTCGTTTAAGTGCTTCCAAGACTCGGACTCCAATTCACACTTATTTTTAATTGTTATGATTGAGTGGCGCCACCTATTTACCGGTGACACTCGTTCAATGTCGTCACACTTATATATCTTTAATTCTATATAATAACTACCGGATTTTTTTTCATCTATCTGCCTCGAAAAACCGTTCGCCAATCTACGTGTAATATAAGAGTAGATTGGCTGAATTTTTTTACCCGTTGCCTCCAAGTTCTCGTCTTCGGAATCGCTTCCAAATAGATCACTGGCTGTTGGTTTGGTAGCTGGTTTGGACTTCTTACTGGTTGACGGCTGGCACTCGGTTGACTTATGCGACGACTTGCGCTTATTTTTCTCCGGCTTTGCCTTCACCACCGGCACCGCCCTTTCCGACGACGAGTCATCATCAGACGGGAAAAGCTGGTCTGCATTACACTTAGACCTAAAAAAAAAAAACAGTTTTATTAGGTATATATAATTAGAAGTGGCAATTTATCAATCTTCTTATCAAGTGCCTACCCTAGTAGATAACCTGATGTTAAAGTTTGAACCCTGTAAGTCTTTGACATGACTGTACACATGTTCGAGATTTTAATATTCTCCTTTAATGTAATTAAATGAGCAAATATTTAGATCAACAATGTGTCAACAGATAAATAACATTTATGTAATTCAAATTCTAAAATGAACTGATGAATGTTTGAATAGTTGAATAATAGATTGCTTTATCTGATATTACCTACTCTTACTGAATAATAATACATAGAATGACTGAATAGTAGAGTTGATGAAAAGTTAAATGACAAAATAGTAAATTTACTGAATAGTTGAGGGATCGAATAGTAGAACCAAAAATAACTTACATCTTAGAGAAGGACATCTTAGAGAAGGTCTGGTAGGTAAGCTTCTACGTAGGTACTGATGAGAGCAGCTCTTGCTTGTAGCTCTTGAAGAAATGCTTTGTGGTCTTATTTCGACAGCTACACTCTTAAATAGTAATAAATCTGCGTCATAGTATCCCAAATATAGAAAAGGGCACGTGTAAAAATAATGCTGTGTCAGATAACTCTATCCAAATAGGATAGTTTACATTGTCTTCAATATTGTAATATAACACTATGTGTAATTTAGTTTACCAAAAGATTCTGATGTGTGATAATTACCCGACTGCGCCAGAAGGATGGTTATGCTTTTTATTTTATAACTATTTTCGATACATTTTAACAACATTAGGCAATGAAAGAAAATTTGTTCACACTAAATTTTTCAAACTGAGCCACTACGATATTGTATGAAAACGTAACAGTAAGTGAGCATCGACGCGTTTTAGATAGAGTTACAAATAAGCCATTTAGAAAATACATCAATAACAAAAAAAATATATTTATTTCTAATCTTTATAATAATAGCAAGTAAAGCCACGCTTAAAAAGTTGTATGTCAATATTAATAAATTGTTTTGATCCGTCTCCTTAAAAAGAATTCAACTACGTTGCAAGTTCGCTTACGTTAATAATACTATTAACATACCATGATTTTGCTTGCTATATCATCCGAATAAATTGTATGAAAACGATTACCGTGAACAAAAAGACAGTAGTATTATTTTGTTGATATATATTTTCGATAAACAATAAAATGTTAGGCGTCGTAATGTCTGCGGTTTCAATTTCAGCATACCATTTTTGTATCGATATTAACATCTAACAAAAATATAGGATTTTGAACTCTATGTATTAAAAAAAAATTAAATTAAAAAATATAAAAGGGAGAATAATAAATTGAAATCCATTTCATCTTTGCATCTGATGGTGAAGGTTGCCATAATTGCAGAATGTCGGTAAGTGTTACTTTAATGTATTCACTAACAATTTAAATATTTATTAACAATAGTAGTAAGTAGCCTCACTGCATAATTTATTTCCACATAATCCTTTATTTCAATCATAACGTTTGTAGTGTACTTAAATTAAATATTGAATCGTTGTTTCAGGACTCAGAGGAACTCTTCAATTTTGTACCCATGAATCAACCAGTCCAACAAACCACTGTACAGAAGACGCTGAATCTCGCTCGCAAGAGATCAAAAACAGATCAGACATTCTATCAATTTATAAAGAAGCCTGTTTCCCGAGGAACGAAAATAATTAAAATAGAAATCTATGATACGGACAGTTTTCAAAAATCCGAACAGCCGATGTGTAATTGCGAGGCTGATGTGTGTGTTCAACATGTCGTGAAAACTATATTATACGATGATATATATACCAGTACGAGAGAATTAATTGCAAAAATTCAGGATGACATTGAACCAAGAGTATAGATTTAATATTTTAAATTCAAGTGTTTTCTTTCTTTTATTTCTAAGTTAATTAATATAATTGGTGCTGTAATAAATATTAAATAAATGTATAGACAATAAAAAAATCTAAAATGTAAGTTTATGTAAATAATTATAAGTATACCTATGTAGTAATGAAAGATACCTGTCAACTATGAAAACATCAAAAATTGTATAGGTATTTAAAATAAAATAATTCAATATATATTTTACTTTTATTGCTACCTCAATCTTATACATGTACTAATAGTCACTGAACTACGTACCTATATAAGGCAGCGCAATGGACAATAGCGAGCCACATTAGATTCTAGCTATCGAATAGAGAAGGTAAGTATACACAGATGCTCGATTTTCATACGCGTGTCAATGAATAAAATTGTTGAATGAACGTACTAATTTAACAATAAAAAATTAGAATGCATGTAAAAATGCATTTTGAATGAATAGATAAATATAAGAGTCACTAGGTCATTCTTTTGAATAAAATGAACGATGGTGTGAATTGGGTGTTTCTAGATAAGCATATTAAAATGAATAGATATAAATATAGGAGCCACTAGATCATTCTTTTCAATTAAGTAAATGAATGATAGATAATAAATATAGGAGCCACTAGATCATTCATTTCAATTAAATGAATGATAGTGTAAATTGGGTGTTTCTGGATCTCCTCTGATCCAGAAACCCCAATTTACACCTACTTATATACATATAACGTAACATCACGCCTGTATTAAATGTTATGAAAAATATCTAGTTTTAATTCCGCGACAAAAATCCAGTCTTGTTGCAGGATGCAATCCCACCCTATGCAATCATGCATTTGCACATGCAGCAGGCCAGCAAGTCTTCTTCCAGGCCATACAAGACAGGGAAGTTATTAGAAAATCAAAAAAATGCCTGGAAGAGCTACTGATCCATGAAATACTTTATAAAGGGAGATCTTCCCTTATCACTAAAACGCAAAATCATGGACATGTGCATTCTTCCCATTTTGACATATGGATCCCAAACTTGGTCTTTGACAAACATACAAAAGTCCAAACTTAAGGTTTGCCAACATGCAATGGAGTGCAATGTTCGAAGTGTTATGCTAACTGATCATATTTGTAACAAGATCATCGACGTTGCTAAAATGGCCGCTAATCTGAAGTGAAACTGGCTAGCCACATCTGCCGGATGACCCGCGGCAGACCTCGCAGAAGATGATAGACGGATGAGCTAGCTGCTAGGCTATACTCAAAGTGTGCTCCGCGGAGCACTGGGGTTCCGCTAAGCCTTTCTGGGGGCTCTGCGAGAATACACCTACCAAAACAAAATATTTCAATAGACTGGATACCGAACCTGATATAAGAATTCAATTCAACTCTCTTTGATCAAACCTAATATCAACTGATAAATAAGAAACAGTTTCACATATTATTTTATTAGATTTTTTTCATTAGGAATAATGTGATTCCCTGTTATTGAAGAATGCATGTAACGTTTTGTTTTATTATGGGGTTCCATCAAAAATTTTGCTTTTCAAAAGGGTTCCGCCACTAAAAAAGTTTGAGAACCACTGCAAAAGTAACAACCAGTGGCTCTCATCCGCCCTAGATTGAAATAGTTGGAAGTCATGAAGCGGCTTTTGCCCGGAAGTGGGATGGGATGACACAAGCTGACAGTAACAGTAAGTTATTTCATATCTGAAATTATCTATTTTTAAGTACACTTGTTTTTTTTATGTTTTCAGGAAAATCTGAGAGTACTGTGAGGCGTATTGTAGATTATGAAGGCTATAAAATTTTGGCAACCAAACTCCTGGCAAACATAAATCAGGCTGTCCTGAGAAATGGATGACTTCAACATTTATGTACACTTGGAGAAGTGTTTACTAATTGGAGAATACCTTCCTCCGATAGTATGGCTGTACTTACGGGCGCTGTACAGCAACATTATGTCGTCCAACCTAATTTATGAATGTCACTTAGCATTGCAAAAAATTTCGAACAGCAACATGGTCATTTTGCAATGGATAAAAGGACATAGCGGATCATTAAGTAACGATGCGGCAGACGAACTTGCAAGGAGAGGCTCGGGTGTGGATATGGCTGGGCCCACACCCTTTTTGCCAATCCCATTCGGTCAACTCAGGACCTGGATACGTCTGCAAACCCAAACAAAACATAATGCCAGATCTACAACCGACTGCAGACCGTCTAGAGAGGCGGTACTTGCACTAACACCGCGACTGACCAGCAGACCTCTCAGACTCCAACGAACAAACTTGCGAGTTGTGGTGGGTATGCTCACCAGTCACTGCCCACGCAACAAACATCTGTTTATCATCAACACGACAGACAGCCCGTTGTGCAGGAGCTGCTTGAACGCGGATGAAACGGCAACCCACGTAATCCTGGAATGCGAGAGCGTTGCTAACCAACGGGCACAAAACCTTGGCACTCCAAGGTCACTCCAAGCAGCCTGTGAACGTCCCAGGAGACTTCTGAGCTTCTGGAAGGTGCTGGGTTGGCTCATATAGCCAACCTGGGTTGGTTCGCTATATGAGCCAACCCAGCTCCTTCCAGAACGCGTAACGGACCACCTACGAGTCCAAATGAGGAAAAGGGAGCCCCTAACAAAAACATTATAATACCTTCTTAATTATTTTTATTTGGAAAACCAACATTTTCAGGGGTTACTCTGAAAATACTAGGTATTTCTCTAGTAATGTTGATGTGTTTAAAAACATGTAAACTCACAAACACAAATGTCCTAGCCCCGGAACAATTACATGTAGGTCATAGAAATATTTGTTCGAAGCAGGAAACGAACCAGAGACACACAATATATCAGTCCACTTACTCAGGTACTGTGTTAATCATGCCATCAATTGTGGTTTCATTTCAGAGTTGAGGTTAAGTTTCTACAAGCGTAAACAGAAGAGGACTTTGCTCTTACCATGTTGCAATGGCTGTCTTATAACAATATTGATTTACAATTTTAAACCACCCTTCTAATAGGTACTGATTCTTTAATTATTTTTTTATTATTATTTGAGATGTTTGAGAAGAATTAGAGGTATTATAGGAAATGATGATATTGTTATTGTTAAGGGCTCCCTTTTCCGCATTTGGACTCGTAGGTGGTCCGTTATGAGTGAGGTGGGAAAGAAATGATGATAATTTCCTCTTTTGTTTGTCAAACCTAACCAACTGTTCCGACATAATTTACAAAAAATAGGCAAATTAAAGTATTGATTAAATGCTAAAAAGCAAATTTGAGAACATAATTATATTGTTCTATATTTGTCAGATTATTACACTACAAATATTTACTTTAGTTCTATCCTTGTCTAGCAAAGGGACAACATAGGTTGACAAAATGTCAGTGTACAATCGAAAAAGTTGATTCACTACCAATTTTAACGATAAATCATCAAAATAACAAAGGTCAAGGTTTTTATCATAGAAAGGTATGTTTACACGAATTTGGATTAATTGTACTTGAATGTCTGTAGGAAAATGAGCTATTGGTGGGTCATAATTCAATTTTATCCAATGTTTAAAAGAATATTTTACTTTCATAGTTAACTTCATATACTCCTAAATCATATTAAAAGCACGCAATTTGCATTGAATGTCAAGAACATTGTTTTTTATATGAATTGCTGCTTATTAATTATGGTAATAAAGAAAAAAGTCTATTATTGACACAATTCACATATTTTTATTAACATGGTTACTTAATAAATAAATTAAGTACCAATGAATATTAATTGCATTTATTTAAGAAAAAATACTGACCTCAAAACTTTTAAAGCTGAACATGCTGACTTTCCTGATACCTACATAAATTATGAAGACATAAGATTCACACAGTAACATCCTAGATGTAATACATTTATTCAATGCTAAATCGGCTTCTGCTTATTTAAGAAATAACTCATTTTAATTCAAGAACCAATCGCAGTAAAAGTTTGATCTAAACATTGGTTACAATTTGTAGGTTATGTTTACAAGCTGCCAAATAGTGCATGTAAAACATGTTTAATTATTTCTATGGGGTTATTACATACGTATTAGTTATCGTTTTAATGCAAAACAACAACTACATATTCGACTTTGTTCGACTTTAGCTAAGAACGTAATAGTTGGTACTCAAGTTGACAACCTGCATTCATTTACATGTCGTGTTACTTTCCCTTCTGCTCAGATATCGGAGTAATAAATTTGTACATACCACAATAGTATTCAGCATGTATAGCAGTATCTAACACAAATTCACTGTATTTCATCACTTTTTAGTGCACAAACATTTTGTATCATCACGTAAACACTTAGTGCAATAAACATGTGTCCAATTAACACGAGATCATAATCCAGAACATTGACACTGCAGTCCTTGGGTAGTAGTCCGCTGATAATTCATTCGTGTAACTAATAAAACACATAACAAACTTATATTATTTCCCAAAATAGTAAACAATCCTGTAGTGACACAATTGCAACCATAGATTCCACGGCGTTAAGACGAACAACCACAAATAACGGAATCACGTCTCACGATACGCAATTCCACAAACTGCAACTTGAAATTATTTACTTTTTGGCATTATGTGAAGACTATTAAATCTGATTATTTATCTTATTAAATGAGCTTAACGAAACTTATATGTTCATAATGCTTGATTTAATAGACAATTTTAACATAATTTAATAATTAATGGTTTCTATTTCTGATATTTCAGTATTATAATATTTAAATAATATAAATCTACTATTTGGTTCAACTACTAAGTTTCTAAAAGTTTTACCTTTGATTAAAACTCTTAATTTTGCAGCTCTGGTTTTAAATGATTGAGTAATTTGGAACGTAATTAATCGCATGCTAGGTACTCTACTATCAGTAAGATTATCTATTGTTAGAGTTCATGAAAAATATGATTGCACGTTTCGACAATGCTTTTTTTATTTTGTTCTCTGAAATAATAATAATATTTTGATGTAAATATAGGAGTGTTGCCAAACTGCGTGTTGCCAAGAATAAAATAATTGAAATGTTGATACAGTCACTATGACGTTAGAGTGCGCTGAATTCAATTTGAAAGAAGTTCATCTATTTATTTTGATGCGTGGTGTAACTTCAACATTATTATGTACCTATTTGAAATTACTTAATACATATTTTGGAATACCTACATTCAATTTTCTGTAAATGACACTCCACAAAACAAAAGATCTCTATTAATAAATAATATGAACTGGTAGTACTTATGTACTAGATTTTTTCAATATTAATCATTATTGATTGTTTACATTTAATTTAACATGAACTCAGTTTGACGCTCTAAAAAATTCCAGACTTTGGTTTTATTTGAATTTGAAGTAGTCGTGTAAATTCTTCAATAGCCTCCTAAGCGCCATCTAGTATTGATCTAGCAGCGACTTGCAAAATATTTTGAATCTTCCAGAAAAACATTAGTTAATTGTGTAGCAAACTTTAATTAAATATTCATACCATACATTTTACAACAATAAAGCAAATAGTTGTAAAAAAAACAAAAATAAGTACCCGTACTTCCAGAGTATGCACAAGTGTATAAAAGCGACATCTAGCAAGCAAAGGAATACTATAGTATCATTTCATTTGATTTCATTATTGTAGTATTTGAGCCCAGTTACGCTTTTTATATATTTTTATATATATTTTCGCGATATTCAGTGGATTTAACCAAGCTCATAAATATTTTCTTCAAATATTGTCACAGTTTTAATATTTTTATTTTTGCTGATTATGTATTCAGAAGACTATGCACGGCATCTAGAGGCGGATAGCGCTATTAAAAAAAACAGAACCTTCTTAATGGCTGCTACACACCTTACGATAAATCGTTACGATTAGTTGGTACAGATAAAACTGCACAGTTTCGGTAGTGCCCACACACCTTCAGACAGGTACTAGAAAACTGTACGATTATTCATTAGTTGAGCCATGGCTTCGACTGACGATGCGTTGGCAGTTGTTGGTTTATAAGGCAAAAACTGAACAAGTGGCCAACTGTACAGTCTTATAAAATCGGAAAAACTGTACAGTTTTTCTCAGACTACAGTTGAACGGAACAGTTTGAAATTTTGGATAGATAAATCGGAATCGGATGAAACTGTATCGATAAATCGTAACGTGTGTGGCCACTTGTTCAGTTTTTGCCTTATAAACCAACAACTGCCAACGCATCGTCAGTCGAAGCCATGGCTCTACTAATGAATAATCGTACAGTTTTCTAGTACCTGTCTGAATGTCTTACACTTTAAAATTGTTTAACCAGAATATTCAAGGGTGCTCTTCCAAACTACTCGAAATAGAAATGTTTTTAGAATCAACCAAGTTTGATATTGTTTGCCTTACAGAACATTGGTTAAAAGATCATGAAGTAATGTCTATTAATTATGATAATTATTCTGTAGTTAGCTATTTTAGCCGTAAAAATATGTTACATGGCGGGTCATTGATATTATTAAAGAAGTCTATTAAATCTAAAGTGCGAAATGACATTGTTGGACTGTCTATTGAACACACCATTGAATTGTCCTGTGTTGAGCTAGATAAGCATGTTATAGTATGTGTCTACAGACCCCCAAATTACCAGAATCTACCTTTGTTTGATTCTACAATGGAAGATGTGCTAAATAAAGTAAGCAATAGTAGTAAATCTGTCATAATTTGTGGCGATTTTAACATTAATATATTAGATAACAACTCCAATAGCATTAGATTGTTGAGTCTTTTTAAGTCATTTAATTTATCAAATGTTTTTATAGAACCAACCAGAGTGACAGCTTCTTCTGCCACTTGTATAGATAATATATTTTCCAGTTGCGATTATTTACATAAGGAAATAGTAAATAAATTACCATCTGATCACAGTGGTCAAACAATAACATTTTGTGCTTACACTCCATTTCAAAAAACACAGATTAAGTTTAGGCCTATTACATGTAAAAATTTAGAGAAGTTAAATAATACATTATCAAGTAAATTATGTGAACGTAGCTTTAACAAAATAACTGACCCAAATGACTTTTACGCAGAGTTCTTTTCCATCTTAAACACGCAATTTATTAGTATGTTTCCATTGAAAACTAAAAGTGTCTGTACAAAGTTCCTGTTTAGTGATTGGGCAACCCCTGGTATTCGTAAAAGCAGAGCAAAACTTTATGAATTATACGGTCTTAAAAATCATATAAAAACTACTAGCTTTAGTCAGTATGTAGCAAAATACTCAAAAACTTTTAAAACCGTGTGCAAAACAGCGAAAGCTCTTTATATTAGTAATAAAATAAAATTTGCTGATGATAAAATAAAAGCTACTTGGAAAATAATAAATAATGAAACAGGTAGAAATAAAAACCGGAATACTGAATTTAATTTAGAAACTGCACATGGCCCTATAAATAATGACAAAGAAATAGCTCAGGAATTTGAAAACTTTTTTTCTAACATACCTTTTAAAACGACTGAAACTTTAAATTCTTCTGCAATGCTCTCTTCTGCCTTACTTAGGCAGAATGTAAAGGCATGTCCCGTGGAGTTTAGGTTTCATCACACAAACCCCCAAGCTGTCATTAAAGCTTTTAAAGATCTTAAAATTAAGTCAACAGCAGATCTTTGGGGAATGTCTGTTAAAGTCTGTAAATCTGTAATAGAAACCGTTGCTCCTTATTTAGCTATCATATTTAACAACAGTGTAGACCAAGGGGTATTTCCAGATCTTATGAAACACAGTAAAGTAGTCCCACTCTTCAAATCAGGTGATAGCAAGGAACCAAACAATTATAGACCTGTATCAATTTTACCAGTTTTAAGTAAGGTGTTTGAAAAGTTGATGCTTACTCAAATGTTACGTCACTTTAATAAAAATTCCATCTTTCATGAA
The DNA here is from genome assembly GCA_954870645.1 of Agrotis clavis. Taxonomy (NCBI): domain Eukaryota; kingdom Metazoa; phylum Arthropoda; class Insecta; order Lepidoptera; family Noctuidae; genus Agrotis; species Agrotis clavis. The sequence goes on along the minus strand of OX940928.1, from coordinate 19,744,487 downwards.
CATCAGTACGGTTTCACCAAAGGACGGTGTACAACTGACGCCGGTGTAACCCTACTTAAGAACATTTTTAACTCCTGGGAGGAAGCAGAAGATGCCATTGGAATTTTTTGCGACCTCTCAAAGGCGTTCGATTGCGTTGACCATGAAACACTTCTGCTGAAACTGGAGCATTACGGGATAAAAAATACTGCTCTTGATTTACTCAGATCATACTTGAAAGATAGAAAGGTAAAAGTTCAAGTAAACGGAATGAACTCGTTAGGGTCTAAAATGACAATGGGCGTTCCGCAAGGTTCGATTCTGGGTCCATTCCTCTTCTTAGTTTACATTAATGATTTACCTCACTTACTTAAAAATCAACCAAAGATGGTATTATTTGCAGATGATACCTCTCTAATTTTTAAAATAGACCGACGTTCACAAAATCTGAATGCGGTAAATGACGCTATTCAGCAGGTTCAAAATTGGTTTACATTGAATAATCTTGTACTCAATGAAAAAAAAACAAAATGTATGAGATTCACTTTACCAAATGTTAGAAGTAGCGAATGTGACATCAAACTGAACGGAGAAAAACTGGAATTTGTTAATCAGACTGTTTTCCTGGGAATCACGCTAGACGATAAATTGCAATGGGGCCCCCATATAGCATCTCTTGCGGGACGATTAAGGGTAGTTCTTCAGAGACAAAATTTTCGATGTCTGTGGGTATATTTCTGTAACCAACTAACAAAACGGCATGTAATATTTTTTTCTGTACAGTTTAGCTTTAGCTCTACCTGGGACAAATTATATTTTTTAATAGTAGCTATCTAGATACACAATAAAAAAATTTGAAATCTGTTCTCCTGATTCATATGGGGCGTCCGTTTCCCATTTTCCGGAACAAAATGGGCGATGTCGCATTTTCCCTTTGATTCATCAATATACATTAAAGTTATATCGAAAGGTAATTAATTGACCTCTTACAAAAAAATATGTATTAGATATAACAACTTTAGTTTGTTTTTAATTAAGTAAATAAGAAGTGTCCGGCGTATAATACTGATTCATGTGGAGTAAGTTTTGCTTGACTGTACAGTCGAATTCCAAAATCCTTCTTCCATTTCTGAAAGCAATAGCCTGACGCTTCGCTGTGACTTACGACCTTTTATTATTAGTTGTTACTATACAAATCAAAGGAACTTACGGTATACTTCATAATTTCAACCTTCTTCTACAAGTAATGCTGGCGCAGTGGTTAAGGTGCTCGGGTATAACCTTCACCGGCGAAGGATCGATCCTCACGTTTTTCTAATTGCTTTTATTTTATTTTAAGAATTTTAAATAATTGCTTTATTCTTTTTGTTATTTTTCATGCATTTTTTTGTAGAAATTTGATAAATAAAATTGTTTTTTTTTTTAATAATTACTAATACTAGTCATTAGAGTTATGTGTCGACCGTTATCATCATTTAAGAATAATAAAGTTTTGTAGGTAGATCAGAGAAAACAAAACAAAAGTTACAAAAGTAAATTATTTCGATTTGTGAGGTGGACATAACTATGTTAGATCGTTTGGAATCTCATAATAGAACGTTATTGATTCCTGGTTATTTTGTGTGACGATTGTTTACATTACGCTGTTTTAATGTTATTGTTTTGCTGTGAAATATTAACAGTGGGAATAATATAATCACTGAGGGTGAATAATATAGCCGTGCATAAATATGGATGAAACAATACAAATATTAAATTAAACCGGGCTAAGTGTGAGTATTAACATTTAATTTTTAGTTATTTCACATGTTAATATATTTATTAGATAAGATTCCCTACAATAGGTTTGTTTAAAAGATAGTAATACGTGTTATTTTTTCTTTTAGTAAAATAAATTATCAGTTGTATTCTGCATAAAGATAATAATAGTATTCCATGTTTTGTTCTAGTGAAATACTGTGAGTCCTGTGGATATGAGATACTTACGAGGAACGACAAGCGCTATTGCTAAGCTAGACGAGAGCAAAGTCCAACACCGACGGTTGTCAGACATCCTATTAAAATTATGGTGAATGAATACGAAGGAAATAGCTTCCCCCAATGAGTAACTAATTCAACACGAAATGAATAACCGTTTAGTTTCACCGTGCACTCAAGACAAAAATTACATCAAATATCAGCCAAAAACCGTTTGTTTTATAGAAATAAAAAAAAAACGTTTAAAAGCACGACCATATTTTTTATATCGCTTTTGTTGTATTCATTGTTAATAGACTGTAAGCGAAAACATCATTTTATTCACAGTTCTTATTAATTTAGGGCTTAGATTTGAGGCTAAGTTTCAATCATTCTTTTCGTAAAGAAAACGAAAATTAAACTGATGTCCTCAAAAGGGTATTTTTATGGAGAGCGGTTATTATTTTTGTGGTTCTATTTCAGTAATAGAACATAGTATTTCCATATTATATTTTTTTTGCTAAATCGCACTAAGTGGAACGCAAAAAGCCTGATTGCATAGAAAAAAAAAATTCGCACCGCAGCCCCGGAACGCAAAGAGCAACTGGCCCTTTGCGTTCCAGGACCGCGGTGCCTTCACAATCATAGCTGTAGCAGTATTTTTTTTAAGTAGTGCTAATGTTATTTGCGTGGTTATAATTCAGTAAAAGAACATTGATCCTTAAATAACTTTTTTTTGGTAATTCACATTTGGTGGAGCGGAATAAATTTATTTGCTAAAAACAACCTGTTTCTGCACCGTGACCCTGGAACGCAAAGGGCAAATAGCGTTTTGCGTTCCAGGACCACAGTGCCATGGGACGATTGTTTGAAATAGTAACAAGGCACCGCGGCCTTGGAACGCATTGAGAAATTGGCCTGCTGAACTATTACTATTTCAAATGGCTTTAATAAATAGTCATATCTTTAATATTTCTTTTGTTAACATAAAGACAAAATTACACATTAATTTTTTTATGGGATAACATACTAAAAAGGCCGCACTTTATAAAAAAAACCCTTTAGTTTCATAAATATAATTAAACGTAATTTAGTCGTTATAATCAGCTAATGAAATTGGATAATATTGTTTTATCTTCATTCAAATTTTTTAATTTACTTATTTTATTACTGATAGCTGTTGGGCTAAGTGGAGTTCAATGAGATCTGAGTCTTATAATGTGTTTAGCTATTTTTTTGTTCTTTTTTTTAAATCATGATATTTATATTAATCAATAACTTGTTAGTTATTCATGTTAATTTACAATTTAAAAATGCTTATTATTTATTAAAAAAAAGTCAAATATTAGTTTTATGTGTTTATGTTTTTTTTTGGTCTTTGTGGAAATAAAAAAAGTCATGCTGAATTAAAATGTTAATTTTGTTTTATTTATTTATTTATGTAATTAACAAACTTATATTATATTTGTGATATCAGATTCATACGAATCTGACAATCCCTCAGTCAACAGTCTACTCATTTGATGAACTTCAACATGATATTTCAATAATATTTGTTCTTGCCTCAATATTGATATTCGCCGGCATTTTGAGAATACTTAAATATATCGCTATCTATATAATCACACGTCACTAACCAACAACCACAATCTAACGACAACTTGATTTCGATCAAGTTAAATATTCCTAAAACTTGGTCTAACCAACGATTATAATCATATTTCTGTCCCATTACAATATTTAACAATTGAGTAAAACTTACAAAAAGAATATCTCTGCGAGAGGTTCGAACTCATGCCTTGCTGTTCACCGCATACGTCAAGTGGAACGCTTTACCGCTAGGCCAACTGAACACATACTAAATACGTTGAAATTATGAATCCTATACAATCAGTAGTTGATGATGAATGTGTCTCTTAAAAATAGAAGGTCGTAAGTCAAACTAAACGTCAAGCTATTGCCTTGTAAGCGTGCCTAGCCGCTTTTGAACGTCGACTGTACATGGTCGAGGAATAATGATGAGAGTCTGGGATCCCGCGTGGGGGGAAACCTGTCGTACAACGAACGTGCTAGAAGGCGGAAGTGAGGCTGGTTGGCTTAGAACCCGGTGAAACAAAGGCAAATATCTGATTCATCTGTGCTTGGTTCAGGTACCTTGCTGATTACAATTCCTAATTTATTAATTTTATTTTGCTGTTTTAAGACTTTAATCTGAGTTTCGTATGATGCTTTTGGGTTACAGATTCGTGTAGAAAAATGATAATACTGAAGTTTGTATGAATGATGAGATATGCATGATTTTAGGCAAAATCATGATTCATCTGTGCCTGATTGATATGTTCAAAAACCCATATGAATCTGAAAATAAATTAGTTTTCCGCTTTTCCAGCCAGAAAGGAGCACTTTTGTTACGTTATTTTACTTTTCCATGTCAGTAGAGTGTGTGTGAGACAATTTTGACATTATTCTTCGGTATTTATTCATAAGTCAAACTATGTATTTTATTTTTATTTTATATTGTTGTTCACAACAATGCCACTATCAATAGTAGAAAAGATGGAAAAAATATATCTATAAGAAAAAGAGACTCACAGGACGTACGAATTTTTCATCCCTCTAAGGAAGGAAAATAAGAAAAGATCCAGACAAGTACCTATGCTGCGTGGAAATTAAAAATGAAAGAATTATATTTGAAAAAAAAGAGAGAAGAAACATAAGTAAACAGAGAGAATATTATGACGTAGCATTAAAATAACTATCTAGTACCTATTTATAACAAAATTCTCGCTTTTCTTTAAGTATTTATTGCTGTAAATGTCATTTTGAAAAACAAGAATTTTATTGTTGAATAGATCTATGATCACTGATAAATAATTGTTTTATAAAATAATATTATTGTTGTTATAACATTATGATTATTTTCTTAATCCAAAGCCCATTTTTATTTATAGTTTTCCATTTTTATTTCTGTTCCTGATTCAGCTGTAGAAAATTCTGATTCATCTGGGCACAAAATTTTTAAACGTCGATATCTTAAAAACTACTTTGTAAAAACGAGTCCCTCAAACAAATAAATGTTATTTGGAATATCTACTTTCATATGAACATGTGTTACTGAGCTGAAAGTGAAATTAAAATTTGACCATATGAATCAGTCAAAGAATCAAATTTCGAAGAACTACCCTTAAGCTCAGCCGCTTACGCTGTTAGAAAGATAAGACAGTTAACAGACGTTGAAACTGCGCGTTTGGTATACTTTAGCTACTTTCACAGCATAATGTCTTATGGCATTCTACTGTGGGGCCGGGCAGCTGACATTGAATCCATTTTTATTTTGCAAAAACGAGCTGTCAGAGCAATTTACAATCTACGTCGTCGCGAATCTCTTAGGGAACTATTCAAAAATATTAACATAATGACAGTGCCTTGTCAATTTATTTATGAAAATATAATGTATGTAAGGAAAAATCTTCACCTTTTTAATAAAATAAGCGATAGACATAATTTTAATACTAGAAATAAAGATAAAATTGATCAACCTTATTTTAGATTGTCTAAAGTTCAAAAGTCTTTTATGGGGTACTGTGTTAAATGTTACAATAAAATACCTAACGAAATATTAACTCTAAATGAAAGAAAATTTAAAAGCTATATAAAAAACACACTTAGTAAACAAGCATATTATAAATTAGAAGATTATATCCAAGATAAAAATGTTTGGAAACATGCTGGTCCTGCTTCATAGTACAATGTAGGGATTAAACGAAATCAAGCTGGTTGAAACTTGAATGCTCACACACTTATTTATAAATTGTGTAATTGCAATATTTTTGTGAAAATGTGAACACCATGTACCTTTTTGCTTTTTTTATTTTTCCTATTAATTTATTTTTATATTTTTAGTCTAGATTTTCAAGGTACATTGATTTCACATTCTTTGTTTTAAATGATGTTATAAAAATATTGTTAAACATTTTTAAAAAGAGTAAGTATGGAGCTTCTTGCCCATTCTTCTTCATACAACCTACCTTAGCGAATGGGTGTAGATTCAATCCCATCCCATCCCATTTCCTTAATTTTAAAAATCGACGTTTAAAAGTGCCTCTTTGATGGCCTAATTGAAATAAATGATTTGACTTTGACTTTGAAGATGTGTGGGCACTACCGAAACTGTGCAGTTTTATCTGTACCGACTAATCGTAACGATTTATCGTAAGGTGTGTAGCAGCCATAACAACATTTCGTTATCTGTCAGTCTGTCAAGACCTCTTTATTCACGAATCGCGTACAGGTATTATAATATTAACTGTGTAGTTCAGTACTGACTCCCGGGCATGACAAGTAAACCCAGACTAGCTCGGGAGTGACCCCAAAACGGACAAACGTTTTAGTCACACGACGTAAGTACACTTTATTTCATGTAAACTATTTATTATCCTGAGAATTAAATTCAGTGAGTGCGTTTTAGTCAAGGAAGTTGAATAAAAATATTCTAAATTTTTTGTCGTGCGTTTTCTTAATTCACCATAACTTTGAAAGTGTAAATACGATCGTTGCCATTATGATGACAGTGCTGGCCGGTGCCAAAAAATCATAAAATACATGGTTTTCGGGCATCCGAGGGACCATTCCTTCCTTCTCCGTTGCGTGTCGATGTACTCAAATAATATCCTACCAATACGTTGTTACCCGCATAACTCTGTCATTTGCCTCGTTCAAATCCTGGAAGGTGCAGGTAGTTAGGCAGGATGGGCACGAAAGGAGGTGGGACAAATTATATCCTGTACACAGTATTGGAACCCTGCACGACTTCAGCGCCACCTAGAGTTCGCAACTTTAGGGGCTCTGACCGTTCTAAATTGAAATCAGATTCTTTAACAAAATACCTACAAATCACTTGGTTTTGGATTCCATGGCGATCTATTGGCACTAAACAAAATTAAATAAACATAGGCAAACTGTATTCTATAAAAAAAATATCAATTACAGGATTAAAATTAGGGTTATGATGTTATTCACTTTTTCTCTTCACGGCAGCTAACCATCTCCTGCATTGTTCATCTTTCCAAGAACCGCTTGGGAATCAATAAAACTTAAATTTACTATTACTGTTAGCATTCTTGCAGTTTACAACACAACAACTATTTTTTCCAGCTGAATAATGCGATTATAAAAAATTACGTGCAGACGACAGAGCTGAATGTTCTCTGAGACAGAGCCGTCGTATTCCGACTGCGCCCCAACACCTGCCGTTGAAGAAACTACGATTTCTCGTCAATAATATTCATTGAAATCAAATGATGTCAAGGGTAATTTTGTTTAAAATTAAATGCTTGTAATGATTAACGCATTTTTAGGGTTCCGTAGCCAAATGACAGAAAACGGAACCCTTATAGATTCGTCGTGTCTGTCTGACTGTCTGTCTGTCCGTCCGTATGTCACAGCCACTTTATGACGAAAGTATAAGAGCTATCCTGTTGAAACTTGGTAAGTAGATGTATTATGTGAACCGCATTAGGATTTTCATATAAAAATAAAACTTAACCAATACTTAGAACCCCCATACTTAGAATTGAAACACAAAAAATTTTTCTTCGCCTGACCCATACGTGTCTATCTATGAATAGGTCTTGAAAAATGATATTGAGGTTACTAACATTATTTTTTTTCTAAACTGAACGGTTTGCGCGAGAGACACTTCTAAAGTGGTAAAATGTGTCCCCCCCCCTGTAACTTCTAAAATAAGAGAATGATAAAACTAAAAAAAATATATGATGTAAATTACTATGCAAACTTCAATTGAAAATTGGTTTGAACGAGATCGAGTTATCAGGTTTTTTTTTAATACGTCATAAATTGAAAACCGCAATTTTATTTACCTTGCAAAATTACAACCAACTACAAGAACTTTTATATTATGTTACTTGCTGCTACAGAAGCCTTTATGGGCGAGTCCGACTCGCACTTGGCCGGATTTTTTGGATATGGATTAATACAATATTCATTAAAACATTGTCGCAAGAAATGTATTAACGAGTCTCGTGTCGGTATTCGTGCGAGGTGCCCGCATACATTAGCTAATTAGTTTGTTTACGTCGAAACTTGCGCGTCTCGCGTTGCGCCGTTGACCACCGGTGTGTACCGATAGGTTTTACCTTCGGGCACCGGTCGCGGCAATAACAGCAATGGATGAGATCATTTCCGAATACGAACTATTAAACACAGCAGAAGAGATGAGTGGATTCTTGGAGAAAGAAATGGAAGATGAGGAACAATACCAACAGGAGAAATCACAGGGAGATTATGAAATTGATGAAGATCGTAGACCAATTAAAAGAAATCGAGCGGAAGATGAAGAGGGGTGGACAGAGGTTAGAGGGAGCAAAGGCAAGAAATACAAAAGGGAAGAAATTGAAATTTATATTTCATCTCAAGAAAAAATGCCGAAACAGTTTGCACTGGCCAAGATATTTAAAGAAGAAGGAATAACGAACATTGAAAAGATTAGGTATATTAACCCGTACAAGATCAGAGTAGATATGAAGAATGAGGACAGTGTAGAGGTACTTGAAAAAAGTAAGAAGATAATAGAAAAAGGCTGGAGAGTTCAGAGAGCCATGGAAGTGAATTTTTCTTATGGAGTCATCAGAGACATTGAAATAGATCTGACGGAGGACGAAATGCTAAAGCGTATTGAGTGTACTGAGCCAGCAGAACTGATATCCGTCCATAGACTCATGCGCAGAAATTCAGAGGGTGAGGGTTGGAAGCCTAGTGAGTCAGTGCGCCTTTGTTTTAAGGGTTCATTCCGGCCGGCATTTATAGCTGTAGATGGATTACGTATTCGAGTCGAGCAGTATATATTTCCTGTAACCCAATGCTCACGCTGTTGGAAGCTAGGTCATTCCACACAAAGATGCCCATCAACAAAGGTCATATGTCCAAAATGTGGTGATAATCACAATAATTGTGAGACGACTTCATTTAAATGCCCCAATTGTAATGGACAACATATGGCCTTAGTGCGATCTTGTCCCTCATACATAAAGGAGAAGAGATTAAGGGAGATAATGGCTGAATTCAACTGCACATATCGACGTGCATTGACCATGTATGTTCCAGTTAAGGAAATCAAACCGATAGACAGTATCACTACAACGACAGAACAAAAAGATAGGTCGAGTCCTCAGGCTGGAAAGTTGTCATTTTCGGCCGTTTTACAAAAACCTCTCGTAGAACTTTCATCACAGCAACCTAAGGAGGACATTCTATATAAGACGGCTAAGAAACCACAGATTAAGCCACATAAAGCAAAACAGGCTGAAAAACCAATTGAGCATGAGACGTGGATACAAGTAGACGCGATGGACAGCCAAGAACTTGCAGAGGAAGATGAAAGTAAGAAAACGAGAGAAGTTCAGTTCGCTGAACTTATAAACAGACTGAAACATATTTTATTTTTGAAAGGAGAAACAATACAACAAAAAGTGCAAAGTTGTATTAAATGCTGTGTTCAATGGGTCATTTTAGTATTAGTTGAAAACATCTCAGACTGGCCAATACTGAAGCTAATATTAGATTATTTCGGTCTTAATGAGTAACAATCATATTATAAAACTCAACATCATTCAATGGAATGCACAAAGTGTTCGCCCAAAATCATTAGCCTTAGAACAAATTTTATCACAAGACAAAATTCACATTGCAGCACTTAGTGAAACGTGGCTGGAACCAGAGAGTAATTATAAGATTAATAACTATAAAATATTTCGTAAAGACAGGCACGATTCGTACGGTGGTGTAGCACTTCTGATACACAGGTCAGTAGAAGCTAGTTTACATAGTATTGACAGTAGTAACCCGGGTATAGAAGTGTTAAAGGTTAAAATACACAATTGCCAATTTATTGAATATATATTTTCCATATATTGTGCACCGTCAGTACGCACCAATCAGTCGGACTGGGAGCACCTATTTAGCATTGTTGATAAAAAATCTTTAATTTTAGGCGATTTTAACGCTCACCACACGAACTGGTCATATAAAACGGACACAAGAGGTTCACAAATACACGATGCTCTCTTGGAAAGTAATTTTGTCATTTTAAACGATTCAAACAGTTACACTCGAGTTAGATTAGTCAACAATATGCTACAAACATCTTCACCAGATATAACGTTAGCTACTCATGACATCGCGATAAAGTTGAACTGGGCCACTACTAACGAAAACTTAGGCAGCGATCATCTTATTATTAAGATAGTTACACACTTTTTTTTTTTTTTTTTTTTTTAGCGTGGTAAAATCATCAAATGAGTCCTCCAACCCCGGGCAGGGCGGGAGGGACTGTCAGACTTCTACTGACTAAAATCCACGGTGTCCTTCATAGCCTGTTAAGTTCCGGGGTTGCGGTAAGGGAATAATCCCGCGACCCCGGCAGGCTTTGGCCCTCTGAGAGGGGGGCCCCGTCATTATGCTGACGCTCTTTGAGGCGCGCGTGGGACACAACGCGCCGTCGACCCGGGCATGGTCCTTGGTCGGGCAGCGAGTTGCCCTTTACTCGCTGCCCGCATGCCCGCGCCTACGGTGGCCGGAGATCATCAAGCGACGTCCGTCGCCGTGGGCGCCTACCACTGCGGCTGGGGCGGAGGGAGGACGCTGTCCTCTCTCGCTCGCGGCCTGCCTCCTCCTTTACGAGCATTACTGCCTCGCAGAAGGAGCTGACCGCTTCCCACTCCGTCTCGCCCCGCAGCATGGCCGCAACCAATGCCGGGCGCGAGAGGTCTCCGCCTATCGCAGCCGTGAGGACACGTCGGTGCTCCGCCCAAGCTGGGCAGTCTTGCACCGTATGCTCCACCGTGTCAAGATAGTTACACACTTGGACAGGAATCTTAATAACATTATTTTGCGACGTAACTTTAAGAAGGCAGACTGGAGCTCATTTCGAAACTTACTGGAAAACATGTTTGTTAATTTTGTAATTTGTGTGAAGGACCCCCAAAAATCATATGATACATTTATAAAGTACGTAAACATAGCAGCAGACCGTTTTATACCAGACTACAAAATAAACCGTAATCCGAGCAGTAAATTTACACCTAAACCATATTGGAACACATCCCTGTCCAAGTGTGTAGCTGAAAGACGTCTAGCACTTTCGAAATTCAGACGTAACCCTAATCCTAATAATTTGACCCAATTACAAGATAAAATACGAATATCTCAAAAATTAATACGTCAGGCTCGAGACAAATCTTGGCAGGAGTTTTGTTCTTCGTTAGATGGCAAAATCACTCAAAGCCAAATGTGGCGCAAACTGAGATGGCTAAATGGTTATAACGTACCACGCGCCCACATCGACAAGGAAAATGCAAATGATCTATTGGGGCGCGCCAAAGTTCACCTAAAATTTAAACTCCGATCATTGGAAGCCCGAAAATTGTATTCCTAACATTTTTAACCCTAATAATCACAACTCCTAATTGCTCTGTCACTAATTTTCATAATTCCGAATCATTCGACTTCATAATGTCAGTAGTAATAAACATCTATTATACTATTATTTGTTTTCCTATTTTTTCTCAACATAACCTTCTTTTACACTATTATTCAAAGTCATATCTTTTTTGTTTAGATTTCTTTTTATTTTGTTTCATTTTGTTGGCATTTTTTCATAGTGCTCCCAAGACGACACTCTGACCAAACGACTGGGGGCACCCCGACTCGGATAGGTTAGGTTAGAAGGGGATGGCGGGGTCTGAAAGACCCCGCCATCCCCTTCGTGGTTATTTTTTTTTAAACCACCCAGAAGTAGGAGCACCGCGAAGCGGTGCTCCGTCGACTTTTCTGACTAACTAAAAATATTATCGTAATAATGTTTAGGGATAAAAACATTATGATAAAAAACAGTAGGAGTTTAAATATATTTACAATAACGATATTATTGATAAAAATTTTCGGAAACATGAGTGTTATGAACATCGCCGGTAGCATTACAAAAAGTATGAATGAAAACTTTAGGATGAAAAATTTTAGGAAGAGTGATCATTCGGATTACAAACCGTTAAGCCGCATTTACATTACGAAAGTAGTGTCATGCATGATAAAACTACTTTCGTGAAACTAGTTTCAGCACAAGTGAAAGTACTTTCGTTAAAATTTTAGTGTCGTGAAATTACCAGTATCGCGGAGATACTGGCCCTGTCAAGATCAAAGCTGTATTTCATTTATGATGCAAAGCGTCATTGTAGAAAAGATAAAATATAAAATTTATCTCGGAAAAAAGACGTTGATAAATCCACCAACGGCTTTAGTTCCATTGTCTAGTCCCATTATGGAATTACTCGAGGCAAAAACTTGAAAAAAAGCATCTGGGTGCAACACAGTTAATCTCTGAATTAGCAGATGATCCTAAAAGCTATGCAAATTACTTTCGTATGGGTAAAAATCATTTTAATTTCAAATACCACACGTCCACTCAACGCAGGTGCTGTCGCGACACTACTTTCGCGTCGTATTTACATGATGAAAGTAGTTGCATGAAACTAGTTTCACCAAAAATATGCGCATAGCACGAAAGTAATTCAGTGTCACGAAAGTAATGCATGCATTGTAAAACTGAACGTTTACACGTGAAATTAATGGTGAAAGTAGTGTCATGAAAGTACTTTCATGCAACTAGTTTCGTAATGTAAATCCGGCTTTAGGAAGAACAATTTCGGGTAAACAACTTTAGGTGAGCCAATATGGACCCGATCTATTGAGTAGTTTGACACCCGACTATGCTCGCCCCGATGACCCTGTATTTTCACTTAATAAAACTTCTTTGGATAGTTTAATAACCAGACAGGAACTAGATAATTGTATACACCTTAAGGACACGTCGCCTGGTAACGACAGAATATCGTATTCAATGATTTACAACTTACCTAATAATGCGAAAAATATATTGTTAAAATTATATAACAAATTCTACACTCTAAGCTTTGTTCCTACACAATGGCGAGATATAACTATAATTCCAATACCAAAACCAAATCGTAATCCCCAAGTTTCTGGATCTCTGCGACCTATAGCAATGATATCATGCGTGTGTAAAACTTTTCACAATATTTTAATTAAACGCCTGGAGTGGTACATTGAGAAGAATAACCTTTTGTCTTGTAAAACAACTGGTTTCAGAAAACATCGATCAACTTTAAACAATCTAACAAGCTTGGTGACAACCATTCAAACCGGTTTTTCTCATAATCAAATGTGTATAGCCGCCTTTATAGATATCGACAATGCATACAATAACGTCGATATAAAAAGTTTAGTAAACATTATGCAACAGTTAGGAGTTAGTTCTTTATTATGTAGGTATTTGTGGAATTTTCTTAAAGAAAGATTTTTAAGAATGCAGGTAGGTCCGAATTCAAGTTGTAGATATACGTGCCGCGGCTTGGCTCAAGGTGACCCTTTTTCCCCACTACTTTTTAATTAGCTACCATAGAAATTTGCAACAGTATCAATAATGTCTGTATTTCACAATACGCGGATGATTTTACAATATATTTAAACTGTAACACTAAGCGAGAAGGAACGATACAAATACAGGAAGCTCTTAACAAATTCGTTACCTTACTTCTCAATATCGGGTTAAATATTTCATCTACCAAGAGCAAAATTTGTGTTTTTAAGAGAGGTTTTCGCAGGGAATCTGTTGATATATTTATAAACGGGATAACGTTGGATGTCGTTGACAACGTGAAATATTTGGGACTATGGTTAGACAGATCCTTGCGCTGGACTAAACACATAAATGAATTGAGTGCTAAAAGTCTGAGATTATTAAATATATTTAAAGCCCTTGCAGGCGCGGGCTGGGAATGCATCCGATTGTGTTGAGGCGAGTGTATATAGCCATGATACGAAGTAGGTTGGATTACGCTAGCGCGCTGTATGACAGTAGTTGTAAGACACATTTGACTAAACTGGACAGAATACAAAACCAATGCATGCGTAGAATTGGGGGATTCATTAAAAGCACCGCAATTCATGTCATGGAATGTGAACTCCACCTTCAACCACTGTGCACTCGTAGATATTACCTAGCTGGCAAGTATTGGTTCAGATGCAAATCGTTTATGGACAATGAAATTCTTCCCATTTTAGAAAAGTTGAGTCAGGAAAATCGTAATTCATATTGGAGGGGCAAGAAAAAACCACTTTTAGTCTTAATCCACGAAAGCTATAAAAACACTGAAGTTTATTCTACAACAAAATTAGAATTTTATTCACTAGACATATGGGTTAGTGGTATGGATTTGTCTATAGTATTAGAACCAGGTATTAAGACTATTTGTAAACCGAAGCACCATTATAAACCGTGCGAATTGCAGCAGATTTGTAATGAATACCTGACTAAAACATATTTAGATTTTTATAGACTGTACACAGATGGCTCAAAAAATCAAGGTGGCAGAAGTGGTGTGGCGCTTTATGATCCTCAAACGAATAGCTCCATCCAATTGTCTGTTAACACTAATATTTCTATTATGTATACTGAGCTGATAGCCATAACAGAGGCAATTTCCTATATTGATTCCTTCATGGCTGGGAACTATGTAATTTTCACTGATTCCAAAAGTGCTATTTACCATCTGGCTCGATGCACCTCGAATTTTCGAGGCCTACCGATAGCCTATGAAATTTTGAAAATGCTTCGTAAACTCAAGTTAGCAAATAAAATAGTTAAAATTCAATGGGTACCCTCACATGTGGGAATAACAGGGAATGAGGAAGCTGACCGTCTGGCCAGGGAAGCTAGCTTTGATGGCGTACCTTCCTTCTGCTTACCCGTTTTTACAGATTGTTTGTATTTAGTCAGAAATAAGTGCAAGGAGATTTGGAGGGAGCATTTTGATGAGAGGTCATTGTCTAAAGGCATTTGGTATAAAACCATCCAACCTTGTCTTTCGCGTTCTCCGTGGTTCGCTGACTCTGGATTATGTAGATCAGATATAGTGGCTGCCCTAAGACTGCAAATAAAGATATGAATATGAATATGAATACGGTCCGGGCACATTCCACTTAACAATTTCGCTTTTATGATGGGTAAGTCCCACTCACCAAATTGCACGGAGTGTGGAGTAGTGGAAGATGTTTACCATGTGTTGGTGGAATGTGCACGGAACGAGGTTCAAAGGGTCAACTTTGTGCTCAAATACGATTTAGATCTGCGAGAAGTAGGAGTATGTAATATGATTCTTGCCCGTCCTATGTCGGATGAGGCCCAGTCCTTGTATAAATTAGTAACCTTAGCAATTAAGCGTAGATAGTAGGATTTTTATGTGAGGCCAATGAAGGTGGCATGATCATGTCTGATCAAACCTTTAAAAATAAAGAGAAAAAAAAAAATGTATTAATTAAAAACCATTTGATTTCCATAGAAAAGGTTATGATGAGTTAACCTTAAAAGATAGACATAGGCTGTCGCGGACTTTGTTTTAGAACGTTTCATGAGGAACAATTCCGTTATACATCATTTTTGCGTAATATAAACCGTTTACGCAGCGCACGTGATAGATATAGGATATATCTAAGTAGGTAATAATATTAAGGTGATAGCGTCGATGTTGCCCGCGAAATTCAATTTTTTTTACGTTTTTTCCAATTTGCAGGCCAGTGACATGTTGTAACTTTATCAAAATATGAATTGCGGTAATAACAAGTACACACATCAAAAGTGTCTAGGGATCAAGCATTTTTATGCGGATTTCTTGAGATTGAGATGTGGCTTTGTAATAAATTTATGATTTTATAAATTTATATGGATCCTTTTTGGTGCATTTCATAATTTGAATCAGGAACTGTAAATCAAATTCGAGTAAAAGATGAAAATCAGCTGTCAATATTTTCCCTATAAAAACATACAACGCATTGAAGACATTATTAGTGCTACTGTTTCCCTACTACTGATTAAAACCAACGTTATTATGGAGCGGCGACGTCATTTAAGCAGGGAAGAAATGCTCAGAGCCGTGGGAATGATAGAAGCTGGTTCCCGGCAACGTACTGAGGCTTTAGCTCTGAATACAAGTCAGAGTGTTATCAGTCGACTTTGGACACGTTACCGAAGCACTGGTACCGTGGCTGAGCGCCATGGAGGACGGTATCGCTGCACCACACGGAGACAAGACCGATACATTCAAATCTTAACTCGAAGAGCTCCAACAATAACCGCCATGATGTTAGCCGTGAGGCTTCATCACTCTTCAGGGAACTTAATTAGCGACCAAACAGTCAGAAACCGCTTGCATGAAGTGAACCTTCATTCCCGAAGACCGCTACGGGTACCACCTATAGCAATGCACAATCGTAGGATTCGATATCAATGGGCTCTTGAACACAGAAATTGGGCAGAAGAACAATGGCGTTTCGTGTGCTTTTCTGATGAGTCTCGTTTTGGTATGAGACCGGATACAAGACGTATACGACACTGGAGAACCCCTGGACGCCAACAGCGATTAAAATCCTGCCAGGAAGTCCATCCTTATAGTGGTGGAACCATCATGGTATGGGCGGGTATTTGGATCGGCGGAAGAACTGAGTTGATTTGGATCAGAGGCAACCTCAACGCTCAAATTTATGCTGAGACGATTGTATCAGACGTCATCGTTCCTCTACAAGTGCAAATCGGTCCCTTATTTCAGTTAATGCATGATAATGCACGACCGCACACCGCAAGAGTTGTAAGACAGACTCTCGCCGCAGCTAACATGTCCTGCCCTGGCCTGCTCAGTCGCCAGACTTGAACCCGATTGAGCATGCATGGGATATGCTACAGAGAAGAGCTCTGCCGAATATGGAGGGTATCCAGTCGCAAGAAGACCTTTTTTTGTTGTTGCAACGAACATGGGCGGCCATTCCACAGCGTGATTTGGATGAACTCATTTTGAGTATGCCAAACCGATGTTCTTGTGTTGTTAGTGTTCGCGGTAGAAACACGGATTATTAATTGTTTAAGTTACCCAATAAAATTTTAAAGAAAACTGTTATTTCAGTCTTTTTTTCGAACTTTAATGTTAGTGGTTCAAATGTCAAAAATCCCTTTATTAGGAAAATGGCAAATTTCTTTATGAATGCAAAGGTGACTTGGTTTATCGTTACTGTGACAAACGATAACACTTTATTTGATGAATCCATAAAGAACATTTTAATTAATATCAATCAGGAGAAAAGTTATTGCAAAAATATATGTTGATCCCTAGACACTTTTGATGTGTGTATAATTTTAAATATAAAAATTATCAAAACATTCGCTCCACCAGCTCTCACATAGAAAAGCTGCATCTTGTTAAAATCTCCGAAATAATAATAATAATATTCCACAACTATCACACAACGCCATCTAGTCCCAAGCTAAGCAGAGCTTGTGATATGGGTACTAGAAAACTGTTAAACATACTTATATATTTCTAAATATATACATACTAGCTGTTGCCAGCGGTTTCACCCGCTGCAACTCGAAAATTATCCCACGATAACATAAAATCGGGATAAAAACTATCCTATGTGTTAATCCAGGTTATAAACTATCTGTATACCAAATTTTAGCCAAATCCGTTCAGTGGTTTTTGCGTGAAAGAGTAACAAACATCCATACATCCATACATCCATACATCCATACATCCATACATCCATACTTACAAACTTTCGCCTTTATAATATTAGTAGGATTATAGATAAATTAGACCCAGACACAGAACAAATGATCGTGCTCATCACACAAACATTTGTCCTGGGTGGGAATCGAACCCACGACCTCCGGTATAGCAGTCAGGTTCACTAACCACTAGACCAACAGGCCAGTCAAAAATCTAACTAAGTACGATGCACCTTTCACATGTCACTGGCCTGCAAATTGCAAAAAACGTAAGAAAATTTGAATTACGCGGGCTGGTTGGAGCATTCCCTTTAACAGTGATCAACTGATTTCAGAACGAAATCAGTTGATGTTCAAATATACATATACCGAATTATGTTTTGGTTACAAATAAATACTTACTGAATTTCTTAATTATCTAATTAAGTTTTAAAATTATTCTACTGTACAGGATTTGTTTATTGTTGCCCATTTTATTAATTATTTAACTACAATGTGTGACGATCTGTGATTAATCAGTAATGGCGGTAATATTTGATGGAAGTGGTACAATACTAAGTTTATAAAAGTAGATGTACCCTCACATTAGTGGTCAGAAGAAGCAAGCCAAGTACCTAGGTGTGACCCTCGACAGTCACCTCTCTTTCCGCGACCACATCAAAGCAGCTCGTTCTCGGGCTGCTTTTGCTATGGGTAGGCTTCACTTCCTGCTCATTCCGAAAAGTCCCCTGTCCCGCAAGTGCAAAATGCGCTTATTCACCGCGGTAATCCGCCCCATCATGACTTACGCGTGTGCCATCTTTGCGCATTCCAATCCCCGCCTCCTCTATAAAATGCAGGTCCTCCAAAACCGGTTTCTTAGGAAAATCACGGGAGCCCCGTACTATGTCCGTAATGATACCCTCCACCTCGACCTTAGGATCCCCACCATCGCTCAGTTCATGAAGCGCATTGCCACGCGCTTCTTTGAAACTGCAGTTAGGCACCCCAACCCGTTAATCGCATCGTCCGCTCGATACGATCCATCGCGTATTAGTTCCGTTCGCAGACCAAGGCATACCCTCATCACCCCCGACGACCCCATCACCCTCCTCCAGGAGAGCCGTAGGGAAACCAGTACGCTACGCAAACACAGATACAGACCGACTCCGTCATTCCGCCCTCGCCGCCGAGGCCGCCCGTCGCGACGCCCAAGTCAATGCCCCCCCCGACCCTTGCAAGAGCCAGCCCGCGATGCTGAGCCTGTAGTTTTAAATTAGCCCCTAAATAATGAAATATTTAGATCCAGCCTGTCCCTTGCTCTCCTCTGTCAGTGACGCCCTAAGCCGAGGTCCGTACCCCACAGGGGGTGCCCTTAGCGTGTGGTCACTTAAATTTTAACTTAGCTTGTAAGCCCTGGGTGGAGGCCTTAGAGTCATCTTTGGCAACCACAGGAATTCCGGTTAAGCAGCACACAACCTCTTATAGGTTGACCTGCGAGATGCCAAAGTCAAAAAAAAAAAAAAAAAACTTTAGTGGTCATTATTATTCAACTGTTCAAAGAGTTAAGACGTGTCTGAAGTGGTGTCTTGGTTATTTAATGTGATGTAATGATAAAGAATACAAGTGTGTGATGCTGAAATTTATATGTATGGTGTGTCATAATGTTCTATAATAAAAATGTAAGTTATTTGATATTTATTATGATAAGAATATTGCTGTAAATTATGTATTTTTATAACTGTTAGATTATGTTGCCGTGGAGTTTCTTTCTCCTTTCTTCTCCACGAAGACCTAGGGTTGCGAAAGGAGGTAGTTTTGGTAATAAATAGCTAGTCTGGATTTGTGCTTTCATTTAAAAACCCATTAATATAAATA
Organism: Agrotis clavis; assembly: GCA_954870645.1. NCBI lineage: Eukaryota > Metazoa > Arthropoda > Insecta > Lepidoptera > Noctuidae > Agrotis > Agrotis clavis. The sequence goes on along the minus strand of OX940928.1, from coordinate 19,725,046 downwards.
AGTCCTTGGAGATATTATTTACATACAGTAAATAAATAACATTAACCACCCTGATACCTAAAACTTGATAATTAAGTAGATATTTAAATAAATATAACAGAATATACATCCTATTTCTAACACACGCAACGGAAGCTCTCAAGAAGAATTGCTGCTCTGCTCTTATTGGTCATAGCGTGATGCCGTGTAGCCTATAGCCTTCCTCGATAAATGGACTATCCAACACATAAAGAATTATTCAATTCGAACCAGAAGTTCCTGAGATTAGCGCGTTTTTAACAGTTGGCAAAACTCAATGTCCTCTGAGATAATCCCACATTAGTTCTACTCTTCGCCACCATGAGCGCTGCAATCGAATAGTACTACTCCCACCACCTAGTACTTGCACATTTTGATGTCTGTACGCAATGATATTTTAATAAACAGTACCCCTAGCACGAATCAGTTTCGAAAAAGTATTCGTATCGTCTTGGAAAGCATTTTGTATGGGAACTTGAACAGCGCCTCTGGTGAGCGTAATTTAAACTAATTTTCAGAACTTATTACACATAATTAACAAAACTAATAGTTTAATTTACGCTCACCAGAGGCGCTGTTCAAGTTCCCATACAAAATGCTTTCCAAGACGATACGAATACTTTTTCGAAACTGATTCGTGCTAGGGGTACTGATATGTTATGAGCGCGCAAAACGTGAAGACCAGAAAATGTCCTACGTGGGACAATTTGCTAGTCTATGAAGCCGACGTGCGGGGGGGGATTGATGACGCGTGGCGCTGTTTGTTTATCTAGCTGTCACATTTTTTCTTATTGCGTTTTATCAAGCTATCCTTTTTACTTGTAGTGAAATGTAATCTATATCTACCTATAATATAAAAGCAAAAGGTCACTCACTCACAGGACACGAAATCTCGGAAACTACCAGTGCTAGGGGTTTCAAATTTTGCATAGGGGCTCTTTTTAGGACGTACGTATTCGCTAAGACGGGATTTTGCGAAATTCCACTCTAATGGTAGCCATACACCATCCTGCCTATCGTATGACGCTTGCAATTGTTTCAAATTGGCAGTTCGTCCATATACACCATACACCATACTGCCTATCGTACGATCGATTTGACACAACTTCGAATCTACAGCAGCGATGCCAACTTAGCAACTTTATAGCTAGATCTAGCTATTATTCGGTGACCGATAGCTACAAATTTATAAAATTGTAGCTGTCGTCACCGAATAATAGCCAAATGCATCACTGCTGCCGATTTGACGTTGTGTCAAATCGATTTGATGACCTATCAAATTGGCATGTCATGCCATCAAATACAACAAAACAATTGCAAGCGTCAAATCGATCGTCGATAGGCAGGATGGTGTATGGCTACTATAAGGGGTTGTTTTTGGGGTTGATAGGTTGTATGAAACTTTGTTACCACAAGTACTAGAAGTTTCAAATTTTGCATGGGAGTTGTTTTTAGGATGTACGCGCTACCTGAAACGGGGTTTTGCGAAATTCGCCCCCTAAGGGGTTGTTTTTGGTGTTGATAGTTTGTATGAAACTTTCGTTACTATAAGTGCTAGGAGTCTCAAATTTTGCATGGGAGTTGTTTTTAGGATGTACGCACTACCTAAGACGGGGTATTTCGAAATTCAACCATTAAGGGGTTGTTTTAGGTGTTGATAGATAGAGGTCTCATGGGGATTCTTTAAATGACGTTGGTGTGCTCACTAAGACAGGATTTTGCGAAATTTCACCCCTAAGGAGTTGTTTTTAGGGTTGATAGGTTGTATGAAACTTTGTTAGTACAAGTACTAGGAGTTTAAAATGTCACCTACATGAGGGTTCTTATTATGACGTAGTTCTACTTCAGACGGGAATTTGCGTAATTCGACCCCTAAGGGGTTGTGTTTGGATTTGATAGTTTGTATGAAACTTTGTTAGTACAAGTACAGTCAGGTTCAAAACTGAATTATAAACTTCTCAAAGCAATAGACTGACGCTTCACTTTGACTTACGACCTTTTGATATAAGTTGTTTTATTACTATACATATCAAATTAACTTTTGATATAGTTCATAATTTCAACTATTGATCCACAAGTAATGCTGGCGCAATGGTAATCGTGCTCGGATAGAACTTCTGTTCGTTCGATTGCGGAGGATCGAATCCCACTTTTTTTTCCCAAATACTTTATTTAATTTAATTTTTAATAATTACATTATTCTTTTTGTTATTTTTAATATTTTTTTTAGTAGTAATTTGATAATTAAAATTGATTTTTGTGTAACTACTAATATAAGTCATTAGTGTTGTGGGTCGTTCGTTATAATCACAGATATAGGTCTATCTATATCTATGGTTAAGTTTATTAAAGTTTTGTAGGTAGATCGTAGAAAAAAAAAAAAATATTTCGATTTGTGCGGTAGGCATAACTATGTTATCTCGTTTTGAGTGTTCTGTGGTTTTGAGTCTCCTAATTGAACGTTGTTGATTCTTGGTTATTTTGTGTGACTATGTAAACAGCATATAAGTGTTACACTGTCCTGTGGTTTTGCAGTGAAATATTAACAATTGGATTTATATAAATATTGAGGGCGAACATTAAAGCCCTGCATAAATATGTGGATTAAACTTAAAACAAATATCAAATGAAACCAGACTAAGTGTGAGTATTAACATTTAAACTTTGATCATTCCACATGTTAATAATTATATTTTTATAAATAAGGTTCCCTATTCAAAAGTATTTGTTTAAAAGTAAAAAAAGTGATTGATACTTAGTATGTGGTTTTAAAGTTTTTTCTTAGTAGTAAAATAGATCAACAGCTGTTTTTGCATAAATAATATAATAGTATTCTATGTTTTGTTCCAGTGACGAAATACTATGAGTCTGTGGGATGAGATATGGCATGATGATGAGATGAGTTGTTAAGAATAAACAGGGACGTCAGGGACGTCCGGGAATGGTGAATGAATACGAAGGAAAATGGTTTCCATATAACTAATTCAACACAAAATTAATAACCGTTCATCGTGTACTCAACATTGAAGGCATCAACGACTATCAACTAAAATCTGTTATGTAAGGAATAAAAAAAAAAACGTTAAGATTGTCTCGAGGACCTTTTATTGATATTTATTTTGTTTATTTATTGTAAATAGACTGAAAACGTAAACATCATTTGATAACTTATTATTCAAGGATTAAGAATTGAGGTATGGTTTCAAACATCTTTTCGTAAAGAAAACGATCCTTAAACTTACCTCAATAACTTGTAACAGGGTATTTTTTTATGTAGTTTGGATATTTTTTTCCGTGGTTCTATTTCAGAAGTAGAACACATTTCCATAATATAACTTTATTTCACTAAATCGAATTTGGTGAAACCGAAGAAACTTACACCGCGTTACTGGAACGCAAAAGGCAACTGACCCTTTGCGTTCCAGGGCCGCTATGCCCCGTTACTGTTACAAAATATTCGCCTTTTAGCATAGCAGCCCTGGAGCGCAAAGGGCCAGTTGCCCTTTGCGTTCCAGTACCGCGGTGTCAAAAAATTTTTGTTATTGAGCATAACAAGTTTCTTCAGTTTCACCAAATTCAATTTTGTGAAAAAAAGTTATATTATGGAAATGTGTCTTGAGCGTAAAGGTCAATTGGCCCTTTGCATTCCAGGGCCTAAGATAATCTGTCTGAGTCAGAATAACCCAAGTCACGAGCTCACTTCGCTCGTTCTTGCGGACATGGAAGGCAAAAGGCAACTGCTCTTTTGTGTTCCAGGGCCTAACTAACATGTCCGAGTCGGGATGACCCAAATAGCGAGCTCGCCCTTCTCGGTTTTGCGGCACTGGAACGCAAAAAGGCAACTGGCCCTTTGCGTTTCAGGGCCGCGATGCCTTGGCTGTTTCCAAATAAACGGCTTTAGTAATGATAACTTTGTTAAAAATGTCCGCAATGTATAAAAATACCCTGTAATTGCTAATTAGCTTATAATAATACGTAAGTTACCCTTGTTAAAACCACTTATTTTAATTTGAAGAGAATAATAATGTTTTTATTTTGAATTTTTAAATTTTCTTATTTATTGTTTTATATTACATAAATTAATTTTAATCATTTCATAATTTTGTTTAATTAATAAAAAATGCATCTATGATTTTCGACATCTATTTCACATTATATCCAGTTCGAGTAATAATATTCATAATTTTGGCAGTTTTATAACTTTAAACATAGAATTATAATAATTTCAACTAAAATATATTAATATTGTTATTACATGTTTTTTTTTTATTATAAACCCTGTAGGTAATAAATTATCATCATTAGTAAAAATTGAAAACGAAATAAAATGACAATAAGTAGTACTAGATTAACGAAACGAGTAAAAATATTTGACTAACAAAAACAGATGGTGACCATTGCATTGCTTTCATTAGTAATGATCTAACAATATGATTGTGCCGATAGCGTGGGTTCACGATCAATGAAGTTTGAGTTCGAATCTTAACTTTTGAAATGTTAGTTGATTTTATGATAATATTTTTAATAAATAACTTATTTATTTTTATTTTGTTTTAACGGTTATTTATTTTTAAATAAGTTATATATTAGTTATTGAAATAAGTATTATTTTTGTGTTTATATTAATTTTTGCTTGCATTTTGAGAATATTTAACAATACCGTTATAATTATATTAAATCACACGACACTAACCAACAAATACAAGAAAAAACACACGAAAATTCCAAACAAACGCAATAAAATTTGTGTGTTAAAAATTATAATTTTTAACAATCGAGTAAAAACCCACAAAAAGTCTATCAACTGCTGCGTGATATTTGAACTCGCACCTCTTTCGACTAACGCATTTATGTCCTAAATGCCAAAACCACTGAGCCAACTAGACTCATATTTAGGCGTTGAAATTATGAACTTAATAGTTGAAGGATTATTGTGTATCTCGAAAGTAGAAGGTCATAAGTCACACTAAACGTTAAGCAATTTCTTTGATAGCGTACGCATGGAATTTTGATCGCCACTGTACAAGGAGTTTCAAATTTTGAACGGGGGTTATGTTTAGGACCCAGATTCTCACTAAGATGACGCCTCAGTATTAACCGTTCGCGCTAAAATATTCAAAGCATACGCATTGCTACTAATTTTTTTACTTAGAGTCTCAATGTGCGCCTTCCAATTCAAATTGCAATCGATGGTTAGCCCTAGAAATGTTGTCGTATTTACTGTGTCAATAATATTATTCTTATATGTAATGTCAAAATTCGGAAATGTCATTGTGCGTTTACTAAAATGAATTATAACAGTTTTATTCAAATTAATCTTTAAATTATTATTTTCTAACCATTTTATTAAAGTATTCGTTATTTCATCTTTATACAGATCTCTTTGGTTACAGGGTATAGATATAGTACTGTCATCTGCAAAAAGTATCATAGGATGTTCTATTGCCATTGGAAAGTCATTAATATAAAGTGTAAAAAATGGTGGTCCTAGAACACTTCCTTGTGGAACTCCATACCTAACTTTACGTTCTTCAGATAAGTATTTCTCTTCTGTTTTGTTATTAACATTTAATCTTCTTATTTCTGTCACATGTATTCTGTCACGTAGGTAGGACTTTAAGAGATCAAGTACGTTACCTCTAACTCCATAGGCATCTAGTTTTTTAAATAAAGTACTGTGTTCAACATAATCAAAAGCCTGGGTCATGTCACAGAAAATAGCACAGACCGGTTTATTTTTATCCATGTTTACTATCACATTCTGCAAAAAGTCATAGATAGCCATGTTAATAGTCTTTTGTTTCCTAAAACCCTTTTGTTCTTTGCAGAGAATTTTATTCGCTTCTAAGTAAGTACTCAGTTCTTTATATATATATTTTTCAATGATTTTAGAAACAATTGGTATTAGCGCAATTGGTCTGTAGTATTCCATTAACTCTCTATCCTGTTTTTTAAATAATGGCTGTATCACTGACTTTTTGAGAGCTTCTGGAAAAATACCTTCTCTTATACACAAAGGAGATCGGACATTTTTGTATGGGCTCTGGCCCAAGTGGCGTCGGAGCATGACACTTATATTGTTTGAAAGTTCATTAACTAAGCTTACTTTTTTTACGAGTACAAAAAAATCTATCCTGGGAAAAATATATGCATATTCAAATACTTCAACAGTTAACGCAACATATATGGCAGTTCTGTCAGATTTGCAGCTGACTCACTCTCTCCGCTCGCTGCTGATTGGTGTGATTGTGTTGTGTTTGAACTGCGTTATCTATTCTGTTATCTAGACACGCGGGAGCGTGTCCAGCCAAAGCAAGGCGCGCTCACAGTGTGTAATATTACACGAACCATTTGGAGGCACTTTTCAGCCCCTCATAACTCAAAAACTATTTAACCTAGACTGTTGAAATTTGGCATACATATTGAGACTGGCGAGATACAAGTGTGTTCCAAATTTTATAAACATATCTCAAACGGTTATTTAGATATTAACGTCCAAAAATCGTCATTTTTATGACTGACCTATAGATCAAAACTATATCCCAGTTCCAGATGACCTAGAAAGTTCAAATTTGGCATGCAGATAGGTAATTAGGTGAATACAAAGGGAAAAATCAGAAACTGGTAATTTTCTTATATTTTATTATAATTTTCACTTAACTTATAATTAGTGCCTTTATATCTCTATTTGTGGATTTTATGATCTTTACGTGAATATTACAACGAGTAAAACACTACCCTTATTTTTTTAAATCGAAATATTCCCGTTCTTGTTCTTATAATTAAGAATACCTATAGTAGATTTTCGTATTTATTACGCGTAACTAACCGTATTCTACAACTAGTAGCGCCACCTATTATCATTTTCAGAAACTCACTGCTCGATGCACATCAATGAAGGATTGATTTGACAAAGTTACACTAGATGGCGTTGCTCAATAAATGCTGAAACTCTATTTGTGAAATGTAGATTTTTATGATCTTTTACGTGAATATAAACGAGTTAAATACCACCCTATTATTTTTAATTCAAATGTTCTCAATTTTGTACTTATAATTACGAATATAGTTGATTTTCGTATTTATTACGCGTAACTTACCGTATTATAAAAACACTAGCGCCACCTTTTATCATTTTCAGAAACTCACTGCACCATGCACTAAATCAATGAAGGATTGATTTATTCAAAAAACATTAGATGGCATTGCTTAATTAGTGCCTAAACTCTATTTGTGACATGCGGATTTTATGATCTTTACGTGAATATATAACGAGTTAAACACCACCCTAATTTTTTTAAATCCATGTATTCTCGTCTTTGTACTTATTATTAAGAATAGTTGATTTTCGTATTTATTACACGTAAGTAACCATATTATATGACACCTAGCACCCACTAGATGGCGTTGTGCAATTACGTCACGATCCTGAATCGCGGTGTTAAGATGGGCAGGCGATTAGTATAAGGTTTAGTGAACATGGAAAACTACAAATCTAAGTTTGTTGCCCTGGCTGGAGGCCTTAAATTCTTAAGGCATCCACAGAAAAGTCCGGTTGAGCAGTACACACACAACCTATTAGAGGTTGACCTGCGAGATGCCATACGCAAAAAAAAAAAAAAAACTACAAATGATACTATTTAGTATTTATGCGGGTTGTGTTGGTATTAACTCCTCGGCCGAAAAAACCGCACTTCCCTTCTTGCCGGCAACGAACGGTGTCCCGTCCCGTGTCTAACATCCCCTGAGGTTTATTATTATTTATTGTTTCAATATTTAGCGATCAACAGTGTAAGATCATTGTTTATGTACAAAAAGTAATGATATCCCATCAAAAACATAAATGTGAAATGAGAGCCAAAGCAAAGCCAAGCACAATAGTTTGATATTATTATGCCTTGGTTGTTAACTTCCACAAAAAAAGAAGTGAAATCTAAATGGGTGCCAAGTTCAATGGTCAGTTCTGAAATATATTTAAAACGACATAAACTATATTTCTTTTTATAACTAAGGATCATACATTGTAGCCTAATTTCTTGCTTGGCTAGTTCTCATATACGAATTATTATGTTCGATGGTTAGTACTACCAGCAAACCAAATTTTCGATATAATATAAAATAAAGTAAAAGGTTTAGAACTTAAGAAGGATATATATAATTCGTATATGAGAAATAGCCAAGCCAGAAATTAGGCTACAATGTATGATCCTTAGTTATAAAAAGAAATATAGTTTATGTCGTTTTAAATATATTTCAGAACTGACCATTGAACTTGGCACCCATTTAGATTTCACTTCTTTTTTTGTGGAAGTTAACAACCAAGGCATAATAATATCAAACTATTGTGCTTGGCTTTGCTTTGGCTCTCATTTCACATTTATGTTTTTGATGGGATTCCTCTATTCTTAATCGGCTGTGTTGTATTGATTTGTAAAATCATCAAATGAGTACCCAAGTCCCACCTAGGGCAGGGCAGGAGGGACTGTCAGACTTGTACTGACTAAAATTCACGGTGTCCTTCAATAGCCCTTTACGTTTCGGGGTCACGGTATTTGTTAGATCCGCGACCCCGGGAGGCTTTGTGCCGTCATTGTGCTGACACTCTTTGAGGCGCGCCTGGAACACAACAAACCGTCGACCCGGACATTGTTTATGGTCGGCGGACATAGAGTCGTCCATAATCAAAGCCCGCATGCTCGCGCCTACGGTGGCCGGAGATCGTCTTGAGACATCCGTCACCCCCACGTCTACCACTGCGGCTGGGGCAGGGGGAGGACGCTGTCCTCTCCCTCACGCGTCCCACCTCCTCCTTCGCAAGCATTACTGCTGTGAAGCAGTAATCGGTGCCCACTCCGTCTCGCCACGCAGATTGGCCTCGACCTATGCCGGCCGCGAGAGATCGCCGCCAATCGCTGTCGTCAGGACACGGTGGTGATCTGCCCAAGCGGGGAATTCCTGCACCGTGTGCTCCACCGTGTCCTCCAAGTGATCCTCTCAGTTGTGACACAAATGCGTTTCTTAATTCCCTATCCGACACAGGTATCTCCCGAAACTTCCGTGTCCGGTAAGAACCTGCGTCAGGTGGTAAGTCAGGATGCCTATCCAGCCACTCCTTAATGATGGGTCTTACCGCCGCGATTGCGGCTTGCCCGAACCTCGGTTGTGACAGTCGTTCCCTCCTTACTGCCCTGAGATCGCGCTGGAACTATAGCGGGGATTCGCCCCAGCGATGCGCCTCCGCACGCCATTAATAGACGCGCAGGAGGGTCGTCGCCTCTAGATCCCAGGGCAGCAATCCAGGAAGAAGATCGGGCGATTCGCCGGCGATCGTGCGGTGTCCTCGGATCATTCGGATAGCCATGACCCTCCGGCATGCGACCAGCTTTGCCGATCGCGTCCGCATGCTCAGCGCCCACACGGGGGCTCCGTAGAGGGCCATAGATCACACGACACCAGCATGCATCCTCCGGCACGGGGCGTTTGGCTCGCCGAGATTAGGCAGGAGTCTCCAGAGGGCGGCGGATGCCCGGTTCAGCTTTGGGGCTAAGTGCAGGAAATGTTCCCCGAAGTTCTACTGGCTGTCGAGGACGAGTCCCAGGTACTTCATCGTCCCCCCGACACCGATGCGAACTCCCCACCGTTATGTGGGACTGTACTTACGATGACATATAAAGTCAGTTAAACACTTTTAAATAATTTCTCAAAAACATTATTTTATTCAAACATTATAACTTAGCCTCGTCTTCAAACACTTGAACCAGAATCCTAACAACAATGGAGTAGTTACATATTTCTAAAGTAGATACCACGTCGGGTGGTAAGACCCCTCTTTGAGGAGTAACTGTATAGGCGTCACGGCGTCCTGACCTACCACATGACGCACTAGGTCCTCACGGGACACGGAAGTTTCGAGAGGTACCTGTATCGGATGGGGAAGGAAGAAACACCGGAATAACACCACTGCGAGGATCGCCCGGAGGACACGGTGGAGCATTCGGTGCAGGACTGCCCCGCGTGGGCGGAGCACCTCTCGCACCCGGCATTGGTCAAGGCCATGCTGCGGGGCGAGAAGTAATGAGAAGCGGTCGCCTCTTTCTGCGAAGCAGTCATGCTCGCAAAGGAGAAGGCGGGCCGCGTGAGGGAAAGGACAACGTCCTCCCTCCACCCCAGCCGCAGTGGTAGACGGTGACGGCGACGGACGTTGGCAGACGATCACCGGCCGCGGGGGGCGCGGGCATACGGGCGGCGAGTAATGGGCGACTCGCTGTCCCAACATGGGCCATGCCCGAGTCGACGGCGCGTTGTGTAAAGAGCGTCAGCATAATGACGGGGCCCCCCTTTTAGAGGGCCAACTAGCCTGCCGGGGTTAGCAATTGAAGGACACCGTGGATTTTAGTCAGTATGAGTCTGACAGTCACTTCACTCCCGCTCTGTCCTGGGTGGGAGGGCTTATTTGATGACTTTACCAAGATAAAAAATAAGTAGACACCACGGGTATGAGTCATCATGAATGTTAGATAATAGCAAACATAACATCATAAGTTAAAATAATTAGATTTAATTGAATAAATAGTTGAAAGCTCTATAAATGCGTATTTCTTTATAACGCTATAACTTTTTTCTCCCAGGATAGATTTTTTTGTACCCATACAAAAAAAGTAAGCTTAGATAGGGAACTTTCAAATAAAATGAACGTCATGCTCTGCCGCCACTTGGGCCACACCCGCCCGATCTCCTTTATAATATGACTTAAGGGTTGGCATACTTCACCAGCTACGGTTTTGAGAATTTTTGTGCTGATACCGTCGTAACCCACACTGTTTGTATTTTTAAGTGCTAACGTGATCTTAAATATATCAAGAGGCAGGCTTGGAGCCATGAACATGGAATCCTTTTTAGTTTTAATATATTTCGTGACATTGTCCCCTGAATTAACGATTGGTTGAATTTTATCTATAAAATAATTGTTAAATGAGTTAGAAATAAGTTTAGGATCCGTGATAAGTTCGTTATTAATTCTAAGTTTATTAATGTCATTCCTTGGTAAATTTAATTTTGCTTCATTTATTATTTGCCAAGTTGTCTTGGATTTATTTTTTGACGTCTGTATTTTATATATATTTTGTGCTCTTTGAGTTAGATTAATGATTCTTTTAAATAATTTTGCGTAATTTTTAAATCGCTTTCTATTTTGTTGGGTAGGTTTTAATCGGAACTGCCACAATAATTTCCGTTTGTTCTCACTACACTTTTTTATTCCACGTGATATCCATTTTTGTCTTTTATTTACATTTATCTTTATACGGATCTCGGGGAAGCACTGATTATATAAGAATGAGAAAATATCAGCAAACGCCTTGTATGCTACATTTGGATCATTAGCTTCATATACCTCCGAGAAAGTTAAACTTCGTAGATAGGATTTAAATTTAATTATGTTATCCCTATTATAGTCCCTTTTTGTCGTTGTCCACCGTTTGATTGTACACAGTGTCCTTACTGGACATTTCAGCAGCTGTGCTGTGTGATCCGACAATGCTAATTCCAATACTGTGGCTTTCCAAGATTTACGAAAGTTATGCGCAAAATTGTCAATGCATGTTTGGCTCTTAAGACGAGTTGGTTGGTGTAGAGCCAGTTTGAGGTTAAAGCTTAGTAACAGATTTTCAAATTCTATACTTTGTTTAGTTTGCTTAAGAACATCAACATTAAAATCTCCAACTAAAACCAAATTTTTGTGACCTTTTTTTAACAAGAGGTTTACTAAACTTTCCAATTTATCCATAAATTCGTTAAAATTATTGGGATTTGGTACTCTATAGATACAAACACATACAATTTTATGGGCAATTAGTTCAATAGCGCAACACTCAAAAGTCCCTGTTGAGGCAAACTTTGCTATTTGAGTTAACTCTCTCCATTGATGGCCCGCCTTCACGAGTATACATGAACCACCTCTTTTGGTTTGCCCTCGACTAAAACAGGCAGCACAATCATAATTGTTTAACAACAGATTTTTTTCATATCCTTCCGGCATGAAATGTTCTGTGACGCATAAGACATCGATGCTTATATTTCTATCTAATAATTCGTTTAGACAGACCGCTAGACTATCACATTTACTCAGTAAGCCAGCAATGTTTTGATGCATAACATATAGATGGTTAGTCAAGAAAAAGATTATTTTCAATTAATGTTTCGTCTGTCTTGTGTACGTCATTAGATTGCGCATCAACAGTTTTATTTATGTCAGTTACTAAATCTAGTAGGTCCTTAAATATAATACTTAGTCCAAGGTTATTCAATGTACCAGAGAATTTATCGAACATGCTACAATCATATTCGAGATTAAGATTACTGTCTAAAAGAAATGCATGTCCGTGCGTTAATATATCTAAATATAACAAATTATTAAATGTCTCTACTCGGCAGTTGAATAAGCTCGTGTCAAATGGATATTTATATGTTGGTAAACAAATAATAATGTTAGTATGTTGCACTGTTTGAAGAATATCCCTTATGTGAAAAATAATATCACAATAATTGTTGGTTCTGTGAAAGTCTTCTTCTCCGAGCAGTATAATGCAGAAATCATTCACAGTAAAATTTGCTAGTTTTGTCTCCAATCCATTTAATAGGTGTTTTGTGTTTCTGCGTGGTTTCAGATAATGGCACAGTGTGTGTTTATTATTTTGGAAGATGTTTTCCGCTGTGGACAGTACGTCATTTTTATTGTTAGTGCTTAATATACATATTTTATGTTTCGCCATTCGCTTTTCTCTATTCTGGCTACGCGTTTGATTTTCTAGAAATGAATGCTTATTGTTCGTTATATTCTGATCTTTTAGTGTTTTTTGCTTCTGTTTGTCCTCTTTTTGTTCTATTAATAATTCTGGTTTCTGTTGTATTTTTTTTTTTAATTTGCTGCTTTTGTTTAGTTCGAGGCGTAACAGTCAGATTCGGCGATTGTTGTGGGTTTATCTTAATAGTACTTGTTTTTGTAAATGGAGGTGATGAGGCTTGTTGGCTTCTTGAGTCTGGCGTTATAGGAGTCCTTTGGTTTTGTTTCCGTTTTTGCCCAGATCTAGGTGTGACATTTTTGTCTGATATGGTAATGCTCTTATAGGTTTCTATGACTTTTAAGTATTTTTGTAGATCAGATTTCAAGCGAAAATTTTCAATGTTCAGGTTTTCGATCTCCTGGTGAGCTACTAATAAGTCATCGGTCAATTGCTTAACTTTTACATTCAATTCTAGTAGCGTTTGACTATTATTTAATGAAGTGTTCGGCAGACTCATCATAGTCGTATCGAATAAATCCGAATTGTCCTGAATGGCACTAATGTCATTTAAAGAACTTGTTTTGTGTATTTTACGATAGGTGATATTGTTACTTTCTTCCATTTTTGTGGATAAAATTTTCACAAATTAATATTTACGTATAACGGAACGCAGGCTCAAATTGCAAGTATCTAAACCTGATTTATTAATTTCTGAACGAAGATTGTCCTGTCAATATTACGAGTTGACCTGTGATTGGTTATTAAGCCAGCTGATCTTTGTTTACATTGAAAACATATCAGGTTTTGAATTAACAACTGCTTTTTCTTGATGATATCGATAATTATGTGGCGGAATAATTAGTATTATGTCTTAACTTCGAAAATATGTGCAATATTGTGAATAACCAACCTTTTTAATGGCTTTGAGATGTATTCTCCTCTGAATATTGATTTCCGAAGCTATAGCACTTTGTTTGCACCGTCTTGTATGTACGCACTGTTATGGTCGTAGTTTGCAGATCTATATCTTGAATAACAAAAAAAAAAAAAAAAAAAAAAAAAATTTGTCAAGGATAACAACACTCGACAAAAAATCAAACATGGTGGATCTGACAGTAGTATGTTTATTTTGACAATGACACTTGATTGACGTATACCGTGATAAAAAGATCGAAAAAAAGAATTTTTAACTCAAGAATCTTGGGTTTCGATAAAAATAATAGTACCTACAGGATATTTTACTCGATTCCGGCAGAACTTATGTCTTTTATCTCTCAATGCCAAGAAACGAAACGCAGGCGTGGACGTTATGTTTATCAAGTCTTGTTGCTTCACTCTTCGGTGCCTATTCAAAATTCTCATAACCACGATAATCCACTGGAGAGCAGTGACATGTGAGTACCTAACAACTCCAAGTTATTGTTATAGTAGCTAGTAGAGAGAGAGCGGCGGCACATGTTGCATCACCTATCTTTTATTTCAGGGACAAGGGTCAAACGAAACGAAGGCTTGGACGTTATTTGTCTTTCAACACTGCCTTGCAGCTTCATTCTATAATGCCTATTCAGTATACTCTGGACGTATGTATCATTCTTAGGTAAGCAGTGACATTGCAGTATCTGATAACTACAAGTTATTGTTAAATGTTAACTATTCTTATTACACAGTAACAGCTGGGAAGACCAAACTATTGTAATCCAATGAGGAAGGTGCAGTAATATCTAAGTAAACTGATAGACCCCCTTTCTGCGAGGGAATGCACAAGGGTATCGAACCGGGAAATCCCGGTCCCGAAAATCCCGGGATTTCCCGGTTCTTGCAGTATATTTTAAAACCCGAGACAAGCGACTGAGAACCGGGAAATTCGGGATTTTCGGGACTCAGAAAAACAGTATAAATAATTTGTCTAAACTTGTTAATTCTTTTATAGAACAAAAGAATCAAATTGGATGTAAGGTATTTATTCACTTCGTCGTTATATACGGAATAACATGTTCAGATACAGTACAGGTGTGGTTGACAGAGAAGAAAAGTTGATAATGTAGTACTGGTTATATCTCGAAAGCCTTTGACAGGGTCTCGAGACAAAAAGCTTCCTTGCTTTTGGTATCCCAGTTGATTTTGACAGTTTTGTAGCTGGATATCAGACTTTCTTAGTGAACGATAAATCAGAGTTGTCGTTGATGACTGATCCTTTGAGGTTTTGGTTATTGACTCTGGAGTTCAACAGTTATCTGTTTTCTTTGCAACTCTTATTTTGCTGCACATTTCTCACCCACTTCAGCCTGGTATTGTTGGATAGGTAGATAACAGTAACTGTTTCAGTGACATACTTGCCCACTGCAAAACCCAGTGGGGATGAAGTTCATTGCTTCAGAGAGACCATGGTAGAGCGAACAGATTTGATACTTAGTATCCCAGTGAGCGAACAAGAAACTTCTCTCTTTTAACGCCACCAACATACAGGCGTATATATTTCCTTAGTGAAGTAGGAGTAAATCGAAACTACATCTTTTATAGAGTAATTTGGACCAACTCCTATTTTTCCTGTTTCTGTAACTGATGACCTTGAGCTTCTGGGCATGGAGCTGACATCCAGTGTCAACTTTGACGTGGGCATTCTAAATAGAGTGAAGCGATATCTTACACCTGGATAGCCTATGTGCAAGCCCATTTCTGACTGGCCTGTTGGTCTAGTGGTTAGTGACCCTGACTGCTATGCCGGAGGTCGTGGGTTCGATTCCCACCCAGGACAAATGTTTGTGTGATGAGCACGATCATATGTTCTGTGTCTGGGTGTAATTTATCTATAATATGTATGTATTTAGAAATATACAATGTGCTGATCTGCAACCTAGTCAAATTCAAGGACGTGATTATACTCATGATTCTCGACCCAAATCAACAATAAAATAGGTAGGTATTTTTTTATTTTATTTTTCCTTTTTCTGAAATCCGTAAGTGTGAACTAGTTTCTTCAAGAGTAGTAGATTCAATTCACGCACACCAGCTGCTCATCGCTGTGTGCGTACGCGCGGACTGCGTAGTCGGGTGATTCTCTTTCATTTGTATTGAATTAAGGGTTTAATTCTAAAATACTGTAAAATTTCAACAACAAAAAAAAAGCAGCCCTTATTAGTTTTGCCCGGTACTGTACTTTCAATTGATTATTTATGACTTTTGTGACAATCACCTGAAGTTTGACGAAAATGCAAAAAAACAGCGTGTATAAGTATGTTTATCAGTTGTCTAGTACCCATAACACAAGCTCTGCTTAGCTTGGGACTAGATGGCGTTGTGTGATAGTTGTGGAAATATTATTATTATTATTTCTGCATAAGGTGATTGCGTCGTAGTAGCCCGCGAAATTCAAAGTTTCTTATGTTTTTTCTTACGGAGTATTGCAGCAACCTTACTCAACTTAATCATTGGGATGGCTCAGATAAATACAACTTACTGCACTAGACCTAGTGGAACGCAGAGCTCCTTAGACTAATTGGCAACGTGACACTGGTGGATGGTTACTCTACAGCTTAGCTCATCTCATCGACGCAATTAGCTTACCCTCTTTTCGTTTTTTTTATTGGGTTCGCTCGTGGCTAAGATGAGACCTAAAATAGGTCGAACTCATGAATTCTACAACCTCTTTCCACCGGCCTACTTGCATTACATCTAATGTCCAGTATTGGACATCTAGATGAACTGCAAGTTTCCATCCATTTAAATTATTATAGTTAGTACAGTTAGAGTGAATAGATTTGCCACCTCTGAATAGAAAAGAGGCTAGAGCAAACCCATGTCCATGAGGCCGACGAATAAGTTGGTTGTATGATTTTAATCAGAATAAATACTATACCCTAAAGTTATCTTATTATTTTCATTGTTTCCTAATGCCATGGAAAAAATGCATTTTTGTCCCGAAAGTCCCGAAAATCCCGGGATTTCCCGGTTCCTTGGACGCCTGTCCCGAAAATCCCGGGTCTTCCAACAAGGACCGGTTCTCGATTCCCTAACACACCATGTCAAACAATGCACTAACAATTTTTGAAACAAGTTATACATAATAACTATTATTAGTGATGTTAAAAGGATGTCAAATCAGCCATGAAAATATTTTAATAAAACAATTTGTTGAGACTTATAATTTATTTATTTTCTACATCATCCCTTGTATGTTCTCACGGTACCGAGCCCAACTGAAATACCACACAATCATCATAATGTGAGCACAGCAATTCATTGTCCATCGTCGTTTTTGCTATGTGCTACTGTTTTCATCTTTCTACATGCTGCCACCCAACAAGCATAGCAAACCAGTCCTCTTGGTGGTATCTGAATAAAACAAAAGAATATGATAGAACGGGAGCCCGTAACAGATGTCCGTGACCAATTTCCTCTCAAGCGATAATTAGCAGACTACATGAGGGAGTCATATCATGAAGATTCGTTAAAGTCAGCTGCGATTCCGTTGGTGGGATAAGCAGCAATCGCCGTTCAAACACGTAGAAAAAATATTTTTTTTTAGTCATTTTCTCCCAACTGAAACCTGGTTTATATTGAAGATTACCTTGTATCACGAAGAATAAAACCAATCAGCCGACGGTACCATGGTGGAATACACGTCAGCCGGTCACTCGAACATGTAATTTTTTATTTTATTTTCAGTGATTTCCTCTCAACCCAAATTTAACCTGATGAAAGTTTACATGTAGTTATGGCTAAAAACAGACGTCAGCTGGCTGTATCTCGGTGGAAAGATCGTCAACTGATACTTTGAAAATTACAAACAGGACTTAGGCTTTCAACCTAAATATGCATTTAGATCAAAGTTTTCAATTCCTCCCTACAGAAAACCTGTTTATATTGACGCTTACTCAATATCACGATGAAAAAATACATTCAGCTAATGTTTACAGACAGTTATGGATCAAAATACAGAGTTATTCTCATCAGGAACATTGTGATTCCGTGAGAGATACGAAAAAACTTATTTAGATAACATTAGCTCTTTTTTCAGTATAAAAATGTTAGCATTTTTATTTTTTTGGTCAAGTGTGAAATGTCCACTAAAATGAATTCGCTAGGAACAATATTTGGATTATACAAAATGTGCAATACCTTAAAAACTACTTAACCGATTCTCATGAAACAAACTGTACAATAGTTTTTAAAACAAGACCATCAAATTAAAATTAGTTCCATTGCAATAACCCCATAAACAAAAAAATATATTTTCAAGTTACGTAATTATGATCAACATAATTATCAAACTTCAGTACAATTTTCTAGTTAGTTTCGTTAAGATATTATGTATTTTAATTAGCTCTAATAAGAAAAATGCAGTATTCTAATAATAATTTAGCACAAACAAATAACGTAAAAAAAAAATCTGATTAGAAAAATATCTTAAGAGAGGTTCCTTACAAACAATATTTACCTACATCTTGCCGCACCTCCCACTACGTGCACCTCTCGTCATAGCGGTGGTCTCATCGCCGACTTTTAATACTTTGGCCGGCACTTTCAGAAAAGCCCAAAAAATGTATGGAGCGTGATGAATGTTAAATGATGTCCTTTGACCAATTTCCGCCATCCTGTTTTTTGTCTTCTGATACAACGAAATGATCTTTACATGAAACATAGTCGAAAGGCATTAAAAAATAAATCTTATATGAGATAATTATGTTGATCATAATTACGTAACTTGAAAATGTAATTTTTTGTTTATGGGGTTATTGCAATGGAACTAATTTTAATGTGTTGGTCTTGTTTTAAAAACTATTGTACAGTTTGTTTCATGAGAATCGGTTAAGTAGTTTTTAAGGTATTGCACATTTTGTATAATCCAAATATTGTTCCTAGCGAATTCATTTTAGTGGACATTTCACACTTGACCAAAAAAATAAAAATGCTAACATTTTTATACTGAAAAAAGAGCCAAAGTTATCTAAATAAGTTTTTTCGTATCTCTTACGGAATCACAATGTTCCTGATGCCCAGCTTAATAAGAATAACTCTGTATTTTGATCCTTAACTGTCTGTAAACATTAGCTGAATGTTTTTTTTCATCGTGATATTGAGTAAGCGTCAATATAAACAGGTTTTCTGTAGGGAGGAATTGAAAACTTTGATCTAAATGCATATTTAGGCTGAGAGCCTAAGTCCTGTTTGTAATTTTCAAAGTATCAGTTGACGATCTTTCCACCGAGATACAGCCAGCTGACGTCTGTTTTTAGCCATAATTACATGTAAACTTTCATCAGGTTAAATTTGGGTTGAGAGGAAATCACTGAAAATTAAATAAAAAATTACATGTTCGAGTGACCGGCTGACGTGTATTCCACCTTGGTACCGTCGGCTGATTGGTTTTATTCTTCGTGATACAAGGTAATCTTCAATATAAACCAGGTTTCAGTTGGGAGGAAATGACTAAAAAAAAATATTTTTTTTACGTGTTTGAACGGCGATTGCTGCTTATCCCACCAACGGAATCGCAGCTGACTTTCACGAATCTTTATGATATGACTCCCTTATGTAGTCTACTAATTACGGCTTGGGAAGAAATCACTAACGATATTTTGGCCTGGCTCCCGCTCTATGATTTACATATTGAAATGAGGTCAAATATCTGGGCATTATCATTGACAGTAAACTGTTATGGAACAAACACTTGGACCACAAGATTAACAAAGCTAGCATAACATTTTGGCAATGCAGAAGACTTCTGGGGAAATCCTGGGGCCTCTCGCCGAAAACAATTCTATGGCTATATAAGAGCGTAATTAGGCCAATAATCACCTACGGAGCGGTAGTTTGGTGGCCCAGAACTGAACTCATAACCACCCGTAAAAACTTCAGACATTCCAAAGGTTGGCCTGCTCAGCCACCACAGGATGCATGCAAACAACACCTACTAATGCCCTGGAGATAATGCTAGGTCTGCCGCCACTGGATCTCTTTATTCAACAGGAGGCCAGTATGGCGGCAATCAGGCTAAAACACTCCGGCATGTGGAAAAACCAAAGGGGCAATCACACCATAATATGGGAAAGGGCGCTAAACGATGTACCATACATTGAAGCGCCCTGTGACAGAATCCCCAAAACTCACGTGTTCGATAAACTTTATCGAATTCAACTATCAGAGACCGAGCGAGATCAATCAGGAGTTAACGAAGTCCGAATTTACACGGACGGCTCGAAAACCAAAACCGGCACAGGTGCAGGTGTATTCTCAATGGATCTCAACATCAGAGTATCTCTACCGCTAGGGGAACATAGCTCCATATTCCAATGTGAATGTGTAGCAATCCAAGCTGCCACAAAAAATTTCGAACCACAATAGGGTCATCTTGCAATGGATAAAAGGACATAGCGGATCATTGGGTAACGATGCGGCAGACGAACTTGCAAGGAGAGGCTCGGATGTGGACGTGGCCGGCCCCACACCCTTTTTGCCTATCCCATCCGGTCAACTCAGGACCTGGGTACGTCTGCAAACCCAACAAAAACATAATGCCAGATGGGCATCTACAACCGACTGCAGAGAGTCTAGAGAGGCGGTACCTGCACTAACACCGCGACTGACCAGCAGACTTCTCAGACTCCAACGAACAGACTTACGAGTTGTGGTGGGCATGCTCACCGGTCACTGCCCACTCAACAAACATCTGTTTACCATCAACGCGACAGACAGCCCGCTGTGCAGGGGCTGCCTGAACGCGGATGAAACGGCAACCCACGTAATCCTGGAATGCGAGGGCGTTGCTAACCAACGGGCACAAAACCTTGGAATTCCAAGGTCGCTCCAAGAAGCCTGTGAACGTCCCAGGAGACTTCTGAGCTTCTGGAAGGAGCTGGGTTGGCTCATATAGCCAACCGTCCCACCTCACGCATAACGGACCACCTACGCCTACGAGTCCAAATGCGAAAAAGGGAGCCCCTAACAATACAATACAATACGATATACATATTGGCTATTCACATAATTATTTCATTCCAAAAGTTGGTAATTAAGTTGCTAATATTACCTCTTTTTTTATAATACTGTTTCTGCTATTACGGTCTATTCAGGTCCTTTATTGATGGAGGGGCTGTGTGTTTGGACACAAGCCCATTGGCACTACACACATGCATTCATAATTTTATAATGTAACTGGAGCTGGCATGAGTCCTTGTTGTTGTATTGTACTCTGAATGCACCCAAGAAGCAAAATATAGCAAGTAACCCTCGGGTATCTAAAACAAAAAAAGGTTTATTTGGATATTAATCATAACGTATTATTATTATTATTTTTGTTTTAAACTTTCGTTTTCTCAGGTTTATTTATACCTGGTATTATAGAATCTCACGGGTGTTAGCCAAGGCGAAATTCTAAGTACCTGTTTGTAAAGGCGAATTATTTTGTATTGCAGTAAAATTATTATTATCTAAGTCTAATTGGTCGCGGGATTATTTGGTCGCGGGATTATTTCCTTACCGTGACCCCGGAACAGAAAGGGCTATTGAAGGACACCGTGGATTTTAGTCAGTAGAAGTCTGACAGTCCCTCCCGCCCTGCCCGGGGTTGGAGGACTCATTTGATGATTTTACCACGCTAAAAAAAAAAAAAAAAAAAGTCTAATTGCAAAAATTTTCTAACTATTCGGCAAGTATTTAATATGGCGGCTTTTTGTAATGTTAAATATTATGTGTATTTAGATAGCTTAAGTACATTAAAACTATTGAATAATTGTTTTGGAATAACACCTGTTGTTGATATGACTATTGAGACTATGGTGACTCGATTCATTTTCCAAACTCGGGTTATTTCTTCTTGTAATTCTGTGTATTTTCTAATTTTCTCTGATATTGTTTTTTGGATATTATTAGTGTTAGGCACGGCGATATCATCTATTAAATATGTGTGTTTATTTTCTTTGTCAACAAGTGTTATGTCCGGTCTGTTGTTGTAAATGGTGTGATCAGTAATTATGGCTCTGTCATAATATATTTTATAAAATTGATTTTCCAAAGTAGCTTTAGGTGAGTATTTGTAATATGGTGTGTATGGGTCCTTCATGAGATTATATTTAATTGCAAGTTTTTGGTGTATAATGTTAACTAATTGGTTATGTCTGTGGGTGTAGTCGTTTTGTGTAAGTGTGCTACAAGCTCCTGTTATGTGCTGTATTGTTTCAGGTTTACTATGACATTTTCTGCATAAATCATTCCTTACTGTACTATCTCTTATAATGTATTTACGGAAATTTTTAGTATTAATGACTTGGTCTTGAATGGCTTACATAAACCCTTCTGTTTCTGGAAATAGCTCGCTTAGTTCCAGCCACTTGTTGGAAGCCTCTTTATCAATGTGTGTTTGATGTAGATCGTTGGGATGTCTTCCATGAAGTTCTTTCTGACTCCACTTTCTATGGATCTCTTCTATATGCCTCGATTTATCTATTGTGTCAGTATTGCTATCCTCGCTAAGATTTAATGGTGTGTATTGTTTATCTATTTCTGTAATTGTTTTGTGTAACTGACTATCGTTTTTCTTTCGATTGAAAAATTGTTTAAGGTTTATGACTTGTATTTTATGAAGAAGTGATATTTCAATTAATCCCCTGCCACCTTCTTTTCTGGACAAAATAACTCTCTCTATTGCTGATTTGGGATGATGATACCTATGTTGTGTTAGTGTGGTTCTTGTTTTGACTTCAAGGGTGTGTAGTTTCTGTGTTAGACCAATTAATGACACCGAAAGAATACGTGAGTATGGGTATTGCGTGTATTAATAGATTTGAATAAATTTTTACTTGATAGGTGCATTTTGCATAATGAATGTATCCTACTATAATATTCTCTTTTTAGTTTATCTTTAATAGTTCTGTGTTCTAATAGTCTTGCTTGGTTATATCCTAAATATTTGTAAAGTTCTTCATCTTTCATCGCTTCAATGACTTCATTTGTGTCTGTTGAGTAATTCCCTTCTATAATCTTGCCTTTTTCTATATTTAATTTTCGGCATTTGTCTAGTCCAAAATCCATTCTTATATCTTTCGAAAATGTTGATGTTATGTTCAATAAACTGTGTAAATCTGAGTTTTTATTAGCATATAACTTTAAATCATCCATATATAGCAGATGTGTTATTTGGTGCAATACTGATCTACCTTCTTTAATATCAAAACCTAATCTAGAGTGAATTAATGCTCGCGAGAGTGGATTCAGAGCTAGACAAAACCATAGAGGACTTAATGAAGTCCCCTTGAAAAATACCTTTTTTAATTGCTATGTCTTCTACAGATACGCTTGTTGTTTTGGTTTGTAATTTAAGTGTAGTTCTCCAGGACTTCATAGTCTTTTTGAGAAAATTTATAATAATTGGGTTGATTTTATGGATATTTAATACTTAAATTAACCATGAGTGTGGAACGCTGTCAAATGCTTTTTTATAATCTATGTATGCTATGTATAAGTTTTTCCTAGTCCTTTGTACATATTTTAAAATAGTGGAATCTATAATTAATTGTTATTTACAGCCCATATGCCCACGTCTACATCCTTTTTGTTCTTCAGTTAAGATATTGTATTGCTCAGTGTGTTTGATAATTTTATTTGTGATACAAGACGTTATTATTTTATATAAGGTTGGTAAGCATGTGATTTGTCTATATTGTGACGGATCCTGGGTTCTACTTGATTTGGGGATCATGTATGTAACTCCTTTAGTTAGGAAATCTGGTATGCTTTGGTTGCCTTTCAAAATATCATTAATTTGTTCTGGTAACGTACTGTGAAGTGAATGAAGTCGTTTAATCCAAAAATTGTGTATACCGTCTATTCCTGCCGCTTTCCAATTATGTGTTTTATTTATGATTGTGTTTATTTCACGTGTATCTATATCATCGAACGGCATTTCATCTATAGTTTCGGACCTATCAATTTCTTCCTGTATCCATCCCGCTTCTTTATTGTGATCAGTGCTATCAGACCAAATTCCTTGCCAGAATTCTTTTAAGGACTCTTGAGACGGAGCGTTAATGGTTGTGGTATCGCTACCTTTAAGTTTTCTATAATATTGTTTTTCGCTTGTTTTAAATAATCTATTGTTATCCTTTCTTTCTTTAGCTTTTTTGTATCTTTTTAGTCTATGGCTTTTTACTAATAGTTTTTGTTTTAACGTGTCTAAGTGATCTTCTATTGTTTTGTTAATATTTCCATGCGAGCTGTGTCGTTTATTATTTTTAATTATTTGTCTTACTTTTTGTTCCAGTTTTCTTGATGAGTTACCGTTTTTATATTGTGTTAATCTATTGATGTCTTTCCTTAGTTGCTCTATATCTGATTCTAATCTTTGTTTCCATGGTGGGTCTATTTTAGTTCTATTATCTCTATTATTACTAGTTCTATCTTAATATATTTTTAATTTAAAGTGAGCTGCGACTGTGATAGCTACGGAGTATATTAATGAATGTGTATCGCTTAAGTTTTCTAGTGTTGATATTTTGGGGGGTATAATCTTTTGATTGAATATATTAATGATATTTGATAATTGACGAGATGATCTTAATTTTGGCAATAGTGGTCTGCTTGCAGGGTTCATTCCGTTGTATTTTAACATGTTTGTTTCTAGTTCGTTACTTAATGTGTCAAATAAAGAAGGGTCAAACTGAACATTATTTTGTATTTGCATAAATTCGGAATTATCTGAAATAGGTTCGTTGCTGTGTTGTGTGTTTATTATAGATTCTGTAGTAAAATATTCAGTGCCTGATATTGTGTCGGATCTAGTTCTAGTTCTTTTGTAGTGTTAATGTGTGCTCTGCTATTTCGTACTTAATTCTATTTAAAATGTCATCTCATAAAAGTTTATTTCTTATAATGACTCGTCTTTGATCTGCAACTCTCTGTTCTGTAACATTAATATCTGGATATTGCAATTTGAATTGTTCATGTAATCGTGTGCAGTACATAGTTTTGTCCTCTTCAAGTTTAGTAATGTGATAGTAAGTGCGCATGATGAATATGTTCATATCTTCAGTCCATTTCATGCGCTCTCTGGGTTTTCCCGCTTTGGTGGTCGCAGGCTGAGTAGCTGACGCCGCCTGCGAAACATCCAAGACGGGGGATGTAACTGCTCTACTGTCAATGTCTAGTCTGTCTGTCAGTTCGGCTGTAGTATTTTTATCGGGGAGAACCCGCCTGCTCAGTCCCCCACCGCCGATGGATCGTATGCTGAGACACCCAGCATCGGCCCCAGGTGTGCCCCGACGATTGCCCTCGGGTAGCGGTCCTATACGTACTTTCTTTGACCTAGTCTCCATGTTAAATGGGTTTCCAGAGCCACGTTAGCCACGCCAGTAATATTTCAGTCGTGTGTCCGCCCCCACGTGATTAGATGTTCAATCAGGACGTGTGGTTGTTTTAGGGGGCTTATATTATTATTATTATTATTATATCATCACCTTTACAGATCTGTCCAAAGAAATGTTATAAGTGTGAAATGTACGTAGATATGAATCTATTACATTTATTGTTACATTTCAAAACATTGATTGTGTTAGTTCTTTTCCTTTCCGCAACAATGTTGTCTTGAATCATAATAAAAAGAAACCTCTGCATTTGTGCTTGCTCTGTATGAATAAAAAAAAATGCTTACCTGTCTTAGAACAACAAATTGTTTCAGCAATAACAATCATTGCCCTTCCGCTCCTTTGAAATAGAGTGAGTGCGCCTCACAAAACAATGATGTCCTACGCCCAACAGACACAAACATTGCTATCATGGCGATGCTGGTCTGGTATCAGTTCATGATCTCCTTGTGTACGAACATTTAGTTTAATGTTAGTTATTTAACATTTTGATGCCAAAGCATTGTGGGCACATTATTTCATTTACATAAACCTAAAACAAACAAAAAATGGTTAAGTATGTAGTGTTAGACGACCCACTGACCTGTTTATCGATATTTAAATATGAATAAGACACAGGGGAAGAAAACATAACACAGAAAAAATATTTGAACAAAAACAAGTATATTTCGTATTTGACAATTCTATTACTAATGTTATAAAATCATCATATTCTCCTATATCAATTTGTGCGTCTACAGAGCCTTTAAAACTAGGTCTGTCTCTGTACGCGACGGCAAAAGTTTGAGCTATTGAATCAAAGGCACATGTATTAGTTATCACAAGCATATTCTCTGTCAACTTGGTATTTGCAATGTTGCCGTTTTGTAAAATATATAAGGGTTTTGGTTTTAAACTTCTTTGAGTGGATATTGCTAAGCCCCTCCAATTTTCTATTTCAATAGGGTGTTCCCTAAAAACTGACTGTATTTCAAAATTATCGTCGCCCTTCAGAGGGTTCAATTTTTAGGTTTATTAATTTTGAGGTTTATTAATTGGCCCACGTTTTGTTTGGCGATTTACTCGTTTGCCTGAATCCATTCTTTCTTGTTTCGAAACGTGGCATGAATTTAGTTTCACTGCACCGTTAATAAAGCCATACCTAGTGCTGTACAAGAAATTCATCTATTCGCACGCGTTGGTTTTTCGTATCAAAATATATTCTTTTTAAATCTTTAAAATGATTTTCTACATTAGAACTTGATGAATAATCTTTAGCAACTTTGAAATACAGTAGAGCGTCGATTATCCGAACGTCGGTTAACCGAACGACCGCTTATCCGAACTGCTAGCTCTCACTATGCGCTTACAATCTTCTTTCATAATGTGCACAGCAAAGTAGTGCAACTCACTTCTTGGGTCGTAAAAAAAGTAATAGTGAACAGGGTTCTTCTGGGTAAGCTCGGTTCATTGTAGGCTTTTTCTCTGTCCCCTTTAACCTGGACTAGAGTCAAGAGCAAACCCATCTCAAACAAAAAACATATGGTAGTTCGATTATCCGAAAAAACCGCTTTTCCGAACACCCATGTCCCCAATTAGTTCGGATAATCGACGCTCTACTGTACCTAGTTTTTCATTACACAACCCCACAGTGGCAATTTTTCAAAAGTCGTTTTAATGTAATGGTAAACTCTGGTAAAAAGTATTCCTTTTTTGTATACATATGTTGGTTCAACCAATTGTAAGAAAAGTTGTTCTGTTTGTATAAAATCTTCATAAAATTTTATAAAGATTTTATACAAACTGAACAACTTTACTTAAAATAAACTTTACGTAAAGGAATATTAATATCTTGGTCATTTTGGTTATTATCTATATCTACTTCTGTTTCTATTTCAATTTCAGTATGAGCTTCGTTATTTCCATGACTTAAAATTTTAAGCTTTAAGTTTTCTCATGCTTTATCACATTAAGACTGAAAAAAATTTAAATCTGCATACTTGAATTCATGGAGAGATAATGTTATTATGTCCTTTATTATTGCTTTGACTGCTTCGTAGGAACTAAGCTGCTGCAAAAGTCTTAAGCAGTTGATGTAAAAAAAATTACATTTTTCGGATGTTTTGTCGAAACAGCTTTGTTTATATATTTTTTTAATGAAATGAGATTTGTCCATACGAATGTAGCAACAAGGTATTTCAATGCTTTTACCTTCAAGCACATCAAAACATTGGGTTATGTAGTCACTAAACTCGGTTTTTAAAAAAGCTTTTGTTAATGCTCCTAATAATGCAGAACTATCGTCGCTAATTATTTCAGTTGGTATATCCTTTCCGCTTATCCAAGTAGTTAGCCATGTGGCTATAGTCTCCATTGTGTGGGATTCTGAGGCTATGTAGCATATTGGTACACTTGGATTCAACGTGTAGGCAACAATTGCATACAAAAATAAATGTTTAGCGGTTCTATGTTTAAAAAATACATTTGCAGCTGGAGGCGCTATTGGTTGAAATAAGGAGCCAGTAGCATCAATTGATAGTATTCTGGGCATGTTTTTTAAACATTCGTTGTAAAATTGATTTTGTTCGTTCGTCCAAAAATACATACCTATATGAAAAAGGGAACCAGGCTAATTTTACGGATAAATGTGTCGTATGGAATGCAAAATGGAATGTGCCATAGAATACAGAGACAGTATTGTATTTTTGTCAAACTGAAGCGCTGTTCTGGCTTGGTGACGCATTTGTCTGAGAGAAGATAAGTTGGGCAATGTGTTTGGTTGTTTCGGATTACCTATAGTTATAACGTCATTTGCCATTCTATGTTGTACCTTTAAAGCTTTTTCGTACTTTAATTTTTCTTTAAATTGCACGACTCTGTCTGAAGTCAATTTGTTTTAATCAGAGAATAGTGAGGGAAGGTTTTATTATATGTAGTTGGGTTTCTAAAGTAACTATTACATCATTCTTAGATGGTGGGGAAATACTCAATGAGAGTAGAGCATTGCATTGGGTACACCTGCCAGTACATTTTATGTTATTTACATTAGAGTCAATACCTGGGCATATAACTATTTTTAAAAGCAAAAGTACAATCTAGATCTGTTTTATAAAATATTTGGTCTTGTAAGTCGTTTGTCCATTCATTCGGTAAGAGTCTGTAAATTGAGTTTTGTGGTACAATATTTAAATATTCTGAAAGGCTCATTCGGAATGTATTGTAATTAGTGATGGGCGGAGGATAAATACTCAAAAGATAAATACTCGAGTATTTATCCGAAACGGATAAATACTCGTTTTTTCTCGTTTTTATCGGATATTTACTCAAAATGATGGATATTTATATTTTTTGCGAATAAAATTTTTATTTTTACAAATTCAATGACAAGTATTGTTACTTGGGCTTTCCAAAAATGATATTATTGTATTATTAGGTCTCAGAAGTCTCTCCAGTCAAGGAGAAGCAATTTGTTTCTCACTGCAGCTTAACTCGACCTCATTTTATTTTATTTTATTTTATTCTTTTTAAGAAGGCTTACAGACTAATAACAGAATAATAGGTAACAAATATTTATAATTAAGTTGCTAATAACAAGCCTCCACAGATATATAAAAACAAAAAACGATTAACTAGTGCCTAAAGGATAAAGTTCCGGTTTTTTTTTTATATTAAATTTTACTTTTGTGTGTTTGAGCACCACCAGCCAGTGCTTCATTCGCAAAAAATGATTTGGCCAAAAGTTTTCTTGCTACGCTCGTCTTAGTGCAAAATAGGTCAATGTCATGCTCGTGAGATAATTCATTAAAGCAGCGAGCGCTTCTCATAAGATAAGCATTACGTCTATAATTAGTGGAGGCAGAAGGCACACTCAGAAGAGGCCTCCGACGCAAGCCAATAAGGTTAGTGCGAAATGTCAGTTTAGAAACGAGCTCAGAGCAGTCAATCGAGCCATTTGCTATGTTAATCAAAAAACATATATCATTAATGAGCCGCCTGTAATCAAGTGGTAGAAAATGGTACTTCTTGCAACGGTGCTCGTAATCAATAGATACTTGGTGCGCTTTGTAATCAAGATATCTTAGAAACTTTTTCTGGATACCCTCAATACGCAACTTGTAGGTCTCATATTGAGGGTTCCAGACTTGAGATGCATACTCCAAATGACTGCGTACGAACGAGCAATATAAAACCTTGATTGGCTTTAGAGAACGGAAACAGGCTGAGGCTCTAATTACAAATCCTAATGCTTTCGCAGCTTTTTTTACAATACTCTCGATGTGTTGATCAAATAGTAATTTGCTATCTTGTATAATGCCCAAATCCCTGATATTATTAACTTTACATAAGGTGTGTTGGTTGAGAGTATAGGTTGAATTCAAAGTAGACTTCTGACGCGTGAAGGTCATATGGAAGCATTTAGATACATTTAGCTGAAGCAGATTACGTGCACAATATTCCTCAAATCTATTAAGATCAGCTTGCAATTGGTGAGTATCGGAGATGCCACGTATAATTTTATGAACCTTCATGTCGTCAGCGTATAGTAAGACGTAAGAATGTTTGAAGCAGTTTATTACGTCAGCAATAAACAAAGTGAAAAGTAGAGTCCCCAACACCGAGCCCTGCGGCACACCTGAGGGGACCGAGGTCCATCCCGAAGTGTACCCCTGGAGAACCACAGCCTGACTAAGATTCTCGATATAAGACGAAAACCATCTATACAGGTCACCGCGTATTCCAGCTTTAAGCAACTTTTCCAGAGGCAGCCGATGGTCTATACGGTCGAAGCACTTGCTGTAGTCGGTGTAGATGACGTCCACCTGCGCGCGCTGTTCCATGCCCCCCGATATAAACTCATGCGATAACACCAAGTTATATGCAGTTATATGCAGTTTATCTTGTTTACGTATCTTGGATCTGTAGATATCCTGTTTGGCTTCTGCCAAATGTGCATGTGAGTGATTTGACTGACTGACGAGGCCCCCATGGTGGGCCAAACGCCTGGCGGGGTTGCGAGACTGTCTAAACAGGTAACAGTGACCTTGAAACGTAAATGGCTATTGAAGAAACACCGTGAATTTTAGTCAGTACAAGTCTGGACGACTCATTTGACAGTTTATCCTCGTTAAAAAAAAAGGGCTTTGGCTGAGGAAGCAATCGCTCGGGGTGAGGACATCTTGGCAGTGTCTCTCGTCATGACGAACGTCTTCCAGACTTTGCCCTAGAGTTAAATTAAGGAAGCGCTCCGCTATTATGAAGTTTCCAATTCAAACCATCTACGGTGCACCGTCGCATTTGGAACCTGGCACACTGTTTCTGCTGGACCGAGCGCTACGTGGTACAATCCTCCATGGTATCGACGTTGTCTGCTACGCCGATGACATGTTTGACTGTAAAATAAATATATTTTCATTCTTCTTAACGAAGTGGGGAGGACGTACCGTGACTAGTCACTACTGATAACTGCCTGCAGGGCAGGGGTTGAATAGGTCCTGCCACAGACACGGCAATTAGGCCTTGAGATGACGTCAACAAGGCCGAAGCCCTAAGCCCCCCCATGTTTTTTAATAGGTAAACCGTTTAATATGAAAAAATAGATCAAATCTCGGAGTAAGACCCGGTGTCGAATACGGTTAGACTCAGTAAGACTTGTTTAGACTCAGTCATACTCGGGCAGATTCGGTCAGACTTAGTAAGACTCGGTAAGATTCTAAGATTCGGTAAGAATCGGTTAGACTCAGTCAGATTCGGAATCAGATTCGGTCAGCCTTGGTAGGACTCAGTAAGACTCGGAATCATACTCACTAAGACTCCGTAAGACTCGATAAGACACGGTCGGACTTGGTAAGACTCGGTCAGACTCGGTAAGACTCAGTAAGAATCGGTCAGACTTAGTCAGGATCGGAGTCAGATTTGGTAAAACTCGATCAGACTCGGAATCATACTCGTTAAGACTCCGTAAGACTCGGTCAGACTCAGTAAGAATCGGTCAGAGTCAGTCAGACTCGTTCAGACTCGAAATCATACTCGCTACGACTCCGTAAGACTCGGTAAGACTCTATAAGACTCAGTCAGACTTGTTCGAACTCGGAGTAATGCTCGTTAAGACTCCCGTAAGACTCGTTCAGACTCAGTAAGAATCGGTCAGAGTCAGTCAGACTCGTTCAGACTCGAAATCATACCCGCTAAGACTCGGTAAGAATCGGTCGGACTCAGTCACACTCGGTCAGACTCGAAATCATACTCGCTACGACTCCGTCAGACTCGGTAAGACTCGGTCAGACTTGTTCGAACTCGGAGTCATGCTCGTTAAGACTCCGTAAGACTAGGTCAGACTCAGTAAGACGGTCTGAGTCAGTCATCTCGACTCGTTCAGACTCGAAATCATACTCGCTAAGACTCAGTAAGAATCAGTCGGACTCAGTCACAGTCGGACAGACTCGAAATCAGTATGATTCCGAGTCGCTAAGACTCCGTAAGACTCGGTAAGACTTTATAAGACACGGTCAAACTTGTTCGAACTCGAAGTCATGCTCGTTAAGACTCCGTAAGACTCGGTAAGATTCAGTCATACTCGGTATTAGGTTCGGTCAGACTCAGACTCGGAGTCAGACTCCATCAGAATCGGAGTCAGTCTGACGGTGACACTCAGTTAGACTCGGTTAGATTTGATCAGACAAATGTGCGGTCGTGTGTCCGCGTCCGTCCTACTTCATAATTAATTAGAAACTGAAAATTATGTTTTATTTAAGTTTTGATTGAAAAATTGAAAAAAAGAAAACAACGAATTATGAAAAAACGTGAATATTTCCTCCTTTTTTCAACGCTTATAGTAATTGTAATTATTAAAGTGATTAAAAAAGTACGTTACAAATCTATATTTACAGATTTTGATGTATTTCAATCATTTTTCTTGTAAAATAACAAAATTTACAATGAACAATGTAACTTACACTGTAAGTAGTATTTATCCACTGTTTTGGATAAAAACTCGAGTAAAAATGGAAATTTATTGAGTATTTATCCATTTTGAGTATTTATCCGGATAAAAACCCATCACTAATTGTAATATAAATCGTTGTCTTCGTTTTCTTTACACAATTTTAAATCACTGCTATCAGAATAAAAAAATAGTTTTATGTCTTTTTATACAAACTTGTATGGCTTTAACGGACATATTATAATTAAATTGTTCACGCAGTTCCTGCTGTAAAGAAACATAAACATTATCACTAGTAGGAGGAATTGATACTTGGAATACGTCTCTATGGCATCGTTCACACCAAACGTATTGTCTGCCGCCGACTGTGAGTGTGCTCTTTGTCTGGTTAGTCGGTCTGCGTATAGTCGGTCGGTTCGGGGTGGACAAGAAGTTAAATATATATTGAAAAGCGATAAACTGCGTAACGCGTGCTCATAGTCAGCGGCGGACAATACGTTTGGTGTGAACGATGCCTATAATTTACAAATCACATTTTTCAACTGTTCTTTTGGTATTGCACTCCTTCGACCCGCCATTTTATTGCTAAATTGTATATACAAATTGTTTTTATACGAAGACTTGATACCTCGATTAGCCCTGACTTCGGCCACATAATACGAGTACATTTAATACCTAGGTAGGTACTACGTTTCGGCCAAGTCTGAAAAGTAACAACATTGAAGCAAATTTAGGATCGGTTTCACTTCACGCTAATTATTTTATGCACATTATACTGTCACAATCTTATTTATGTTATTCAAAGAGATCTAAATGAACCTATAGAGCGGGCATTGGGAAAATTGTCATACAAAATTGTTGATGCCGTGCGTCAGTAGCGCTATCTAAGCGTTGCATAGCAACGCGACTACTAGACTGAGGGACTTTTTACCTATTGGTAAAAAGTTTTGGATCACAAATTTCTTCGTGATGTGCCGTCTATTGCTCGTATATAGTTTAATGTCTTTGATGTTATTACAGGAAAAATTAATCACAGATTCACTCAAATCTGTGTGGCTCTTTCCTCAAAAGACCATCTCAGACACCCGCATGGTCCTCGTATGACCTGAACAAAACAATGTCTGGACTTTAAAAGAGACTGTGACCTCTGAGTTTGTTTCGGCTGTTTCTTCTCAGAATAGTCAGGTACGAAACACCGGCCCCATCCAGCTTTAAAAATATTGGTTGTGAGTTGTGACGTGTAATTGTTTTTTATAACCAACTTACAAAATAAATATCATTTATCATTTATCACAGTCATACCATAAACCAATTCTTGAATTTAGCTGAAACAAAGCAGCCAGTTGTCAACGGCACGTTTTTTGTAAAATAACTTTCTGAAGTCTAACTTCGGCTTGGTCTGAAAATAACAAAATTAAAACAAAGTTATGAACGGTTCCAGCTACCTAATGATTTTTTGTCAATATTATCCTCGCTTAGTTATACATTTTGTAATAGTAAATGTACCTATATCACATACCTTTAAGAACGGAGTCCTGAAACCCAGCAATAAGCAATACAAAGTTCAAAAAATACATCAGACACTGTGTCAGACGCGTTTTAAAGTTACAATTTTCCCGCGTCTAGAACGCGGGAAATATATTTCGTCAGGAACTAAAAGAAGCTATGGTTTTCCTTTTTTTTTGCGCTTTGCTTTCGCCAGGTTGAAGGAGGAGCAAAGGTGTAAAGTCGCTAAACAGCCTAATAATATGAAAAAATTTGAATTTTTTTTGAATTTAGAACACAACTACAAGTTAATATCTATTATAAATAATAATGTTTATCTATGGTATTCCATTTATGAATTAATAATATTCAGGTAATTTTTTTGTCGTAAAAACGCGTAGATCAATGCCGAAATTAAAAAAAAAACTATCACCGCTAGTCGGAGGTGACTGTTTTTGTTTTTAAAATGCACGGAACAAAAATTTGGATTTAGTGTAGAGAGACTGATCTGTATATTTTCGCACACGTAGTAGGTAATAGTACAGGATCCGTATATAGAACGACCTTCACCGATCGAGTAACCGGACGAAATGTGTTTTTTATGAATTAAAATATGTTGAAGAATGTGACGGTGATGGGTTGCCTCATAAAATCCTGTCAAGGATATTTTTAATTAATTTTATAAAAGGTCATTTTTTTCAATACCTTCACCGATAGAGTAACCAAAGAAAATTAACACCAATTGAAAGTCCGAAGTCTATAGAATATGCTAACGTAGGGTTGCCTACCTTTTTCTTGTCAAGGATATAGGGTTGCCTAATTTGAACAGGTGATAAAAAAATGCTACCTTCACCGATCGAGTAACCAAATAAATTATATATCAAAATAAAGACATTTTTTTTACGAATACGATGGTATACGGTTGCCTATGAAAAACTTGTCAGAAATTAGGGTTGCCAAGCGTTGAAGTTTGAAAATTTTAGACGGTTGGAAGCACATGAGTAGATAAACGGACTAAGCTTCTTAAGAACGAGCAAAATTGTTACCTATTTTGGTAGGGTTGTCACAATAGGGTAGACAAATTAAACAAAAAAATATTAAATAGCTTTATTATTCAGTATGATAGAATCGAATCAAATAATTTAATTCAACTAAGCCAATTACAGGCAATTTTGAATTGTCAAAAGACATTTTTAAAGATGTTTGGTCACCAATATATTAGAGACCAAACACCTACCTTCAAGAGGGCGCGCGTTGTCAAATAGACCGCGCTTCTTACATTTTCGTTCATATTATCATTACTACTCATCACATGTATTTCTCATTTATAGTAGCCTCTAGCTATGTCATTGGGAGTAAAATAAAGAATATTCCGTCACTCGGGATGCTCTCTCCACTCCATAGATTGCAATTGTTTTAGCCCCGGCGCAGTCGTCCAAAAGACTACACGCGCCTGTCGTCGAAAAGGTTACGCGCGACGTTCAACGCGACATGCGCTCGTTACGCGGTCGTAGTGGTTCTTCTTAATCTTATCGAAATAGGCTTGTGTATTTGTTGTATTTTTCCCACGTTTTTATACACTTACTTTTCTTGTTTGTTTATTTGTTTGTCGTTCCGGTTGAACTTTTGCAACTCAATTTTGAGGCACTTCCCGATAAGCTAGCAGGCTGAAATTTTGCACACGCTCTGAGTTTTGATGACAATACAAAGAATGACTAGCTAAAGAACGTCATAACAAATCCAATATGGCGGCCTCCCCAAGATGGCGGATGGCCTGTTTGAAATGCACCCCCATGTTATGGGTATCAAATGAAAGGGTTTGCCGTCAGAAATACGAAAAAAAATAGTCACGTGACTTAAATCCAATATGGCGGACGTCCAAGATGGCGGACAGGCTATTTGAAATGCACCCCCAAGATATTGGTATCAAATGAAAGGGTTTGCTGTCAGGAATATGAAAAATAAAGTATTCAAAATTAAGTAATATATAAAAAAATAGATTTGAAAAAACGTGGGGGCGTATCTTTGCTAGTTACACCCACGATCTATACACGTCATGTGAATATATCCCATAAATAATCCCTTAAATGATATACGCCCCCACGTTTTGAGTGGCCCCTCTCTCAGCCCCGTAGGGTTTTTTTTCTTATTTTTAGGAAATTTAAAAACGTCAGGTATGACATCAAATAATGTTGTTTAAAAAGGAAGAAGTTTTGGATTACGTAACAAACCTAATGTATTTAAGGATAAGATAAGAAGATAACACATAAAAAAATCGGAAGAGCAATTTTTCACTGGAAGTTAGAGCGCGTTATGTAAAAAGTTGATTTGGAGTGACACTGAAATCGAAAATATGTTGGATGTTTATATCCAACACACGACACGACAAGCACTTGGCCGTTTTATTTTTGCTAAGACCGAGACCTTCGTAGCCTTTATTTTCTTATAAAATTTATCCTTACAGCTATGTATTGTTACGTCGATCGAATTGCGAGACCTATCTATAATCTTCTCGAAAG
The DNA here is from genome assembly GCA_954870645.1 of Agrotis clavis. NCBI lineage: Eukaryota > Metazoa > Arthropoda > Insecta > Lepidoptera > Noctuidae > Agrotis > Agrotis clavis. The sequence goes on along the minus strand of OX940928.1, from coordinate 19,688,967 downwards.
TTCCACAAGGTTCTCGACAATTCTACTAAAGATCGGTCAGGAAATTTCTAGAAAATTCTACCCTGTTCTAGACGTTTCGAGATGGTTCTGGAATGTTCCAGAAGGTATGGGACTATGTCGAAGTCTATGGATGTTTCCAGAACATTCGACCACCTTCTAGAAACATCTAGTGGGTCCGGCCGGGGTATAAAAAGGGCGTCGATCACCAACCTGACTCAGTCTGGTTTTGACTACGATCGAGGCGACTCGAAGTGAACAAGCGATCTCTAAGTGACTTTTACGTGTGATTAAGAGTGTGTATAAGTGTTTAAGTGTTGAGTAGTGTTAAGTGTTTATTTTAGTTTGTGATTCGTGTGTGATTAAAGTTTATTTGGTTTTAATTGGTGTTAATTAATTTATCCCAATACCCAGCTCGTAACATTTGGTGTCAGAAGTGAGGGATAAAATGCCGATTTTACCAAAGGACGACACGGACGGTATTCGTACCAGGAGTCAGCGCCAGCAAGACATGGACCAGAGGCGGTTTGGAGGTTCCCCGATACAGACGCCGGGTGGTGCTCAGCCTACGACGGAACCAGCCGCTGGTCCATCTGCAGTCTCTTCAGCACCAGCGGGTCCAGACCTGTCTGCGCTTATGGCGCTTCTGCAGGAGCAAGCCCGCCGCCAGGAAGAGCAAGCCCGCCGCCAGGAGGAGCAAGCCCGCCGCCAGGAGGAGCAAGCCCGCCGCCAGGAGGAGCAGGCTCGACGCCTGGAAGAGCAGCTACAAAAGGACAAGGAGGAGCAAGCCCACCGCCAGGAGGAGCAAGCCCGCCGCCAGGAGGAACAGTCTCGCCGCCTGGAAGAACAGCTACAAAAGGATAAGGAGGAGCAGGCCCGCCGCCAAGAAGAGCAGATGTTCCTGATAAAAGACTTGCACTCGACATTTGGCAAGGAGCTCAAAGTGGTTAAAGAGCAAGTCAATCAGCACGAGAACCGCATCTCTGAAGCTGAGGTCCAAATTGCCGGGGTGAAAAAGGCTTTGGGTGAACTTCGGTCTGGAGACGGGGTTGTGTGTCCAGTGATTGCTGCACCTTCGGCACGAGGGTTTAAGGTGCCACCATTCGACGGAACATCTTCATGGTCGGCATACAGGATGCAGTTTGAGGCCGTTATGAAGGCGAATGGGTGGACGAAAGAGCAAGCAATGACCGCGCTCACCTTAGGCCTACGAGACCAGGCCCTGACCGTACTTGAGGCTCTTGGCAAGGATGTGACTTACGATCAGCTGCTGGAAGCGTTGGAATCCAGGTACGGCGACGCGCACTTGGAGCACGTATTTCGCGCTAAGCTAAAGGATCGTGTTCAACGTAGTGCTGAGGGCCTACAGCAGTGGGCCCTGGAAATTGAAAAGATGGTCCGAAAGGCATACCAGTCTGCTCCTGCCCTGATCAATGGTAATCTCGTACAGGCATTCGTCGACGGAATACGTGACTTGGAAGTCAGAGCCGCCGTAAGACTTGGGCATCACGAAACATTAAAGGACGCCTTGGCTCATGCGTTGGAAGTAGAAGCAGTGAGGCAAGATCATCGCACGCATCGCGTCAGAGAAGTTGTGGAATCACCTGTACGCGACCGACCACAAGGGTACAGTCCCAGGTGCTATACTTGTGGGGAAAAAGGTCATCTTCGGTCCAGCTGTCCCAAGCGAAATACACCAAGGGAAGATCAATCCCAGCAGGGAAGAGGGACCGATAAGACTTCCCAGCAACAGCAGGGAAACGAGTAAACGCCAGGACTGAGGGGCGGGTGCTGGCTGGTATGGAAAGAGCCCCGAGGATCTCGATCTCACAGGCCCATGACGGAAACAGCCTGATCATCACAGGTGAAGTCAACGGAAAACCATGCAAATTGACACTCGATACAGGAGCTTCTCACACGGTCGTCAATTCAAACCTAGCAAGTCGGTTCCTTGGGGACTTCTTCAAAAACCACGACCGCATACAATTACTGACAGCTACCGGTCAGCACATAACCGTCCGAGGCAAGAAGGAGGTGAAGTTAAAACTAGGTCATAAAGCATATTGGCATAATGTCATCGTGGCCGACATAGTAGACGATTGCATCTTGGGCTTGGACTTTATGAGGAAATATCGTTGTGAGATCGATGTTGATCGAGGAGTGTTGAAATGTGGTAAAGAAGAGATCTTAATGGAAAGTACACCGTCAGAAAAAGTGCTTCGCTTGAAATTTGACGTGTCAACACTTCTGGAAAACTGCGATCTAACTGGAGTAGAAATGGATAAGGCTAAGAAAACGTTACTCCAGTATGCCGACATGTTCTCTACAGATGATGCTGACATAGGTAGAACAGGACTGGTTCAGCACAAAATTAACACTGGCAATGAGTTACCAATCCGACAACGACCAAGAAGGGTGCCGGTTGCTCGCGAAAAGGAAGTGAAGGAGATGATTGAGCGCATGGTGAAGAACAGTTTTATAGAGCCTTCATCTAGCCCGTGGTGTTCTCCTGTGGTCCTAGTGAAGAAAAAAGACGGCAACACGCGGTTTTGTGTGGATTATCGACGGCTAAACGACGTCACGAAAAAAGACAGTTATCCACTGCCTAGGATCGATGACACATTGGATACGCTGACAGGAATGAGGTGGTTCACAACGTTAGACCTGAAAAGCGGCTACTGGCAAGTGGAAATAGACCCTAAAGACAAGGAGAAAACTGCATTTTCCACAGGAAAGGGCCTATGGCAGTTTAAAGTCATGCCATTTGGATTGTGCAATGCTCCTGCGACATTTGAAAGGTTGATGGAGCAAGTACTTGCTGGATTGATCGGAGACGCATGTCTTGTCTATTTGGATGACATCATCATCGTGGGCCGAACATTTGAAGATCACCTTCAAAACCTAATTAAAGTGCTGTCGAAAATCCGGACGGCAAATCTTAAGTTAAGTCCGGAAAAGTGTTCATTTTTCAGGAGACAAGTGAACTTTTTAGGACACATAGTTTCGGAGGAAGGTGTTCAGACAGACCCGGAGAAAATCGTCGCCGTCAAGAAATGGCCAGTTCCGAAAGACAAGACGGAGGTCAGAGCATTTTTAGGTTTATGCTCCTACTATCGACGGTTTGTCAAGAATTTTGCTGACATTGCAAAACCCCTACACAAACTTACTGAGGAGAAGCAACAATTCTGTTGGGACGAGAACTGTGACATCGCATTCCAGGAATTAAAGAAACGTCTGTGCAATTCACCCATTCTTGACTATCCTGACACTGAAAATGACTTCATAGTTGACACAGACGCAAGTAATACTGGAATTGGTGGCGTGTTGTCTCAACGGAAAGGAAATCAGGAAGTTGTTATAGCGTACTACAGCAAATCTCTATCGAAACCGGAAAGAAATTACTGCGTTACGAGAAGGGAATTACTTGCCGTAGTAAAGACTTTGCAGCACTTCAGTAAGTATCTGCTGGGACGAAAATTCTTATTGCGAACGGACCATGCCGCATTAAAGTGGCTATTGCAATTCAAGAATCCAGAGGGACAGGTGGCGAGATGGATTGAGCTACTACAAGAGTTCGACTTCGTAACTGAACATCGCAGTGGAAGGGCACATGGTAACGCAGATGCACTGTCTAGAAGACCTTGCCCTGAAGACTGTAAGCACTGCAACAGGCAAGAGGCCAAGGAGGTTGTGCCTGTAAGAATGCTAAGAACGGATATCAGTAACGAATGGAAGGAAACCTTACAGCATGCTCAGCAAAATGACGCAGACATTAAACCAATTTTTGACTGGATTAAAGCTGGTGCTCCTAAACCCAAGTGGAGTGATGTAGCTGCGATGAGTTCCATCACTAAGAGTTATTGGGCGCAATGGAAAAGCTTGGTTATCCAGGAAGGAGTCTTGTGCCGTAAATGGGAAAACGCTCGAGGAGACCACTGTCACTTACAAATGGTTGTCCCCAAAGCCAAAGTACCGGATGTGTTGCGGCTCTACCACGACGGATGTTCAGGTGGACATATGGGTGTAAAAAGGACCCTACTGAAAATACGTGAGCGATTTTACTGGATCCATTGTCGTGAAGATGTGGAGGACTGGTGTCGTAAATGTACCAGTTGTGCGGCTGTGAAGGGACCCCAGACACGCAGCAGAGGTGCTTTGCAGATATACAACGTTGGAGCCCCGTGGGAACGGATAGCACTAGACGTGGCAGGACCATTTCCAGAAAGTGAAAACGGTAACAAGTACTTCATGGTTGTCATGGATTACTTCACAAAGTGGCCAGAAGTCTTCGCCATTCCTAACCAGGAAGCTACAACAGTCGCAGATAAATTGGTTCAGGAGGTCTTCTGTCGTTTTGGAGTACCCTTGGAAATACACAGCGACCAAGGAAGGAATTTTGAATCACAAGTATTCCAGGAGACTTGTCGGCTGATGGGTACTCACAAGACTAGAACGACTTCCTACCATCCACAATCTGATGGAATGGTGGAGCGTTTCAACCAAACGTTGGAGAGATATCTGGCAAAGGTTGTGGATAGCAGGCAAAGAGATTGGGATAAGCACATACAGCCATTTCTTCTGTCATACCGTAGTGCAGTTCACGAAAGTACAGCTGTGACACCAGCCTTCGCGAACTTTGGAAGGGAATTACGGTTGCCTGCTGATTTGATCACCGGAACCCCTCCTGATGTTCCACGCAGTGTAACTGATTATGCAAATGACTTGCGTAACAAGTTGAATGATGTGTATGAGCATATCAGACAATCCGGCCAACAAATGTCTGAGAAGATGAAGACCCGATACGACCGGAAGACAAACAATGGAGGTTTCGACGAGGGGTCACTTGTGTGGTTGCATAACCCAGTGCGTAGCAAAGGAAAGTCTCCTAAATTACAAGCAAAATGGGAAGGACCATACCGAGTCGTGACTAGGATTAACGACGTCACCTACCGGATACAAAAGGGTCTACGTGGTGCGCCCAAGATTGTCCATGTTGACCGTTTGGCGCGATACAACGGGACTAACGATGCTCGGGACGAGCATGTCTAAGGAGGGGGCAGTGTTACGTCGATCGAATTGCGAGACCTATCTATAATCTTCTCGAAAGTTCCACAAGGTTCTCGACAATTCTACTAAAGATCGGTCAGGAAATTTCTAGAAAATTCTACCCTGTTCTAGACGTTTCGAGATGGTTCTGGAATGTTCCAGAAGGTATGGGACTATGTCGAAGTCTATGGATGTTTCCAGAACATTCGACCACCTTCTAGAAACATCTAGTGGGTCCGGCCGGGGTATAAAAAGGGCGTCGATCACCAACCTGACTCAGTCTGGTTTTGACTACGATCGAGGCGACTCGAAGTGAACAAGCGATCTCTAAGTGACTTTTACGTGTGATTAAGAGTGTGTATAAGTGTTTAAGTGTTGAGTAGTGTTAAGTGTTTATTTTAGTTTGTGATTCGTGTGTGATTAAAGTTTATTTGGTTTTAATTGGTGTTAATTAATTTATCCCAATACCCAGCTCGTAACAGTATTATACCTTTCTAAATTTGTCCTTACGTCTAGTTTTATATAAAACAAACATATTTTACATACAACAATAAATAAAAAAATCCTAAAACTAAAACTATTAAAGTTTCACAAGAACTAAAGTTTGATTTCACAAAAATTGCAATAACTTAAAAACTACTGGACCGATCTTCATGAAACAACTTGTGGATCTATTTTTGTAAAGAAACACAACCCTTTTAAATACTTTAATTGAAAAACATACATAAACAAAAAAATGAGTTTTCAAGTTACGTAATAATCTAAGTTTTAAACTTTTACAATTTTCCACTAAAAAACTTATCTAATTAGAAAGTAATAAGAACGTAAAAGATAATCTAATAAGAATCTAATATATACACAACACAATCACTGGATTCTGATTAGAAAACACTTGTCTTAAAAATCACCTTATAAATCACACTGTTCAACGGCAAAGGCCCTCCCACTACTTGCACCCCTGGTCGTTGCGTGGGTCTCGTCGCCGACAATCACCTTCTTTCATCATATTATTATGCCAAATTTTTTCGGACCACATATGCCTCGTTGACTGGACTATTGGAATGGGTATCTACGGTACTTTCACAGTTATTATGTCTTGTGACTGGGACTGTAGCACCATAACTATTTTTGTACTAACTTTATTTTAGGTCTTTTGACAATTCAATATTGTCTTGGTTGCATTAAATTATTTGATTTGATTCGATTCTATCATACTAGATAATAAAACTATTTAACATATTTTTAGTTTAATTTGTCTTACCCTATGGCCCATTGTGACAACCCTACCAAAAAATGTAACAATTTTGCTCGTTCATAATAAGCTTAGTCCGTTTATCTACTCATGTGCTTCCAACCGTCTAAAATTTTCAAACTTCAACGCTTGGCAACCCTAATTTCTGACAAGTTTTTCATAGGCAACCGTATACCATCGTATTCGTAAAAAAAATGTCTTTATTTTGATATATAATTTATTTGGTTACTCGATCGGTGAAGGTAGCATTATTTTATCACCTGTTCAAATTAGGCAACCCTATATCCTTGACAAGAAAAAGATAGGCAACCCTACGTTAGCATATTCTATAGACTTCGGACTTTCAATTGGTGTTAATTTTCTTTGGTTACTCTATCGGTGAAGGTATTGAAAAAAAATGACTTTTTATAAAATTAATTAAAAATATCCTTGACAGGATTTTATGAGGCAACCCATCACAGTCACATTCTTCAACATATTTTAATTCATAAAAAACACATTTCGTCCGGTTACTCGATCGGTGAAGGTCGTTCTATATACGTATCTTAGACTATAATAGATTAATAAAAAATGTAAGTGTGTAATGAGCCATTTTTCGAAGAAGTGTTCAAAAAAAACAGTGTTACGGTGCGTATAGACTATGTAACATAACATGTTACCCACCAAAAACATTAAATGTAAAAAATGCCAAGTCTCTCGATGCAGTCTTTCCATCGTAAAAAGTTTTGAGATCTCACAGAAGCCAAGTCCTATTCAAATTATTTTGTAGTTATAAATCAACATTTAGTAATTATATCAATAGTTTTCTTTATATTATAATTATAGTGACTTGGCAATGAGCACAAATTAAAAGCTGCTTGCTGCCTGGAATTATGTGCAAATGTTACTGACGAGACCTGTGATCAGATTATTTGTTATGTGTGAATCATGATGGTCACTACCGACTACATGTTCCAATACAATAATTAAGAATACCTTCCGGGCCATCGCTTTATGAAAGTAAATGATGAATGTTAAGAGAATAAATAAAGTAAATAAAAGAGAATGTTTATGCATACGGTGTGTGTAACTTTCAACTCCTCCAAATATGCCGTTTTATTTGTTTTTACTTGTGCTCATTGCCAAGTCACTATAGTTATAATATAAAGAAAACTATTGATATAATTACTAAATGTTGATTTATAACTACAAAATAATTTGAATAGGACTTGGCTTCTGTGAGATCTCAAAACTTTTTACGATGGAAAGACTGCATCGAGAGACTTAGCATTTTTTACATTTAATGTTTTTGGTGGGATCTCATTTATTTTTTGTAAGTGTATTTCTTTCTTTTTTTTAGGTGTCCTCATAATTTCTTGGACTTCAGCTACTTTTTTGCTTAGGACCTATTCTCTATCTAACAAACTAAATAGAACTAATCTAACTAACAAATAACTAAATAAATATATATCTACTAACTTACAAACTAAATATAACTAAACTAAATAACACGTAAACAACTAGATATATTTATATTAATAAACTATTTTCCTAAATAACTGTTTCAGTAACAATAACAAATCTACTATCTAATCCGGCTAACTTAAGTTCTCTGAATATCGCTACAATATTTTTTTAGTTTCGAAATGGTTGTTCATAGATAGATGACGCTATCAAATGAAAATTATTGAATTATTTTAAAGTACTACTTAGACTGCGCTCTGTAACGAAACCATAGCGCGATTCAGACAGGTACAATGCCATCTATCGAGTTTTAGCTTTATTAATTTAATGAATTATGAACTTTATGTATTAATTTAGATTAATTATAGTCTATGTATTACATTTATATTATTCTTTTCTATTCTATGTATGTATTCATCCAATTGAATACTTAAACAACGAACAAAGTTAACAATGCAGTCAAAATCCATACACAATGTTCTTGCCAAACCGCAAATATAATTTTTTTTTCTATGGTATATTATTTTTTAATGTTTTTATAATTTTTCCTTTATATGTGGCTAATGACCTATCTTGGTGCAAAATTTGAAGTTTCTAAGTCTGCTAGAAGTACCTTAGATTTTTGATGATCTGTCAGTGAGTCAGTCAGTGAGTGACAAAATGGTGTAACTTTGATCGACCGTAACTCCTAAACTATTCATTCAATTGGCATGTAATTTCGAACTTAAGCTTGTTCTAATGCCTTCTAATATTCACCGAAAACCTAAACTCCTAGCTTTGTCCACGTCGAAGATATAGGGGGGGCGAAACAGCCGCGAATCGCTTCGAGAAAAGATGGTACGGCCGTGCCCGTTTTGCTCGAGACTTGGCGGGGCACTGCCGTGCCCCCAGATATAACATTGTTATATAACATTTTTCGTACAATTTTGACGCTGAATGTTATATAACATGTCAAGGTTACATAGAATGGTCATGTTATATTATTATTATATAAGTCTGTACGCACCTTTAGTCACCTACCACATTTTTAACCCATTTAAACAACTGGACCAATTTTAATGATTTTTGTTACATTAATGATTTTTCATCCCACCTATTCGAAAAGGACGACTTGGTTCGCCTTTAAGTGCGCCCAAAACTGGTGTTTTCTATAGGGAACTTTTAGCGGGCAGTAATGAGTTTTTAATCGTCGTTATAAGTGCGCCGCAAAGAACTTTGCCGCGCACTTTTTGAATTTGGAACATCTTAGTGCTCGGCGCCAAAGAAATTGAACGCAAATAGTGTTTGAATAAAGACTGGCTGGAATGACGGCCCATAGTCACGCCGCGTCGCTTGCTGAATAAAAATTTGTAGATTGTATGACAAGGGTCAATATATTTATAAAACAACTTTTTTTTTCGGACAGTGGCATGGATGTATTAACTGTAGGTTGTAATTTAATGTTTTCCACGATGCGTTCACATGTTTTCGCCTCGTTCTCAATGGAATCTTCTATATAATTTTCATAATTGTGAAAATGTTTCAAATGTGAATATAAGTTTTTAGTTGTTTTATTATAAGATAATTTCAATTTAGTTGTTACTCTATGTTTTATTAAATAATAATATTACAATAAAATATGAGGGTTTTTTTTTTCTCATAGTGGGTGATGAAAAGTAGAGTGTATCACTCGGGCGCAAAATATATTTTTGGCTCGGGCGGCGTACATTGAATCCCTCGCTACGTTCAGGATTCTACTAAAGAATCCCTCGCTACGCTCAGGATTCTACTGTAGAATCCCTCACTTCGCTCTGGATTCAAAATAGCGCCCTCGCCGTAAAAATATTAGGTACTTTGCTCCCTTGTCATACAATCTACTATTACTCACTGTTTTGGTGTTTGAATTTAGAACACATTGCTGCGATCCACCCCCGTCAGCCCCCGTGTTGTTAGGATAATGTTACTCTTAATTTAAATCATTGTTCCGAGTTTAATGTCAATTTGTTGGCGCAGTGACCGAGCGATTGGACTACTTCGTCGCGTGCAGTGGGTTCGATTCCCGCACAGAGCAAATATTCGTATGATCTATACAATTATTTGTTTCGGGTCTGGGTGTTTGTGTATGTGAATTTAGATGTTTGTAAACACACTGCGGGATTCGGTGTGCCATACCTTGCGTCTCGCCCCGCACCTACGCGCGGGGGTGCATGTTTCTCCGCGTGTATTCGCGTGATCCGCATGAACGCGCGTGGATGCATTTTCTGTGTGTTAGACTGTGCGTGTTTTCCATACAAACGGAGATACTTACAAGCAACGGAAGAACACGCATCCACGCGCTACGCTGCATCATGCGGGGCAGTGTGTGAATCGCCTTAGAGGATAATTATTTTTTCAATATTTACCTACCCTATATTTTTTTTATTATAATGCAATAGGACCTTGCAATATGATTTAAATTGTTCTAACGGTTGTTGTGAAATGTTTCTTCAAAAGTGGCTGTAACATTTTAATAGACTAGGATGGATTAATCTATATCAGTTTAATAAGTTAGTAAGGTTACATTTATTTAAAAATAGAAAATACAAGAGAGTATAAAAACACAGTCCACAACACAGTCAACAACACAGTCAGCACAATGCACAGTACAAGGACACAATAGCCCTCAGCAGGCTGGAACCGAAGCAGGGAGGCCCAGAGGGCAAGAACCTCCTCTGGAGTGTAAGAGGCTCTTCAGTAGTCCTCAGCAGCAGGGAGTTCCCCAGAGGGTAAGATCCTCCTCTGGAGTATAAGAGGCTCTTCAGTAGTCCTCAACAGCAACGAGTCCCAGAGGGCAAGAACCTCCTCTGAGTGAAAGAACGAAGAGTGCTGGATAGAAATGAATTGATTAGAATGTCCAAAGATCCTGGATAGAATGTATGTAAGGTCTTGACGGCCTCTGCTTTTATATAAACCTGGGTCAATGAAGAAAGGATTCTAAAATGGCGGCGCTTATCGTGTCTTCTCGCTCGCACTCTAGTGCCGTCTATACTCACTCCCACTGTAGCGTAAGCAGAAAAAAAATAGTCTTGATGTCTTGACGCGCTCATTGATTTTTTTTATTGAGGGATAATAAACAACTACAACATATATAGCTTACTATTAACATAATTTACATGGTAATGTTGCAGTCAACTGCATTATCCACAAATTGATATTTTTTAAGAATATTTTCTATAGTTTTCTGTTATTTTTCCGTTGTTACCTGTTGATTATTGTTGTTGAATTTTGTTTTATTGTTAGATTAAGTTTGAGAAATTATTGTGATCCAGTCTTGTTTTTATTATTTTTAATTTCAAAAAAACTTTAATTTAAAATCTTATATGCTGACTGTACTATCTGTCAACGCAAGTACAAGCCGCCATTTTAGAATCCTTTCTTCAATGCTCCGGCATAAACCAGTCAGCTTGTTTTATAAATCATTGTTCTCCTCTATTTTCAAATTGATGTCGAGGGTTCTGACATATTAGACCAAGGAGGTCTGCATGCGTTTACATGTGTAAAATTTAGAATTGAGTAATTTAGTACAAACAATATTAAAATAATTAAATTAGAATTCATACAATATTACAATGAAATCAATTAGATAAATTAAATTACATAATCCAAAATGTAGCATCAAAGACTAATAAGCTATAAGCTAAACAGAAAATAAAAAGAAACTGACAGTTTGGCAATTCACATAAGTGTCACGTCATGAAAATTATCAAAACATAAATAAAACGATTATAAAAAATAAATATTAAAAAAAACAAAAAACCCGACTGCGTAAAAAAACTAAAAAGAAAGAAACAAGCCCAGTAGTTTAGAATTCACTAGCGATGGGTCGTTGACGGTTTTTCCGTCAACGAAACGTTAACGTTGATTCACGTTTGTCAACTAGTTAATCAACTAGTTAAATTCGTCAACGAGTTGAATGAGTTAACGTGTTCATCTCGTTGACGAATTTACGTTGAGTAATATGGTTCGATATTTTTAAAGTCATAGCTTTAAAAATATCGAACCATAAAACTCAACGTTGAAGATAACGTTTGCGTTCTCGTTAATTCAACTCGTTGAATTAACGAGAATGAACGAACGAACGAGTTCAACTCATAAACGTCGTTGACGAATTCAACTAGTTGTACACTCGTTCGTTCGTTCGTTCTCGTTAATTCAACGAGTTGAATTAACGAGAACGAACGAACGAACGACTTCAACTCATAAACGTCGTTGTCGAATTCAACTAGTTGATTCATATTCAGTTAACGTTAATACGTTGACAGGAGATCAACGGTTGATTCAACTAGTTCGTTGATTCAACGCTCATCCCTAGAATTCACTCATTCACACTCACAGTCCGCCCATTCAAATTATACCAATCAAATCTTCCCAAGGGGCCCCGACTGTGAGTGTGAATGAGTGAATTCTAAACTACTGGGCTTGTTTCTTTCTTTTTAGTTTTTTTACGCAGTCGGGTTTTTTGTTTTTTTTTTTAAATATCAATATAATATTTTATTTTGTTAGCATTTATCAGTCCAAATTAAATAGAAACATATAAGTTATGTATATTTTGGTAAACCATTTTTAAAATCCTTTAATTTGATACCCCACTTGATAGAATGTGAGAGATTTAAAAAAAAATATTTTTAGTTCGGAACCCTTTGCACACGAGTTCGACTCGCACTTGGCCAGTTTTATGTACCCAGTGACACTCTCACGTTTAAGACGAATCTAACGACACCTCTCAAGTTAAAATCCATCAAGCCGTTTAGGCTGCAGAGCAACACACAGAAACTACTACATATATACATACGTACCTACATACACGCAAAAAACATAACCCTCCTGGCGCAGTCGGGTAAAAAGGATGATAAACTAGATGAATAGGTAGTATTATGAATGCCGTAAGTATACATGAATACTATATGGCACCCTATGAGAAATTCATCCATACAAGTTTAGCTCAGATAATCGCCTTCTAATCGTTCTTGCAGACACTTCCCTAGACCCCTCTGCACCAAATATTTCTAAGCGAATCACTTCTGATGCTTTGAAAGGGTCTTTTTTAGCCAACAATGTTATTTTGACTCTTCTCGCTGGGTCGTTTTTCGGGGTCTAGGTTTCCTAGGCACATTTTCAGTAGTATTACTTCTTAAAATGCCGGCTGGCGTTCATAACCATTTCTATAAACTATCGTTAGTGATCTGCAATTTTATTGAATGACCAACTTTAGTCATAATAAAAATTGAGAATCGTCTTCGTTGCAGAAGGATCACAACTTCTGCTTCTTCCCTCATACTAATTTAATTTAAATTTCACAATCAAACTTAAAGGAAGGTTAAAACTGAGTTATTTTTTGCTGTGACGAAAATTCGTGCCAAAAAAGGTAAAAATAAGGGCACCTTTTAAAAAAAAAATTGATATACACACTGTCTTTAATATATGACCAGCGGAAAATGTACAAAAAAGTTTGTATTACCTACATTTGAAACAGGAACTATGACTAAACTCTTGTTATTATAAGTTTAATACTGTTTTCATTTTAAAAAATACGACTTCAGTTTACACAAAATGACAATTAAAATGGTATTGATACCTATCTTGGGTCTCTCAATATCATTTATTTTGTTGTATGTTGTCAACATCAAGGGTGTCTTTAATTATGTGACCACCACTGTATATACAGTGTGTCCGGGCACGAGTTAGCGATATTTGAAGGGGAAATTCTAGGCTCATTTTCATCGACAAAAATGCTTTAAAAAAATTCTTACTCCAAAACTTCGCGAATGGCAGCCATTTTAATTTTTTGATCTGTCGAACTGGGGTGTGTACTATAAAATGCAAATATCTTTGAATCCAAGAGACCTACAGCTTGGCCAGAACGGATTGAAACGGAACTAAAATTTTTATTTCTGACAGCGTTTTAAAATCTTTGATATTTCATATAAACAAAGACCGCAGGTTTGTTAGATTTATTATTGTGCCATAAAACTAACGTAGTAAGTGAAAAAAAAATAAAATAAAATCATTCAAAGTCCAGCACTTTGAATGATTTTATTTTATTTTTTTTAGCGCGAAGACAGTGGCGACTTCCGGTTTTCTACATTTTTATGTCAAGCTGTACATTCATGCAAATGACTTTATTGCAAAGTTAAACGTTGAGGCTTATCAAAAACTTACGAAAGTTTTCTAAATAATATGTAAAAATAACCAAAAAACATGGGCAAACACGAAATTGTAAACAAAAATTACTGAATAATTTCACATTTTTAACTCTAGCTCGATAAGTACCCCTGAATTTTGCTTGGGTTTTTGCATTAAATTAAAAGTATTTGAGTCAGGCTATAAAATGATATCAAAATTATCACTCTACATTGAGTATCTTAGGAGTTATTCTCACTTGAACATCACCCTTCCTTAGCGCATGGACCCCAATATTACAGGTGTCCAGTGACGGATTAACCCCAAGGCAAATTAGGCAATTGCCTAGGGCATCAAGACTGAGGGGGGCACCAGAAGAAGCACCCAAAAAATCCGCCCTTAGGGCATCACGTCTCACTCTCAGACAACTTGATGCCCTCAATCTATGGTGCCCTCCATGTCCAAGGTAATCTAGTTTCTTCCTTAATTTATTTTTATGTATTCATTGGTGATGAGGAACGTGTTATATAGAAGGAAAGAAAATAAGTTTATTTGGCAAGCCTTGGGCACACAATTACAATAAAAATTACGAAGAAACAATGGAAAAATTTTTGTGAGGCACACGTTACCTACTTTTGTGTTCTTACAAAAGTAGGTAAGGTGTGCCTCACAAAAATTTGCAAATATCTTTGAATCCAAGAGACCTACAGCTTGGCCAGAACGGATTGAAACGGAACTAAAATTTTTATTTCTGACAGCGTTTTAAAATCTTTGATATTTCATATAAACAAAGACCGCAGGTTTGTTAGATTTATTATTGTGCCATAAAACTAACGTAGTAAGTGAAAAAAAATAAAATAAAATCATTCAAAGTCCAGCACTTTGAATGATTTTATTTTATTTTTTTTAGCGCGAAGACAGTGGCGACTTCCGGTTTTCTACATTTTTATGTCAAGCTGTACATTCATGCAAATGACTTTATTGCAAAGTTAAACGTTGAGGCTTATCAAAAACTTACGAAAGTTTTCTAAATAATATGTAAAAATAACTAAAAAACATGGGCAAACACGAAATTGTAAACAAAAATTACTGAATAATTTCACATTTTTAACTCTAGCTCGATAAGTACCCCTGAATTTTGCTTGGGTTTTTACATTAAATTAAAAGTATTTGAGTCAGGCTATAAAATGATATCAAAATTATCACTCTACATTGAGTATCTTAGGAGTTATTCTCACTTGAACATCACCCTTCCTTAGCGCATGGACCCCAATATTACAGGTGTCCAGTGACGGATTAACCCCAAGGCAAATTAGGCAATTGCCTAGGGCATCAAGACTGAGGGGGGCACCAGAAGAAGCACCCAAAAAATCCGCCCTTAGGGCATCACGTCTCACTCTCAGACAACTTGATGCCCTCAATCTATGGTGCCCTCCATGTCCAAGGTAATCTAGTTTCTTCCTTTATTTATTTTTATGTATTCATTGGTGATGAGGAACGTGTTATATAGAAGGAAAGAAAATAAGTTTATTTGGCAAGCCTTGGGCACACAATTACAATAAAAATTACGAAGAAACAATGGAAAAATTTTTGTGAGGCACACGTTACCTACTTTTGTGTTCTTACAAAAGTAGGTAAGGTGTGCCTCACAAAAATTATTATTTAAAATTATTAAGAGAAACTCTAGAAACACTAAACTAATTTAGCCCATCAATAGCGAGCGAAGCGAGACTACTTGAGGGACTCCATATCCGTATATGTCAACTAGATTTAACTAGAATCGGTCTTTACCGCCTAAAATTTTTTTTAACACGCTTGTATTAGCTTCACTTGTATGTATGTAAGAAAATCTTGGAATCTTAATTTGACCCACTTCCCGGTCTTCCATAAGGATGAAATTTTCCACACCCGCTGAGTTCTGAAAACAATACATGAGTAGCTAAGAAACGTCATTACTAATCCAATACGGCAGCCTCCTCAAGATGACGGACTGGCTGTTTGAAATCCACCCCTATGTTATGGGTATCAAATGAAAGGGTTTGCTGTCAGGAATACGAAAAAAATAGTCACGTGACTTAAAGCCAACATGGCGGACTGGCTATTTGTAATGCACCACCATGATATGGGTATTAAACGAAAGGGTTTGCTGAATGGGATACGAACAGCGACTGATTAAGAGTTCTGACCGCCCTAGGCTAATTACGAGGATGCGCCCCGCCATCGCCATGCCAGGTGTGTAACGGACGACGGCCTAAAAAGTAGTATAGTAGTGTGAAAATTTAAAGATGGTTCACTATCAGATACTACCTATA
Organism: Agrotis clavis; assembly: GCA_954870645.1. Taxonomy (NCBI): domain Eukaryota; kingdom Metazoa; phylum Arthropoda; class Insecta; order Lepidoptera; family Noctuidae; genus Agrotis; species Agrotis clavis. Next base: position 19,672,779 of record OX940928.1, on the reverse strand, counting down.
AAAATTTTAAGATCGATCTGCAAGCGAAACTGACGTTGTTTTTTAACCGACTTCAAAACAAAAAGTAGGTTCTCAGTTCGACCTGTATGTATGTATGTATGTATGTTTGTCCGCGATTATCTCGCGTTTGGCTGAACGGATTTTGATGCAGTTTTCAGGAAAGTGTTCATTTCATTCTGGAGAAGGTTTTAGTATATAACACTAATAGATATCCCGTGACGTTGCCCGCGTGGATCCGTTTTGCTTACTTGGATCGTAGATTTTCAGGGACGATTGCATGTTTGTCCGCAATTATCTCGCGTTTGGCTGAACCGATTTTGATGTAGTTTTCAGGAAAGTGTTCATTACATTTTGGAGAAGGTTTTAGTATATAACACTAATAGATATCCCGTGACGTTGCCCGCGTGGATCCGTTTTGCTTACTTGGATCGTAGATTTTCAGGGACGATTGCATGTTTGTCTGCAATTATCTCGCGTTTGGCTGAACCGATTTTGATGCGGTTTTCAGAAAAGTGTTTGCTACATATTGGAGACGGTTTTAGTATATAACAATAATGGATACCTCGTGAAGTTGCCCGCATAGATCCGTTTTTGTTGCTTACTAGGATTGTAGATTTTCAAAGACGCCGATTATATGAAGATTTTTGTTAAATATCTGAACTAAAAAGGGAAAAATAAAAAACTTTTTAAAAAAAAAGGGAACCTACTTCAAAACCAAACACAAAAAAACTGTAAAATAACTTTTCTTTCGGAAGTCGGTGGCCATAGTAAATGAAATAAAAAACAAAGCCACCGACTTCCGAAAGAAAAGTTATTTTACAATTTTTTTGTGTTTGGTTTTGAAGTAGGTTCCCTTTTTTTTTAAAAGTTTTTAATCTGCATGACATTCAGCCTTTTTTTTTCTATCCTGGTAAAATCATCAAATGAGTCCTCCCACCAAGGGCAGGGCGGGAAGGACTGTCAGACTCGTACTGACTAAAATCCACGGTGTTCTTCAATCGCCCTTTACGTTCTGGGGTTACGGTAATGAGATAAGTTCCGCGACCCCGGCAGGCTTTGGCTCTCTAGAGGGGGCCCCCTTCACAATGCTGACACTCTTTGCCGCCCGCATGCCCGCGCCTATGGTGGCCGGAGATCGTCTGATCATCGTTCAATCGTTTCTTAGTGAAGTTCCGTCCGCCTTTTTTTTTAGGTCCATGATTCTCCGTATGACTTCAGGATAGACCTGTGCTTTTAGAAATTACAAAAGTCCACTCATTAAACCTATTTTGATTTTATTGTTTTTTCATTTGAGAACAATATGCCTACCTATGATTTTTCAAGTACCTAACTTAATTTGAACAAAGCTCGTTTAATTCGAATTCGAATTTAATTCGAAAAAAAATTCGAATCATTAACACGACAAACAAGAATAATAAAACTACTGCCAATAACGTGATGGACGCGACTGTACACACAATAGCTTCACATAGCACTGTAATTTATACAAGGTCATCGGTATGTATGACACCGTCGCCTTTTTGCTGTCATTCGCATTTGGTCGGATAACCAGTAATGTAGAAATAGTTTTGGTTCTTGATTTATATCTGCTAAAATAAGAGATGCTTGAAGCTGAAATTTACGGAATGTATACTTAATTAAACGCTCTAATTTTTGGTCCATAAATAATTATCTTGGGTTGGTTCTATTTCTTGCACTTTCGCGTCAAAGCTTAAGCATTTTCAGTTTAACTTAAAGGGGTATTATTCAAAAACGTGTGTGCTCTTTGCCTTTAAACTTTTGGTGGGTGTTAAAAACAGCAAGCAAAACCGAATTCCGAAAACAGCACGTTTATTTGTTTGTTCATTTAAGCGATAACATAATTTTTAGGTTTTTCATAAATTTATGATTACTTCGAAACGGTAGATGTTTTTGAAAATCTATTATTTCACAAATAACGCACAAATTACGATCTACGAACTTGCGTTTTTTCTACGGGCGCACAATCATTGTTTCCTAAAAAAACAGATTTTGCAAAACGTCAGCCCAGCAGGAAATGAAATATCTACGAAGCATTAAGCCGCACAATTTTTATTTTCAGCGCACATTTATGCACTAATTTAAGCTACATGCTAATATACTTTTTTTTTGGCTCCGGTCACTCGTTCTAAATTTTCTTGCTGGAAAAACGTTATCCCAGCAGGAATCGTTTTTTCGAATTTATTCCTAAAACATGGCACGCACAATTTTTTTAATGTGACGCACATTTACAGCTTATGACGCACTAATTAATGGCAAAACTCAATTCCTTGTAAGAGACATTTTCTTGCTGGGCTGATGGACACCTCGAACGTGTCCATCAGCCCAGCAAGAAAATGTCTTTTTAAGCTGTAAATGTGCGTCACATTAAAAAAATTGTGCGTGCCATGTTTTAGGAATAAATTCGAAAAAACGATTCCTGCTGGGATAACGTTTTTCCAGCAAGAAAATTTAGAACGAGTGACCGGAGCCAAAAAAAAAGTATATTAGCATGTAGCTTAAATTAGTGCATAAATGTGCGCTGAAAATAAAAATTGTGCGGCTTAATGCTTCGTAGATATTTCATTTCCTGCTGGGCTGACGTTTTGCAAAATCTGTTTTTTTAGGAAACAATGATTGTGCGCCCGTAGAAAAAACGCAAGTTCGTAGATCGTAATTTGTGCGTTATTTGTGAAATAATAGATTTTCAAAAACATCTACCGTTTCGAAGTAATCATAAATTTATGAAAAACCTAAAAATTATGTTATCGCTTAAATGAACAAACAAATAAACGTGCTGTTTTCGGAATTCGGTTTTGCTTGCTGTTTTTAACACCCACCAAAAGTTTAAAGGCAAAGAGCACACACGTTTTTGAATAATACCCCTTTAAGTTAAACTGAAAATGCTTAAGTTTTGACGCGAAAGTGCAAGAAATAGAACCAACCCAAGATAATTATTTATGGACCAAAAATTAGAGCGTTTAATTAAGTATACATTCCGTAAATTTCAGCTTCAAGCATCTCTTATTTTAGCAGATATAAATCAAGAACCAAAACTATTTCTACATTACTGGTTATCCGACCAAATGCGAATGACAGCAAAAAGGCGACGGTGTCATACATACCGATGACCTTGTATAAATTACAGTGCTATGTGAAGCTATTGTGTGTACAGTCGCGTCCATCACGTTATTGGCAGTAGTTTTATTATTCTTGTTTGTCGTGTTAATGATTCGAATTTTTTTTCGAATTAAATTCGAATTCGAATTAAACGAGCTTTGTTCAAATTAAGTTAGGTACTTGAAAAATCATAGGTAGGCATATTGTTCTCAAATGAAAAAACAATAAAATCAAAATAGGTTTAATGAGTGGACTTTTGTAATTTCTAAAAGCACAGGTCTATCCTGAAGTCATACGGAGAATCATGGACCTAAAAAAAAAGGCGGACGGAACTTCACTAAGAAACGATTGAACGATGATCAGACGATCTCCGGCCACCATAGGCGCGGGCATGCGGGCGGCAAAGAGTGTCAGCATTGTGAAGGGGGCCCCCTCTAGAGAGCCAAAGCCTGCCGGGGTCGCGGAACTTATCTCATTACCGTAACCCCAGAACGTAAAGGGCGATTGAAGAACACCGTGGATTTTAGTCAGTACGAGTCTGACAGTCCTTCCCGCCCTGCCCTTGGTGGGAGGACTCATTTGATGATTTTACCAGGATAGAAAAAAAAAGGCTGAATGTCATGCAGATTAAAAACTTTTAAAAAAAAAGGGAACCTACTTCAAAACCAAACACAAAAAAATTGTAAAATAACTTTTCTTTCGGAAGTCGGTGGCTTTGTTTTTTATTTCATTTACTATGGCCACCGACTTCCGAAAGAAAAGTTATTTTACAGTTTTTTTGTGTTTGGTTTTGAAGTAGGTTCCCTTTTTTTTTAAAAAGTTTTTTATTTTTCCCTTTTTAGTTCAGATATTTAACAAAAATCTTCATATAATCGGCGTCTTTGAAAATCTACAATCCTAGTAAGCAACAAAAACGGATCTATGCGGGCAACTTCACGAGGTATCCATTATTGTTATATACTAAAACCGTCTCCAATATGTAGCGAACACTTTTCTGAAAACCGCATCAAAATCGGTTCAGCCAAACGCGAGATAATTGCAGACAAACATGCAATCGTCCCTGAAAATCTACGATCCAAGTAAGCAAAACGGATCCACGCGGGCAACGTCACGGGATATCTATTAGTGTTATATACTAAAACCTTCTCCAAAATGTAATGAACACTTTCCTGAAAACTACATCAAAATCGGTTCAGCCAAACGCGAGATAATTGCGGACAAACATGCAATCGTCCCTGAAAATCTACGATCCAAGTAAGCAAAACGGATCCACGCGGGCAACGTCACGGGATATCTATTAGTGTTATATACTAAAACCTTCTCCAGAATGAAATGAACACTTTCCTGAAAACTGCATCAAAATCCGTTCAGCCAAACGCGAGATAATCGCGGACAAACATACATACATACATACATACAGGTCGAACTGAGAACCTACTTTTTGTTTTGAAGTCGGTTAAAAAACAACGTCAGTTTCGCTTGCAGATCGATCTTAAAATTTTTATAGGTAGTATCTGATAGTGAACCATCTTTAAATTTTCACACTACTATACTACTTTTTAGGCCGTCGTCCGTTACACACCTGGCATGGCGATGGCGGGGCGCATCCTCGTAATTAGCCTAGGGCGGTCAGAACTCTTAATCAGTCGCTGTTCGTATCCCATTCAGCAAACCCTTTCGTTTAATACCCATATCATGGTGGTGCATTACAAATAGCCAGTCCGCCATGTTGGCTTTAAGTCACGTGACTATTTTTTTCGTATTCCTGACAGCAAACCCTTTCATTTGATACCCATAACATAGGGGTGGATTTCAAACAGCCAGTCCGTCATCTTGAGGAGGCTGCCGTATTGGATTAGTAATGACGTTTCTTAGCTACTCATGTATTGTTTTCAGAACTCAGCGGGTGTGGAAAATTTCATCCTTATGGAAGACCGGGAAGTGGGTCAAATTAAGATTCCAAGATTTTCTTACATACATACAAGTGAAGCTAATACAAGCGTGTTAAAAAAAATTTTAGTAAATGTGCGTCACATTAAAAAAATTGTGCGTGCCATGTTTTAGGAATAAATTCGAAAAAACGATTCCTGCTGGGATAACGTTTTTCCAGCAAGAAAATATTTAACGAGTGACCGGAGCCAAAAAAAAAGTATATGGGCATGTAGCTTAAATTAGTGCATAAATGTGCGCTAAAAATAAAAATTGTGCGGCATAAGGCTTTGTAGATATTTCATTTCCTGCTGGGCTAACGTTTTGCAAAATCTGGTTTTTTAGGAATCAATGATTGTGCGCCCGAAGAAAAAACGCAAGTTCGTAGATCGTAATTTGTGCGTTATTTGTGAAATAATAGATTTTCAAAAACATCTACCGTTTCTAAGTAATCATAAATTTATGAAAAACCGAAAAATTATCATATCGCTTAAATAAACAAATAAATAAACGTCCTGTTAACGGAATTCGGTTTTTCTTGCTGTTTTTAACACCCACCAAAAGTATAAAGGCAATAAGCACACACGTTTTTGGATAATACCCCTTTAAGTTAAACTGAAAATGCTTAAGCTTTGACGCGAAAGTGCAAGAAATAGAACCAACCCAAGATAATTATTTATGGACCAAAAATTAGAGCGTTTAATTAAGTATACATTCCGTAAATTTCAGTTTCAAGCATCTCTTATTTTAGCAGATATAAATTAAGAATCAAAACTATTTCTACGTTACTGGTTATCCGACCAAATGCGAATGACAACAAAAAGGCGACGGTTTCATACATACCGATGACCTTCTATAAATTACAGTGTTATGTGAAGCTATTGTGTGTACAGTCGCGTCCATCACGTTATTGGCAGTAGTTTTATTATTCTTGTTAGTCGTGTCAATGATTCCTTTTAATTAAACGAGCTTTCAAATTAAGTTAGGTACTTGAAGATCATAGGTATATTGTTCTCAAGTGAAAAAACAATAAAATCAAAATACACACATCAAAAGTGTCTACGGATCAAGCATTTTTATGCGGATTTCTTGAGATTGAGATGTGGCTTTGTAATAAATTTATGATTTTATAAATTTATATGGATCCTTTTTGGTGCATTTCATAATTTGAATCAGGAACTGTAAATCAAATTCGAGTAAAAGATGAAAATCAGCTGTCAATATTTTCCCTATAAAAACATACAACGCATTGAAGACATTATTAGTGCTACTGTTTCCCTACTACTGATTAAAACCAACGTTATTATGGAGCGGCGACGTCATTTAAGCAGGGAAGAAATGCTCAGAGCCGTGGGAATGATAGAAGCTGGTTCCCGGCAACGTACTGTGGCTTTAGCTCTGAATACAAGTCAGAGTGTTATCAGTCGACTTTGGACACGTTACCGAAGCACTGGTACCGTGGCTGAGCGCCATGGAGGACGGTATCGCTGCACCACACGGAGACAAGACCGATACATTCAAATCTTAACTCGAAGAGCTCCACCAATAACCGCCATGATGTTAGCCGTGAGGCTTCATCACTCTTCAGGGAACTTAATTAGCGACCAAACAGTCAGAAACCGCTTGCATGAAGTGAACCTTCATTCCCGAAGACCGCTACGGGTACCACCTATAGCAATGCACAATCGTAGGATTCGATATCAATGGGCTCTTGAACACAGAAATTGGGCAGAAGAACAATGGCGTTTCGTGTGCTTTTCTGATGAGTCTCGTTTTGGTATGAGACCGGATACAAGACGTATACGACACTGGAGAACCCCTGGACGCCAACAGCGATTAAAATCCTGCCAGGAAGTCCATCCTTATAGTGGTGGAACCATCATGGTATGGGCGGGTATTTGGATCGGCGGAAGAACTGAGTTGATTTGGATCAGAGGCAACCTCAACGCTCAAATTTATGCTGAGACGATTGTATCAGACGTCATCGTTCCTCTACAAGTGCAAATCGGTCCCTTATTTCAGTTAATGCATGATAATGCACGACCGCACACCGCAAGAGTTGTAAGACAGACTCTCGCCGCAGCTAACATCAATGTCCTGCCCTGGCCTGCTCAGTCGCCAGACTTGAACCCGATTGAGCATGCATGGGATATGCTACAGAGAAGAGCTCTGCCGAATATGGAGGGTATCCAGTCGCAAGAAGACCTTTTTTTGTTGTTGCAACGAACATGGGCGGCCATTCCACAGCGTGATTTGGATGAACTCATTTTGAGTATGCCAAACCGATGTTCTTGTGTTGTTAGTGTTCGCGGTAGAAACACGGATTATTAGTTGTTTAAGTTACCCAATAAAATTTTAAAGAAAACTGTTATTTCAGTCTTTTTTTCGAACTTTAATGTTAGTGGTTCAAATGTCAAAAATCCCTTTATTAGGAAAATGGCAAATTTCTTTATGAATGCAAAGGTGACTTGGTTTATCGTTACTGTGACAAACGATAACACTTTATTTGATGAATCCTTAAAGAACATTTTAATTAATATCAATCAGGAGAAAAGTTATTGCAAAAATATATGTTGATCCCTAGACACTTTTGATGTGTGTAGGTTTAATGAGTGGACTTTTGTAATTTCTAAAAGCACAGGTCTATCCTGAAGTAATACGGAGAATACATTTATACGTAAAATATTGTTTTCATTATGCATTTTTATAAATGCATAATGAAAACAATATTTTTAGTATTATTTAGAATCATATAAATCTCTTACAAAGTAGAATAGAGAGAAAAACATTTTTTACACATTAAATAGTTATGTACTGACGAAATAATTATATTTCCCGCGTTCTAGACGCGGGAAATATTATTTCGTCAGGAACTAAAAGAAGCTACGGTTCTACTTTTTTTTTGCGCTTTGCTTTCGCTAGGTTGAAGGAGGAGCAAAGGTATAAAGTCGCTGAACAGCCTAATATGAAAAATATAAAATTTAAATATTTTTGAATTTAGAACACAAATAAAATTTATTATCTATTATAAATAATAATGTTTATCTATGGTATTCCATTTATGAATTAATAATATTCAGATAATTTTTAAGTCGTAAAAACGCGTAGACCAATGACGAAATTAAAAAAACAAAAACCGGCCAAGTGCGAGTCGGACTCGCCCATGAAGGGTTCCGTAGCAGCAAGTGACATAATATAAACGTTCTTGTAGTTGGTTGTTACTTTGAAAAGTAAATTGCGGATTACGGTGTATGACGTATTAAAAAAAACTAATTACTTGATCTAAGGGACGACGACATAAGAGCGGCTGCAGGTTCAATGTGGAAAAGAAAAACACAGGATCGGGACCTGTGGAAATATTTGGGGGAGGCCTATGCTAAGGCAAGACAATCTTAACCGTTGTCAAAAAAATCACAAAACTTTGTAAAAAATATTTTTTATAGATTGTTAAATAAAGGCTTTTATTATATTATTATTATTATAATTACTTGATCTTGTTCAAACCAATTTTCAATTGAAGTTTGCATAGTAATGTACATCATATATTTTTTTTAGTTTTATAATTCTCTTATTTTAGAAGTTACAGGGGGGGGACACATTTTACCACTTTGGAAGTGTCTCTCGCGCAAACTGTTCAGTTTAGAAAAAAATGGTGTTAGTAATATCAATATCATTTTTCAAGAACTATTCATAAATACCCCACATGTATGGGTCAGGCGAAAAAATTTTTTTTGAGTTTCTATTCTAAGTATGGAGGCAACCCCCAAAATTAGTTATATTTTTATTTTTGTGTGAAAATCCTAACGCGGTTCACTTAATACATCTACCTACCAAGTTTCAACAGGATAGCTCTTACACTTTCGAAGAAAAAAGGCTGTGACATACGGACGGACAGACAGACAGACAGACATGACGAATCTATAAGGGTTCCGTTTTCAGCCATTTGGCTACGGAACCCTAAAAAGATCACCGCCACCGGAGGTGACTCATTGTTTTAAAATGCACGGAACTTTGGATTTAGTGTAGATAGACTGACTTGTGTATATTTTCGCACACGTAGTGATAGATTATTAAAAAATATAAGTGTGAAATGAGCCATTTATCGAAGAAGAGTATTAATAAAACAGTAGTCTTAGTTACCTACCACATTTTTAACCCAAAAACAACTGGACCAATTTTAATGATTTTTGTTACATTATTGATTTTGTCTTCGTCCAGAATAGGAGAATAAGTATTTTAGATATCTGGAAATAAATCAAGGGATAATAATATGTAATAATAAGAGATTCTCCGTCAAGTTGGTTTTCATCTTCCGTAATTTACTGGATAGTGTTGGTAGGGTAGGTAGTGTAGGTAGGATTGGTTAGGGTATTTTGTGTAGGTTCGGCTGTAAGTATTGCTTACGCCAATATGTTGTTGTCTCTTTCTGGCAAAAGGGAACGGCTATTGGTGAAAGGCGACGCGACCTTCAATCGATACAAGGACAATAACCGTCGCGTGAGTCCTCGAAGATTCAGTATACTACTCAGCGCCAACCGCACCGCACCGCTCGCTATAATAAAAATTAGATCAGCTGATTGATCCCGGTATCGGTAGTTCACGCTCGGTCGCCAGAAACCAGCTCCAGGCCAGGCTCCAAGACCAGCGCAGAGAAGACCAAAGGTTACTGCCAATCCTATTAGCCTTTCCGGGACTCAACAGGCGATCCACCCGCATCCCATAAAAAATTTAAAATCATTTCCACTTAAACGCTTCACCATATTTAATGGTCACTTCGGACCGGATAGAACCAGAATCCTATATAATCCTATAATCCTATAATTTCTTATAATCCTATAATTTCATATAATCCTATTATATTCATTAATATAGAATATACCTACCTATCTATTAATACATTCCAGAACAGTCGTTACGACTTACCCACTAATTATCTAATAGCGAGATAGTTGAATATTATATAAAATTTACTTGTTCAGTGCTATATTCAAAGTACCTCATACTTACTTACGACAAAATGTCGGCGCAAATTAAAATAAAAATGGTCATTGCTAAGAAGCAAGCTACCTTTGCAAAATTAAATGAATATTATGAATCCTCTAAAAAACTTATAACGTCTTCGAAAATTAATACAAGAAGCGTAGGGGAATTCTTAGCAGAGACATCAAACATAGGGAAGTTATATGAGGATTTCGTAAAGTTGTGTGACGAACATAATGAGTGGTTATTGAAGGCTGACCCCGACTGTGAAATCAGTTTCAGTGACTGGAGCTCATTTGAATCACTTTATTCGCAAGTTAAATATAAACGAGATGAATTAATTCATTCGCAAAGTGCGCAAGTTGTAAATGTACCCACATCCGCCAATTATTCGTGCAGGCTCCCGCCTTTGGAACTTTTAAGCTTTGCGGGTCAGCCTGAATCTTGGCCATTGTTCTATCAATGTTTTAAGACGAACGTGCACGATAATAAAACCTTGACCGACGGCCAGCGAGTACAATATCTGGTAGGAAAATTAAGTGGAGTCGCACTTAATGTGTTCGCGGGAATATTGCCCAATGAGGACAATTATTCCACTATTTGGGACTCATTAGTAACAAAATATCAAGACAAGAGGTTACTTGGGTCAACATATATAAATAATATAATGGATATAAAACCGGCGTCGGGTTCATCAACATCACAATTAAATAATTTCATTGAACGAGTAAATTCCTCCTGGTCTGCACTTAAGCAGCTAGATATAAAAGACTTATCCGATTTTATTTTTACGCATATCGTTTTAAAAAAGCTAGATCCGCAGTTGGTTCAAAGTTTCGAGTTATCGATTAAAGATAACGATCTACCCACGAGTGAACAGTTAGTGAAATACCTACGTCATCATATAAAAATTATGGAGAGGTCGGCAGTGATCCATCAGACTGCTGCCACCAATAATAATAAGGCTGTGGATGCGAAATCAAAACCTCGCCCGAATAACAATAAAAACTTTCATAGTTTTGCTATTACCGAGAATAGTCATAACGGTGAAAGCGCTTGTTTATTTTGCAATAAGCCGCAGCATAGCCACCTTTACGAATGCATAGAATTTAAAAAACTTGCAGTGAAGGAACGCTTTAATTTCGTGAAGGATAAGAGACTTTGCATCAATTGTTTTAGTAACAAACATGCCACTTCTAGTTGTGGTTCGTCAAATACGTGTAAGCAGTGTCATAAAAAACACCATTCATTGCTACATTTTGAACGGAATCCACCGTTAACGCAAGCTGAGTCGGGGGCTCCCGCTGTATGTATGCTTGCGCGTATTGACACGCCGCCGCCGGCGCCCACTGCGCGCAGGTGTTCGTTATCTAAGGAATGTGGTCGTTCTGAGAATTCAATTACGCTAATGACCTGTGACGAATCCAAACATTGTAATTTATTAAATAAGTTAATTGTGTTACCAACGGCACAGGTATATGTTCCGGTGAATGGAAATCGTTTGTTAATGAGATGTTTAGTAGACAGCGGTTCTCAGAATAACATCATTAGCCTCGCTTGTTGTAAGAAATTGAAATTAAATATTCATCCGCTAGTTAATTCATCTTTGAAATCAGTGGGGTCAATCTCAGCCCCAATTAAAGGTTATGTATCTCTCACAATTCAATCGCGAGTGAGTGATGCGCATTATAAACTGAACATGTTGGTTATTGACCGTATTACTGAGTCATTACCGACGCGCGGAATCCAAGCATCATTTATGGATCAGTTTAAGGACTTACCACTGGCAGACGACTGTTGGAACGTGTCTGGAGATATAGAAGCGATTCTAGGTGCTCAACTATTCGCGTTCATTCTGTTAGGGGGTAAGGTTATTCCGCGTCCACTCGCGCCGTCAGCTGATTTAATGGACACCGCTAATTGCATACCTCATGCTATAGAAACCACGCTTGGCTATATTGTCATGGGTGAGATACCTGCTGTCAACCAAGGCAGTATAGCCTGGTCCTTCGGCCCGCTAGTAGATAATTTAAACCAGTCAATCTTAAAATTCTGGGAAATAGAAGAGGTGCCTACTGCAAAAATAATAAGTCCAGAAAATCAGGTTTGCGAGGAACTTTATAAATCAACCGTTACTAGAAACTCAGGCGGTAGGTATATTGTGTCCTTGCCATTCAAGGGTGAACCTAAGTCGTTAGGTAACTCATTCATTCACGCTCAGCGTAGATTGTCTGCGTTAGAGCGTAAATTTCATTCGCTTCCCGCTTTACGTCAAGCTTACAATGACGTCATCGCTGATTATATAGATAAGGGTTACTTATCGGAAATCCCTTATTCTTTTCCCGCTATTCATGATGGTTATTTCATACCTCATCACGCTGTCGTCCGGCCTGAAAAGTCGACGACAAAAACCCGCATAGTTTTGGACGCAAGTGCTAAAACTGACAGCGGCAAGTCGCTCAATGACTTGTTGCACACTGGGCCTAATTTGCAGGCCGATTTATTTTCGCTTTTACTCAACTTTAGATATTTTGAAGTTGCAATAACCGCTGATATACGTCAAATGTATCTTAGAATTTTACTTTCCGTAGATGATCGCAAATATCAAAAGATATTATACCGCTTCAACGATACTGAGCGTATTCGTATTTTTCAATTTAATTCCGTAGCTTTCGGATTGCGACCGAGCCCATTCTTGGCAATGCGTACTGTCCGCCAGTTAGCTGAGGACTATCAAGAACGCGGTTTTCCTCTCGCCGCAGAGGTTGCTTCTAACGAACTGTATATGGATGATTTAACCACCTCTGTGTCCACTGTAGAAGATGGAACTCGTCTGGCGGACGAACTGCTCGCGTTGTTCAAGAAGGGCGGATTTGACCTCGTCAAGTGGGCGAGTAACTCTAAAGAGCTTCTTGCGCATTTGCCTGAGTCATACCGCGCGGCGATTGAGTTCACTGATGATGACGAAACATTAAAGGTCTTGGGTTTGAAATGGATACCTACTTCTGATGTGTTCTCGTTCGCCGCATCCGCTGCGACTATGGGTAATACCAAGCGCGCCATACTGTCTACGGTTGCTCGCTTATTTGACGTGTTGGGATTCGTCGCACCTGTTGTCCTTTATGCAAAGCTTCTAATACAGGACCTTTGGCTCGCTAAGGTGGGATGGGATGAGGAGCCCCCAGCAGTCATTACTGAACGCTTCGTTAGGTTCAAAACTGAATTACCGTTATTATCTAGTTTACAAATACCGCGCCATCTGGGTGTCGCGGCCGGTGGAGTGGTCAATTTGATCGCCTTTGGCGACGCTAGTATGAAGGCTTACGGCTGCGTCATTTACCTACATATAACACACCCTAATAGGGATATATCCGTACATTTAGTATGCGCTAAGTCTAAAGTGGCTCCACTGAAGACGATCTCTCTGGCGAGGCTAGAATTGTGTGCCTCACTAATGCTCGCTAAACTTGTAAAACAAGTTCATACTCTTTTCCATAAGCGATATCCTATCAAAGAGATATTCGCTTTCAGTGATTCCACTGTCGCTCTATCATGGATTCACTCTTCCCCGCATCGCTGGCAGACATTCGTTGCCAACCGCGTGACTGAAATACAGTCAAATTTATCTCCAGACCGCTTTTTTCATATTAATGGAATAGAAAACCCTAGTGACTGTTTATCAAGAGGCTTACTACCGTCTGAAATCATCCATCACCCGCTGTGGTGGCAAGGTCCACCATGGACTAGTCATCCAATCACTGAGTGGCCAATAGTGGCATTCGACCCGTCGAATGTCGACGGGTCTATACCTGAAGCAAAGGGTTCCGTAACTTTAACAGTAGTCTCCCATCAATCTCCTTCAATACTTCTGGAACTCTCTTATCGAGTCTCATCTTGGAAAAAGCTACTACGTATCATAGTGTATGTTCTGCGATTTGTTCGCAAGTTACCTCGAGCTTCTTCAATTGAGGTCTCGGACCTTGAAGTCGCTGAGTTTGCGATTATTCGCGAGTTGCAGAACAAATACTTTGCCTCTGAATTAAACAACATTAAAAAGGGTAACTTGCCCTCACCTTCATTGAGAAAACTTAGTCCGTTCATAGATAAAAACGGTTTGCTTCAAGTTGGTGGTCGACTGACAAACGCTCAGATACCATTTGCAAATCGGCATCCATTGCTGCTTCCACGTCGAGATCACCTGGTGGACCTGTTGATAGATGACTGTCATCGATTCAATTGCCATACAGGTTCCCACCTTCTCATGTCATTGTTAAGGCAACGCTATTGGATTATTTCCGCTCGAAATATTATTCGACAACGCATACGTCAATGTAATTTTTGTTTCAAGGTTGCTCCCTCTCATCCCACGCCTATGATGTCAAGTTTACCTCCAGCGCGTGTACAAGAAGCCAAGGCCTTTACTCACACAGGGGTAGATTACGCTGGGCCGATAGCTATCACTATGACACGCAAGCGAGGCGTTAGAAGTCAAAAGGCTTATATCTGCATTTTTGTGTGTCTGACTACCAAAGCCATACACATTGAAATTGCATCGGACTTGAGTTCGGAGACGTTCTTGGACGCTTTAAAGCGTTTTCTATCACGACGAGGGCCAATATCTGTCCTATATTCCGATAACGGAACAAATTTCATTGGGGCAAAGCGTCAACTAGACGAGTTATACACGTTTCTAGCTTCTAAAGACGCGTCTACTGCATTCAAAACGGAACTAAACAACCGTAAAATTACATGGCGGAATATTCCCGCGCGCGCCCCCCACTGGGGAGGAATTTGGGAAAGCAATATAAAGTGCATAAAAACTCATTTATATCGTTGCATCGGGCAACAATTACTGTGCTACGAAGAGTTATTAACAGTGTTGACTCAAATAGAGTGTATTCTAAATTCGCGTCCATTGTGTTTGCTGTCTGATCAGCCGCACACCATTTTAACTCCCGCTCACTTCCTCAACACTACCCCTCTGCAGTCGTTGCCAGCTTGCGAGGTGGACGCATCCGTGGGCCTTCATAGTAGAAAAAAATTATTAGATAGCTTGGTCCAAAGTTACTGGAAAAGGTGGCACTTAGATTATCTGCACACTCTCCAGTTAAGACAAAAATGGAATACTCCTGAGGTAACCATTCAGCCAGGTACACTTGTTCTCGTTCACCAAGATGACGCGCCACCACTTCGCTGGCCTACGGGTATCATTGAGCAGGTATATCCTGGCAGGGACGGAGTCGCGCGTGTTGCGTTGGTACGCATGACAAATGGAACTTTCAAACGTCCTGTCGTTAAACTGTGCCCACTTCCGTCCCAATAACTTAACATAATTATAACTTAATTTAACATAGCCTATATTATCTTTGTTCGTCTTAATTCATTGATAGCACAGTTACAATCGCTCTGCATGCTCGTATCCTTATATGTACATATATATATATTCAACTTGTAAGCTATCACATTGCTAATATTCCCCATATACTTCCTTGTATCCATCCTGCTCCTGTTATCGCATCCTATTTTTTGTTTTTTCGTAAATCCTAAGGATTTCCAAAGGGGGGAGGATGCTTACGCCAATATGTTGTTGTCTCTTTCTGGCAAAAGGGAACGGCTATTGGTGAAAGGCGACGCGACCTTCAATCGATACAAGGACAATAACCGTCGCGTGAGTCCTCGAAGATTCAGTATACTACTCAGCGCCAACCGCACCGCACCGCTCGCTATAATAAAAAAAAAAAAGGTTGCACTCCAGGAGTGCCGGTAGAAGTGAAAACTTTTTTGTTACTATGTTTTATTTTAAAACTGGAGTAGTACAGATATGAAATTAACTAATTTGAATGACGTCTTACTCATTTTCGATCAGGGTCACGTGACCCTGACGCGAGTTTTAAATTTTTTACCCATTACAGAAAAAGTGTACAACGCCGCTAAAGAAGTTTTCACTTCAATTAGATCAGCTGATTGATCCCGGTATCGGTAGTTCACGCTCGGTCGCCAGAAACCAGCTCCAGGCCAGGCTCCAAGACCAGCGCAGAGAAGACCAAAGGTTAGTGCCAATCCTATTAGCCTTTCCGGGACTCAACAGGCGATCCACCCGCATCCCATAAAAAATTTAAAATCATTTCCACTTAAACGCTTCACCAAGTATGTCATTACTTTCCTGAATTTGATTCTCATACATAGCGATACTAACGTTGTGTTGTATGGAAAAAAAATGCTATATTATAACATCAATAATAGTGCATGTGGTTTTTGTCCCTAAATCAAGGGTTCAATCCTGGCCAGGAATATCTATTTTTCAAAGAGCCATTGATGCAGTTTGCAGGCAGAAACAGCGCGCGGGGCACCATCCCGCGCATTTTCTCTTCGGCAGTGTGTTGTGCTAGGCGTGATTTCTATATAAATTGAGATACTTCATACAATGGTAAATCTGCCATCCCGCGCTACGCGACGAGGCGCGGTGCAGTGGGTGGAGTGCCATAGGATTTTTTCATTCAGTATTTTTCAATACTTCTTAAGTTTCGGATTTGATCATCGACACCCAGTTTGAAAATTCAACCTGTATATTTATGAATTACATAATTTATGTTGTTTGATAAAAAAAAAATTAAATACATCCTCAGGCACTGGGCTGAGCGGAAGAAAATTGATTTACTTAAAAATCAACCTGTTTTCTCAGTTGCACTTTGCATTCCAGGGCCATACTGATTTTTAAAGGTAACATTAGTAAGTGGTTTGTGAATTCAGGAAAACAAGTACCACATGTCAAGTTTCAAACGCGTGACAGGATAAAAACTGTTCCCAAATGAAAATCTTAATGAATTAGAACTTATTTATACCTACATAGTAGGTATATCTTAATAAAATAGAAAATGAACTATACGTGTTTACTAATTTTCGTGAAGCAATAAAATATCCACAGTACCGCACCTTTTTTTTATATGTATTTATAACAAAATAAAAAAATACTATATTAGTACCCTAAAACTTTTATCTATTACCCTAACACTTTTATTCCTAAGTGTACTCAGGCATAAAATGTATGTAAGAAAATTTAAGAAGGTCATCGGTATGTATGAAACCGTCGCCTTTTTGCTGTCATTCGCATTTGGTCAGATAACCAGTAATGTAGAAATAGTTTTGATTCTTGATTTATATCTGCTAAAATAAGAGATACTTGAAGCTGAAATTTACGGAATGTATACTTAATTAAACGCTCTAATTTTTGGTCCATAAATAATTATCTTGGGTTGGTTCTATTTCTTGCACTTTCGCGTCAAAGCTTAAGCATTTTCAGTTTAACTTATAGGGGTATTATCCAAAAACGTGTGTGCTTATTGCCTTTATACTTTTGGTGGGTGTTAAAAACAGCAAGAAAAACCGAATTCCGTTAACAGGACGTTTATTTATTTGTTTATTTAAGCGATATGATAATTTTTCGGTTTTTCATAAATTTATGATTACTTAGAAACGGTAGATGTTTTTGAAAATCTATTATTTCACAAATAACGCACAAATTACGATCTACGAACTTGTGTTTTTTCTACGGGCGCACAATCATTGATTCCTAAAAAACCAGATTTTGCAAAACGTTAGCCCAGCAGGAAATGAAATATCTACAAAGCCTTATGCCGCACAATTTTTATTTTTAGCGCACATTTATGCACTAATTTAAGCTACATACCCATATACTTTTTTTTGGGCTCCGGTCACTCGTTAAAAATTTTCTTGCTGGAAAAACGTTATCCCAGCAGGAATCGTTTTTTCGTGTGGTCCTCTGCGGCCGGACCACAGTTTAGTACTCAGATGCTATAGTTCGAAATAAAAGCTACCTAAAGTCTACTTTCAGCGGAATATAAATATATTTTCAGTACCTCAATAGATATCTTTTTATTTAACAATTTATGTGGTCCGGCCGCCAAGCAGTGCTCTCTGGCCGCGCCACCTCAAATTCAATAGAGTATAATGAACTATTAATAAATCAATATCCCTAAAAAAAGCTACCTAAACAGTACCTTGCATACGACAAATATGGTCCAATAAATCCCTTTAGATAAGAAGTTATTGGTCGTAGGGTGTGGTCCGGCTGGGAGGTATACTCTGCAGCAAATCAATTTTGCAAAATTTAATATTAACTATCCGTAAATCAATTGATATAATGGTACCTTTTCTCTACTCTTCGGTGATACTTTTTTCTTTCAAGAAACTATTCATTTTGATTAATTAATCTTTAAAGTTTGTGGCGCGGCTAGGGAGGATTACTTTCAGCAAATATAACGAAATATGCTTTATTTCTTTATGCCAACGATAACAGCATAATAAGTACTTTATAAAAAGACCTGGACTTTATTTTCAAACATTTTTTTCAAAAAGTGCATTTTTTTTATTTTGAAAAAAAAAATGCACTTATTGGTTTTTCTTTACCTACCTATCTACCCAAGAATAGGGAGCTAATTTGACGAAGTAAATGATAATTTTGGTTTAAAATAAACAATAAGTAAACGAATAACAAATATATTTACATTTACCGAAATATACACACATCAAAAGTGTCTAGGGATCAACATATATTTTTGCAATAACTTTTCTCCTGATTGATATTAATTAAAATGTTCTTTAAGGATTCATCAAATAAAGTGTTATCGTTTGTCACAGTAACGATAAACCAAGTCACCTTTGCATTCATAAAGAAATTTGCCATTTTCCTAATAAAGGGATTTTTGACATTTGAACCACTAACATTAAAGTTCGATAAAAAGACTGAAATAACAGTTTTCTTTAAAATTTTATTGGGTAACTTAAACAATTAATAATCCGTGTTTCTACCGCGAACACTAACAACACAAGAACATCGGTTTGGCATACTCAAAATGAGTTCATCCAAATCACGCTGTGGAATGGCCGCCCATGTTCGTTGCAACAACAAAAAAAGGTCTTCTTGCGACTGGATACCCTCCATATTCGGCAGAGCTCTTCTCTGTAGCATATCCCATGCATGCTCAATCGGGTTCAAGTCTGGCGACTGAGCAGGCCAGGGCAGGACATTGATGTTAGCTGCGGCGAGAGTCTGTCTTACAACTCTTGCGGTGTGCGGTCGTGCATTATCATGCATTAACTGAAATAAGGGACCGATTTGCACTTGTAGAGGAACGATGACGTCTGATACAATCGTCTCAGCATAAATTTGAGCGTTGAGGTTGCCTCTGATCCAAATCAACTCAGTTCTTCCGCCGATCCAAATACCCGCCCATACCATGATGGTTCCACCACTATAAGGATGGACTTCCTGGCAGGATTTTAATCGCTGTTGGCGTCCAGGGGTTCTCCAGTGTCGTATACGTCTTGTATCCGGTCTCATACCAAAACGAGACTCATCAGAAAAGCACACGAAACGCCATTGTTCTTCTGCCCAATTTCTGTGTTCAAGAGCCCATTGATATCGAATCCTACGATTGTGCATTGCTATAGGTGGTACCCGTAGCGGTCTTCGGGAATGAAGGTTCACTTCATGCAAGCGGTTTCTGACTGTTTGGTCGCTAATTAAGTTCCCTGAAGAGTGATGAAGCCTCACGGCTAACATCATGGCGGTTATTGTTGGAGCTCTTCGAGTTAAGATTTGAATGTATCGGTCTTGTCTCCGTGTGGTGCAGCGATACCGTCCTCCATGGCGCTCAGCCACGGTACCAGTGCTTCGGTAACGTGTCCAAAGTCGACTGATAACACTCTGACTTGTATTCAGAGCTAAAGCCACAGTACGTTGCCGGGAACCAGCTTCTATCATTCCCACGGCTCTGAGCATTTCTTCCCTGCTTAAATGACGTCGCCGCTCCATAATAACGTTGGTTTTAATCAGTAGTAGGGAAACAGTAGCACTAATAATGTCTTCAATGCGTTGTATGTTTTTATAGGGAAAATATTGACAGCTGATTTTCATCTTTTACTCGAATTTGATTTACAGTTCCTGATTCAAATTATGAAATGCACCAAAAAGGATCCATATAAATTTATAAAATCATAAATTTATTACAAAGCCACATCTCAATCTCAAGAAATCCGCATAAAAATGCTTGATCCGTAGACACTTTTGATGTGTGTATATAACTTATATGTTTCAATTTAATTTGGATTTAATTTGGATAAATGCTAACAAAAACTAAAAATAGTAAAAGCAAAAAAACTAAAAAGAAAGAAACAAGCCCAGTAGTTTAGAATTCACTCATTCCCACTCACAGTCGGGGCCCCTTGGGAAGATTTGATTGGTATAATTTGAATGGGCCCCGACTGTGAGTGTGAATGAGTGAATTCTAAACTACTGGGCTTGTTTCTTTCTTTTTATTTTTTACACGTAGTCGGGTTTTTGTTTTTTTTAATGTTTTTGGTGCATATGAGATTATGTAATCTATTCTGTGCTGTTTGATTTTTAGCCATTTCTTTAGAACGTATGAGTGAACAACTGCTTTATTATAATAAACGTTTCTACACCGATACAAACAAAATGCAAGTACAAAGACAATGATTGTAACAAAAACAAAGTTCAATTGGTTACCCGATACTATGTGATAAAGGTTTATGTAAATAAACAATCTATTTTTGAACTAGAGTCATACAAAATGTTACTGTGCCTGTTGGACACTTGTGGGTGGATAGGTTACTTATTTAGTTTTTTCGCCAGACGATCTCCGGCTGTCCGACCATGGACCATCGGACCGGTCGAAGGCGTTTTGTGTTCCACGCGCGCCTCAAAGAGTTTCAGCATAATGACGAAGCCCCCCTTTAGAGGACCACAAGGCGGAACCCCGGAACGCAAAGGGCTATTGAAAGACACCGTGGATTTTAGTACTAGTCTGACAGTCCCTCCCGCCCTGTCCTGGGTGGGAGGACTCATTAGATGATTTCACAACGATAAAAAAAAAGTTCTGCATTTTATGAAACCTATTGTTTTAACCATTTTTTATTGTTTATATTTGATTATGAAAATATATTTGTTATTCGAACTTATTGTTTATTTTAAACCAAAATTATCATTTACTTCGTCAAATTAGCTCCCTATTCTTGGGTAGATAGGTAGGTAAAGAAAAACCAATGAGTGCATTTTTTTTTTCAAAATAAAAAAAATGCACTTTTTGAAAAAAATGTTTGAAGATAAAGTCCAGGTCTTTTATAAATTTTGCCCCACCCTGTGCAACATGGCTGGCTACGCCCATGGCTCTGGCAACTTGCCACTCTGTTCAGTGGAAAGCAATTCTATTAAATTGTATCCTTTATGGAATGAGAACTTTTAAAGTGCTCTACGATATTGAAATGTGTAGCTCTGAACAAGACATGAACACATTACCAAACACCACATAACATACACGAAAAGTTTTTGTCCTGTGTAAGTAGAAATCTAAATATATACACACATCAAAAGTGTCTAGGGATCAAGCATTTTTATGCGGATTTCTTGAGATTGAGATGTGGCTTTGTAATAAATTTATGATTTTATAAATTTATATGGATCCTTTTTGGTGCATTTCATAATTTGAATCAGGAACTGTAAATCAAATTCGAGTAAAAGATGAAAATCAGCTGTCAATATTTTCCCTATAAAAACATACAACGCATTGAAGACATTATTAGTGCTACTGTTTCCCTACTACTGATTAAAACCAACGTTATTATGGAGCGGCGACGTCATTTAAGCAGGGAAGAAATGCTCAGAGCCGTGGGAATGATAGAAGCTGGTTCCCGGCAACGTACTGTGGCTTTAGCTCTGAATACAAGTCAGAGTGTTATCAGTCGACTTTGGACACGTTACCGAAGCACTGGTACCGTGGCTGAGCGCCATGGAGGACGGTATCGCTGCACCACACGGAGACAAGACCGATACATTCAAATCTTAACTCGAAGAGCTCCAACAATAACCGCCATGATGTTAGCCGTGAGGCTTCATCACTCTTCAGGGAACTTAATTAGCGACCAAACAGTCAGAAACCGCTTGCATGAAGTGAACCTTCATTCCCGAAGACCGCTACGGGTACCACCTATAGCAATGCACAATCGTAGGATTCGATATCAATGGGCTCTTGAACACAGAAATTGGGCAGAAGAACAATGGCGTTTCGTGTGCTTTTCTGATGAGTCTCGTTTTGGTATGAGACCGGATACAAGACGTATACGACACTGGAGAACCCCTGGACGCCAACAGCGATTAAAATCCTGCCAGGAAGTCCATCCTTATAGTGGTGGAACCATCATGGTATGGGCGGGTATTTGGATCGGCGGAAGAACTGAGTTGATTTGGATCAGAGGCAACCTCAACGCTCAAATTTATGCTGAGACGATTGTATCAGACGTCATCGTTCCTCTACAAGTGCAAATCGGTCCCTTATTTCAGTTAATGCATGATAATGCACGACCGCACACCGCAAGAGTTGTAAGACAGACTCTCGCCGCAGCTAACATCAATGTCCTGCCCTGGCCTGCTCAGTCGCCAGACTTGAACCCGATTGAGCATGCATGGGATATGCTACAGAGAAGAGCTCTGCCGAATATGGAGGGTATCCAGTCGCAAGAAGACCTTTTTTTGTTGTTGCAACGAACATGGGCGGCCATTCCACAGCGTGATTTGGATGAACTCATTTTGAGTATGCCAAACCGATGTTCTTGTGTTGTTAGTGTTCGCGGTAGAAACACGGATTATTAATTGTTTAAGTTACCCAATAAAATTTTAAAGAAAACTGTTATTTCAGTCTTTTTTTCGAACTTTAATGTTAGTGGTTCAAATGTCAAAAATCCCTTTATTAGGAAAATGGCAAATTTCTTTATGAATGCAAAGGTGACTTGGTTTATCGTTACTGTGACAAACGATAACACTTTATTTGATGAATCCTTAAAGAACATTTTAATTAATATCAATCAGGAGAAAAGTTATTGCAAAAATATATGTTGATCCCTAGACACTTTTGATGTGTGTAGGTTTAATGAGTGGACTTTTATAATTTCTAAAAGCACAGGTCTATCCTGAAGTCATACGGAGAATACGTATAAAAATGCATAATGAAAACAATATTTTTAGTATAACTTAGAATCATAAATCTCTTACGAAGTAGAATAGACATTTTTCACGCATTAAATAGTTATATACTGACGAAATAATTATATTTCCCGCGTCTAGAACGCGGGAAATATTATTTCGTCAGGAACTAAAAGAAGCCATGGTTCTACTTTTTTTTGCGCTTTGCTTTCGCCAGGTTGAAGTAGGGGCAAAGGTATAAAGTCGCTAAACAGACTAATATGCAAAATATTTTTTTAAAATATTTTAGAATTTAGAACACAAATAAAAGTTAATATCTATTATAAATAATAATGTTTATATATGGTATTCCATTTATAAATTAATAATATTCAGATAATTTCTAAGTCATAAAAACGCGTAGATCAATGACGAAATTAAAAAAAAAAACAATCACCGCCAATCGGAGGTTTGAAAATTCAACCTTTAAATTTATGAATTACATAATTTATGTTGTTCTGATAAAAAAAAAATCAAATACATCCTCACTTCCTCAGGCACTGGGTGGAGCAAAAAAAAAAAACAACCTGTTTTCTCAGTTTGCGAATTCAGGAAAACAAGTATCACATGTCAAGTTTCAAACGCGTGACAGGATAAAAACTGTTCCCAAATAAAAGTCTTTAATGAATTAGAACTTTTTATACCTACATAGTATATCTTAAAAAAAAAACGAACTATACGTGTTTATTCATTTTCGTTAAGCAATAAAATATCCGCAGCATCGCACCTTTTTTTAATATGTATATCAAACAAAATAAAATAAAAAATACTATATTAGTACCCTAAAACTTTTATCTATTACCCTATCACTTTTATTCCTAAGTGTACTCAGGCATAAAATGTATGTAAGAAAATTTAAGAAGGTTGTCGGTATGTATGAAACCGTCGCCTTTTTGCTGTCATTCGCATTTGGTCGGATAACCAGTTATGTAGAAATAGTTTTGGTTCTTGATTTATATCTGCTAAAATAAGAGATGCTTGAAGCTGAAAGGAGATAGCCCACTTTCCCTATATCTTGGGGCCTACATGTTACAGTCATGAAATTGGTGTTATTTTTTAAGATAATACACCTAGTATTATGTCACTTAATTTCAATGAAATTGACAGTTGGTATTCTGAGATTTTTGAATTTGAAAGTATGGCTAAAGTGAGGTTAGAAAATGGATTAAATGACAAGTAACTATACATTTAAATCAGAAATCATTCTTATTTAACTGGCTTGTTATACAATTACAGTTACTGGTAATCGCTTTACATGTGATTATAACCGAAACCTGATATTTTTGTAGTATGTATCTACCTAGATCATGTTTTCAAAAATACACTAATAACACTTCAATAATATCAAAGATTAATTACAAACATTTCTATTAATTAGTTTTATGATATTTATTGTGTTTGCAATGGTCTGGCTAAGAGTATAAAAGTCTATACCGTACAGTTAATGGACACATAACTTATCAACACTTAGGTGCCTACCGGGACTGAAAATAAAAAGGAACACAGTTTTTCTATATTAATTAATGTATTTTGTCATTTAACCATCTTCATAAACAACTAATATATTGTCAAGAAAGTGTGCAGGAGGTGATTATGTGGTCTTGATACCTAGCCCAACTCAAATACCATCTATAGACATAATTGTGTGCACAACACCCTGCTGTGCGCCTGCCAACAATACAACAACAATAATATTGCAATTATAAGATTGCTTGCCTTTCAGCTAAAGAGCTTCAACATTAACACATTCACCGGCGCAAGCACAACAAAGCGAATAAATTGACGTCGAGTAAAAAAAAATACTTGACATATATTTTCAAACCTGACACAATGTCCTTTTAGCCACGTATCCATACTTAGCTAGTGAGACTTTGTAATAATAAAATAAAATGCATTTTTCACAGTTTTACAACTGTATTTTTTTTTTCTTTTTTGTGTTTTCGTTACATGATAAAATGACGATAATTTTGCAATACAATAATTGACTGTAACGCCTAGGCCCAGATATGGGCATTCTCCTTTACGGAATGTATACTTAATTAAACGCTCTAATTTTTGGTCTATAAATAATTATCTTGGGTTGGTTCTATTTCTTGCACTTTCGCGTCAAAGCTTAAGCATTTTCAGTTTAACTTAAAGGGGTATTATTCAAAAACGTGTGTGCTCTTTGCCTTAAAACTTTTGGTGGGTGTTAAAAACAGCAAGCAAAACCGAATTCCGATAACAGCACGTTTATTTGTTTGTTCATTTAAGCGATAACATAATTTTTAGGTTTTTCATAAATTTATGATTACTTCGAAACGATAGATGTTTTTGAAAATCTATTATTTCACAAATAACGCACAAATTACGATCTACAAACTTGCGTTTTTTCTACGGGCGCACAATCATTGTTTCCTGAAAAAACAGATTTTGCAAAACGTCAGCCCAGCAGGAAATGAAATATCTACGAAGCCTTAAGCCGCACAATTTTTATTTTCAGCGCACATTTATGCACTAATTTAAGCTACATGCCAATATACTTTTTTTTTGGCTCCGGTCACTCGTTCAAAATTTTCTTGCTGGGAAAACGTTATCCCAGCAGGAATCGTTTTTTCGAATTTATTCCTAAAACATGGCACGCACAATTTTTTTAATGTGACGCACATTTACAGCTTATTACGCACTAATTAATGGCAAAACTCAATTCCTTGTAAAAGACATTTTCTTGCTGGGCTGATGGACACGGTATAAACACTTTAACGAGTGCTTATTGTTCGAGTGCTTATTAATATTACTCTCTCGGCCGAGAGCTTATTTACTGGTGTCCATCAGCCCAGCAAGAAAATGTCTTTTACAAGGAATTGAGTTTTGCCATTAATTAGTGCGTAATAAGCTGTAAATGTGCGTCACATAAAAAAAATTGTGCGTGCCATGTTTTAGGAATAAATTCGAAAAAACGTGTGGTCCTCTGCGGCCGGACCACAGTTTAGTACTCAGATGCTATAGTTCGAAATAAAAGCTACCTAAAGTCTACTTTCATCGGAATATAAATATATTTTCAGTACCTCAATAGATATCTTTTTATTTAACAATTTATGTGGTCCGGCCGCCAAGCAGTGCTCTCTGGCCGCGCCACCTCAAATTCAATAGAGTATAATGAACTATTAATAAATCAATATCCCTAAAAAAAGCTACCTAAACAGTACCTTGCATACGACAAATATGGTCCAATAAATCCCTTTAGATAAGAAGTTATTGGTCGTAGGGTGTGGTCCGGCTGGGAGGTATACTCTGCAGCAAATCAATTTTGCAAAATTTAATATTAACTATCCGTAAATCAATTGATATAATGGTACCTTTTCTCTACTCTTCGGTGATACTTTTTTCTTTCAAGAAACTATTCATTTTGATTAATTAATCTTTAAAGTTTGTGGCGCGGCTAGGGAGGATTACTTTCAGCAAATATAACGAAATATGCTTTATTTCTTTATGCCAACGATAACAGCATAATAAGTACTTTATAAAAGACCTGGACTTTATCTTCAAACATTTTTTTCAAAAAGTGCATTTTTTTTATTTTGAAAAAAAAAATGCACTCATTGGTTTTTCTTTACCTACCTATCTACCCAAGAATAGGGAGCTAATTTGACGAAGTAAATGATAATTTTGGTTTAAAATAAACAATAAGTTCGAATAACAAATATATTTTCATAATCAAATATAAACAATAAAAAATGGTTAAAACAATAGGTTTCATAAAATGCAGAACTTTTTTTTTATCGTTGTGAAATCATCTAATGAGTCCTCCCACCCAGGACAGGGCGGGAGGGACTGTCAGACTAGTACTAAAATCCACGGTGTCTTTCAATAGCCCTTTGCGTTCCGGGGTTCCGCCTTGTGGTCCTCTAAAGGGGGGCTTCGTCATTATGCTGAAACTCTTTGAGGCGCGCGTGGAACACAAAACGCCTTCGACCGGTCCGATGGTCCATGGTCGGACAGCCGGAGATCGTCTGGCGAAAAAACTAAATAAGTAACCTATCCACCCACAAGTGTCCAACAGGCACAGTAACATTTTGTATGACTCTAGTTCAAAAATAGATTGTTTATTTACATAAACCTTTATCACATAGTATCGGGTAACCAATTGAACTTTGTTTTTGTTACAATCATTGTCTTTGTACTTGCATTTTGTTTGTATCGGTGTAGAAACGTTTATTATAATAAAGCAGTTGTTCACTCATACGTTCTAAAGAAATGGCTAAAAATCAAACAGCACAGAATAGATTACATAATCTCATATGCACCAAAAACATTAAAAAAAACAAAAACCCGACTACGTGTAAAAAATAAAAAGAAAGAAACAAGCCCAGTAGTTTAGAATTCACTCATTCACACTCACAGTCGGGGCCCATTCAAATTATACCAATCAAATCTTCCCAAGGGGCCCCGACTGTGAGTGGGAATGAGTGAATTCTAAACTACTGGGCTTGTTTCTTTCTTTTTAGTTTTTTTGCTTTTACTATTTTTAGTTTTTGTTAGCATTTATCCAAATTAAATCCAAATTAAATTGAAACATATAAGTTATATACACACATCAAAAGTGTCTACGGATCAAGCATTTTTATGCGGATTTCTTGAGATTGAGATGTGGCTTTAACGGATAGCATCACCGAGTTATTAAAGTTAAATTGTAGAAAAATTATATTGTGTGCTTTCCCCTACTTTGAGAAATTGTCCTCTAGTCAAAACAATTACATTTACATGCTCAATAAGCATCTTCATTTCTTAGTTAGTCTCTATAGTGACAAACTTATGTATTTTGATACCAACGTTTGTATGGATAAACTTTGGTCAACTCGAGGTACTGTGTATCTGCCTTATATGTATAGATGCGAAATAGCCAGGCTATTAGTTTTTTATATTCACACAGACATAAATAGTATGTCTAAGCTTAGTAGTATAGTTATTACTGATAGTGTTCACAGCACTCCTTTTGATGCACCTAGTGATTTAAACTGTTAGGTACGACAATAGGCAGGCCACATAATATGTTGAATGTTGTACATCAAAATATGCAGGGTTTGCCTGGCAAGGAGTTAGAATTAAGTTTATTTATGGAACACTATCAGGTTCAGGTCTTATGTCTTACTGAACACTGGTTGAGGGAGCATGAATTGCCGTTTTTCAATGATAATAATTTTACTGTCCAAAGTGCGTTTGTCAGAAGGGGCGCTATTCGTGGTGGTTCTTTGGTTCTTGTTTCAAACAAGTTGAAATGTAAAGAACGTTTAGATCTAGTTAATCTTTCTGTTGAGCGTATTATTGAGTTGTCTTGTGTGGAACTCGAGAAATATATAATAATTTGTGTTTATAGACCTCCTTCTGGGGATTTTACTCGCTTCGAATCTGTAATGGAGGATTCACTTAGTAAGTTAAAATCAAGTAATAAAAGGATAATTTTATGTGGAGATTTTAATGTTAATATTTTAGATGCAACTCCTTTAAGTGTTAGACTGCTCAACCTTTTTAAATCTTTTAATTTAATTAACTTGTTTTTTGAACCGACAAGAATTACTGCATCTTCGTCGACTTGTCTTGACAACATCTTTACTGATTCTGATGCCGAAAGTAAAGCAGTGTTAAGTGACTTGTCGTCTGATCACTGTGGATTGATGGCTAGCTTCCCCATGCCATCACGCGAAAAGCCTCACAAGATTGAATGTAGGCCCTATACAGTTAGTCGTTGTAACAAGTTTAAAAATAATGTAGCTGATAGACTCACACCAGCCATAGCTGAATCAGATAGTCCTAATGAAATCTATAAATCCCTTTTTGATATTGTTAAAGATGAATACCAGTCCACTTTTAAAACCAAAATCATTAAGAAGAATGGATCCTCTGCTGGTTTCAATCAATGGGCTACACCTGGCATTTATAAAAGTAGAGCGAGATTGTACGAGTTATATGGTTTGAAGAAATTTAGGTTTGATACACCTTTTGTGGAATATGTAAGAAATTATTCAAAATTATTTAAAAAGATTTGTGCTATTGCTAAATCAAAATTTTTAAGCGAAAAAATTAAAAATTCTAACAACAAAGTTAAAGCTACCTGGCAAATTATCAACAGTGAAACAGGTAAATCGGTTAATAATGAAAAGCAATTAGAGATTATGATAGACAGTCAATTAATTACAAATGCGACTAGCGTAGCAGACGCATTTAATGAATTCTTTGCAAATATTCCTATAACTACGACTCGCTCCTTAAGTTCGTCTCCGTCTAAAGCTGAAAGCATTCTGCAAAGTAGTGTGCCTAAATGCGGTAACCTATTTAGTTTTAAACACATAACACCATATGATGTAGTAAATGTATTCAATACACTTAAATCCAAACATACTGGTGATTATTGGGGCATTTCAATTAAACTTTTAAGTAATATAATTGACATCGTCGCCCCCTATCTTGCAATTACTTTTAATAAATGTGTAGATCTGGGTACTTTTCCTGACCTCATGAAGAGTAGTAAAGTCATACCATTATTTAAATCAGGCAATAAAAATGATATTGGTAATTTCAGACCAATTTCTATCTTACCTGCTTTTAGCAAAATATTTGAAAAATTGATACTCAAGCAGTTGCTTAGTCATTTTAATGTAAATAGCCTCCTTCATAGTGAACAATATGGTTTTACGAAAGGTCGTTCAACAACTGATGCAGGTGTTGCTCTGCTGAAGCATATATTTGAGGCGTGGGAGAGCTCTAAGAATGCTATTGGTGTGTTCTGTGATCTATCCAAAGCCTTTGATTGCGTACACCATGATACACTTTTGCGAAAATTACACCATTACGGAATCCAAAACGATGCTCTTAATGTTATAGAATCGTACTTACGTAATAGATTTCAATGCGTAGATGTTAATGGCTCGAAATCTTCTGGACAACCTGTTCAGCTAGGTGTGCCTCAAGGATCAATTCTGGGTCCGTTTTTATTTTTGGTCTATATCAATGACTTGCCATATCTTTTAAAGGGCATTTGTGACATTGTACTGTTTGCAGATGATACATCTCTTATATTTAAAGTTGATAGAAACAGACAAGAATTTGACGAAGTTAACACCGCATTATCATTGGTCACGGATTGGTTTTCTGCTAACAACTTAGTCCTAAATGCCAAAAAAACGAAATGTATAAAGTTCGCCTTGCCAAATGTTACAAATCTAGGTCCTAACATTGTTCTAAATAATGAAGAACTTGAAACTGTTGACTCAGCCGTGTTTCTGGGTATTAAAGTAGATTCTAGAATTCAATGGGGCCCGCATATAACAAGTTTATCGGGAAGATTAAGCTCGGCTGCCTACGCTGTCAGAAAAGTAAGACAGTACACAGACGTTGATACAGCTCGACTAGTTTATTTTAGTTATTTTCACAGCGTTATGTCCTACGGCATTTTATTGTGGGGCAAAGCGGCTGATATTCAAAATATATTTGTCTTACAAAAACGAGCTGTTCGGGCAATTTACCAGCTGGGTACTAGAGTTTCTCTGAGGGATTTGTTTAAGGAGATTGGCATTCTGACGGTGGCATCTCAATTCATCTTTGCCAACATTATATATATTAGGCAGAATTTACACCTATATACCAAAAACAGTGATTTTCACACTATTAACACGAGAAATAAGCACCACCTACGTGTTCCTTTTCACCGACTTCACAAGGTTCATAACTCATTTGTAGGCCTTGGTATAAAATTCTACAATAAATTGCCTTCGTCATTGCTAGACTTGCCGTTTAATGAGTTTAAATCAAAGATTAAATCCATCCTTTGTTCTAAGGCATATTATTCCATAAACGATTACTTAGTGGATAATAACAGCTGGTCACTCTGTTGAAGTTAGGACGGCTTTCATGCTCTTTC
This sequence comes from Agrotis clavis, assembly GCA_954870645.1. Classification (NCBI taxonomy): domain Eukaryota; kingdom Metazoa; phylum Arthropoda; class Insecta; order Lepidoptera; family Noctuidae; genus Agrotis; species Agrotis clavis. The sequence goes on along the minus strand of OX940928.1, from coordinate 19,641,799 downwards.
CCAGATGTTTTTAGTTCTCTTTTTTTTTCTGTTCTTTCTTCCAGACTAGTTATATGTGTTCATATAATTGTTTATATTTTTTTTTATGACTTAGTTAAGTCATGTTTTATTTTATGTGTTTGTATTCGTTTTATTATTTCATTTGATTTACGGACATTGTTGTCCTACTTTACATTTTATTGCTTGTCTTTTTGTGTGTATTTTTTTTATTTTTTAAGTACGACAGTCGTAGGTTTTCTTGATTTTTAAAAAAATTGTCGGAGCAGATGAAGAATGTAAAATTATCTTTTGCATTGTATAGAGTGTATTCATCTAGTATTATATAGCGTCATAGCCAGCATTGTGTGAGTACCATGTACTTCAGAGCTATCTTTGACTTGAAACCTACGTCTTTCATTGACTTGAATGACTCTGGCAGTTGAGAGTATGTCATGCTCACTCAAAGGTCTCGCTGATGGTGGCGTGTATGTCGGATCATTTAGTTCCCTTCAAAATGGTTGAGCTGAATGGTGCTGATATATGTGTCATGTTCGTGAACGGGCGCTGTCAGTTGGGACTGGTCATCTCTTAGCTGCCACGGCCTATTTTAATTATTAGTAACTTTATTTTGAATTGTCTTTTTATTTTACTATGGACACTATTAACTTGCCACATCGTTCTCACATAATGTACCATCTGATGATGAATGATGTAACAAAAGTTTTGTAATAATTTTGGCGATTGAAAAAGAGTGTCCATGGAGTTTCTTGCTCATTCTTCTCCATAGAGATCTACGCTTTGGAATGAGCACCTACGGTACTTTCACAGTTTTTATGTCTTGTGACTGGGACTGTAGCACCATAACTATTTTGTAATTGTTTTATTTTATGTCTTTTGACAATTCATAAGTGCCTGTAATTGGCCTAGTTGAAATAAACGTTTTGATTTGATTTGATTTGATTTGCTTTGTAATAAATTTATGATTTTATAAATTTATATGGATCCTTTTTGGTGCATTTCATAATTTGAATCAGGAACTGTAAATCAAATTCGAGTAAAAGATGAAAATCAGCTGTCAATATTTTCCCTATAAAAACATACAACGCATTGAAGACATTATTAGTGCTACTGTTTCCCTACTACTGATTAAAACCAACGTTATTATGGAGCGGCGACGTCATTTAAGCAGGGAAGAAATGCTCAGAGCCGTGGGAATGATAGAAGCTGGTTCCCGGCAACGTACTGTGGCTTTAGCTCTGAATACAAGTCAGAGTGTTATCAGTCGACTTTGGACACGTTACCGAAGCACTGGTACCGTGGCTGAGCGCCATGGAGGACGGTATCGCTGCACCACACGGAGACAAGACCGATACATTCAAATCTTAACTCGAAGAGCTCCAACAATAACCGCCATGATGTTAGCCGTGAGGCTTCATCACTCTTCAGGGAACTTAATTAGCGACCAAACAGTCAGAAACCGCTTGCATGAAGTGAACCTTCATTCCCGAAGACCGCTACGGGTACCACCTATAGCAATGCACAATCGTAGGATTCGATATCAATGGGCTCTTGAACACAGAAATTGGGCAGAAGAACAATGGCGTTTCGTGTGCTTTTCTGATGAGTCTCGTTTTGGTATGAGACCGGATACAAGACGTATACGACACTGGAGAACCCCTGGACGCCAACAGCGATTAAAATCCTGCCAGGAAGTCCATCCTTATAGTGGTGGAACCATCATGGTATGGGCGGGTATTTGGATCGGCGGAAGAACTGAGTTGATTTGGATCAGAGGCAACCTCAACGCTCAAATTTATGCTGAGACGATTGTATCAGACGTCATCGTTCCTCTACAAGTGCAAATCGGTCCCTTATTTCAGTTAATGCATGATAATGCACGACCGCACACCGCAAGAGTTGTAAGACAGACTCTCGCCGCAGCTAACATCAATGTCCTGCCCTGGCCTGCTCAGTCGCCAGACTTGAACCCGATTGAGCATGCATGGGATATGCTACAGAGAAGAGCTCTGCCGAATATGGAGGGTATCCAGTCGCAAGAAGACCTTTTTTTGTTGTTGCAACGAACATGGGCGGCCATTCCACAGCGTGATTTGGATGAACTCATTTTGAGTATGCCAAACCGATGTTCTTGTGTTGTTAGTGTTCGCGGTAGAAACACGGATTATTAATTGTTTAAGTTACCCAATAAAATTTTAAAGAAAACTGTTATTTCAGTCTTTTTATCGAACTTTAATGTTAGTGGTTCAAATGTCAAAAATCCCTTTATTAGGAAAATGGCAAATTTCTTTATGAATGCAAAGGTGACTTGGTTTATCGTTACTGTGACAAACGATAACACTTTATTTGATGAATCCTTAAAGAACATTTTAATTAATATCAATCAGGAGAAAAGTTATTGCAAAAATATATGTTGATCCCTAGACACTTTTGATGTGTGTATATTTCGGTAAATGTAAATATATTTGTTATTCGTTTACTTATTGTTTATTTTAAACCAAAATTATCATTTACTTCGTCAAATTAGCTCCCTATTCTTGGGTAGATAGGTAGGTAAAGAAAAACCAATAAGTGCATTTTTTTTTTCAAAATAAAAAAAATGCACTTTTTGAAAAAAATGTTTGAAAATAAAGTCCAGGTCTTTTTATAAAGTACTTATTATGCTGTTATCGTTGGCATAAAGAAATAAAGCATATTTCGTTATATTTGCTGAAAGTAATCCTCCCTAGCCGCGCCACAAACTTTAAAGATTAATTAATCAAAATGAATAGTTTCTTGAAAGAAAAAAGTATCACCGAAGAGTAGAGAAAAGGTACCATTATATCAATTGATTTACGGATAGTTAATATTAAATTTTGCAAAATTGATTTGCTGCAGAGTATACCTCCCAGCCGGACCACACCCTACGACCAATAACTTCTTATCTAAAGGGATTTATTGGACCATATTTGTCGTATGCAAGGTACTGTTTAGGTAGCTTTTTTTAGGGATATTGATTTATTAATAGTTCATTATACTCTATTGAATTTGAGGTGGCGCGGCCAGAGAGCACTGCTTGGCGGCCGGACCACATAAATTGTTAAATAAAAAGATATCTATTGAGGTACTGAAAATATATTTATATTCCGCTGAAAGTAGACTTTAGGTAGCTTTTATTTCGAACTATAGCATCTGAGTACTAAACTGTGGTCCGGCCGCAGAGGACCACACGAAAAAACGATTCCTGCTGGGATAACGTTTTTCCAGCAAGAAAATTTTTAACGAGTGACCGGAGCCCAAAAAAAAGTATATGGGTATGTAGCTTAAATTAGTGCATAAATGTGCGCTAAAAATAAAAATTGTGCGGCATAAGGCTTTGTAGATATTTCATTTCCTGCTGGGCTAACGTTTTGCAAAATCTGGTTTTTTAGGAATCAATGATTGTGCGCCCGTAGAAAAAACACAAGTTCGTAGATCGTAATTTGTGCGTTATTTGTGAAATAATAGATTTTCAAAAACATCTACCGTTTCTAAGTAATCATAAATTTATGAAAAACCGAAAAATTATCATATCGCTTAAATAAACAAATAAATAAACGTCCTGTTAACGGAATTCGGTTTTTCTTGCTGTTTTTAACACCCACCAAAAGTATAAAGGCAATAAGCACACACGTTTTTGGATAATACCCCTTTAAGTTAAACTGAAAATGCTTAAGCTTTGACGCGAAAGTGCAAGAAATAGAACCAACCCAAGATAATTATTTATGGACCAAAAATTAGAGCGTTTAATTAAGTATACATTCCGTAAATTTCAGCTTCAAGTATCTCTTATTTTAGCAGATATAAATCAAGAATCAAAACTATTTCTACATTACTGGTTATCTGACCAAATGCGAATGACAGCAAAAAGGCGACGGTTTCATACATACCGATGACCTTCTTAAATTTTCTTACATACATTTTATGCCTGAGTACACTTAGGAATAAAAGTGTTAGGGTAATAGATAAAAGTTTTAGGGTACTAATATAGTATTTTTTTATTTTGTTATAAATACATATAAAAAAAAGGTGCGGTACTGTGGATATTTTATTGCTTCACGAAAATTAGTAAACACGTATAGTTCATTTTCTATTTTATTAAGATATACCTACTATGTAGGTATAAATAAGTTCTAATTCATTAAGATTTTCATTTGGGAACAGTTTTTATCCTGTCACGCGTTTGAAACTTGACATGTGGTACTTGTTTTCCTGAATTCACAAACCACTTACTAATGTTACCTTTAAAAATCAGTATGGCCCTGGAATGCAAAGTGCAACTGAGAAAACAGGTTGATTTTTAAGTAAATCAATTTTCTTCCGCTCAGCCCAGTGCCTGAGGATGTATTTAATTTTTTTTTTATCAAACAACATAAATTATGTAATTCATAAATATACAGGTTGAATTTTCAAACTGGGTGTCGATGATCAAATCCGAAACTTAAGAAGTATTGAAAAATACTGAATGAAAAAATCCTATGGCACTCCACCCACTGCACCGCGCCTCGTCGCGTAGCGCGGGATGGCAGATTTACCATTGTATGAAGTATCTCAATTTATATAGAAATCACGCCTAGCACAACACACTGCCGAAGAGAAAATGCGCGGGATGGTGCCCCGCGCGCTGTTTCTGCCTGCAAACTGCATCAATGGCTCTTTGAAAAATAGATATTCCTGGCCAGGATTGAACCCTTGATTTAGGGACAAAAACCACATGCACTATTATTGATGTTATAATATAGCATTTTTTTTCCATACAACACAACGTTAGTATCGCTATGTATGAGAATCAAATTCAGGAAAGTAATGACATACTTGGTGAAGCGTTTAAGTGGAAATGATTTTAAATTTTTTATGGGATGCGGGTGGATCGCCTGTTGAGTCCCGGAAAGGCTAATAGGATTGGCACTAACCTTTGGTCTTCTCTGCGCTGGTCTTGGAGCCTGGCCTGGAGCTGGTTTCTGGCGACCGAGCGTGAACTACCGATACCGGGATCAATCAGCTGATCTAATTGAAGTGAAAACTTCTTTAGCGGCGTTGTACACTTTTTCTGTAATGGGTAAAAAATTTAAAACTCGCGTCAGGGTCACGTGACCCTGATCGAAAATGAGTAAGACGTCATTCAAATTAGTTAATTTCATATCTGTACTACTCCAGTTTTAAAATAAAACATAGTAACAAAAAAGTTTTCACTTCTACCGGCACTCCTGGAGTGCAACCTTTTTTTTTTTTATTATAGCGAGCGGTGCGGTGCGGTTGGCGCTGAGTAGTATACTGAATCTTCGAGGACTCACGCGACGGTTATTGTCCTTGTATCGATTGAAGGTCGCGTCGCCTTTCACCAATAGCCGTTCCCTTTTGCCAGAAAGAGACAACAACATATTGGCGTAAGCATCCTCCCCCCTTTGGAAATCCTTAGGATTTACGAAAAAACAAAAAATAGGATGCGATAACAGGAGCAGGATGGATACAAGGAAGTATATGGGGAATATTAGCAATGTGATAGCTTACAAGTTGAATATATATATATGTACATATAAGGATACGAGCATGCAGAGCGATTGTAACTGTGCTATCAATGAATTAAGACGAACAAAGATAATATAGGCTATGTTAAATTAAGTTATAATTATGTTAAGTTATTGGGACGGAAGTGGGCACAGTTTAACGACAGGACGTTTGAAAGTTCCATTTGTCATGCGTACCAACGCAACACGCGCGACTCCGTCCCTGCCAGGATATACCTGCTCAATGATACCCGTAGGCCAGCGAAGTGGTGGCGCGTCATCTTGGTGAACGAGAACAAGTGTACCTGGCTGAATGGTTACCTCAGGAGTATTCCATTTTTGTCTTAACTGGAGAGTGTGCAGATAATCTAAGTGCCACCTTTTCCAGTAACTTTGGACCAAGCTATCTAATAATTTTTTTCTACTATGAAGGCCCACGGATGCGTCCACCTCGCAAGCTGGCAACGACTGCAGAGGGGTAGTGTTGAGGAAGTGAGCGGGAGTTAAAATGGTGTGCGGCTGATCAGACAGCAAACACAATGGACGCGAATTTAGAATACACTCTATTTGAGTCAACACTGTTAATAACTCTTCGTAGCACAGTAATTGTTGCCCGATGCAACGATATAAATGAGTTTTTATGCACTTTATATTGCTTTCCCAAATTCCTCCCCAGTGGGGGGCGCGCGCGGGAATATTCCGCCATGTAATTTTACGGTTGTTTAGTTCCGTTTTGAATGCAGTAGACGCGTCTTTAGAAGCTAGAAACGTGTATAACTCGTCTAGTTGACGCTTTGCCCCAATGAAATTTGTTCCGTTATCGGAATATAGGACAGATATTGGCCCTCGTCGTGATAGAAAACGCTTTAAAGCGTCCAAGAACGTCTCCGAACTCAAGTCCGATGCAATTTCAATGTGTATGGCTTTGGTAGTCAGACACACAAAAATGCAGATATAAGCCTTTTGACTTCTAACGCCTCGCTTGCGTGTCATAGTGATAGCTATCGGCCCAGCGTAATCTACCCCTGTGTGAGTAAAGGCCTTGGCTTCTTGTACACGCGCTGGAGGTAAACTTGACATCATAGGCGTGGGATGAGAGGGAGCAACCTTGAAACAAAAATTACATTGACGTATGCGTTGTCGAATAATATTTCGAGCGGAAATAATCCAATAGCGTTGCCTTAACAATGACATGAGAAGGTGGGAACCTGTATGGCAATTGAATCGATGACAGTCATCTATCAACAGGTCCACCAGGTGATCTCGACGTGGAAGCAGCAATGGATGCCGATTTGCAAATGGTATCTGAGCGTTTGTCAGTCGACCACCAACTTGAAGCAAACCGTTTTTATCTATGAACGGACTAAGTTTTCTCAATGAAGGTGAGGGCAAGTTACCCTTTTTAATGTTGTTTAATTCAGAGGCAAAGTATTTGTTCTGCAACTCGCGAATAATCGCAAACTCAGCGACTTCAAGGTCCGAGACCTCAATTGAAGAAGCTCGAGGTAACTTGCGAACAAATCGCAGAACATACACTATGATACGTAGTAGCTTTTTCCAAGATGAGACTCGATAAGAGAGTTCCAGAAGTATTGAAGGAGATTGATGGGAGACTACTGTTAAAGTTACGGAACCCTTTGCTTCAGGTATAGACCCGTCGACATTCGACGGGTCGAATGCCACTATTGGCCACTCAGTGATTGGATGACTAGTCCATGGTGGACCTTGCCACCACAGCGGGTGATGGATGATTTCAGACGGTAGTAAGCCTCTTGATAAACAGTCACTAGGGTTTTCTATTCCATTAATATGAAAAAAGCGGTCTGGAGATAAATTTGACTGTATTTCAGTCACGCGGTTGGCAACGAATGTCTGCCAGCGATGCGGGGAAGAGTGAATCCATGATAGAGCGACAGTGGAATCACTGAAAGCGAATATCTCTTTGATAGGATATCGCTTATGGAAAAGAGTATGAACTTGTTTTACAAGTTTAGCGAGCATTAGTGAGGCACACAATTCTAGCCTCGCCAGAGAGATCGTCTTCAGTGGAGCCACTTTAGACTTAGCGCATACTAAATGTACGGATATATCCCTATTAGGGTGTGTTATATGTAGGTAAATGACGCAGCCGTAAGCCTTCATACTAGCGTCGCCAAAGGCGATCAAATTGACCACTCCACCGGCCGCGACACCCAGATGGCGCGGTATTTGTAAACTAGATAATAACGGTAATTCAGTTTTGAACCTAACGAAGCGTTCAGTAATGACTGCTGGGGGCTCCTCATCCCATCCCACCTTAGCGAGCCAAAGGTCCTGTATTAGAAGCTTTGCATAAAGGACAACAGGTGCGACGAATCCCAACACGTCAAATAAGCGAGCAACCGTAGACAGTATGGCGCGCTTGGTATTACCCATAGTCGCAGCGGATGCGGCGAACGAGAACACATCAGAAGTAGGTATCCATTTCAAACCCAAGACCTTTAATGTTTCGTCATCATCAGTGAACTCAATCGCCGCGCGGTATGACTCAGGCAAATGCGCAAGAAGCTCTTTAGAGTTACTCGCCCACTTGACGAGGTCAAATCCGCCCTTCTTGAACAACGCGAGCAGTTCGTCCGCCAGACGAGTTCCATCTTCTACAGTGGACACAGAGGTGGTTAAATCATCCATATACAGTTCGTTAGAAGCAACCTCTGCGGCGAGAGGAAAACCGCGTTCTTGATAGTCCTCAGCTAACTGGCGGACAGTACGCATTGCCAAGAATGGGCTCGGTCGCAATCCGAAAGCTACGGAATTAAATTGAAAAATACGAATACGCTCAGTATCGTTGAAGCGGTATAATATCTTTTGATATTTGCGATCATCTACGGAAAGTAAAATTCTAAGATACATTTGACGTATATCAGCGGTTATTGCAACTTCAAAATATCTAAAGTTGAGTAAAAGCGAAAATAAATCGGCCTGCAAATTAGGCCCAGTGTGCAACAAGTCATTGAGCGACTTGCCGCTGTCAGTTTTAGCACTTGCGTCCAAAACTATGCGGGTTTTTGTCGTCGACTTTTCAGGCCGGACGACAGCGTGATGAGGTATGAAATAACCATCATGAATAGCGGGAAAAGAATAAGGGATTTCCGATAAGTAACCCTTATCTATATAATCAGCGATGACGTCATTGTAAGCTTGACGTAAAGCGGGAAGCGAATGAAATTTACGCTCTAACGCAGACAATCTACGCTGAGCGTGAATGAATGAGTTACCTAACGACTTAGGTTCACCCTTGAATGGCAAGGACACAATATACCTACCGCCTGAGTTTCTAGTAACGGTTGATTTATAAAGTTCCTCGCAAACCTGATTTTCTGGACTTATTATTTTTGCAGTAGGCACCTCTTCTATTTCCCAGAATTTTAAGATTGACTGGTTTAAATTATCTACTAGCGGGCCGAAGGACCAGGCTATACTGCCTTGGTTGACAGCAGGTATCTCACCCATGACAATATAGCCAAGCGTGGTTTCTATAGCATGAGGTATGCAATTAGCGGTGTCCATTAAATCAGCTGACGGCGCGAGTGGACGCGGAATAACCTTACCCCCTAACAGAATGAACGCGAATAGTTGAGCACCTAGAATCGCTTCTATATCTCCAGACACGTTCCAACAGTCGTCTGCCAGTGGTAAGTCCTTAAACTGATCCATAAATGATGCTTGGATTCCGCGCGTCGGTAATGACTCAGTAATACGGTCAATAACCAACATGTTCAGTTTATAATGCGCATCACTCACTCGCGATTGAATTGTGAGAGATACATAACCTTTAATTGGGGCTGAGATTGACCCCACTGATTTCAAAGATGAATTAACTAGCGGATGAATATTTAATTTCAATTTCTTACAACAAGCGAGGCTAATGATGTTATTCTGAGAACCGCTGTCTACTAAACATCTCATTAACAAACGATTTCCATTCACCGGAACATATACCTGTGCCGTTGGTAACACAATTAACTTATTTAATAAATTACAATGTTTGGATTCGTCACAGGTCATTAGCGTAATTGAATTCTCAGAACGACCACATTCCTTAGATAACGAACACCTGCGCGCAGTGGGCGCCGGCGGCGGCGTGTCAATACGCGCAAGCATACATACAGCGGGAGCCCCCGACTCAGCTTGCGTTAACGGTGGATTCCGTTCAAAATGTAGCAATGAATGGTGTTTTTTATGACACTGCTTACACGTATTTGACGAACCACAACTAGAAGTGGCATGTTTGTTACTAAAACAATTGATGCAAAGTCTCTTATCCTTCACGAAATTAAAGCGTTCCTTCACTGCAAGTTTTTTAAATTCTATGCATTCGTAAAGGTGGCTATGCTGCGGCTTATTGCAAAATAAACAAGCGCTTTCACCGTTATGACTATTCTCGGTAATAGCAAAACTATGAAAGTTTTTATTGTTATTCGGGCGAGGTTTTGATTTCGCATCCACAGCCTTATTATTATTGGTGGCAGCAGTCTGATGGATCACTGCCGACCTCTCCATAATTTTTATATGATGACGTAGGTATTTCACTAACTGTTCACTCGTGGGTAGATCGTTATCTTTAATCGATAACTCGAAACTTTGAACCAACTGCGGATCTAGCTTTTTTAAAACGATATGCGTAAAAATAAAATCGGATAAGTCTTTTATATCTAGCTGCTTAAGTGCAGACCAGGAGGAATTTACTCGTTCAATGAAATTATTTAATTGTGATGTTGATGAACCCGACGCCGGTTTTATATCCATTATATTATTTATATATGTTGACCCAAGTAACCTCTTGTCTTGATATTTTGTTACTAATGAGTCCCAAATAGTGGAATAATTGTCCTCATTGGGCAATATTCCCGCGAACACATTAAGTGCGACTCCACTTAATTTTCCTACCAGATATTGTACTCGCTGGCCGTCGGTCAAGGTTTTATTATCGTGCACGTTCGTCTTAAAACATTGATAGAACAATGGCCAAGATTCAGGCTGACCCGCAAAGCTTAAAAGTTCCAAAGGCGGGAGCCTGCACGAATAATTGGCGGATGTGGGTACATTTACAACTTGCGCACTTTGCGAATGAATTAATTCATCTCGTTTATATTTAACTTGCGAATAAAGTGATTCAAATGAGCTCCAGTCACTGAAACTGATTTCACAGTCGGGGTCAGCCTTCAATAACCACTCATTATGTTCGTCACACAACTTTACGAAATCCTCATATAACTTCCCTATGTTTGATGTCTCTGCTAAGAATTCCCCTACGCTTCTTGTATTAATTTTCGAAGACGTTATAAGTTTTTTAGAGGATTCATAATATTCATTTAATTTTGCAAAGGTAGCTTGCTTCTTAGCAATGACCATTTTTATTTTAATTTGCGCCGACATTTTGTCGTAAGTAAGTATGAGGTACTTTGAATATAGCACTGAACAAGTAAATTTTATATAATATTCAACTATCTCGCTATTAGATAATTAGTGGGTAAGTCGTAACGACTGTTCTGGAATGTATTAATAGATAGGTAGGTATATTCTATATTAATGAATATAATAGGATTATATGAAATTATAGGATTATAAGAAATTATAGGATTATAGGATTATATAGGATTCTGGTTCTATCCGGTCCGAAGTGACCATTAAATATGGTGAAGCGTTTAAGTGGAAATGATTTTAAATTTTTTATGGGATGCGGGTGGATCGCCTGTTGAGTCCCGGAAAGGCTAATAGGATTGGCAGTAACCTTTGGTCTTCTCTGCGCTGGTCTTGGAGCCTGGCCTGGAGCTGGTTTCTGGCGACCGAGCGTGAACTACCGATACCGGGATCAATCAGCTGATCTAATTTTTATTATAGCGAGCGGTGCGGTGCGGTTGGCGCTGAGTAGTATACTGAATCTTCGAGGACTCACGCGACGGTTATTGTCCTTGTATCGATTGAAGGTCGCGTCGCCTTTCACCAATAGCCGTTCCCTTTTGCCAGAAAGAGACAACAACATATTGGCGTAAGCAATACTTACAGCCGAACCTACACAAAATACCCTAACCAATCCTACCTACACTACCTACCCTACCAACACTATCCAGTAAATTACGGAAGATGAAAACCAACTTGACGGAGAATCTCTTATTATTACATATTATTATCCCTTGATTTATTTCCAGATATCTAAAATACTTATTCTCCTATTCTGGACGAAGACAAAATCAATAATGTAACAAAAATCATTAAAATTGGTCCAGTTGTTTTTGGGTTAAAAATGTGGTAGGTAACTAAGACTACTGTTTTATTAATACTCTTCTTCGATAAATGGCTCATTTCACACTTATATTTTTTAATAATCTATCACTACGTGTGCGAAAATATACACAAGTCAGTCTATCTACACTAAATCCAAAGTTCCGTGCATTTTAAAACAATGAGTCACCTCCGGTGGCGGTGATCTTTTTAGGGTTCCGTAGCCAAATGGCTGAAAACGGAACCCTTATAGATTCGTCATGTCTGTCTGTCTGTCTGTCCGTCCGTATGTCACAGCCTTTTTTCTTCGAAAGTGTAAGAGCTATCCTGTTGAAACTTGGTAGGTAGATGTATTAAGTGAACCGCGTTAGGATTTTCACACAAAAATAAAAATATAACTAATTTTGGGGGTTGCCTCCATACTTAGAATAGAAACTCAAAAAAAATTTTTTCGCCTGACCCATACATGTGGGGTATTTATGAATAGTTCTTGAAAAATGATATTGATATTACTAACACCATTTTTTTCTAAACTGAACAGTTTGCGCGAGAGACACTTCCAAAGTGGTAAAATGTGTCCCCCCCCTGTAACTTCTAAAATAAGAGAATTATAAAACTAAAAAAAATATATGATGTACATTACTATGCAAACTTCAATTGAAAATTGGTTTGAACAAGATCAAGTAATTATAATAATAATAATATAATAAAAGCCTTTATTTAACAATCTATAAAAAATATTTTTTACAAAGTTTTGTGATTTTTTTGACAACGGTTAAGATTGTCTTGCCTTAGCATAGGCCTCCCCCAAATATTTCCACAGGTCCCGATCCTGTGTTTTTCTTTTCCACATTGAACCTGCAGCCGCTCTTATGTCGTCGTCCCTTAGATCAAGTAATTAGTTTTTTTTAATACGTCATACACCGTAATCCGCAATTTACTTTTCAAAGTAACAACCAACTACAAGAACGTTTATATTATGTCACTTGCTGCTACGGAACCCTTCATGGGCGAGTCCGACTCGCACTTGGCCGGTTTTTGTTTTTTTAATTTCGTCATTGGTCTACGCGTTTTTACGACTTAAAAATTATCTGAATATTATTAATTCATAAATGGAATACCATAGATAAACATTATTATTTATAATAGATAATAAATTTTATTTGTGTTCTAAATTCAAAAATATTTAAATTTTATATTTTTCATATTAGGCTGTTCAGCGACTTTATACCTTTGCTCCTCCTTCAACCTAGCGAAAGCAAAGCGCAAAAAAAAAGTAGAACCGTAGCTTCTTTTAGTTCCTGACGAAATAATATTTCCCGCGTCTAGAACGCGGGAAATATAATTATTTCGTCAGTACATAACTATTTAATGTGTAAAAAATGTTTTTCTCTCTATTCTACTTTGTAAGAGATTTATATGATTCTAAATAATACTAAAAATATTGTTTTCATTATGCATTTATAAAAATGCATAATGAAAACAATATTTTACGTATAAATGTATTCTCCGTATTACTTCAGGATAGACCTGTGCTTTTAGAAATTACAAAAGTCCACTCATTAAACCTACACACATCAAAAGTGTCTAGGGATCAACATATATTTTTGCAATAACTTTTCTCCTGATTGATATTAATTAAAATGTTCTTTAAGGATTCATCAAATAAAGTGTTATCGTTTGTCACAGTAACGATAAACCAAGTCACCTTTGCATTCATAAAGAAATTTGCCATTTTCCTAATAAAGGGATTTTTGACATTTGAACCACTAACATTAAAGTTCGAAAAAAAGACTGAAATAACAGTTTTCTTTAAAATTTTATTGGGTAACTTAAACAATTAATAATCCGTGTTTCTACCGCGAACACTAACAACACAAGAACATCGGTTTGGCATACTCAAAATGAGTTCATCCAAATCACGCTGTGGAATGGCCGCCCATGTTCGTTGCAACAACAAAAAAAGGTCTTCTTGCGACTGGATACCCTCCATATTCGGCAGAGCTCTTCTCTGTAGCATATCCCATGCATGCTCAATCGGGTTCAAGTCTGGCGACTGAGCAGGCCAGGGCAGGACATTGATGTTAGCTGCGGCGAGAGTCTGTCTTACAACTCTTGCGGTGTGCGGTCGTGCATTATCATGCATTAACTGAAATAAGGGACCGATTTGCACTTGTAGAGGAACGATGACGTCTGATACAATCGTCTCAGCATAAATTTGAGCGTTGAGGTTGCCTCTGATCCAAATCAACTCAGTTCTTCCGCCGATCCAAATACCCGCCCATACCATGATGGTTCCACCACTATAAGGATGGACTTCCTGGCAGGATTTTAATCGCTGTTGGCGTCCAGGGGTTCTCCAGTGTCGTATACGTCTTGTATCCGGTCTCATACCAAAACGAGACTCATCAGAAAAGCACACGAAACGCCATTGTTCTTCTGCCCAATTTCTGTGTTCAAGAGCCCATTGATATCGAATCCTACGATTGTGCATTGCTATAGGTGGTACCCGTAGCGGTCTTCGGGAATGAAGGTTCACTTCATGCAAGCGGTTTCTGACTGTTTGGTCGCTAATTAAGTTCCCTGAAGAGTGATGAAGCCTCACGGCTAACATCATGGCGGTTATTGGTGGAGCTCTTCGAGTTAAGATTTGAATGTATCGGTCTTGTCTCCGTGTGGTGCAGCGATACCGTCCTCCATGGCGCTCAGCCACGGTACCAGTGCTTCGGTAACGTGTCCAAAGTCGACTGATAACACTCTGACTTGTATTCAGAGCTAAAGCCACAGTACGTTGCCGGGAACCAGCTTCTATCATTCCCACGGCTCTGAGCATTTCTTCCCTGCTTAAATGACGTCGCCGCTCCATAATAACGTTGGTTTTAATCAGTAGTAGGGAAACAGTAGCACTAATAATGTCTTCAATGCGTTGTATGTTTTTATAGGGAAAATATTGACAGCTGATTTTCATCTTTTACTCGAATTTGATTTACAGTTCCTGATTCAAATTATGAAATGCACCAAAAAGGATCCATATAAATTTATAAAATCATAAATTTATTACAAAGCCACATCTCAATCTCAAGAAATCCGCATAAAAATGCTTGATCCGTAGACACTTTTGATGTGTGTATTTTGATTTTATTGTTTTTTCACTTGAGAACAATATACCTATGATCTTCAAGTACCTAACTTAATTTGAAAGCTCGTTTAATTAAAAGGAATCATTGACACGACTAACAAGAATAATAAAACTACTGCCAATAACGTGATGGACGCGACTGTACACACAATAGCTTCACATAACACTGTAGTTTATAGAAGGTCATCGGTATGTATGAAACCGTCGCCTTTTTGTTGTCATTCGCATTTGGTCGGATAACCAGTAACGTAGAAATAGTTTTGATTCTTAATTTATATCTGCTAAAATAAGAGATGCTTGAAGCTGAAATTTACATGTGCATCTGGACTGAGAGCCCGTTTTTTTTTTATTATTGGATCAACTTGAAACTTACAGGGGTTTTAGTTAAAAATAGTAAAAATTCGATGACGCAAAGCATAAATTTCTTAAACGTGAAACAAAGCTGTTATAGGCAAATATCTATGGCCCTCAGTTCAGACGCTCGCTAAAAACGGCTTAACATAAATCTCAGAAAGTACTACCTCTGTGATAATAATTTTTATTTTAAATTTTAGTAAAGAATTTCTTAAAGATTTTAAGAAATTTTCAAATTCCTAGAATATAGCATTACTGATTTATAGCAGTTTTACTTAGGGCTCTCAGTTCAGACGTTTATGAATTGAGAGCCCCACTGAAACATAGCTTTAAATGAAGAAATACATACATTTGCTTCTTTTACCATATAGTTAAACACCCCAATGAATTTCTTAAAAAGAAATAACGACATAGGAAGTAACGGTTGAAAGGTAAATTGCAATCGAATTTTCGGATAACGTCTGAACTGAGAGCCCTTATATTTTCGGTTTTATCGGCTATGTGCGGGCTCCGAGTTTGAAATAAATTAGCTGAAAAGTTTTAAGAAATTTTTAAGTAAAACTTAACATACGGCTTTTTCTTCTAAATGCTATACTTACCGAGAAAAACCATTTTTTAATTTTTCATTCGAACAAGTTTTGTAGGGTAACCATGATTTAAAAATCTCAAAAGTCTGTTTCAGACTAGTACTGACAAAAACCCACGGTGTCCTTCAATAGCCCTTTACGTTCTGGGTCCACGGTTACCTGATAAGACAGTCCCGCGACTCCGGCAGGGTTTGATTATTATTAATTATTTATTTCGGACCGGAGTAATATAATATGTACTTATATCTATGTCAGTAACATTACATAAAATTAATAATGTCAGATTAATAAAAGTAATTACATATTTTGATAGTTGATAACATTATATACTTACAAATAATAATCAAAATAGTAAAATATTTGTTCGTTGATTTTGTCATTTACAAAATCCACGAGGTCAATTTCAGATAGCATAGGTCATTGGAGCCGCTGCTGTGTAACCGGGTCCAGTACCACAGGAATGGGCCCTCTAAGGGAGGCCCTGTCATATTGCTGACAGTTATTTGAAGCGCGCGTGAAACACGACGTGTCATCGACCCGGCCATGCATATGGTCCATGATCGTACATTGATCCCATTACTGCCTACCGGAGTCGCGGGACTGTCTAATTAGGTAACCGTAGCCCCGGAACGTAAAGGGCTAATGAAAGATAACGTGGATTAAGTCAGTACAAGTCTGACAGTCTCTCCCGTCCCTCCCTGGTTGGTGGACGACTCATTTGATGATTATTACCAAGTAAAAAAAATAAAGGGGTTATGACAAGAATAGGCTCGAATCATGTAGTAGAGTCGTAACATAATCTGAATACTCAATCGACCTTAACCGTAACTGAAGTTCGACTGTAATATTATTCTTGTCGTTGCATTGTCAGTACCCCTATCACGAATCACTTTCGAAAAATTATTCGTATCGTCTTGGAAAGCATTTTGTATGGGAACTTGAACAGCGCCTCTGGTGAGCGTAAATTAAACTATTAGTTTTGTTATCTAAGTGTATTATGTTCTGAAGATGATTATGAATAGTAGATTATTAACCAAGGGGATAAAGCAGTGTCTTCTGTCGCGGGTGACGATTTAAATCGCGAGCTTAACGAAGGACTCGAGGTTTACTCCCGAGCGAAGCGAGGGTGTTAAAAACTTAAATCACGAGCGAAGCGAGGGACTTAAGACGAGTCCTGAGTGTAGCGAGGGATTTAAGTTCACCCAAGACTAAGACAGCTTTATCACCGAGGAAAATACTCTACTTTTCGTACCATTTGCGAAAAAATTAACAGAATATAATATGAGATAAGCATTTATTAAACATTAACATTTAACATTAACTTATTTATAAAAATTAATTAAGGTGATTGCGTCAATGTAGCCCGCGAAATTCAATTTTTTTTACGTTTTTTGCAATTTGCAGGCCAGTGACATGTTGTAACTTTATAAATAAATGAGTTGCGGTAATAACAAGTATAATTTTGTGTATCGTAGTTAGATTTCGGAGATTTTAACATGATGCACCTTTTCTATGTGAGAGCTGATGGAGCGAATTTTTTGATAATTTTTATATTTAAAATTATACTTGTAATTACCGCAACTCATTTATTTATAAAGTTACAACTTGTCACTGGCCTGCAAATCGCAAAAAACGTAAAAAAAATTGAATTTCGCGGGCTGGTTGGAGCATCCCCCTTAAGGGGGATGCTCCAACATAGAAAAGGTGCATCATGTTAAAATCTCCGAAATCTAACTACGATGCACCTTTTCTATGTGAGAGCTGATGGAGCGAGTTTTTTGATATTTTTTATATTTAAAATTATACTTGTTATTTGCGCAACACAAATATTTATAAAGTTACAACATGTCACTGGCCTGCAAATTGCAAAAAACGTAAAAAAATTTGAATTTCGCGGGCTACATCGAAGCAATCACCTTAAAACAAAAATGCGGCAAATTCCTTGACTAATATTTTTTTGTCGGAAAAGCAAAGGCATCAAGCTCATACGGCCTCTTCGGTTTTCGTTATTTTATTGAATAATCTTAACTGCATAATAAATGCGTATTCCTTTTTCAAAATTGTGTAATGCTTTATATACAAACTCAATGTTGTAAAGACAGACTGATGTAGTTCAGTATCGGTAAGTATTCCAAAGGACATTGCCCATTCTTGTATGGGACTTGGTCCAAATGCTGCCCAGGAATGGGAGTACGTGCGCTGTGTTCCTGGCACTAACGTCTGTCTATATACGAAATATTTTAAGAATCTGCCCTGGGGTTCCTGATTTATTTACATGTTTATGTCGATGACTCTATTTTTGTCTCCATGTTTTTTATTTTATTGTATTTTACACCTGTCCAAATGCTGCCCAGGACTAGGACTACGTGCGCTGTATTTCTGGCACTTATGTCTGTTTATATACGAAATATTTTAAGAATCTGCCCCGGGGTTCCTGATTTATTTACATGTTTATGTCGATGACTTTATTTTTGTCTCCATGTTTTTTATTTTATTGTATTTTACACCTGTCCCAATGCTGCCCAAGACTAGGAGTACGTACGCTGTATTCCTGGCACTAATGTCTGTCTATATACGAAATATTTAAAGAATCTGCCCAGGAGTTCCTGATTTATTTACATGTTTATGTCGATGACTTTATTTTTTTTATTGAACTTTACACCCGTCCAAATGTTGCCCAGGAATGGGAGTACAAGCGCTGTGTTCCTGGCACTAGTGTCTGTCTATATACAAAATGTTTAAAGAATCTGCCCAGGGGTTCCTGATTTATTTACATGTTTATGTCGATGACTTTATTTTTGTCTTCTTTATTTTTTTTATTGTACTTTACACCCGTCCAAATGTTGCCCAGGAATGGGAGTACAAGCGCTGTGTTCCTGGCACTAGTGTCTGTCTATATACAAAATATTTAAAGAATCTGCCCAGGGGTTCCTGATTTATTTTCATGTTTATGTCGATGACTTTATTTTTGTCTCCATGTTTTTTATTTTATTGTATTTTACACCTGTCCAAATGCTACCCAGGACTAGGAGTACATGCGCTGTGTTTCTGGCACTAATGTCTGTCTATATACGAAATATTTTATGAATCTGCACTGGGGTTAATGATTTATTAATACATGTTTATGTCGATGACTTTATATTTGTCTCCTTTATTTTTTTCATTGTACTTTACACCCGTCCAAATAATGCCCAGGAATAGGAGTACAAGCGCTGTGTTCCTAGCACTATTGCCTGTCTGTATACAAAATATTTAAAGAATCTGCCCAGGGGTTCCTGATTTATTTACATTTTTATGTCGATGATTTATTTTTAACCGACTTCATTGTCCCCAATTTTTTTATTGTACTTTATACCTGTTCAAATGCTGCCCAGGAATGGGAGTACGTGCACTGGATTCCTGGTACTAATGTCTGTCCACATACGAAATATTTTAAGAATGTACTCTTGGGTTGCTGATTTATTTACATTTTTATGTTGATGACTTCCTACATTTTGTCTCCAAAAAAAACCATCCCTGGGCAGCGTTTGAACAGGTGTAAAGTACGACAAAAACATGGTGACAAAAATGAAGTCATCAACATAAAAATGTAAATTAATCAGGAACCCTAGGATAGATTCATAAAATATTTCGTATATAGACAAACATTAGTGCCAGCAACATAACGCACGTAGTCCCATTACTGGGCAGCATTTACACAGGTGTGAAAAACGATAAAAAAATGGAGACAAAATGTAGGAAGCCATCAACATGCAAATGTAAATAAATCAGGAACCCAAGGGTACATTATTTTAATATTTCGAATGTAGACAGACATTAGTGCCAGGAACACAGCGCACGTACTCCCATACCTGGGCAGCATTTGAACAGGTATAAAGTACGATAAAAAAACATGGGAAAAAAATAAAATCATCGACATAAACATGTAAATAAATCAGGAACCCCAGGGCACATTCTTTAAATATTTCGTATATAGACAGACACTAGTGCCAGGAACACAGCACATGTACTCCCAGTCCTGGGTAGCTTTTGGACAGGTGTAAAGTACGTTAAAAAAAACATGGAGACAAAATTAAAGTCATCAACATATAAATGTAAATAAATCAGGAACCCCAGGATAGATTTTAAAAATATTTCATAAACAGACATACATTAGTGCCGGCAACACAACGCACGTACTCCCATTCCTGGGCAACAGTTGGACCGCAGTTGGGCAATCTCCTTTAAATCACATTCTCTTCAATTCAATTTAAATCACTTTTTCTTTATATCTTAATAAAATAGAAAATGAACTATACGTGTTTACTAATTTTCGTGAAGCAATAAAATATCCACAGTACCGCACCTTTTTTTTATATGTATTTATAACAAAATAAAAAAATACTATATTAGTACCCTAAAACTTTTATCTATTACCCTAACACTTTTATTCCTAAGTGTACTCAGGCATAAAATGTATGTAAGAAAATTTAAGAAGGTCATCGGTATGTATGAAACCGTTGCCTTTTTGCTGTCATTCCCATTTGGTCAGATAACCAGTAATGTAGAAATAGTTTTGGTTCTTGATTTATATCTGCTAAAATAAGAGATACTTGAAGCTGAAATTTACGGAATGTATACTTAATTAAACGCTCTAATTTTTGGTCCATAAATAATTATCTTGGGTTGGTTCTATTTCTTGCACTTTCGCGTCAAAGCTTAAGCATTTTCAGTTTAACTTAAAGGGGTATTATCCAAAAACGTGTGTGCTTATTGCCTTTATACTTTTGGTGGGTGTTAAAAACAGCAAGAAAAACCGAATTCCGTTAGCAGTACGTTTATTGGTTTGTTCATTTAAGCGATAAGATTATTTTTAGGTTTTTCATAAATTTATGATTACTTCGAAACGGTAGATGTTTTTGAAAATCTATTATTTGTGTTGTACTTCCTAGCACGACCATGAACATATTCATAATAACTTTTGATGGTAATAAATTCCTCTTACTTTGTACTATTATATACCACTAATTAGTAATTTTGTACCTCTCAATTACCGTAGATATGCAGGTCGTGCTAGGAAGGTTGCTTCCCAGCACGACCACGCTAAAATTCCAGCTGGCATTGAAGTTGAAGACACGGGAGCATGCCTAAAAATTTGTGCCCATTATGTACCGCTATTTCATTACCCGTAAATTGTCGTAAACTGTAAGAGAAAAATAAAATTAAAAAATCTGCCTACAAGCCTGCATTTGATTTTTAAACTTGTCACGAGATGGCGTTAAATAAAATTGTGGGCAGAATTTCTTAATTTTATTTTTTTCTTACAATTTACGACAATAGACCGGTAATTAAATCGGAGTATAAATGAGTACAAAATATTAGGCATGGTCCCGTGTCTTCAACTTCAATGCCAACTGGAATTTTAGCGTGGTCGTGCTGGGAAGCAACCTTCCTAGCACGACCTGCTTATCTACGATAATTGAGAGGTACAAAATTACTAATTAGTGGTATATAATAGTACAAAGTAAGAGGAATTTATTACCATCAAAAGTTATTATGAATATGTTCATGGTCGTGCTAGGAAGTACAACACTATTATTTCACAAATAACGCACAAATTACGATCTACGAACTTGCGTTTTTTCTACGGGCGCACAATTACTGTTTCCTAAAAAACCAGATTTTGCAAAACGTCAGCCCAGCAGGAAATGAAATATCTACGAAGCCTTAAGCCGCACAATTTTTATTTTCAGCGCACATTTATGCACTAATTTAAGCTACATGCCGATATACTTTTTTTTTGGCTCCGGTCACTCGTTCAAAATTTTCTTGCTGGGAAAACGTTATCCCAGCAGGAATCGTTTTTTCGAATTTATTCCTAAAACATGGCACGCACAATTTTTTTAATGTGACGCACATTTACAGCTTATTACGCACTAATTAATGGCAAAACTCAATTCCTTGTATAAGACATTTTCTTGCTGGGCTGATGCACACGTTTATACCAACCGAGCACTCGGCCGAGGACACTGACTCGCCGCTGTACTCGTTAGGTGTAATCGACCTATTTCTGTGAAAACCCGGCTTAACTCTAGGATACTTTCTTGCTGGGGTAACGTACACCCAGGGACCGAAACCGGTATCAACAATACAGGTATTTTTTCGGTAACAACCTTTTTTTCTTTTACAGGTAATTTTAAAGGTTACCTTTATTATTAAAGTGAATACTTAACCAGTATTAATACCGGTTACCGAAATAAAAATTACCCCTATCTTACACGTGCCGTCGGCAATAGTCAAAGGGCGCGCATCGCCTGTGTGTGTGACAAAGAGTCGGGCCGACACACGAACTTAGGCGAACGCCGACCAATCACGGCCCTGGCTGGCACAGCACGCGGCACGCGCAACGCGTCTTTCATTCAGTTTGATAATAAATGTATGTATAACTCAGTATTACTCTATAATTATGCCGTCGTCATCGTCATTGTGGCCAACATGTTGTTTTTAATCCCCGACGGAAAAAGAGGGGTGTTATAAGTTTGACGTGTCTGTCTGTCTGTCTGTGGCACCATAGAGCCCGAACGAATGAAGCGATTTCAATTTAGTTTTTTTTTATTAAAGGTGAGGTCGCCAAACATAAGACCTAACATTAATCCTCAACTTTACCATATATTTATTTCAAAATTAATGCTGCAGTATTTTCGACGTATCACAGGATTCTGCTAAGCCATTTGAGGTAGTATGAGGTAGTATGGCGTACCCGCGTACAGCACTGGTACAGACTTTCTTGGTAATCTTTACTATTAATTTTCTAATGCCAAATTGGCATTGCGATATTCTGTTTCTTTCTCGTTATCAAGGTAATTTTGCACCCCCCACCGAATAATATCGTAATCGATAAATTCAAATTTTACAGGAAAAATAAAACAGTGTTTTTTTGTTTTTATTGTAAAAATTATCCAACCTAAGAGAATGATTTATATATCATCAAATGAAAGTTATTTTTTTATAGAATCATTCTAAATAAAAGTTTTACATTTTTATTTTATTAGGACCAAGTTATTAAAGAAAATAATATTTTACTGGATACGTTAGAAAAACATTATTTCGCAACAAAACATAACGATATTATTCGCGTAAAAACAAAAAGACAGCGTGCACAATAATAGTACCTATATTACAATGTTATTCGTTAAACAATGACATCCAAACATAAACGGTAATAGATTGTAACTGCGATTTTCGCCTATATAATATATATTATAATTTAAATTATTGTTTGAGTACTATTTTATTCTTCAATTGCCTGTTAAGTAATATCCATTATTAGAAATATAACTTTCAATAAAACTATGGCTTTCTGATAAAAGAACACTCATCATCATCATCATCAGCCGAAAGACGTCCACTGTTGAACATAGGCCTCCCCCTTAGACCGCCACGCCAAACGACAATTCGCTACTTGCATCCATCGGTTGCCCGCGACCCTCACGATGTCGTTGGCCTACCTAGTGGGAGGCCTGCCTACGCTGCGTCTTCCGGTCCGTGGTCGCCACTCAAGAACTTTTGTTCTCCATCGATCGTCAGTTCAATGAGCGATGTGGCCTGCCCATTGCCACATCAACTTGTAAATTGTATGAGCTACGTGGGTGACTCTGGTTCTTCGCCGAATATCCATGTTCCGGATTTTTATCCCGCAAAGAAACTCCGAGCCTCTAAAAGGCCAGCAGTGCAAGACCACGTTTCAGACCCCTACGTAATCACTGGCAACACACACTGGTTAAACATCCTTGTCTTGAGACACTGTGGCATTCTCGATGAGAAGATATCACGTAGCTTCCCAAACGCTGCCCATCCGAGTTGGATTCTTCTTCGACCTCTAGAAAGAGGTCCGTTAGGTAGGTTCAACTTCGAGAACGAAGTTGGACCTACCTAACTGAAGAATCTGTCCAAGGTAAGTATAATGGTCTACAACTTCGAGAGTATATCATTCCCAACAACAACCGGTACGGGTGCCACATGGACGTTCGACATGATTTTCGTTCATTTTAAGGCCGACCCGTTGGAAGACGATACTGAGGTCGCTGAGCATAGCATTGAGGTGCTCCAAAGATTCTGCCATGATGACTATAATCATCGGTAAAACGAAGGTGACTGATGTATTCGCCATTGCTGTTGATGCCGAGTCCGTTCAACGCGGTCTTGAACAGTTTCGGAGAAATAACGTCTCCCTGTCTCACGCCTTTCTGCAATTGCTCTCTTCCTGAAGTCGGAAAAACATGGTGGCGTTTCTATACAAACTCCTCAACACTTCGATACACCTATAGTCGATATGACATCGTTGGAGAACGTGCAATACTGCCCAGGTTTCGATTAAATCGAAGGCTTTTCCATAGTTCACAAACGCTAAATATAATGGCCGATTATACTCCTCTGTCTTCTGTATAATCTGACGGTGTATGTGGTCTATGGTACTAAAACCTTTTCGAAACCCGTCTTTGTCGGGACGCTGGAAGTCATCAAACCTGCTTTCGAGACGG
Source organism: Agrotis clavis (assembly GCA_954870645.1). Lineage (NCBI taxonomy): Eukaryota > Metazoa > Arthropoda > Insecta > Lepidoptera > Noctuidae > Agrotis > Agrotis clavis. The sequence goes on along the minus strand of OX940928.1, from coordinate 19,617,414 downwards.
TTCGTAATGACTCTTGAGATCACCTTGTATACATGGCTCAGAAATGAGATTGGCCTGTAGTTCTTCAACAAGGTGTTTGTTGTCACCCTTTTTGCAAGCAACCACACTCCCGTGGCATACTTCTGGTGTAGTACCTTCGAATACGACGGAATTAAATAACTTCTGGAGAACTAAAAGTACCGGGTTTCCACCCGCTCTCAGAAGTTCAGTTGTGATTCGGTCCTCACCCAGCGCCTTGTTATTCTAGAGCTGTTTAAGAGCCATTCTAATCTCATACAGGCTGATGTCAGGGATATCCTCAGTGCAGTGTCAATTTAGCTCTTGCGTCTCGAGCTGTACCGACACTGGGTGTTGATGTGTATAACTGTCCGTAAAACCTCTCAAGCTCTCTTAGGATCTCAGGTTTCGTCGAAATGATGCTGCCGTCATTAATCTTCAGCTTCGTCATTTGACTTTGCCTAATAGAGATAAGACTTTTGAGCCCTGGTTCCGCTCGATCACCTCTTTGATCCATGCCACCCTATAGGCACGCAGATCACGCCGCATTGATTAAGAGATTCGTCTATTGAGTTTGCCATATTCCAACATTTCAGCTGAAGATTGCAGCCTCATCTCGGTCCGGTCTTGCATCAACTTGATGGTTCCGTTCGAGAGCTTTTGAGACTTATTGCGGTGAGGGGTCTTAAAGAATTTGAATCCCACAGCTTGAACAGTTTCCACCAACCCACTGTTAATCTCGTCCACAGTTTCGCATTCGGTTAGGCACTGGAAGCGATTGTGCAGTTCCAGTTGAAAGTCTTCGGGGTTCTGGATGTGGGCAGGACTATGTCGGAGCGTAGACTTTACGAGACGAGACCTTTCAAGCTTCACATTAATATTCAATGTGCCTCTGACGATTCGGTGATCGCTACCGGTTTTTACCTTGGGGAGCACAGAGACATCACTGAATATTCGCTTCTTGGTCGTCATGATGAAGTCGATCTCATTTCTGATAGTACCATCGGGGCTCATCCACGTCTACCTCCTGGATGGCCGCTTCTGGAAGTAGGAGTTCATTAAATGAAGTTCTTCCTTTTCCATGAAGTCGACCAGTCGCTGGCCCCTCGCTGCCCATACCCAAATGGCCCCACTCTCAACTTATCGCCATTCCGTGCGCCCTTCGCGTTGAAGTCCCCCATAACAACGGTGAAGTATGTTTCGGAGGTATGTATGGCCTCGGATATCTCCTCAACCAATGCCTCTACTTCATCATCGAGGTCGGTGCCTATGACCTGTATGACCTTTAACGAATACCAGTTGATAATTCTGAGTATAAGGTATGCTACCCTACTCGACACACTGTCGACTTTATAACGTTGTTGATGAGAGACCCGCGGACGGGAAATCCAACACCACCCTGGGATTTAGGTCTCCTTCCCGGTAGAAGAGCATGTTGCCGGAATCTAGAACTATCGTATCCTGACCCTCTCTTCGGATTTCATTGCATTTTGCTCAATTCTTCCTCCAGCTCGATAATCTTCTCATCGGTCCTCAGTGTGCGAATGTTGTGTGTTACCAGGGCCAATGTCCGTTGGGGGTGGTATGCCACACATACTAGATATGAGCGCCGATGGCCAATTCCACGGCGGCGGCGTGGCCTGTATATTTTCACGGCGGCGGCGCGTCGCGTCCGGCCGTGTGTCTTAGTTTTTTTTATTAGGGAAAGATTTCTTAGGAAGAAAAATGAAGAAAATCATGTTGTTTTTAGGTACCAAAAAAGTTTTATAAAGAAACGTATTTGTTAATTACAATTTTAGTCTTCTATATTTAGCGATTATGTTTACTAAAAACAATAATTGTTTCAGTATTTTAAGATACGAGACAGAGTTTCTAATCAAAGCACTATCTATTTTTTTTTATGTGAAATGGGTTTACCCTTGACCCTAGTTTTTTTTTTATCGTGGTAAAATCATCAAATGAGTCCTCCTATCCAGGGCAGGGCGGGAGGGACTGTCAGACTTGTACTGACTAAAATCCACGGTGTCCTTCAGAAGCCCTTTGTGTACCGGAGTCGCGGTATAAGTGTGTCCCACGACCCCGGCTGGCTTTGGCCCTCTAAATGGGAGGCCCCGTCATTGTGCTGACGCTCTTTGAGGCGCGCGTGGAGCACAACGAGCCGTCGACCCGGACATGGTCCATGGTAGGACAGCGAGTCTCCCATTACTCGCCACCCGCATGCCCGCGCCTACGGTAGCCAGAGGTCGTCCTGCGACGTCCGACGCCGTGGGCGTCTATCACGGCGCCGTGCGCGAGGGTTCTCCCTCGCGAGTCTCACTTCCTCCTTCGCGAGCATGACTGCTTCGCAGAATGAGGCGACTGCTTCCCACTCTGTCTCACCCCGCAGAATGGCGGCGATCAATGTCGAGGTCGTCGCCTATCGCCTGCGTCAGGACACGGCGGTGCTCTGCCCAAGCGGGGCAGTCCTGCATTATATGCTCCACCGTGTCCTCCGGGCAGCCCTCGCAGTGGTGACACCCAGACGTTTCATCCCTCCTTATCCGACACAGGTACCTCCCGAAGCATCCGTGTCCACTGTCCGGTGAGGACCTGCGTTAAGCGGTAGGTGAGGACGCCGTGGGACTTATCCAGCCACTCCTCAAAGAGGGATCTTACGGCGAGCCCGTTGACCCTAGTCTAGGGTCACGAATGACTAAGACAAAGTTGACGATGCTTAGAAGTAGGAGCCCTGCTAAGCGGGGCTCCGTCGATTTCTCTTGTGAAGGAAGAACTAGTTTTGCCTAGGTCAGACTAGTTTATCCTGAAATCGGGTTTGGCCGGTAATTTATACACTTGAATGTGTAGAGCCGACTACACACGTACCAGTATACTTGTACAAATCGAGACTTGCACAAACATAGGTCAGTGACCATGTTAGGGACTTTAACCATGGCGTGATGTGACGCGATTTGATCGATTCCAACCACAACTGAAAATCAACCTTGCCACTAAGAAATAATGATGCAATTCGATTGACTTGACGTCGTTGTGTCGTCCCTTAGGTGCAAGTATCTTCCCACACACGTTTCAGTATACTTGCGCAAGTCTGGATTACCGCAGGTATACTGTAAGTCCCTGTTCACACGTGCCATACACTGCGCCGTCGGCTAACCCGGCAACCGGAACGTGTAAAAAGGCACTAACGTGTGTGGCATAAGCTACGTAGTGAGTGTAGCTCTAGAGCGAACAAACGCCGAATGCCATCAGGGCGCGCGTGCGAGCGAGAAAGCAAGTTGCGACTCGTCGCGGCGGCGCGCCGCGCGTTTCTTTCGGCGGCGGCGCGCCGACCGAATTCACGGTGACGGCGGCGCACCACATATCTATGCCACATACTCGATATTATTATATCCCTTTCTTTATTCTCGCGTTAATAGATAATACAGCAATCGTAGATTGAGTGTAGATCACCTAGGTTAACTATTGCAAAAGTATATGCTATTTTTTTTAAATACATTAATAAATAGTAACCAGCATTGCCATATTAATGTGTTTTTTGAAATAAAATCTCTACAGGAGTAGTATTGCTAAAAAATTGAGTTGCAAAAGTCCAACTGGAACGACAAATAAACAAACAAGAAAAGTGAGTTTATAAAAACGTGGGAAAAACTTTACTATAATTAAAACGATTTTGCTGTTCTTACTCGAATAATATCGTTATCGTAACATATTGAAATTCTTATTATCAGTGCTATCCGTAATCACTTGAAGCGATATTATTCACGTAAATAAGTACAATAAATCTGTAACGGAATATTAGGGCTATGGTTATTATAAAAATACAAATTTATAATGTACTCATAGGAAAAACTTTTAAAAAAAAAATGTAACCGCCTTCAAAACAACCACAAAAAAGGGTAAAATAACCTTCAAAACTTTTCTTTCGGAAGTCGGTGACTTTTTTTTATTAATTTAAGCGGTTACATTTTTTTTTCAAAAAGTTTTTATTTTACTCTTTTTAGTTTAAATATTCAACCACAATTCTTGTCAAATACGAGTGCATCGTTAAAATCTCTTACATTCAGAATTCCCTATCTCAAAAACTACAGAACCGATTTTGATGAAACTTGCAGTATTCCCTAAGTTGAACAATACCTAGTACAACAAAAATACTAATTAATATATAATTACTTAAATCGGACTTGTAGTTCTGGAGATAAGCGAACACAAACATAATTTACTAAATCAGACGATGCCAAGTCCTTACTAGAGGAGTTGATGTGCATCTGGACTGAGAGCCCGTTTTTTTTTTATTGTTGGATCAACTTGAAACTTACAGGGGTTTTAGTTAAAAATAGTAAAAATTCGATGCCGCAAAGCATAAATTTCTTAAACGTGAAACAAAGCTGTTATAGGCAAATATCTATGGCCCTCAGTTCAGACGCTCGCTAAAAACGGCTTAACATAAATCTCAGAAAGTACTACCTCTGTGATAATAATTTTTATTTTAAATTTTAGTAAAGAATTTCTTAAAGATTTTAAGAAATTTACAAATTCCTAGAATATAGCATTACTGATTTATAGCAGTTTTACTTAGGGCTCTCAGTCCAGACGTTTATGAACTGAGAGCCCCACTGAAACATAGCTTTAAATGAAGAAATACATACATTTGCTTCTTTTACCATATAGTTAAACACCCCAATGAATTTCTTAAAAAGAAATAACGACATAGGAAGTAACGGTTGAAAGGTAAATTGCAATCGAATTTTCGGATAACGTCTGGACTGAGAGCCCTTATATTTTCGGTTTTATCGGCTATGTGCGGGCTCCGAGTTTGAAATAAATTAGCTGAAAAGTTTTAAGAAATTTTTAAGTAAAACTTAACATACGGTTTTTTCTTTAAAATGCTGTACTTTACGAGAAAAACCATTTTTTAGTTTTTCATGCGAACAAGTTTTGTAGGGTAACCATGATTCAAAAATCTCAAACGTCAGTTAGTTTCAAAGATGGCAGCACATGTGGGGTTGCGTTCGGAAATTTAATCTTTATAAAATTATGTGTGACGTCTTAGACTAAAACCGAGACTACAAATATGGTTTCCTAATCATCTTCTGACAATGCAACGACAAGAATAATATTACAGTCGAACTTCAGTTACGGTTAAGGTCGATTGAGTATTCAGATTATGTTACGACTCTACTACATGATTCGAGCCTATTTTTGTCATAACCCCTTTATTTTTTTTACTTGGTAATAATCATCAAATGAGTCCCAGGGAGGGACGGGAGAGACTGTCAGACTTGTACTGACTTAATCCACGTTATCTTTCATTAGCCCTTTACGTTCCGGGGCTACGGTTACCTAATAAGACAGTCCCGCGACTCCGGTAGGCAGTAATGGGATCAATGTACGATCATGGACCATATGCATGGCCGGGTCGATGACACGTCGTGTTTCACGCGCGCTTCAAATAACTGTCAGCAGTATGACAGGGCCTCCCTTAGAGGGCCCATTCCTGTGGTACTGGACCCGGTTACACAGCAGCGGCTCCAATGACCTATGCTATCTGAAATTGACCTCGTGGATTTTGTAAATGACAAAATCAACGAACAAATATTTTACTATTTTGATTATTATTTGTAAGTATATAATGTTATCAACTATCAAAATATGTAATTACTTTTATTAATCTGACATTATTAATTTTATGTAATGTTACTAACATAGATATAAGTACATAATATTATATTACTCCGGTCCGAAATAAATAATTAATAATAATCAAACCCTGCCGGAGTCGCGGGACTGTCTTATCAGGTAACCGTGGACCCAGAACGTAAAGGGCTATTGAAGGACACCGTGGGTTTTTGTTAGTACAAGTCTGAAACAGACTTTTGAGATTTTTAAATCATGGTTACCCTACAAAACTTGTTCGAATGAAAAATTAAAAAATGGTTTTTCTCGGTAAGTATAGCATTTAGAAGAAAAAGCCGTATGTTAAGTTTTACTTAAAAATTTCTTAAAACTTTTCAGCTAATTTATTTCAAACTCGGAGCCCGCACATAGCCGATAAAACCGAAAATATAAGGGCTCTCAGTCCAGACGTTATCCGAAAATTCGATTGCAATTTACCTTTCAACCGTTACTTCCTATGTCGTTATTTCTTTTTAAGAAATTCATTGGGGTGTTTAACTATATGGTAAAAGAAGCAAATGTATGTATTTCTTCATTTAAAGCTATGTTTCAGTGGGGCTCTCAGTTCATAAACGTCTGGACTGAGAGCCCTAAGTAAAACTGCTATAAATCAGTAATGCTATATTCTAGGAATTTGTAAATTTCTTAAAATCTTTAAGAAATTCTTTACTAAAATTTAAAATAAAAATTATTATCACAGAGGTAGTACTTTCTGAGATTTATGTTAAGCCGTTTTTAGCGAGCGTCTGAACTGAGGGCCATAGATATTTGCCTATAACAGCTTTGTTTCACGTTTAAGAAATTTATGCTTTGCGGCATCGAATTTTAACTATTTTTAACTAAAACCCCTGTAAGTTTCAAGTTGATCCAACAATAAAAAAAAAACGGGCTCTCAGTCCAGATGCACATGAGGAGTTGTACCTTCCATCATCAGCTCAGCTACATGAGATGATGATTAACATATGCAAATACTTAAATTACTTCATAAAATTTGCGAAAAACGATGAGTAGGCCTATAAAATTTGAGGGTTGCCCTCGATTTCTCCAGGATCCAATCATCAGATCCTGACATGGTGACAATGGGACCACTCCTGAAGTATCTCCTTTCGAACAAAAAAAGAATTTTGAAAATCGGTCCACAATTGGCGGAGTAATCGCGTAACAAACACAAAAAAAAAACATACCGTCGAATTGATAACCTCCTTCTTTTTGAAGTCGGTTAAAAATGCGAAAAAAAAATTGACAAAGTGTAAGAGAGTACCTACATGATGAATATGCAATAAAACGCAAAGTATCGTTATATCACATTACGATATTATTCGGTGCGAGGAGCGATTTTTAGGTAACCGGTATTAAAACGGTTACCTCATTAAAGGTTTTTTCTCTCAAGGTCATCTTTAGGAAACCGGTATTAAAACGGTAACCTGAATAGAGGTTACATTTTTCTTCGGTCTGGTTACCCAGATAGCGGTTACCTAAGTCTGAAAAATAACCGAAATTCTTCAATACCGGTACCGTAATTTATAAAGGTTTTCGGTCCCTGCGTACACCACGGAGACATACCGTACCTACCTACCTACTGAAGCACATCGGAAACAGATCCTGTAAAACCCTGCTGCGTGGCATACTATAACGCGCAGGTCAGAAGTGTCAGACCAGTCACACACAACAGCTGCATGTACAGGCGTCAGCAAATCAACCTACCTCCAATATGTCAAATTTCTGTTACAAAATTGTAACCTCCACAATAGAAAGTTTCATGTTCGATATGTAAAATCCGTAACAGACGATCGTAGTCCGAACCGCACCTCTTGGTGCCCTTCGAAACAAACCGGTCCGGCGGCCAGACCGTGCGCCACACGACTTAATTTGGTTCGGAGCGCACCAAGGTCGAGTTTCGATAGTCTGTTACGGCTTAATAATTTGATTCGGGTATGTTGACCTGCTAGTGTCTGTACCATGTGATGAATTTACAGATCCTGGTAATGGTGTCCTTTTCGAGCCGTACAGTACAACAATCACTTACCAACTACAAGCGCGTTGCACGCATTACCTTAGCGGTAACCAACTTTCCCTCCTTGCTTCTACTAGACACGATGTGGTATGAATCCTGAAGCAACAAGCTATAATTCCTTCAAGTTACACGTAAAGATAACAGGCTACCTCGCTGTTACGTTACCAACCGCGATTACCACTGAACCAACCGCTGTAGTTAGCTTTACCAGTAATTACCAACAGCACCAACGTGTTTACCAAGGACCTTCAGGAGAGAAACCAAGTTAACCAACCACGAAACCAACCGCAACCTTGTACTTTACCTGGAGCATGTTTACATACTACTAAATACTAGTCTAACTACTTTACAACTAACTTACAAATTTCATTCTACATCTAACGACTTGCGAATCGTCGGAAAAACAGATTACACAAGCCGGTTTAACGAGACAGTTTGTCCAAGAATAAAACTTCGACGAACTGTCTTTACAGTAGGAAGTCGCAAACCTACCTTGTGCATCTCCAACAGCCCCTCCTTCAGCACCGCCAGTTATATTACCATCACCAGTCGTTGATCCATCAAAGCCTGTGAAGCAGCAGAAAATTAGGCACTGATAAAGTAGAGAGCGACTAACCGGTCTAACAAAATATATTTACCAGTCATTTCCATGTTTGAATCGTCTTCGCCAAAATTAGTTTCCTCATTATTGGCTCCGTCATCATCATCGTCCCACATACTTTCGTTAACGAATTCAGGTTCCATTTTAGGTGCCACAGCGTTATTTTCGTCTTCGTCAGGTATCGTTACAAATTCTTCTTTCGCAGAACCCGACGGTCCGGCTTCTAAGGGGTCCACGCATTTTCGTTTCGCAGGTCCACTTTGTGAAGATGACGAATTATTTGATGCTATTGATGGCCTATTTGGTCGCTTAACCGCTACTGGAGTGGTGGAGGGCTTAGAATCTAAATCAGTCTCTAACTTAGTCATTACGGATTGCCTTTGTTGTGACGACCTCGGGCCTGGCCTAGAGGTCGGCTTTGGTTTGGATGGCGTGGAACTTTCTTCATTTTGATTTCCGGTTAGACCTTTCACTTGAAGCTGTTCCGCGGTACTAATAAATGATGCTAATTCTTCTTGCTTAACATTAACCTCCCCTTGGTACATAAACTGTAATAAGTCTCTTAATGCTGAATGACTAACATCTTTTAAAAATACTGAAACAAAGAAAAAGATCATTAGTACAAGGACGTACACAAGAAAATCGGTGAAATAAATTGTCAGATAGAAGCTTACCTATGGGATGCTGAGTTGGGTTCATTTTGAACATTTCTTGAAAATAAGGAGAACATACTGATAAAACTAATTTGTGTGCCTGTAATAATCTGCCTTCGGCAGCGAGTGTAACATCTACTAGATCTCCACGCGACAGCAGGCCGTGAAAGCCTGCTGACATGTTCGCGTGGAAATTGTTCCAACATAGGGAAAATTGTTCGTCCGACGCCATGATGGCGGCGACCCCGAAAGGAACCTGAAATAAACAACTAAAATTAATTACGCTGGCAAAACAACACAAAACTAGGCAAAAATACAAAAGGAAAACATAATTACCTATCCTAAACTTTGTACTTTATAATTCCGATATTAGAAACATTTGAAAAAATAATAAAACAATGTTTCTAATGAAGCACTGCACACACTTTCATCCCACGTCCTCCCCGTTTGAGCGCTGTTCACGATGTGATGACGCAAACTTGACGTATACTGTGTCGTCACAACGAGGCGTTTTGCACGAAAAATTGCACGAAATGTTTTTCACCCAAAAATGAAGAAATAAAGAAAATTAATTTAGTTTGTAGCATTAAACCTAAATATAAATTAGTTTGCACATTCGTAGATATTAAATCTATGACAAAATCTCTTTAATTTCCACCTTTACGAATTCTGGTAGTGGGGAAATGTACGTTTTGGTGTTGTAGCCAGACGACGTGATGTTCTACGTTAACCAACTGGCTAAAAAAGAGAAGTATGCGGTTTAAGGCCGGCCACATTCATCAGATTTCCTGTTTGGGAATCCTGATCCGTTTTCTATCCGAACGCAATGAATTACACAAATGTGTGTGCATGTTTTGTATGCGTTGAATCAAATTATGAATGAAAAAATGTGAAAATATCATTCATAATTTCGAATTCCGAACGGAAAAAAACTAAAAAGTAAGTGGCCGCTCTAAGGGATCTTTTATGATATTTCCTTAGATTAAAAAAATGTCCAGTTTGATAGTGGGCCAGTGAGAATTAAAGTACCTACCTCAATGATATTATATTACAGATATGTTATGAGCGCGCAAAACGTGAAGACCAGAAAAAGTCCTACGTGGGACTACGAGTGACACATTGCGCGTTGCTACGTAACTGTCATCAAAAATGTGTTTATCTAGCTGTCACTTTTTTTCTTATTGCGTTTTATCAAGCTATCCTTTTTACTTGTAGTGAAATGTAATGTGTGAGTCAAAAAAGTGTGTATCTGTGCTGCCGCTCGTCGCGGAACAGTTTTTTCTGTTGTTCTACAACTGTATAGCATATCTATAATAGAATATCATTGACCTACCTACTTATTTTTTTGTTCTTTTTCAAAGACATTAAACCAAAGACATTAAACTATATATGAGCAATAGACGGGACATCACGAAGAAATTTGTGATCCAAAAGGTTTTTACCAATACCGTGAAATCAGCCAACTTTGATTTTCAAGCCTAACATTGGCCAGTTTCCAAAATTAAGCAAAACAAGTTGTAACGACAATATTGTCTCAAATGGCAACATTTTACAGTCTGTTAGGGAAAATAGGTTCCTTATATTTATGGCAATACCTACTAATAGCAAGTTCACTTGCTACCTTCACTCAGTTGGCTGTCAACGGTCGTCGAAAGAAAGTCGATTCAAGTGTGCATCGTGTTTTGTGATTCTAGTAAGCGTGAAAACTTGCCGAGATGAGTGGTTTTTTGATATTTTTTTGGATGAATTCATGATAATAACATGATGCGCTTTTTTAATTCTTAACGAGTATTTTGAGCTTAGAAATTTAGCGGCAAATGTTACAATCACTTTCTGCGAACACAAGATGTCAACTTTGGCCACCAACAAACATGTGCTAAGGCTGCCCCTACTCACTTTGTTACCTATATAATAAGTAAAATTGCCATTTTTTTTGTACCTTAATTTGTTAAGTATCGACAGTTATAGGTACCTAATAAAAATGATTGATATTAAAACACGTTTTTCTGTTAAAAACATCCAATCGATTTATTTTATTTTGGACAACCCTATGTCTAAAAATCAATTGTATGCATTTAAAAAAAAATATTGGGTAACTTTGGTCACTGGCCTGTACGGCTAAATTCGTAACCTTTTGTTATTATTATCATTTAACCGTCAACTTTAACCAGTTTCCTATCGTAATTCTTAATTATACGGCTGTAAAAGCGAAAATCCAAGAGTTATATGCAGTGGCTAATGTTGGCAGAAAGTCGAGGTAATTTTGGTTGACTATTTAAATTCGTTTTTGGGTATAAAAAGTCATAAGTTTTGCATGTTTCGAGTTTAATATCAAGAGTTAAGGTTGCACTTGGTTTGCAAATAAAAAAAAACTAATACTTGTCATATATTTTTTCATAGTTGTAGCCGATTATGTGTAAAAACCGGCCAAAGATGGCGACTTGGCGAGTTTCACGGTACCTAAGTAAAAAGTCGCTCAGTCTAGTTCGAGACGTTCCGCCTGACAGTTAGCGATGGGTCGTTGACGGTTTTTCCCGTTTGTCAACTAGTTAATCATCTAGTTTAATTCGTCAACGAGTTGAATGTGTTAACGTGTTCATCTCGTTGACGAATTTAACTGTCAACTTGCAACGTAAACCGTTGATTCATTAAACGGTTTTTATTCAACGATTGCGCGTTGAATTTTAGAAACAATTTGATTCAAACTATGTACCGTAAACTGCTGTAACATTGCCTTTATAGCTCAACATTGCCTAAATTCAAAAAAGTTAAATTATTCGCGCTGCGAAATGTTTTTTATTGTCTATGGTATTACTAAAAGCAAGTCGGCAATCTGTATGGCAACATTCGATCATACGTCACTCCAAATCTTAGATAACAAACTGTCAGTGTCAGTTTCATAGTCACTGCGGATACTCACTTTTTACCGGCTCTCAGGAAAATTTCATTTTGTGAATATTTATGCTTTATTTTCTAGCGTAATATGTTATATAGCAAAGAAAATATGCTCTTTTATGTATTTAAACTGTTTTTTCTGTATTATATCTTAATTTAAACCGTTAAATCATGGTCGGCAAAGTTGTGTCAGATTTTCGCAACTTTTTACCCAACATTATCTAGGGTTAGGGCTGCCACTTTTAATTTTTTCAACAAACTCTTTAATCGACCGTGGTTTTGCTTGTGTAATTTTTTTTTTTGTAATTCATCTAAGAACGTTTTATAGAAGCTAGAACTATTGTTTCTTTATTTATCATCATCAGAAATTAAGGACGTCGGATGTAATTTTATTTGTCGATTGTCATTTATAGTATGTTATCATATTGTCCGACAGATTTTGTTATACGTAATAGGTACCAACATTTTTTTTTTTATGTTATTACCTACCTACATTTATTTGTTTTCCTATGAAAAAATGTTATTAGAATTTAAGTACAACAATTTGATTTCTTAAAAATGTATTTGAATATTAAGAAAAATTGTTACATTTCCTTTGGGGCAGCCCTACACCGAACTCACTTTTGTATGGGAGTTTTAGAGAAACCTGCACAACTTTGCCTAGCATTGTAAAAAAAAATTCTTGTGCTATTCAAAATTCAGTGAAGTCTGACGTGGAAAAGAACTTCATGGCAATATGGGTGTCAAATCCGTTACCAAAATACCTATTCATTTAAAAAGATATTATGACAGGCAATGTTGTAGTTTTTACCTCAACTTTGCCTACGTTTTCAAAGCAAATTTTTGGTGCTTTATAGGTGTTTTTTCTACAAGTAGCAAATGTATTCCTATAGCTTAAAGTCCAATATTGGACAGTAATTGAAAAAACATACGACTTTCTTAACGATTAAAGATTTATCAAAGAAAAACGTCAAAATCCGTGCAAAGTTGCAGCATTTTACGGTATTGGAAACGTGAAATAAAAAGATTATTTATATTTTTCACAGAGGGCTGTTCGCTATACCTCGTGCGTCTCAAAAAATAGTATATTTCAAATAATACATTGGGATAATTAAACAAACTCCACCAATATTTATGTACTACATATTCTTAAAATAAATATTTCGAAAATCAACTCATTCAACCGCTCGCAATCTATGACGTTAAAAATAACGAACCATAAAACTCAACGTTGAAGATAACGTTTGTGTTCTCGTTAATTCAACGAGACGAACGAGTTCAACTCATAAACGTCATTGACGAATTCAACTAGTTGATTCATATACAGTTAACGTTAATACGTTGACAGGAGATCAACGGTTGATTCAACTAGTTCGTTGATTCAACGCTCATCCCTACTGGCAGTTCGTGTGAACGTGCGACAAAACGTAAACTTTGATAGACGATTATAAGAAAATTTGCCTAGTTTCGCTTTGCCAAACCGCAAATCTAGGTACGGTAAAACAAGTGGACTTGAAATCAATTTATTTTCGTTAATATTTTTTATTTTTACCCAAAGACATTAAACTATATACGAGCAGTAGACGGGACATCACGAAGAAATTTGTGATCCAAAATTTTTGGATTACTCCTAACCTGACCCGCAATCCTAACCCGGGTGCGGGTTAGGTTGGGAATTTGAAAAAAAAAAGAATTTTCGTTCCTAACCTAACCCTATTCCTAACCTGACCCGACGGGTTGTTCCTAACCTGACCCGAAGGGACGGAAGGTATTAAAAACTTGAAAAAATATATATTCTTTGTTCCTAACCTAACCCTATTATTTATATATTATTTATTTATAGTTATTTATTTATTTATAGTTACCAAAATAATTATGATTAGGTACATCATTAATCAAATGTTGGGAAAGTGTCAAGGACGAATACCAGTTGAGTCTTGTTGACTGGACGGCGATGCAAACCCGTACCATCGCTAATTGAGGGTTCGACAGTATTGCGTTCCGAAGGCTACTAGGCTCTTTAAGAAAACAACAAAAGTATGAATGAAATGTAATGAACGCAAAGGGCAACCAAATGAATAGGGTGGACTTTTAGTCAGCAGAAGTTTGACAGACTCTCCAGCTCAACCCAGAGCTAACTCATTTGATGATTCTTTTTCCCAAAAAAGGGGTTGATTCATGAAGCACTTAATTGGTCAGGATTCGTATTGTTAGAAGGTCGCTCTCCCTAGACCCCTACTTCAGGCAACGTTGATTCTGTTCCCGATGCTGGCCCCACCAGCAGATTTATACATAAGTATTTTAACATGTTTTTATTTCTTTTCACAAATAAATTTAAGAGTTTATTATTCATTTTAATTCGGAACACCTCTGCCCAACCCTTCAGGGATTACAGGCTTGATGATATTTTATGTTAAATTGCTTGAGATCCCTAGTTCTAGCAATGCTTATCATTATTTGGTGTTTCTGAGCACTTTCAGATATTAAAAAATGTTTGAAAATTACGAATCTTCGAACTTATATAACTTGGCCGAGAGCAATCCTACAACATTTGTGCCATAGTAAGTATTGCTCCAAATGACTAGTTGTACCCATAGGTACCATTTTTTTTCGTTGGCACTTTCAGAAAAGGCCCAAAAAAATGATCTTCTTTCCATCTTATATGTATACATATTATAAATCATTATTGTAGGGACACAATTTAAACGTAGAAGGCAGAACGCTAGGTAAGCATAAATGCATGCGAGTGAGACTAAAATGAACGGCGGGGCAGTTACGGCACAGGGCGCACTGCTCCGAGCGGAAGGACTTTGGAGAATAAACATGGTCACTCATAATCTACAAGCAGAGTGTTTGATTCCGTGACCCCACAACCTTTCACAGCTCGACGACTCAGTACTCAAATAGGGGTCCACATCCTCGCACTACCAGGCTCAACCTACCCGGCAGACACCGTAGCATGCAGGGGCGCAGATACCGCCGTATCTGCCGTATCAATTATACGGGGCCCCCGGGCCACAGGAGCCCCCAACAATGCGTAAACAAAAATTGTTAAAAAATTAATGATTAATTAAATAAAATAACTAGTTATTTACTTTTACACAATTTATTTGTCTATTCTATCTCTGGTGTTTTTATTATTATAATTTATAAGTAATACTGTTTTAAGCACGTGATTGTCTATTAGAAATCCCGAGAAAATCCATATGAATATTAACATTTCGATGCAAGGGTATTAAAATAACTCTACATAATCCGACCTCTGGACTGATCAGTCGCATCTTGAATTTTTTTGATGACCTTTGTCTTATTTTTTGTTTATATTTCGGCGTAGATAACTAGAAATGCATATTTTTTTTCTTGAGTGATAAATCTTTACCTTAACTAAGGGCCCGCAAACAAATTTTTATACGGGGCCCCGCCAAGGCACGCTACGCCACTGGTAGCATGCCTAATAATTTGTACTCATTTACATCGAATAATATACCGAATTCATTACCGATAAATTGTCGTAAATTGTAAGAAAAAATAAAATCAAGAATTCTGCTCATTATTTTATTTAACGCCATCTTGGGACAAGTTTAAAAATGAAATGCTGGCTTGTATGCAGAAATTTGAATTTTTTTTGCTTGCCATTTACTACAATTTACTAATAATGAATCCGGAGTATAAATGAGTACAAATTATTAGGCATGCTCCCGTGTCTTCAACTTCAATGCCAGCTGCAATTTTAGCGTGGTCGTGCTAGGAAGCAACCTTCCTAGCACGACCTGGATATCTACGGTAATTGAGAGGTACAAAATTGCTAATTAGTGGTATATGATATGATAGTACAATATAAGGTGTTGTACTTCCTAGCACGACTGTGAACATATTCATTATAACTTTTGATGGTAATAAATTCCTCTAACTTTGTACTATTATATACCACTAATTAGAAATTTTGTACCTCTCAATTACCGAAGATATACAGGTCGTGCTAGGAAAATGGCGTCCAAGCACGACCACGCTAAAATTCCAGCTGTTATTGAAGTTGAAGACACGGGAGCATGCCTAAAAATTTGTGCCCATTATGTACCGCTATTTCATTACCCGTAAATTGTAAGAAAAAAATAAAATAAAAAAAATCTGCCCACAAGCCTACATTTGATTTTTAAACTTGTCACGAGATGGCGTTAAATAAAATTATGGGCAGAATTTTTAATTTTATTTTTTTCTTACAATTTACGACAATATACCGGTAATTAAATCGGAGTATAAATGAGTACAAAATATTAGGCATGGTCCTGTGTCTTCAACTTCAACGCCACCTAGCGTTTGCAACTTCGACGGCTCTGATCGTTCTAATTGAAATCAGTTTTTTTTACAAATCACATCATGGTCCTGTATTCCATGGCGATCCATCGGCTCTGAACAAAATTAAACAAACATAGGCAAAATGATAATAAAAAAACAACTAAGATCAAAGAAATAAATAAAAATATCAAATTCAGGTTTAAAATGTAGATTATGTTATGATGTTATTTTCTTTTTATTTATTTATTTAACTATTTATGTACACACAAAATACAGCACAGGATAATTAAACATAGAACTCAGTACAAGGGTACTGCTTATTTCTATAGAAATTTCTGCCAGCAGACCCGCGAAAGGAGAAATGAAAAAGTAATGTAGACTATAGTGTGTGAGAGGAGGAATAAAAATCGTCAAAAAGTGGATGCTAACCTAATCTAACCTAACCTATAACATACGAATGCATACATAATAATAAATAAATATTAATACCTATACGTACAGTTATATAAATATATACCTAAAGCAATATATATAAATATATATACATATATTATATATCAATAAATTACAATTGTGATGATAAATAATGCTCTTTTAACCTGATTTTAAACAGTGAAATAGTAGTTAAGTCACGGATGCTAGGCGGAAGTGAGTTCCACAACTTTACAGCATGGGCGGAGAAGGAATATGAATAGTAACTGGATTTATGAGGAGGGGATTTAAGTAGGGATCTGAGGTGCGACCTGCAAGGTGCGTCGCTAGGACGAGCGTAACTAAATCTTTCTCGCAGATAAGAGGGATAGGAAGGGTTGTGAAGGATGTTGAAAAGGAGACAAAGGATACGAGTGTTCCTGCGAAGGCGGATTGGGAGCCACTTGAGTTCCTTGCGAAAGTGGGAGACGTGATCATATTTACGGAGACCGAAAACAAATCGAATACATAAATTTTGCAAGCGCTCAAGTTTATTTAACAGCTCCTCAGTAGCATCCAAATAGCAGGCATCGGCATAGTCTATGATCGGCTGAATAAGAGTTTGAGCTAAACAAATTTTAGTCTTCAAGGGCAAGACACTCTGGAGACGTTTCAGCGAATGCAAAGAAAAGTGTACCTTACGACTGACTCCGTTGACCTGAGCCCGCCAAGAGAGATTGGAGTCAATGATTACACCCAAATCTTTGGCAGTGTCTGTGTAGTCGATACACACACCGTCGAGGTATAAAGGCGGCAAAGATGCAACAAGATCCGCACCACGGACAAATCGGCTGCCTATGATCATGGCCTGCGATTTAGATGGGTTAATTCGCAGGCCAAATGACTTAGCCCAGTCATTGATGTTGGCCAGGTCTAGATTCATGGAACCAATGGCAGACACCGCATCTGCTGTAGTAAAATTACGATAAAGCTGCAGATCATCCGCATAAAGATGGAAACTAGAAGAGATTACTTTCGTAACCATATTGATAAAAATTGAGAAAAGATGAGGAGAGAGAACGCCACCCTGAGGAACGCCCTTAGTAAGGCTACACCAATCAGAGAAATTCTCTTCTAGGCGAACACACTGAGAACGTCCCCGAAGATAAGAATCAAACCAGGCTAAAGCGGAAGAAGAGAAATTTATAGATTTAAGGATACCAAGCAAAATATCGAAATCCACCGAGTTGAAGGCACTACTAAAGTCAAGCAACACGAGAACAGTAAGTGACCTATTCTCCATTGCCCAGCGGATATCGTCAGTTACCTTTAAAAGTGCAGTTACTGTGCTGTGACCCGAACGGAAACCAGATTGAAACGGGGAAATTAAGGAGTTTGACGTCAAGAAAAATGTTAATTGTTTATGGACTAAGTGCTCAAAAACTTTAGAAAGAAATGGGAGAATCGAGATGGGCCTAAAATCAGATAGCGAAGATGGATTATTGGTTTTGGGTAAAGGTATAACATAAGCCTGCTTCCAAGCCGAAGGAAAAGAACTACAAGAGAAGGAATGATTAAATAAGTAAGTGAGAATAGGAAGTAAGCAGGGAAGGATGAGAGTAACCATTCTAGAACTCAACTTATCGTTACCGACTGCTGACGAAGTGATAGCAAGAACAGATTTCTTGACGTCAGCTTCAGAAACATTGCTTAGAAAGCTGAAAGGAGAACATGGTGGGAGTGACAAATTAGATAAACTATCCAGAGTCATAGCTTTACACGAGGATCAAGAGAAAAGGGAAGGGAAGAAAAATGTTTATTGAGGTCGTTGAGGTCCACATCCTTGCACTGATTGGTAGAAGTTTTGCCAATGCCTACCGACTTCAGGAATTTCCAAACATCGGAAGAACTGCGGTTGTCGAGTTGGTCGTGGAAATAGCGTCTCTTAGCATCCTTACACAGATGATTGCAGCGGTTACGCAGCGATATATAATAACAGAGATTCAGCTCTGATGGTCTGCGCTTATATCTACTGTTAGCCTTATCCCTGCGAGCCATTAGTTCTTTAATTTGCGATGTAATCCATGGTGCAGGGTTATATTTCACCTTAACACGCCGAATGGGAGGAGTGTGATACGTGACTTAGAAAAGTGTAACACCGAATAACACGTCCCCGTAAGTTTACGCATACGAAGCACTTAACAAGGAATGCACGCTACCTCGAAAAACTTAACGCCGTAGCCATGCGATCTCGAATAACTGAATCTCTAATTCACCTATTCGAAACACTTAACAAAGAATGCACGCTACCACTAAAAACTGAACACCGTAGCCATGCGATCTCGAATAACTAAACCTCTAAAAGTCACCGCAAACAGTCTTTATTCATAGAACAATCAACTACATAGAGAAAAAAAATTATGTGTCATAATTATGTGTCAATCAACTATATAATTATATATATGTAGGATCAGGATTGCCGAGCGGAACATCGTCAGGGTTAGGAGTTCCCATTGTCAGGGATAAACAAGACGGTATGAGCAATTACAAAGATTTATAATACAGAGTGTAATAAACACACAGTACAAAATGTCACACAGTAGAATAGGGTAGGTACACGATAAAAATAAAATCAGACAAAAGATATAGCAAATCACAATTATCAAAGTAACAGTATACTTTAGGCGAACAGACCTTCAAGGTCACAGTTCGTACAGTGGACGAGCCACCCAGGTAAAGTTGCAAAGCGTATCACAGAGTGACACTGCTAATACAATAAGACGAACAGACCGTCAAGGTCACAGTTCGTACAGTGGACAAGCCACCCAAGCGAAGATGCAAAGCGTATCGCGGAGCGTTACTGCTAATGCAAATATACAGCCAAGCTGTACCGGGTAAACCGACAGTTCTGCCGGGAGCGATGCTCTATGAGTCAAGTCCGAAGACTGACCGAAGAAGACCGGTGTTTACCGTCTTTTATAGGCACATTTCTTGCCACGCATTCCCTCCGAAACAGCTCTGTCCAATGGCGTGATACGTCAAAGTGTTTACTCGTTACAGATTGCAAATTAAGATCAAAATCATTAAAGTTTTACAATGTAAACTCATTGAATAATCGAACATGAATTATCATACACTAATCATAGTCATTTAACAATAAAAATCAGATTTACAAAATAAAAACATACGTCCGCCATGTTTAGAACGGAACCGGCGACAAGTCACAGACTGTCTTTTATCGTAATTAGCAAATAATCATTTGAATTAACAAATTATAGGTAATAAAAAAAGCATGCCGGTCGAACAAGTTGAGGATTGATGAGTTAAAATAACCCACTTTCTCATCAATACAATCCTTCTCCAATAACGGTGACCAGTCAAGAGAGTTGGCATCACGCTGCAATGCCTCCAGATCTATGCCTTTGAAGTTGCGGAGATATAAAATCTGGGGCTTACGCTTTGAAATACGAATGCGATAAGATACATAAATAAGATCGTGGTATGAAAAAGAAGCACTCAGTTGACCATGAAAAGAAACATTATTGGGGGAAGAGATAATCATGAGATCTAGAAGAGAAGGAGAACAATTAGGAAAATAGTGAGTGGCAGAGAGAGGTAAAACTTGAAGATTAAATGCAGACAATATTGAGAGAAGTTTGATAGAGCGAAAGTCATTTTTAATCAGGCAAGTATTAAAATCACCCATCAAAACAACATGCTCATATAATGGACAAAGATCACTAAGGGTGGACTTTTTTACCTTCACGGCAGCTAAGCATCTCCTACTTGGAAATCAATAAAACTTAAAGATTTTTTTTCTGCAGTCTACAGCACAACAACTGCTGTTACCTATTTTTCTGGTGGAATAATGCGATTATAAAAAAATGCAAGACGTGTCTGCTAGGAGTTCCGTACGGTTCATCGAATTACCCTTGGTCGATATAACTGTCTACAGAATGCATGGTTCACCGACGAACGGTAATACGAGAAAACTATTAGTCGATACAATTATTTAGCGACAGCACGTTTCGCCGAATAACGCTACATAGAATGAATGGTTGTCCGATACCAAGATTTTTCTATGTGTGAATCTGATTATCTTTCCAGGGTTAAATCTCTTTGTAGGGAATCCTATCTCATCCGAGTCCGCCTTACTACTCTCTAGACAGAGAGAGGAGTATCACTGTCTCTTGAGCAGGCGATGCCAATCAAAATTAGACTGTATAGTCATGCGAGGATAGTTCATAGTTGATTATTGTACGCCAATAATTTTAACCTCCAAAGTGTTACCAGGTTAAAGAACACTGACACAAATCGTGCAATTTAAAATTTACCTCCTATTTTTTTTTATTTGAGATTTACCTATATTTAAGATAGGGCAAAGAGATTTAAATCATAGAGCGGGCATTGGGAAAATTATTGTCATAATAATATTGATTTCAGTCAAAGTCAAAATGATTTATTTGCGTTAAGTGTAGGTGTGTAGCGTATCTATTTATTAGATATGTAAACACCATCTCTTTGACATAAGTATTCGGACCTGTCACAAATGACATCTGTCAGTCATTACGGAACATTGAGATAAAGTTAAATGGAGTCGCCCCAATGTTCTATACATACATTTTGCTATGTTAGTCAAATACGAAACAGAGAGTGAAATATTCGTTTGTCTCTTTCTTTCTAATGCAGTAATCATATTTGAGAAAAGAGACAACAATATTTCAATTGTTGCTGAAAATGGGAATATTTTGTTGGCATATTTACCTACGAAACAGAAACGTGCCGATTTCGCCATAATCCATATTTTATTGTTACAAGCTCTGTGGTAGTTCTGTTCTGCTGTCAAACAGTTGTTTACTTTTTGTTGAATTTAGATTTGTGAGTAAATTACGGAGTGTTTTCTTAAAAAAGTGCGTGTTACAATTAAAAAAACTGTAATTCAACATGCCTGAATGTTCCATTGTGTCTTGCCGTGCCAGAAAAAAGAAAAATCAGCATAAATAGACTTTGTACAGGTTAGTAACAGTTTTTCATGCAAAACTACATGAAATAGAAGAATTTCGGTAAAGAAATCGCTAAGTGATCATATTTCGTGGAGGCGCAGCGCCGGGGCGTGACCCCGCTGCCTCGTGAAGTCGAGGCGCGGCGGGAAGAGCTCCGGCGCGATCTCAGGGCAGTATGGAAGGAACGACTGTCGCGACCGAAGGCCGGGCACGCCGCAATTGCGGCGGTAAGACCCCTCTTTGAGGAGTGGCTGGAGAGAAGTCATGGCGTCCTGACCTACCGCTTGACGCAGGTCCTCACCGGACACGGAAGTTTCGGGAGGTACCGTAAAACCGGCCAACATTGCCCGCTTTTTTTCTTATTTTTGAGATTACGAAAAAAATATTGATCAGAGCTCGTAATCAAGTACACCATGGTAACAATTACTATTATAGGCTTCAAATCACAAAATCTGGAGCTTCTAGCTTTAACAGAATCCGAGAAAAATGCAATTAAAGAGCCGGGTAAAATTATACGCACGACCGTCCAACATTGCCCACCCTTAATTTCTCTAAAACTATCAGCTGTAGAGCTTTGAAAATAAGATATGTTTTAGTGAATCATGCAAAGTTGCCATCCTTCGTGATCAATATATCAAAAACGTTATATTTTTAATTTTACTGAGGTGGGCAATGTTACACTACACACCAGCTGCTTTTTCATACAAACTGAAACGGTGGGCTGGGGTTGCCACACACTAATGTAATAAATAATAATCTGCTTTTAAATAAAATCTTTTATAAATAATAAATCAGTCAGGTATAATAGTTATAAATTGCACGTATTATTATACTTAAGGTTAATATTAAAGATTCTAAAACAAATCTTACACAGAAATCTTAAAAAATTGTATAACAAAGATTACAAGGAAAAATAGTCATTGCAAGGCATGCCAGGCAGACGTTGTAACGTAAAAATATAATATTTACTTTTAAAAAGAATTTTAACATAGGAATTATAAAAACATATTGGTTGATAAAACTGAGTTAACTCTTACTAGATATAATGGGTGCCATCCCTAACACTATTTTTGCTGTGGGCAATGTTGTCACTCCTATGTTCACGCAAGCTCGGGAATCATTGCCCACTGCATTATCTTGAAGATTTTACGTTTTATTGGTCTCAAACTAGCATAGAAATGAAGCGTGGTTCTTTTTATTACTGGAATATTGAAATAACTTACCTGAGAGATGTCGTACGCTGTCAGTGTGTAAAAACGTAAAACAAGATTTTGGCACCACCTCAGACTAGTACTACTTTAAACATGTCTCGCCGACAACTGAGTGAACTTAGCGAAGTAACTAATATTTAGTTTTGTCAGGAAAATAGTCTAGTTTACCCTAAAGATTAAATAATGTTGTCAGCTATTTAAATTTATTAACAATTCAAGATTTTAGTTATTTTTCGTGTTTGGGCAAAGATATCCGCCAAGGGCAATGTTGGCCGGTTTTACGGTACCTGTGTCTGATGCGAAAGGAGGAGACGCCTGGGTGTCACCACTGCGAAGATCGCCCGGAGGACACGGTGGAGCATACGGTGCAAGACTGCCCAGCTTGGGCAGAGCACCGACGTGTCCTCACGGCTGCGATAGGCGGAGACCTCTCGCGCCCAGCATTGGTCGCGGCCATGCTGCGGGGTGAGACGGAGTGGGAAGCGGTCGCCTCCTTCTGCGAGGCAGTAATGCTCGTGAAGGAGGAGGCGGGCCGCGAGCGAGAGAGGACAGAGTCCTCCCTCCGCCCCATCCGCGGTAGTAGACGCCCACGGCGACGGACGTCGCTAGATGATCTCCGGCCACCGTAGGCGCGGGCATGCGGGCAGCGAGTAAAGGGCAACTCGCTGCCCGACCAAGGACCATGCCCGGGTCGACGGCGCGTTGTGTCCCACGCGCGCCTCAAAGAGCGTCAGCATAATGACGGGGCCCCCCTCTCAGAGGGCCAAAGCCTGCCGGGGTCGCGGGATTATTTCCTTACCGTGACCCTGGAACAGAAAGGGCCATTGAAGGACACCGTGGATTTTAGTCAGTAGAAGTCTGACAGTCCCTCCCGCCCTGCCCGGGGTTGGAGGACTCATTTGATGATTTTACCACACTAAAAAAAAAAAAAAAAAAAAGTGATCATATTTTCATGGTTAGAGAATTACTATTTGAGTTTATTTCCGTCCTACAGACAATATTCTTCATTTTATATTTTCGTTCGTTTGTTTACAATATTAATAGTGTTGTACCATTCTGTATTAGTTCCCGATACTAGTCCCTTCGTTACACTGAAACTGTTACCAAATTTAATGATAATATATTGATACATAAAATTAAATACTTATCTTTTATAGGTTTCCCGAAAATGAACGACTGAAGAAAAATTGGTTGGACTCTATCGTTGAGGAAAATATTAGTCCTCGAAGTAAAGACTGGAAATATTTTAACAGAACACTTTGATGGTATTAGGTTACATGAGAACTCTGTACCTACAATATTTTCGGTAAGTGTATTAAAATTATAGTTAACAGCAAAGACATTAAACTATAAACGAGCAATAGAAGGGACATCACGAAGAAAGTTGTGATCCAAAAATTTTTACCAATCGGTAAAAAGTCGACCAGTCCAGTTCGAGACGTCCGCCTGACAGGTCGTGTGACCGTGCGTCAAAATGTAAACTTCGATAGACGATTTTAGGAAAATATAGCCTAGTTTCGCTTTGCGTAACTGCAAATCAAGATATGGGAAAACAAGTGGACTTGAAATCAATTTCATTTTCGAAAATGATTTTATTTTTACCTAGTATTTAAATTGTTTTTTAATATTTTCTGATATTATTCTAGAACACTTGCATTTTTGAAATTAACGCCATCTGTTGCTCAGTAGCTGTACCAGCTGCACGCAGCTTTGCGAAGGAATTAGAGTTGTCTGATTATCGATATGTGTACTATCGATAGTCGAAGAGTAATTAAAATATCAAATAACTAATTTCGTATAATGACTTGTTTCGTTGAACTAGCGATTACAAGCCCTACTGCTATTTCTTAGTGAACTACTCAGGAGCAGCCACGGAGCCATCCATTTTTAAATGTTTAACAAAACTGGCCGCATCCATAATAAGATATACTTACGGAAAAACTTTTTTAGGAGACTACCACTATTTTGGTCAAATGCGAGCTGTCTACAAAAATTAATTAAAATACATTTTTTTATGCCATTCGACACATTTCATGTAAGAATCATTTCATTAAATGAGGAAAAATAAAATCAAGACGGTGGAAGTTGGTCAAAAGCAAAAGACTTTTTCATACAAATTATATGAGTGAAAAAAATCGATTAAGTATATTATAATGTTGATTGACTAAATTTATAAGAAATAGTTTGATAACAATACTGTTTAACATGTTTATCAAATTAATAAATATACGATTGTAATAATAACTTATCATTTTATTTCCGTTCTGCCCTTACACACTTTTTTATTTACCTATTAAAAAATAAAATATTCAAATCCTAGTTAACTTTATCGATGTTATTATGTCGATAATTTATAGGTACCATTCCAAAATGTTGCACCCCTATTAAAAGGTGGTCAGTCGTGCCATCTATTGCGTAATAGCTGAAATATATTCTGATGAATTATTTTAATACGTGGTTTTGCTATGCAACGCTAGATAGCGCTACTGACGCACGACATCAACAATTTTGTATGACAATATTCTCAATGCCCGCTCTATAGTTCTTTTAAATCTCTTTGAATAACAGCCTTTTTTAGCCTAAGTTATATAGATAGTAATGTGTATTTCATTCTTTTTCAGACGACCAACAAAAAAAAAAAAAAAAAAAGGTTGCACTCCAGGAGTGCCGGTAGAAGTGAAAACTTTTTTGTTACTATGTTTTATTTTTAATTTGAATGACGTCTTACTCATTTTCGATCAGGGTCACGTGACCCTGACGGTCACGTGACCCTGACGGTCACGTGACCCTGACGCGAGTTTTAAATTTTTTACCCATTACAGAAAAAGTGTACAACGCCGCTAAAGAAGTTTTCACTTCAAAAAAAAAAAAAGGTTGCACTCCAGGAGTGCCGGTAGAAGTGAAAACTTTTTTGTTACTATGTTTTATTTTAAAACTGGAGTAGTACAGATATGAAATTAACTAATTTGAATGACGTCTTACTCATTTTCGATCAGGGTCACGTGACCCTGACGCGAGTTTTAAATTTTTTACCCATTACAGAAAAAGTGTACAACGCCGCTAAAGAAGTTTTCACTTCAAAAAGGTTGCACTCCAGGAGTGCCGGTAGAAGTGAAAACTTTTTTGTTACTATGTTTTATTTTAAAACTGGAGTAGTACAGATATGAAATTAACTAATTTGAATGACGTCTTACTCATTTTCGATCAGGGTCACGTGACCCTGACGCGAGTTTTAAATTTTTTACCCATTACAGAAAAAGTGTACAACGCCGCTAAAGAAGTTTTCACTTCAAAAAAGGTTGCACTCCAGGAGTGCCGGTAGAAGTGAAAACTTTTTTGTTACTATGTTTTATTTTAAAACTGGAGTAGTACAGATATGAAATTAACTAATTTGAATGACGTCTTACTCATTTTCGATCAGGGTCACGTGACCCTGACGCGAGTTTTAAATTTTTTACCCATTACAGAAAAAGTGTACAACGCCGCTAAAGAAGTTTTCACTTCAAAAACTTCATGAATCATTTCGACCTACAGTCATTAGTCATTTTGTTGTGATCACAGTTTCTTACGGGAAAAATGACGTGCGACTGTTTTACTGATAAACTATGTAAGGATTTACGATATTTGAGTGCCCCCCTCGAACTATTGAGTTTTTTTCTAAAAAAATACGAATTTAATGCCATAAAAATACTTCCAGTGTCCAAAACTCTATTATAGCACTCGTAATGACAGAGTACAACCGCCAAACATTACATGAAATAAGGGTTCCTTATGAATTTGTTCTTGTGCCTTGATATTTATTAAACTTATAAAAATACCACGTAAGAAAATATTGATTTAAAATCAGCTCTACTACGACGACGCCAGAGTCTTACTACTTATTAGCAATTATTTATTAACACATCTGAGGTTTATTGATGAAGTTGCTGATTTTCGTTAAAAATATAATTAAGCTTTTTCCACCCAGGGCAGAGCGGGAGGGACTATCAGACTCGTACTGACTAAAATCCACGGTGTCCTTCAATAGCTCTTTAAGTCTTTACGTTCCAGGGTCACGGTAATTCGATAAGTCCCGCGACCCCGGCAGGCTTTGGCCCTCTAAGGCCGAGACTCCACCAAAGCTGTGCGAGTCGAGACGTGTTTTGAACAACCAATAGAATTGCGTTAAACCCCTTCTACACGATCAGACCTGACCGCCTGACAGAGGTGACCTTGGTCCGGTAGGAATGAAAATCTACCGTGTAGACGTTGGTCGTGCGACCAAATATGGGCGGAGTCAATCGGGAGCGCAGCCGTCCCGACAGGCTGCGTCCGCGGTAGGACCCGACTGTCAGCCGACAGCGTTCTAGACGGTGGGGTACTGTTGACACGACCAAGTTCACCTCTGTCAGTCGGTCGGGTTGATCGTGTAGAAGGGGTTTTATTGACACAGCTCCACTCCGCAACCCGTGTCGCAACGCTATATATATACATATATACTCTTTGCTGACATTCTTTGAGGTGCGCGTGGAAAACAACAGCAGACAGCGAGTCTCCCATTACTCGCCACCCGCATGCCCGTGTTAGAATATGGATATAAAATAATATTTTATATCCATATTCTAACACGGGCATGCGGGTATAATACAGACATATTATGTCTGTATTATGTAGGTATTAATAACTATTTAATAACAAAGCTTTAGGTACCTACCAGGATAGTTACTGTGAACGAGTTGTGTATGGGAAAGGGTTTCATGAAGAAAAGCACAGAAAGAGAACACCAAGTATTTATTATCAACCTACTTCCTTTCGCAAACCCTCCCATATAGCCATTTTTGGTCGCAGATTTGTAAAAGGTGTAACAAGTCGCGTCAGTTCCGTAACGTTACGACATTTTGCGACTGTGTGGGAGTGCACTTCTATGTGTCGTAACCAAACGGTTAACGGTAGTAACAAAGTGACAGAAAGTAGTTTCAGTAACTTTGTTTCGTACTGTGTCGTTTTGTTCCAGGAAAAATTGTGTACCTACACACGTTTTGCACACTTTGCGCATTGTATGTAACTAGTGTACAATAGTGTTGACAATGTGTAGTAAATGAGTGGTTATATGCGTAGTAACGTTACGTCAATGTTCCGGAAAACATATAACACTATTTTGTATAAATGGAAATCACCAGGGCCAGTGATTCTCAAACTTGTCTTTTATTGTTTTAATTTAATAAAAATAAGTAAACTACCCAAAATATCACGTAGGTAGATTTCGATGGACTTCAACAATTTACAGGAGAGTTAACGAACCAAAATAACACAAGTACTACAAGTTAATCCTATCCTACTTACTAATATTTATAAATGCGAAAGGTTGTCAGGATGGATGTTAGAACGGATTTTGATGAAATACAGTAATAAGCTGATACATCAGAATAACAAATAGGCTACTTTTCATCCTACTGCTGGACATTAGGTCCATCGCGATATATCTAAATCCTACGCGGACGAAGTCGCGGGCGCAGCCCGTAATTAATAATATTGTTTGATGTTTTGTTGCTCCTATTGTGAGATTACATATCATTCTGTTGAACTTTTTTTAAGCGTATTCACTACCAATTCCAGAAAATAGTACTGAAGTATCTCCCACTCAAGAACTTAGTGCCGAATTTGGAACACCAGAATCCTGTTGCGACTTCATAAATAATACTAGTGTTTGCCCGCGGCTTCGCTCTTCTTATATAAGTAATAGGTACCAATTAGGTACCACAAATTTCCAAATACGCAGCAGAAACTGAAGAATTTAGTTGTAACAATACAGTAAGACATTTTGTATGGCAAACTATAGTTTGGGAAACTGTGGACAAAAAATCAAAGAGAGACCATTTTAAAAATTCAGTTTCTTTGTAACGACTTTACGGAACATATCGACAATTATCGTAACTTTGTAACTTGTTGTGACGAGAATATTTTTCACTTAACATAAAACAATTTTTCATTATTTATCGGTATTACGGTTTATTTCTACTAAAATAGTTCGTTATTAAATGTTCAACTTTATTATTGCATTTAAATACAAGCTTTTAAGAATAGAAAATTAAAATATCATTAAAATAAAAACAATGTGTATTTTCGTCGGATTGGTTAAATTACGATAATACTGTGGCGCGTTGATAAATTTCAATCTTTCCCACTAAATTACACGATGAATTTAATTTCCCATTAAGATTTGAGTATTGAAACCCTTAAAAATCAATAAAAACAAACTCTTTCTTTACTTAGTTGTATTATAAGATGGCAGTCTTATAAGTTTTTATTAATTCACGTCACTTTACGAGTCAATGTCAAAAAATGAGCGGTTATGAACGATTGAATGAATGATTTGTTGGAATCCGGTTAAATATGGTAACAATGTTACGACACATGACGTAACTTAAGAAACCGAATGTTACTGTGTTGACTCTTCCCCATTTTTGGTTGCAGCGACTGCTCAACACGGAGCGGCGACGAGATTATGCGTCGAGAATAAACCAGTGTACACCCTAGGCGACGAGATTGTTACGTCATGTTCCTAAAAATGGTTATATGGGCTAGGTCTTCGTGGAGAAGAAAGGAGAAATAAACTCCACGGCAACATACATTATCAGTACCTATACACATTAATAAAACATACAGTATCAGTAATATTGCTAGTGTAAAACATATCAATTCACTTACATTATCATTGTAGAACATTAGGAGGACACACATTATAACTTTCAGAATCACACACATGGAATCTCCATTACTTTATACTTAACTCTAAGAACTGTAACAGTATAAAGACCACGAATGTGGGGTTACATCCATTTTTAGGGTTCCGTAGTCAACAAGGAACCCTTATAGTTTCGCCATGTCCGTCCGTCCGTCCGTCTGTCCGCAGCTTAGCTAAGAGACGCCCAGTACTAGAAAGCTGTAATTTGGTGTAAATATACGGATTTGTTGTTTCGAAAAAGTGGTAAAATATAAAATCTCGTATTTTTTTAGGGTACCTCCCGTAAAGTGGGGATGTTTTTTTTTTCTCGCGTACTTACCCCATAATAGTACTACGAACAAGAAATGCCACTCCCAAAAAAAAATTAAACAAATGTAAAATCTATATACGAGAGAATAAAGAACATTTTACCTTACAGCCGCACCGCCCACCTACTTTTATAATAGCCTAAACTTCCCGTGCGCAAGCAAAAATGTACTGAATGGTTACGCGCGAGAGTTTATTTTGGTTTATCTGACGCCAACGACATTAAAAGGTTACTATGGGTCAAGCTCAATAGGGTTGCGACTTGCGAGCTTAGGCACAAATAGGTAGGTACCTACGCGTATTTTATGCATTTGCTAAATTACATTTGATTTTACCATAAATATGTATGTTCCTCAAGGAATTTTGTTTTTATCATCAGCCTATATCTTTTTGGTTTCGTCATCGATTACCTACTACATACATTATCGATAGCACAGAATGTTAATAGTAGGTACCCACGGCACCTTACGTGAGGAATAATATTTATAATATCTTTTCTAAGTACCTATTATTGTTATATTTTTGAAAATTACATCTTACAAAAAAAATATATATTTATAAGATTGTTATCGTCTATGGCAAAATAGCCAGTCCTTATCATTTTGCACTCAACCCAGTAACCGACCAATACTATCGCATACTGTCACGCCCCGCGTTGCGTGTCTTTGTAGGTAGGTGGAAAAGACGCCCAGTGAATTACGATCGCTGACCTTAAATGCGTAGTGTGGCCATTCTATGTTCTATGTTAGGGGTTTTGGTTTCCGCACTTAGTCCTTCATGTGGACCATTGTGCGTGAGCCATAGTGGCCCTTGGTGGCTTATTCCAACCAGCCCACCTCCCTCCAGAAGTTGATCAGGTTCTTTGGTCTGTGGAGAACATCTGTGTAAGTCCTGGGTGTCCCGAGGGTCTCTGTCCTGATCTGTGTGACACCTGTGCACTCGAAGAGCACATGCGCGACGGTTTCCTCAGTCTCCATGCAAGCCCTGCACAGGGGGCTGTCCGTTATGCCTATTGTGTGGAAGTGTTTGTTTAGGGAGCAGTGTCCCGTTATGGTCCCTGTCAGCAGACGCATGCCGGTCCTGTCCAGGCATAAAAGACGTCTGGTTAGCCTGCCATCTAAGGATGGCAGAGCTTCTCTGGATTGCCTGCAGCCTGGTGTCGAGGTCCAACATCTCTCTGCTTGTGTGAGGGTGCGCTCCTGCAGCCATCTACGTATCTGGTTGAAGGGAATGGGTATAATGGGTTCAGGTCCGCAAACTGATGCGCTGGATGCTCTCCTAGCTAGTTCATCAGCCGCGTCGTTGCCCAATGATCCGCTGTGTCCTTTAATCCATTGTAGTGTCACTTTGTTGCGTTTAGATACCGTTAGGCGTTCTAGTGCATTGTGACATTCTAGTATTAAGCTTGAAGTGGTATATTGTTTCTCCAACGATTGAAGGACTGAGGCGCTATCAGAGAGTATACTTATATGGGTGTCCGTAACTCTTCTGGCCTCTATCGCATATGCTGCTTGTGGGCCCATGCATTCCGCCTGGTAGACGGTGTTAAACATTCCCAGCGGGCTGGATATATTTATGTTAAGGTCGTGTGAGAAGACTCCAGCCCCGGATCCGGAATCAGTCTTTGATCCATCTGTGTATATCCTCAGCTCTTTCGGGCCTGAATAGTCACACTGCTCTTCTGCAAGTGTGATACTGTAGTGCTTTACAAAGTGATGCCATCATTGGCTGTTGTTCGATCGCATCATTCTTAATTCGCGTATGTTTAATTCTGGAGTCTTTGTTTAGGGTTCCCAGGGCATGAAGCCTAAAGGCGGCTAGGGCCGTCTCTTTCTGCACGATGAGGTGTAGAGGTGGCAGTCCAAGCATTGCCTGTAGGGCAGCGGTGGGTGCAGTTCTCATACAGCTAGTAATTGCCATACAAGCAAATCGCTGCAGCTTTTCGAGGTCTTTTTGGGTTGTGCTCAGGTTTGTTCTGGGCCACCAGACCAATGAGCCGTACGTGACTGTCGGTCGTATGACAGTGGTATATAGCCAGTGAGTGATCTTGGGACTGATCCCCCAATTCCTGCCAAGCATTCGCTTGCACTGCCATAGGGATATGCTGGCTTTTGTAGTGATGTAGTTGATGTGTTTTGCCCAATTCAGCTGTTTATCCGAAAAGATGCCCAGGTATTTGGTTTCAGTTAATAGGCTTAGGGTGGTTCCAAAGAAACGTGGAAGCTGTAGGGTCGGTAGCTTCCTCTTTTTTGTGAAGAGAATCAGCTCGGTTTTTGAAGGATTTACTGATAGCTGGTGTTTGTTGCACCAGTCCTCCACTATTTTCAATGCTTGGCGCATGAGGTTGCACAGGGTATTTTCGTGAGTGCCATTTATTATTATGGTTATATCGTCGGCAT
This sequence comes from Agrotis clavis, assembly GCA_954870645.1. Classification (NCBI taxonomy): domain Eukaryota; kingdom Metazoa; phylum Arthropoda; class Insecta; order Lepidoptera; family Noctuidae; genus Agrotis; species Agrotis clavis. The sequence continues at coordinate 19,585,234 of OX940928.1, read as the reverse complement.
ACCCTACAGTGAAGTAGCCGTTATCATTTAGTGTTTTAATGAGGTTATCTACAACCAGGTTCCATAGTAGCGGTGAGAGGACTCCCCCTTGTTTGCAGCCTTTCGCCACGATGGCCCTTGTAGTGTCATTTACTGTAACTTATACAGCTCTTTGCTTGAGCATGTTGCTAATCCATCCGCTCAGGGTCGGGTCTATGTTGTGCCTGTCTAAGGCCATGTTGATGTTGTTGAACGTGGTTTTGTCAAAGGCGCCCTCAATGTCAATAAAGGCGGCCAGTGCTGAGCATTTGTGATCCACTGCGCATTCAATCTTGGATACTACGCTATGTAGCGCGGATTCCGTTGATCTGCCCGTGGAGTATGCGTGCTGTTGTTTGTGAGGCGGTTTTTCCCGAAGAGGTCCGTCTCGGATATACCTATCACAGAGTCTCTTGAGGGTCTTCAGTAGGAAAGATGTGAGGCTTATAGGTCGATAAGCCTTGGGTTGGGTGTAGTCCGTTTTGCCAGGTTTGGGTATGAAGATGACTTTTACCTCCCGCCATGCTAGGGGTATATGTCGAAGTGCTATGCATGCCTGATAGATTTCCATCAGGTATGGTAGTAGTTGTGCAACCCCCCACTGTAGTAGGGCCGGAAAGATGCCATCTAGTCCTGGGGACTTATAGGGCTGAAAGGTGTTAATGGCCCACCTTATCCGGTCTTCCGTTATTATGCTGTGGGCTCTGGACCAGTCCATATCCGTTGGGGTCCAGTCTGGTTCTGCCTCCCATGTCCTGTCCTCTAGGAGTTTACAGTCGGGGAAGTGAGTCTCAAGAAGGACCTTACTGGTTTCCAGGTCCGTGAGTGTGTATGTGTTGTCGGGTTTTTTCAGCGTTCCAAGGGTTCGGTCCTGGTCGGTTGAGAGGATTTTCCTTACCCTTGCGGCTTCGTTATTGGTCTCAATTGATTCACAGAATTTGCGCCAGGCTGTCTTTCTGGCTATTCGGATTTGCTTTTTATATGTGTACTGGGTCTCTTTGTATAGTTCCCAGTCGTTTGGGAGTCTAGTGTTTTTGGCTCTGTTGAATTGCTTACGTAATGCATCTCTGAGTTTACAAAATTCAGCGTTCCACCAGGGATTCCTCTCATGACTGGTTTTTGGCTCTCTTAGTTTACAGCATGCATGGTAAGCTTCTGTTAGATATTCCGATAGTTTTGTTACTGTGTATTCTAGTTGGGTTGGGTCTCTTATGGTTACTTGTGATAGGTGTCTAGCCAGCAAGGAGGCTAGGAGGCGTTTATATCCAGGCACATCAGTGCGCCGCGGGTTTCGCCTCGGTGTGGGTTTCCTCGTGTTGGTGGTCAATGTGAAGCGGATTCTTCTATGGTCAGAGCAGGAAGGCTCGTCTGATACGTGCACGTTAGTGATGTGGTTAGTCGCGTTTTCTGTAGCAATCGTTAGGTCTATGATCGTTTGTCCTCGGACTGTGACCCAAGTGGGTTCAGAGCCCCGGTTTACGATGTTAAGGTTAGTAGAGAATAAATAGGTGGATAGTACCTCTCCTCTGGCGTTCGGTGCGTCGCTGCCCCAGAGTGGGTGGTGCGCGTTTGAGTCAGTGCATATGATCAGGTCTAGTTTGGCGTCCTCGCAGTGTCGCACTAGGTCAGCCATTTCCTTCGGCGGGCAGTCTGTGCCCTCGCCTGGCATGTATACTGAGGCCAGTACGACATCGGGGACGTCGCTTCCTGTCTGCAACCTGACGGCTGTCAGATCTCTGGAACAGAATTGAGTGAGAGGCGCGGTGGGGATTTCTTTGGGTATGTAAGCACATGTCCTTGGTTTGTCTGATCTGTGTGTGTCGACAATTATCTTACCTCCGATGTTACTGAGGCCGCAGATTTTGTTGTTTCTGATCCACGGCTCTTGGATCAGTGCGATAGTTCTGGGTTTTACCTCCAGGGCCCTGCGTAAGCTAGCCGTGGCAGTCTGGCTATGTTGGAGGTTGGTCTGGATGATGTGGATCGGCAGTGATGGCGGTGGTGTGGAATTAGTCGGAGGAGGATCCATTGGATAGGTTCTCCGCTTCCTCCTCACCGTGTTGGCCTACGTGTTGATCACCAGGCGACGAGACTAGCAAGGCTTCGCTCCAGCATGGTGATGCGGGCGGTATAGCGTTGCAGTCGTCCGCCACTGCTGCTCGGGCCATGACTTGAAGTGTGGCCATTTTCTGAGTTTGAACGTGAGTTTTAAACAACAATGCAAACATCTTTCTACTTTCTACAGAGCTATAAGGTGAGTGAGAGTGATGTCAGGTTTGATATTAGTCTATATTTTATCTTTTTCGTCTACTATGTAGGGTTGCCAACCCTACTATTATAATATAGTATCCTACTATATTAAGGGATCAAATACTATATTTCTAAAAAATAAATATAGTAGGCAAAACTACTATGTTTTGCGTAAAGCGGAACGCGACCTTAACTAAAGCTGTCTGTGTCTCTACGGCGAAATATTCCAAGCTAAAATCAATCTTATTCCAACGCTTTACGAAACGTTTCGTGGTAGGACCTCTTTCTGTTGTGTGCGTGCCGTGGCGTGGATCGCGCGCGAAAACAATAAAAAAGACATCATTTCTTCTTTCAATTCCTGCAACATCAGCATTCACAGAACGCATAATAATTATTTTCTGTGATGAAGACGAAGTGGAGAGACGAGCGCAACAGGGCCTCTTTAAATTTAATCAAATTTGAATTACCTAATGGTGTTTTTTAATATAAATTTAGAGTGCAATCAATCTTATGAAAGTTTCTTAAAAAGTAAAAATTTAATTATTAAGGCACATGAGCAGCAAAAAATATTCTTTTAAATAAAATTTGTGAATTTGCGATCCCATGGAATATCCATCCATATTAACATCAATGTTTGCGGTTTAAAAATAAAGTACATATTTTAACCACATACCTAACCTATATATTTTTTTTCATTTTTTGCGATCTACTATATTTTTTAAGGTAATAATTTCAAAAATACTATATTTGATTGAAAAAAAGTTGGTAACCCTACTACTATGCTCCCATCTCCGCCGAGTACCTATATCGACACATTTCCAAACTTGTAATGTTACCTAGGTACCTAATCGTGTTCTTTTAAGCGGAACATAGGTACTTGAAAGACATCGATGCTTCCGGCAACAAATGTCGTAAACGCCATTTTGGCGAAAATGTGTTAAGAATGCAGCCCTACTTAATTTTTGGCGCTGCGTCGATCTAAAAATGTGAAAAAAATATTCGCCTAAAAAAAATACTTTTACACCCAAAATTTTTACTAGTATAATCAAGATTTTTTAGAAAAGAGGGTATGTATCTGGGGGCACGGCAGTGCCCCGCCAAGTCTCGAGCAAAACGGGCACGGCCGTACCATCTTTTCTCGAAGCGATTCGCGGCTGTTTCGCCCCCCCTATATCTTCGACGTGGACAAAGCTAGGAGTTTAGGTTTTCGGTGAATAATAGTAGGCATTAGAACAAGCTTAAGTTCGAAATTACATGCCAATTGAATAAATAGTTTAGGAGTTACGGTCGATCAAAGTTACACCATTTTGTCACTCACTGACTGACTGACTCACTGACCGATCATCAAAAATCTAAGGTACTTCTAGCAGACTTAGAAACTTCAAATTTTGTACCAAGATAGGTCATTAGCCACATATAAAGGAAAAATTATAAAAACATTAAAAAATAATATACCATAGAAAACAATTTTATATTTGCGGTTTGGCAAGAACATTGTGTATGGATTTTGACTGCATTGTTAACTTTGTTCGTTGTTTAAGTATTCAATTGGATGAATACTTACATAGAATAGAAAAGAATAATATAAATGTAATACATAGACTATAATTAATCTAAATTAATACATAAAGTTCATAATTCATTAAATTAATAAAGCTAAAACTCCATTGTATTGCGATAAATATTGTATGCGCGCTCGATAGATGGCATTGTACCTGTCTGAATCGCGCTATGGTTTCGTTACAGAGCGCAGTCTAAGTAGTACTTTAAAATAATTCAATAATTTTCATTTGATAGCGCCATCTATCTATGAACAACCATTTCGAAACTAAAAAAATATTGTAGCGATATTCAGAGAACTTAAGTTAGCCGGATTAGATAGTAGATTTATTATTGTTACTGAAACAGTTATTTAGGAAAATAGTTTATTAATATAACATAGACATAGTTACATAAATCTAGTTGTTTACGTGTTATTTAGTTTAGTTATATTTAGTTTGTAAGTTAGTAGATATATATTTATTTAGTTATTTGTTAGTTAGTTTAGTTCTATTTAGTTTGTTAGATAGAGAATGGGTCCTAAGCAAAAAAGTAGCTGAAGTCCAAGAAATTATGAGGACACCTAAAAAAAAGAAAGATATACACTTACAAAAAATAAATGAGATCCCACCAAAAACATTAAATGTAAAAAATGCCAAGTCTCTCGATGCAGTCCTTCCATCGTAAAAAGTTTTGAGATCTCACAGAAGCCAAGTCCTATTCAAATTATTTTGTAGTTATAAATCAACATTTAGTAATTATATCAATAGTTTTCTTTATATTATAACTATAGTGACTTGGCAATGAGCACAAGTAAAAACAAATAAAACGGCATATTTGGAGGAGTTGAAAGTTACACACACCGCATGCATAAACATTCTCTTTTATTTACTTTATTTATTCTCTTAACATTCATCATTTACTTTCAAAAAGCGATGGCCCGTAAGGTATTCTTAATTATTGTATTGGAACATGTAGTCGGTAGTGACCATCATGATTCACACATAACAAATAATCTGATCACAGGTCTCGTCAGTAACATTTGCACATAACTCCAGGCAGCAAGCAGCTTTTAATTTGTGCTCATTGCCAAGTCACTATAGTTATAATATAAAGAAAACTATTGATATAATTACTAAATGTTGATTTATAACTACAAAATAATTTGAATAGGACTTGGCTTCTGTGAGATCTCAAAACTTTTTACGATGGAAGGACTGCATCGAGAGACTTGGCATTTTTTACATTTAATGTTTTTGGTGGGATAACTCATATTGCTTAGAACCGAATAACCGTGCAGGTCGTATAATACAATGTACAAACAGCTGTCGGTCGTAAAAACATGAATACATAATTAATTGCAATTACACCCCACAATCATTTTTAAAACGTAAGCTCTGCTGAGAAACAATTGTTGTAATGTCACTTGGTCTTGGAGAATTGGCTTGAAAATTGAATTATGTAGGTCGTAATATAAGAAAAAAGAAGGAAATACTATACTTTAAGAAACATTAAAGAATATTAATTGGAGAAACATTAGAGTAGCAACTTTCAGAAAGACCAATTTAAACCAAATTGAACTCAAGTATTCAATGAAAGAAGATGCAATTACACATCGAATCAAGTTGTTCGAAGATGTCAAGCGTAAAAGAAAGGAAAAAGGGAAGAATAAATCAAAAGAAAATACAGAAGAAATGTTAGAATTACAATATAATCGAGTAAAGCAGTTGACTCCAAAACAGCTATATACGGATAAACTACCAATTACCGCAGCTATACAAAGATCTGCAACGATTGTGTGATCAGGGGACAATACACAAACGGTTTCATGCCGAATACAAACAGCTTCCTTGTCAGTCTCATAATGCCATTGATACTCTTCCTGAGACTGACGAGGAAGATGAAATTTCTGATTAATTATCTTCTATCAGAAAATCAGGTCTTCAAATTTCTGGTTAATAATCTTCTATCCAATGACAGAAGATTATTAATCAGAAATTTGAAGACCTGATTTTCTATAAGTCGTCGTCGTATTATGTTTTGCATCTACTTTTTTATTATCTTGTCGATAACACTTTCCCATTTTCACCAACGACACTAAAAGTTAGGTAGACCATAGTACAGAAGCTTTCCGAGCAAACAAGATCTAGAAAGATGAACTACCTAATTTTTTAAGGGCGTTGGTGAAAATGGGCATTGTTTATTAAAATAGTTAGAGCAGTAAGCTTGGTAGAATGTTTACTTAAATATTTTTGTAATTCATTATCAATACGTTTTAAAAAAAAGTCGTGATTATAAAATCTTCTTGAAATCAATGAAACAAAATGATAACTTAACATTTTGAATTATGTCTGGCTGGTTAGGTACGCCGTTGGAGGTAGAACACTTGTAACAAACGCTTGATTAAATTATACGGGACGATGCCTATAATATACTTACTTAAGTGTATTTTTATAAAGGTATAAAAATTTCGAGCCGCGACACAAACAATGATGATGAATGATGATTGATGCACAAGATCCTCTAATGGAAATTTAAGTGATTGGTTTAGACATTTTTTTACTTTGAATTTGTATTAGTGCCTTGCTTAGCCATTATTTTGATTAAACGATGACGGTCAATGAATAAAAAACCTTTTTTAATTATGTCAATTTGTGTTTTATTTTATTGTTTTTATTACAAGTAATGAAAACTCAACTTACAGTCTTAAATTCATTGATTTGCTTCAGATATTTCCATGTTTGTTATATACCATCGCATCAGATCGTGGTGTTTACACTCATTTTTATTTCAGTATATGGTTTTTTAAACCAAACCCAGAACTATTGTATTTAAAAACTGGTGCATACTTCTAACTTCCGTTAGACAAATCGTTCTCCATTGATTTGTTAGTGGTCGTAAATACCAACTTCTTGAATTTTCTGGGGTGTATGTCCAAGCTAACTTTTAAAATAAGGCATTGACATAAATAGCAATAATGTATTATGAAACACCATCGTATTTTACGTATTTCTTGTATAGAACACAATTTTACAACTTTTAAAGTTAAAAAGATATAAGCCAAAAATGAAATTATTTTTTGTTTTTCGTTGATTACCAAAAGTGCTATTTTGGTGTTTACGACCTTTGTTGTCGGAAGCATCGACATAATAAATAAGCATACAATAAAAAAATTCACAATAGTAGTATACATATACAGGGTGACTTTTTTACCACCGTCCAAAATTTTTCTATGCATTAGGTATCAATCACTAAACCCATTTTTGAAAAAAAATCGATACTTCAAATTGTCATATTAAATCATTTTCTCATCCGCTCTGTGTGGTCACTACCTAAGCTAAAACCCCTTCCAGACGACACAATTTTTCGCCCAATTTGACTAGATTGACAATCGAATCGGGTCGTCTGGATGGATATATGAAATTCAAGGTCATTGGGTGGTCGGTATCGCCCGGTTTGGGATTACCCAATCAAATTGGGTGATGTGGACGCTAATTGGCCTTTCTTCTTTTTTTTTTCATCTATATTTTTTGTAGTTAAAGCCAAAATCAATGCAAGTGTTTGCTTGTGTACGTGTGGATGGACGATCAGATTGTGCCCGATTCGGTCGGCAATCAAATCGGCTGATAAAATTGTGTCGTCTAGAAGGGGTTTAAACGTTAATAATATACACTTGCCGACGCATGAAACGGGCAGAGCGCACCCCGCTGACCCCTCGCCCCGCCCCGCTGCACCTGAGCGACACATCACAGCGCGGTGTCCAGATTCATCAACTTTTTATAGATAACATTGAGACGTGATATCTCGATATTTTTAACCGACTTCCAAAAGGAGGAGGTTCTCAATTCGGATGTTTGTATTTTTTTTTTTATTTTTTTTTATGTTTGTTCGGGCATAACTCCGTCGTTTCACAACCGATTTGAAAAAATCTTTTTTTGTTGGATAGGGTATACTTCCGAAATGGTCCCATTAAAATTTTATCGAAATCGGACTAGCACTTTTTGAAAAATCAACAATAAACAACAAAAACCTAAAAAGTTTTCAACTTTGTCTACACCGATTACTCCGAGGTTTCTGGTGCGATTTCGATGATTCTTTTTTTTGTTCGATACAGTATATCTGCCATTTGATCCCATAAAATTTTCATTTAGTTTGGTGCAGTAGTAAATATTTTTAGCTCATTGTGTACACACATACATGGGCGTTGTTATTACAAGGGCGGATCCAGCTTTTATATCAGGGGGGGGTCACCATGTCGCAGACAGCTTTTCTCCGTTGTTTAGTTCAGATAGATATAGCTACCTATTATTATACTTTATATTTTAAAGCAGAGGCGGCCAACCCGAATACCGTGACCCTGGATCGTAACGGGCTATTGAAGGACACCGTGGATTTTAGTAAATACAAGTCTGACAGTCCCTCCTGCCCTGTCCTGGGAGGACTCGTTTGATGATTTTACGACGCTAAAAAAAGGAAAAAAAGGGGTGCCCAACGGGTCAATCGCGACTATTAGTCCGGTCGATCGAGGCAAGGCAAAAAATATAAATAGTAGGTAATATTACAGGACCTTTAGCAAACCTATACAGGATCTTTCTTTTAAATTGACCAAAACGGAGAAATCTGCATCCATAAAAGATACGGGAAATCTTTCTTAGGGACCTTTAGCAATTTTTTGATGTTGATAATTTTGGCGTTTTACTTTTTTGGTCAAATGTGAGTGGTCCCCAAAAATGAGTGAAGTTGGGCAATTTTTTTCACTCGTCAAACAGCATAATAATAAAAATTGGTACCTATAATTTGTATGAAAAAATATTTTGCTAACCAACTTCCGCCGTCCCGATTTTTTCTTCCAATACATTGAAATGATTTTTACACGCAACAGAGTAGAATGGCACGTTCCAGGGTCACGGTAATGTAAGTCCCGCGACCTCGGGAGGCTTTGACCCTCTGAGACCCGGGGCTCCATCATTTTGCTGCCGCTCTTTGAGGCGCGCGTGGAACACAACGCGCCGTCGACCCGGGCATGGTCCATGGTCGGACAGCGAGTTGCCCTTTACTCGCCGCCCGCATACCCATGCGTACGGTGGCCGGAGACCGTCTTGCGACGTCCGTCGCCGTGGGCGTCCACCACCGCGGGAGCTAATGGATCCTAAGAAAGTTTTTCCGTATCTCTTATAGATTCAGATTTCTCCCTTTTGGCCAATTTAAAAGAAAGACCCTGTACCTATTAATTTGATTAAACATCACCAACTTAGACTTCCAATCCTGCCCTGGGATCTGGAGGCGACTGCCCTCCAGCGCGTCTATGAGTGGCGCGTGGAGGCGCAGCGCCGGGGTGTAACCCCGCTGCCTCGAGAAGTCGAGGCACGGCGGGAAGAGCTCCGGCGCGATCTCAGGGCAGTATGGAGGGGACGACTGTCGCAACCGAGGTCCGGGCACGCCGCAATCGCGGCGGTAAGACCCCTCTTTGAGGAGTGGCTGGAGAGACGTCACGGCGTCCTGACCTATCGAATGACGCAGGTCCTCACCGGACACGGAAGTTTCGGGAGGTTCCTGTGTCTGATAAGGAAGGAGGAAACGCCCGGGTGCCACCACTGCGAAGATCGCCCGGAGGACACAGTAGAGCATACGGTGCAAGACTGCCCAGCTTGGGCAGTGCACCGACGTGTCCTCACGGCGGCGATAGGCGGAGACTTCTCGCGCCCGGCATTGGTTGCGGCCATGCTGCGGGGCGAGACGGAGTGGGAAGCGGTCGCCTCCTTCTGCGAAGCAGTAATGCTCGTGAAGGAGGAGGCGGGCCGCGAGAGAGAGAGGACAGCGTCCTCCCTCCGCCCCAACCGCAGTGGTAGGCGCCCGCGGCGTCGGACGTCAGCAGACGATCTCCGGCCACCGTAGGCGCGGGCATGCGGGCAGCGAGTAAAGGGCAACTCGCTGCCCGACCATGGACCATGCCCGGGTCGACGGCGCGTTGTGTCCCACGCGCGCCTCAAAGAGCGTCAGCATAATGACGGGGCCCCCTCTCAGAGGGCCAAAGCCTGCCGGGGTCGCGGGATTATTTCCTTACCGTGACCCCGGAACATAACAGGCTACTGAAGGACACCGTGGATTTTAGTCAGTAGAAGTCTGACAGTCCCTCCCGCCCTGCCCGGGGTGGGAGGACTCATTTGACGTTTTTACCAAGCTAAAAAAAAAAAAGACTTCCAATCCAAAGTATTTAAGTAAAAAGGAAACAATCTCACATGTGTTACCATGAAAAGGAACTCCTAAGACTGATTAATAAAAATTACTACATCATTGTGTACTAAACTATGCTGTTTCATGTTTTTTTAAGATTTCAAGAAGTATGTAATTGGTAGATCGCACAGGGTTTCGTTAGTAAACAGTAGATCTTATGTCTAATCAAGTTGGCCACCCGGCACCCCTGCTATAATAATATATGTATAACCAAACAGCACAGAATTGTATTATGATTATGTGCGTCTTTCGCGTTTAATTTGTATAAGTGTATAATAAAATTAGATAAAATTGCAGTGGCCGCCTATGACCCAGCCTGTCGCCCAGGGGGGGGTCATGACCCCCATGACCCAATGATATTATAAGTAAAATATCATTGCCATGACCCCCCCCCTGTATCCGCCACTGTGTTATTACCGGTGCTACGGATTACAACATTTTAGTGCACATGTAAGAAAATTATGTATTTGTCAATAATTTGGGTTGAATAGTGAAACTAAAAAGGATAAAATAAAAAACTTTTTCAAAAAAAAATGTAACCGACTTCAAAACAACCACAAAAAAAGTTCAAAATAACCTACAAAAAAACTTTTCTTTAGAAAGTCGGTGACACAAAGTCAATGAAATAAAAAATAAAGTCACCGACTTTCGAAAGAAAAGTTTTTTTGTAGGTTATTTTGAACTTTTTTTGTGGTTGTTTTGAAGTCGGTTACATTTTTTTTTGAAAAAGTTTTTTATTGTATTGAGTGATACAAAAAGAAAAAAAAAACGTATTCAATGATTTTCGCCAAAGATTAATATATTAAAATTTGGATGGTGACTAAAAAATCACCCTGTATAACGAAGTTTAAAGGAAAATTATCATGAGTAAGTAGGCTTTACAAGTTTACGAGTAATAGTCGACCAACTTATAAAACGTACTTGGATAAAATATTTTCCTAAACAAAACGTATGGGAGAACATGTGCGAGAGCCGGCTGCAAAAATACCTACCTTATCGGCTACCCCAATAGGCTATGTATAGATCGTTAACCGACACCTAAACACGTAAAAAAAATCAGGTCTGCCAGAGCCGATCCTGCCGGGTCATAGAAATAATCGAGATATTTTGACGTAATTTTTTAGTAAAAATTACGTCATAAGATACCCGAATGAAACTGCTGGCAGCAGTTAACCATTGATTAGTTATGTAATAAAAAGTGGGTCTGCCATTGCGCACCTTGCCGGAAGTACTTGGCAGACCCCTAAAATATGCCCTTCTGAAACACTAAACCTACCTCATCGAGTACCCGGATGGGACCAACGCGAAATAATAACCAAGATGCCTCTGATAATGGATCAAAAGGTCTGCCAGGAACTTAGTGTTCAAAGCATTTGAAGTTGATAGGGAGCATAATTTCACCTGAAGTCAAAATAACATTTAACATTTAAAATAACATTTTTTAAACATTATTTTGTTTCTAATTTTATACAAATTTATGAATATTAAATATTTTTTATCAAAACATTAAATAAAACAACAAGTGTGGAGATAAAATATGTAGTACATTCAAAATTTAGCAACAATCACTACGAGTTCAATATCATGCTTACAATTTATATACTTACAACTACGAGTATCAAAACTTAGTTTAAGTTGGCATTAAAATTACCTGAATTCTGTATATTTATGTAGGTTTAGGGAACTAAGTAGGTTTAAGGAACTAATTAGAACCTGTTATTGCGTAAATCATCGTAGGAACGCCGAAAGGTAGTCAACGCCTAATCAACCTGACCACCACCAGGATCTTTCTAGTCCACCGAAATCAGGTCAAAGTTTAAACATTAATGGTTAGGTTCACTAGCCATTTACTGTCAATACCTGAGTAGGTACGATAACTGTATAAATTAAAAAAAGATTAGTGTTTTTGTGTAGTTTCAGTGAACGAGATCAACGACGGGCTAGCGGAAACTGTCCTCACGGTAGGGTCTATGTTTATTAGACCCTGCCGTAAAGATAGACCTCAGAAATTGACCGAGAAAACCTTAAACCTCATGGCTGAATGACGCTTTCTACAGTCGCAGTCTTCCGATGACGTTAAGTCATATAGGCGGCTCAATAGACCTATATCTAAGTCCTTGCGACACGATCTGCGTCTCTTGAATACGAATCGTGTTAAAGAGACCATACAGCGAAACCAAGGCTCTCAAGTGAAGTGCTTGTATAATAACGCCACCATGTCGGTGCGAGTACAGGAGCAGAGCACGAAGGCGATTCCAGTGAGAAGAGGCGTAAGACAGGACGCTATCTTCCCGAAACTATTTACTGCCGCAATGGAAGACGCCTTCAAGCTCCTGGAATGGCAAGGACTTGGCAGCAACATCAACGGCAAATACGAGTACATCACTCATCTTCGGTTTGCCGACTACATCGTAGTCATGGCAAAGTCGATGGAAGAACTCAGCATGATGCTCGAAAGCGTCGACCGAGTTTCACAACGGTTGGGCTTGAAAATGAACATGGACAAGACGAAAATTATGTCAAATGCCATGCCCACCCCAGTCTCTGTTGGAAACTCGGTACTCGAAGTTGTTGAACATTATTATCTACAGTAGACATACCTCAGTGCCTCAAGACAAAGGTCTTCAACCAATGTGTATTACCAGTGATGACTTACGGCACCGGAACGTGGTCTTTCAGTATCGGCCTCATTTCAAAGCTCAAAGTCGCTCAACGAACTATGGAGAGGGCTATGCTCGGTATTTCTCTGCGTGGTCGAATCCGAAATGAGGAGATCCGTAGACGAACTAAAGTCACCGATATATCCCGCCGGATTAGCAAGCTGAAGTGGCAATGGGCAGGCCATATTGCTCGCAGAGCAGATGGCCGATGGGGTCGAAAGGCACTAGAGTGGAGACCACGGACTAGCAAGCGCAGCGTAGGACGTTCACCAACAAGATGGAAAGACGACCTTATAAAGGTCGCCGGAAGACGCTGGATGCAGATCTCTTCCAACCGGTATATTATATGATTGTATGTGGAAATCTAAAGGGGAGGCCTATGTTCAGCAGTGGACGTCCTATGGCTGAGATGATGAGAAAGATCCTGGTGGTGGTCAGGTTGATTAGGCGTTGACTACCTTTCGGCGTTCTTACGATGATTTACGCAATAACAGGTTCTACACTCGGAAGCCTACTTAGTTCCCTAAACCTACATAAATATACAGAATTCAGGTAATTTTAATGCCAACTTAAACTAAGTTTTGATACTCGTAGTTGTAAGTATATAAATTGTAAGCATGATATTGAACTCGTAGTGATTGTTGCTAAATTTTGAATGTACATATATCTCCACACTTGTTGTTTTATTTAATGTTTTGATAAAAAATATTTAATATTCATAAATTTGTATAAAATTAGAAACAAAATAATGTTAAAAAATGTCATTTTAAATGTTAAATGTTATTTTGACTTAAGGTGAAATTATGCTCCCTATCAACTTCAAATGCTTTGAACACTAAGTTCCGGCAAGCTTAGACCTGGCAGACTTTTTGATCCATTATCAGAGGCATCTTGGTTATTATTTAGCGTTGGTCCCATCCGGGTACTCGATGAGGTAGGTTTAGTGTTTCAGCAGGGCATATTTTAGGGGTCTGCCAAGTACTTCCGGCAAGGTGCGCAATGGCAGACCCACTTTTTTTTTACATAACTAATCAATGGTTAACTGCTGCCAGCACTTTCATTCGGGTATCTTATGATGTAATTTTTACTAAAAAATTACGTCAAAAAATCTCGATTATTTCTATGACCCGGCAGGATCGGCTCTGGCAGACCTGATTTTTTTTACGTGTTTAGGTGTCGGTTAACGATCTATACATAGCCTATTGGGGTAGCCGATAAGGTAGGTATTTTTGCAGCCGGCTCTCGCACATGTTCTCCCATACATTTTGTTTAGGAAAATATTTTATCCAAGTACGTTTTATAAGTTGGTCGACTATTACTCGTAAACTTGTAAAGCCTACTTACTCATGATAATTTTCCTTTAAACTTCGTTATACAGGGTGATTTTTTAGTCACCATCCAAATTTTAATATATTAATCTTTGGCGAAAATCATTGAATACGTGTTTTTTCTTTTTGTATCACTCAATACAAAAACATCGAGATATCACGTCTCAATGTTATCTATAAAAAGTTGATGAATCTGGACACCGCGCTGTGATGTGTCGCTCAGGTGCAGCGGGGCGGGGCGAGGGGTCAGCGGGGTGGCCGATAAGGTAGGTATTATTGCAGTCGGCTCTCGCACTATGTTCTTCAACTGCAAATGTAAGTTTGTCAACTTTATTTTTACAGCTATAAAGCTGGGTATCCACTATGTTCGCGAACCTCTTGGGCTCCGCGCTCTTGCAACAGCTCCGAATAGTGGATACGTTTGCGAACTTGGAGCGCGAGCGGTGCGCGCTCCGCGCTCGGCGCTCCGCGCGGTGGCGGTAAATTGGGCGAACACAAAGGGGAGCTCAGTCTGTTCGTGGACGCGAGCAAGATATCTTTCAAGTGCGTACGTGTCGTATCGTATATCACGCTCCGCGCTCGGTTAGGCGATTCTCACACTGCCCCGCATGATGCTGCATGTTGCGTGTCGACGCACCTACGCGCGTTCCTGCGGGAGTGCAGATCTGCATCATCGTGCGGGTTTTTCACGCACTCACGCGCGTAGGTGCGTTTTGTAGATTCACGCATGGCGGCTCTCATTTATTTATTCGCCGTTCTCTGTGGTGGTCGTGCAGTACTGAGCATTCAAAATCACGCGCGGCACTGCGGGATTCGGTGTGCCATACCTTGCGTCTCGCCCCGCACCTACGCGCGGGGGTGCATGTTTCTCCGCGTGTACGCGCGTGATCCGCATGAACGCGGGTGGATGCATTTTCAGTGTGTTGGACTGTGCGTGTTTTCCATACAAACGGAGATACTTACAAGCAACGGAAGAACACGCATCCACGCACTACGCTGCATCATGCGGGGCAGTGTGAGAATCGCCTTATTTGTTAGTTACTTAGTTAGTTTTTTTGTATAGCTGGTACAACCAAATTATACAAATATTCAAAATTAGATGAAGACATTCGCATGAAGTTTTTATAGTGGCCATTTAATTCTTGAGATTTGAGTTCCAACACCAATTTTTTTTTTTTTATTATTTATTATTATTCCCAAAAGCGAGGAGGGCTTATATAGTCTTCGAGTAAATAATGAAATAAAATATATGCTGCACTAGCCACTAATGGTGACGACATGTTCGCTCAATGTTTACAAGAGGACTGTGGAGCATACCGTGTTTCTATGGAGATGCGCGTACCGTCTCCATCAGAGCAGTTACGGGAGCGCGGAGCTCAAGAGGTTCGCGAACGTAATGGATACCCAGCTTAATAGGTGGGTATGTTTTGGCGATAGGTAGGTTTTTATTGTCAACTATTTTTAACTAACTTCAAAAAAAGGAGGAGGTTCTCAATTCGTCGTAATCTTTTTTTATGTATTTTCTCCGATTTCTCAAAGACGCCTGGATCGATTTTGAAAATTCTTCTTTTGATTGAAAGAGTACACCTTCCAATTGGTCCCATGATCATCAAGTCAGGATCTGATGATGGAATCCTTGAGAAATCGTGGAAACTCTTTAAATTTTAAATCATTCTTGAAGCGATTTGATAACAACTCAATCCCGTCGAGTTTCGGCTCGTTAGAGTCGTCTTTATTACATAGACATTGATGCTGGATGATGTCCATGGTCTGATGATAGAGCTGGAAGGTAACCATGAGTTCTTTCTTATACAACAACTCAATCCTACTGAGCTTAGGGTCATTTGATTCGTCTTTACATGGGCTTTTGTACTGTTCATTATTCTAGGTTTTGATGATGGAGCTGGAAGCTGGCCATGGGATCTTTGTAATACAATACCTAACACAATCCCTTCGAGTTTAGGGTCATTTGATTTTTTCTTTGCAAGGACTTTCGCACTCGATGTTTTCCAGGGTCTAATGATGGAGCTGGAAGGTGGCCATGGTGGCAACTATGGAACCTATACGATAGGTACTTGTGCAAAAATCAGTGGAATGTTTTTCAAATGACTCAACAACATTAACGTCTTTATAATTTAAATTTCTGCGCTCGCAAGACAAGAGCACCAATTTCACCCGATCAAGAAATGTTCACATAGCGGGATCTGTAAGTGCTTGGATTGACTGACGTCGTCGTGTCGAGCTTGAGTTCGATTCCAGCCAAGCGTTTCTCTTTTTGAATATTTATAAATTATCATACATCAATATTATGATGATGCCAAGTAAAAATGACTCTGCCGGTAGTAAAAAAACGGCTAAGAAACATAAATGTACGTCGAATACCCCCACAGCGGAAAAAATATACACAAATAACATAACATTGAGAAATAAAAATAAGCAAATGACTTCTAATCAAAATTCATTTGTAGTCCAGTCATTTTAGCTTAAATTAGGTAAGAATCTCGGAATTCGAGATACCCAGCTGTAAGTCTGTAAATACTTGTATTAGGACACCCTAAAAGTTGTCTCTAAACCTACATTATGGTAGGGTGTACGCAACTATAAAATTTCAAGGTCAAATTATCATATACAGGGTTACTGGTTAAGTCGACCTAGATCCTTTGAGGGGTTATAGTAGACGTCATTCTTGACTGATTTTGCTATGGGAACCCCTATCCCAATCCTTACCGTTTTTGAGTTATTAGTACTTTTGATTTTTTTCAAAAATATTCCACCTCTGCGTCATAAACTGGATATTGTTACAATTTTACGACGTTTAGGACGCTAAAGTGATACTTTTTGATAGCTTACGAACGACTCATTCTACTGAAACTAGTATATTTGATAAATTACTCATACCTTGGGAAATAAATGGCTGTAAAGTTCAAATATTGAATTTTTCTGGAGCTACCCTTGTCTTTCGGGCCCAATTTCTCAAAATAAATGTACCGTATTAGATTGGCAGATTACAGCAAAAACACTTTTGTCTCATTAGCTTTTTAAAATGGTACCACAATATCCACTTTTAGTAAGTAATGTCCAGAAAACAAAGGTTGATACTGTCAAGGTGGTTTTTTAACCAAACTCGTCAATACTCTTTTAACCGATTTCATTAGAAAAAGGAGGTTCAAAATTCGAATGTACATTTCTATTAAGCAGAGCAGAGTGTTTTTGCTGCAATCTGCCAATCAAGTATACCGTAAATTAATTTTGAGAAATTTGGCCCGAAAGACAATTAGGGTAGCTCCAAAAAAATTTTCAATACATATTTGAACTTTCCAGTCATTTATTACCCAAGATATGAGTAATTTATCAAATATAATGGTTTCAGTAGAATGAGTCTTTTGTAAGCTATCAAAAAAGTATCACTTTAGCGTCCTAAACGTCGTAAAATTCTTACAATAACCAGTTTATGACGCCGAGGTGGAATATTTTTGAAAAAAATTAAAAGTCTAATAACTAAAAAACGGTAAGGATTGGGATAGGGGTTCCCATAGTAAAATCAGTCAAAAATGACGTATACTATAACCCCTCAAAGGATCTAGGTCGACTTAACCAGTAACCCTGTATATGATAATTTGACCTTGAAATTTTATAGTTGCGTACACCCTACCATATGTAGGTTTTGAGACAACTTTTAGGGTGTCCAAATACAAGTATTTACAGACTTACAGCTGGGTATCTCGAATTCCGAGGTGAACTTACTAATTTGACTGGACTATTGAGGTAGCAGCCGAATCGTTAGAGGAGGATGAGTATGCATCGCTGACATCAACTCCATCAAATGATCTAAACCGCAGCTACCCGGACTTATATTTTAGGCCAAATGAAGATGTGGAAGAACTGAAAATTAGAATATGTCAGCTTGAGGAAAAATTGCAAATCGCAGAAAATGAAATAGAGAAATTACTCTTGGAAAATAGTTCGCAATTAAAACAGATCACTGACTATAAATTAAAAATTGACAAATTGACACACATATGTACAAGCACAAAACAAAAGACATCCTCAGCCAAAATTAGACGTAAACATCTTATTAAAACAAAGCTGGACTTTAAAAATGTTCAACACAGTCCTGAGCAAGAAACCTGGTTAAACGCAATACCGCCTACAGCTTCAAATACAACTCAAGAAGATCCAAATTTTGTCTCTGATGTGCCACGACATGTACCTTCACAGTTCACTACTGAACAAATTGAGTCGCCGGATACGAAGGAACAATACGATTCCAGCTTCAAAGAACATAACTCGTACAAAATATGTATTATTAGTGAAAACAATGTGAATAACATACTAGGTATTGCCGAAAACAGTTTTCCGAAGGCAAAAATTATTCACTATTGTCTGCCGAATGCAGGTATTGTAGAGCTTCTAGATAAGTTAGAAAAAAAACTTTTAAATTACAGCTTATATGATTATTGTATAATTTTCTTAGGTGAAACAGATTTCTTAGTCTCAAATAAGTATGAAAAATTGATAAATCACATAAAATGTAAACTTGAAAATATAATGCATACCAATGTCATCTTATGTTCTCCTAACTTTAAACTTAAATGTAATGTTAATTTGTTTAATACCAGAATAGAAGCTTTCAATCGACTTCTGTATCTTAGCAACCAAACTTTTAAGTACACGTATACATTTGACACAAATAAGAATCTGGAATATACACACGAAATGTTCTCTAAACACACAGGCAAAGTAAATAATAAAGCTGTAGTAAATATTTTTAACGATTTAAAAGATTACATAGAGTTGATTCAATGTGCAGATACCTCTAAAGGCTTACATGAGATATACAATTGTGAAAGTAGTGAAAGAAGTCAGTTGAAAGCCGGTACAATACCTTACTATTTTAATAAAATGTTTAGCTCAAATAAGAATGGAAAAAGAAGCGTTGAGACTCAACCTAATTCTGGGGAGTCTGTTCAGACATCGAATTTTTTTCGAGAATAATTATAAGTCAAATGAACATACAAATATAACAGTTTTTCATCAGAATGTTTGCGGAATTAATAACAAAAAGACTGAACTCGAAGTTTATGTACAATCGACAAAGTGGAATTATGACCCACTATAAGCTTATTTTCCTACAGACGTTCATATACAATTAGGTCCACATTCGCGTAAACATACATATCCATGGTAACGACTTTGTTCTTTGTCAGTCTGACGGATTCAAACGATTTATTGTCAAAATGGGTCATGATTCCGCTTTGTCGATTGTACATACCCTCAATAAAACATTAGACTACATATGTATTAGCGAGCATTTCTTGAATGAAAACGCAGCGATTTGTTTCAATATAGATAATTACAAACTAGTTTCGTGCAACACCAGGAAACTTAAAAAGAGAGGAGGAAGTTTAATTTTAGGACATGTAGATAGGCAAACAGAAAATATTGACGCAATAAATAAGTTGTATAAAGTAGAATGTTTTGAGATATGTGGTGTCAAAGATGTTTTAACTGGATTGTACATTTGTTGTTGTTATCGAACTCCTGTTGACAAAAATTTTGACATGTTCTTAGAAAAATTGGAGATGCTACTTGATTACTTATTCAATAGGAAATCTATAATTTGTGGGGATTTTAATGTTGACCTACTAGTTGACAGTAAAAAACGCATGGAGTTTCTCAGTTTGCTTAGCTGTTATAATTTCAGACACCAAATCGATTCGGCTACTTTCATCCGTAACAACTGTGAATCGTGTATTGACAATGTAATCACTAACTTGCCGGACTCGTGTATTCTGGGATGTGCGGTAGATCACAATGGTTTGGCAGATGGCCATGGAGGAATTTTTGCAGATATTCGCCTGGATAATGTAACGTGTAATAAGAACTCTATAGTTATCGCAAAAAAAAGAGTTTTCAATAGTAAAAGTAGTGTGCTATTTGTACAGGGTATTCTTGAAAAAGATTGGAGCAGTATGGGTATAAATACATTTCTTAAATCATTTCATGAATTATTCCATTATAGCTATAGAATGAAACAATGCATAATAAGTGTTAAAAAAAATGTGCAATTAAAGTGGATCACTAAAGGAATACGAACATCAAGTAAAATGAAACGTTTCTTATGTACATGTAATGGAAACAATCTAGAGTCAAGTGTCTTAATGTATAGGAATAAGTATGTTAGACTTTATAGACAAGTTGTGGCCAAAGCTAAAAAACATGCAATAATGGTACAAATAAATACATAGTTCCAAAAATCTTAGTAAAGAAGTGTGGAAAGTGGTGAGTAAATGTACCAAAAAGGAGAAAACGGTGCAACCGGATTTGCGTCTCAAGGTCGATAACCGGATTGTAATGGATCCAGAAGCAATTTCTGACATCTTGGCAAAACGGTTCGACTACAAATGCATCTCTGGGGCTAACGAAAGGGGCCAGAATACAGTACCTTCACTTATGTATACAAGCGAAATAACAAGCGAAATGAAAATTGCTTCGATCACTCCAAATGAAATTTTAACAATAGTAAAAAGTATGGAGAACAAGAAATCTTGCGGTTATGATGAGATCCCGATCTCTATAATTAAGGAACATATTTTAATACTAGCTGAACCTCTGTGTGATTTTTATAATAAATGTATTGAGGAATCCATCTTCCCGGACCAGCTAAAAATAGCCAAAGTAATACCAGTCTTCAAAAAAGGCAGTAGAACTGATCCCAAAAATCCCAAGGCCTATTTCCTTGCTACCAGTTCTGTCAAAAATATTTGAAAAAATCATTAAAAACCGACTTCTATCTCACTTGCGTGCAAATAAAATATTAAATCGAAGACAGTTCGGTTATCAAAAAGGTGTTGGCACTTCAGATGCAATTTATACCTTACTTGATGACGTAATAGGGAATTTAAATAACAAAATGAGAGTAGCGGGAATTTTTCTTGACTTAACTTCTGCATTTGATACTATAGACCATGATTTACTTCTCACGAAAATGTCGCATTATGGTATAAGAGGTAAGGCCTTGAAACTGTTTTCATCATATCTGAAAAACAGAAAAATGTACGTAGAAATTAATAAAATACAAAATGGCTACAAAAAGGTTTTCAAATCAGCAACTGTAAATATGACTACGGGCGTTCCGCAAGGATCTGTATTAGGACCTATTTTTTTAAATTTATTTATTAATGATTTGATAAATTACATGAATGCAATCTTACCTGACATTGATATAGTAATTTTCGCGGATGACACAAATGCAATAGTAGCAGCAAGTGACTTAAATAAATTAACAGAAACTGTAAATGCTGTACTACAAGCTTTTCAGGAATGGTTCACCATGAACAATTTATTGATTAACACTTCAAAGACAAAAATATTATTATTTAGAACGACAGCCCGAAATAAGGATAATTTAGATGTTTTTTTAAATGGCGAAAAAATTGACCCTGTTAAGGAAGTAAAATTTTTAGGAGTACATATAGATGAACTGTTAAATTGGAAAGCAGAATTAAAGGCGCTAAATGCATCGATATGTTCCGCATGCTACGCTTTAAGAGCTCTTAGAACAGAAATTAACATTGAGCAACTGAGAATGGTATATTTTGCGTTGGTAGAATCAAAACTTAGATATAGCATAATGTTTTGGGGGAAAAGTTATGACTATAATATCAAAAGAGCTTTTGTGTTGCAAAAACGAGCAATTCGCACATTAGTCCGTATCCCGCAAAGAGAGAGTTGCCGGGAACATTTCACACGTCTGCAAATACTAACAGTACCGAGCATTTATGTATTTGTACTCCTGTGTAACATGGCCAAGTATATCCATGAGTATGAGACTGCAGAAGAACGAGCGATCAGAGAAGGCACACGTAGACAAGACATTAAACACCACAAGATAGTACAGTCTCATTTAAACATTGTGAAGCACAGTCCCAGATATCAATCAGTTATATTGTTTAATAAGTTGCCTCTGGATTTGAAAGGGGCTATCTACTCTAGCTCTTTTAAAGATTCTCTGAGAGATTTTCTATTGAATAAGTGTCTTTATGATATTGAAGATTAATAGAATCCAATAATCTAATTTTGTATTGTATTTGACTTGTTTTTTAAATTGATAATAGTGTTTTATGATTAACGTTCTCTGATATTGTGATAATTGTTTTATATTCGTATTATGTAATTTCAGATACAATTTATTGTTCTTGAATAAATGACTATGACTATGAACCCTACACTGTGCGTGGCCCGACACGCACTTGGCCGGTTTTTTAAACTTGGAATCGTCCCCGTACGTCGAAAGATTGCCGCCATTTTTGGCCTATGACAGATCGATATACATTGTAGCTAAATAACTAATAAAATAAGTAATAATAATTAGTCCTGTGTAGTGGAAACATTTTGAAACTTGATTAGATAATTAAGCAATATAGCAAGTATTTATTTGCAACCTTAATTTATTTAGCATGAATATTTGAACATCAATTGATTTCGTTCGGAAATCAATTGTTGTAAATACACTTTCTACTATTATTGTATAATAAACCTATGTATCACATACATAAACACGCTGTTTTTTTGCATTTTCGTCAAACTTCAGGTGGTTGTCACAAAAGTCATAAATAATCAATTGAAAGTACAGTACCGGGCAAAACTAATAGGGGCTGCTTTTTTTTTATTGTTGAAATTTTACAGTATTTCAGAATTAAACCCCTAATTCAATACAAATGAAAGAGAATCACCCGACCGCAGTCTACGCGCGTACGCACACAGCGATGAGCAGCTGTGTGCGTGAATTGAATGACGCGCGACGATCGTGCGCCGAGAAGTGACCTTGGCGAAAAAAAAGGAAAAATAAAATAAAAAAAATACCTACCTACCTATTTTATTGTTGATTTGGGTCGAGAATCATTGATTCAGATTTGCAGATTCAGAGGTTGCAGATCAGCACATTGTATAACACCAGCGCCTACGGTGGCCAGAGATCGTCTGCCAACTGACGTCCGTCGCCGTGGGCGTACCACTGCGGCTGGGGTGGAGGGAGGACGCTGTCATCTCCCTCACGCGGCCCGCCTCCTCTTTTGCGAGCATGACTGCTTCGCAGAAGGAGGCGACCGCTTTCCACTCCGTCTCGCCCCGCAGCATGGCCTCGACCAATGCCGGGCGCAAGAATTCTCCACCTATCGCCGTCGTGAGGACACGGTGGTGCTCTGCCCAAGCGGGGTAGTCCTGCACCGTATGCTCCACCGTGTCTTCCGAGTGATCCTCGCAGTGGTGACACCCAGGCGTTTCTTCCTTCCTCCGACACAGGTACCTCCCGAAACTTCCGTGTCCGGTGAGGACCTGCGTCATGCGGTAGGTCAGGAAGCTGTGACGCCTTCCAACCACTCCTCAAGTATAATCCAGCTTTTGGGAATTAAACCACTATATTTACGTACCTACTCAATCTAGCGTTTTATTTCTTTTTCAGACACAGAGTTTTGTCCAGAAACATTTTCTATTATTTAGATCTTTAACTTGGTTCTGACAATAATTGGTGATTTCAATGCTTTGTTGTAGCAGAGTGATAGAAATGCCTTTACAAAACAGATTTATCATTTAAAAGAGAAAAGATCTCCGTTATGGTAATATTATGTAATAGAGGGACTATTAACAGTTATAAAAAATCAAACTTGTTCTAAAACAGTCTTTGTCATAAGTTTATTACTACGACAATAACGAGCATTAACAAACCTGTAGGTACATGATAATTTTAGTAATATAAATGTAATTTAAAACTCGACTATATCATCGAATATCTCTTTTGTTGCTCAATATTAAAAAAATTGAAAAGAAATTATGAAAAAGAACAGTTACAAAATGCAAGTAAGGATAATAAAAAACTTTGGAAAGCGATAAAAGAAATAACGTACACAGGTAAACCAAAGGAAAGTGCTTCCGAATCCGAACTAATAAGTGCTAATAACCCACTGCAATCCATAAACAAAGTTAACCATTTTTTTGCCAACATAGGGAAAACATTAGCTGAGAATATCACAGCAAAAAATATCAAATCAGAATGCGTTAAATTAAAATCAAATACCAAATCTTTCGTGATGCTACCTACGGATGAAGATGAAGTTAAATCAGTTATATCAAGCCTAAAAGGGGACTGTGCTGTACGTCTGGACATGATTCCGGCTGTCATCTTAAAAGCAAGTGTTGACTTATTAGCTGCGCCTATAACCTATATTTGCAATTTATCTTTAACGACCGGAGTGTTTCCAACAGCGTTTAAAAAGTCCAGAATACATCCAATTCATAAGGTTGGTGACAGAGGCTGTGTCAATAACTATAGGCCTATTTCAATTCTCTCGTCTCTATCGAAAATTCTGGAACGCCTTATGAACAAGAGCCTTTTTTTTTTTTAATTTTTTTTTAGCGTGGTAAAATCATCAAATGAGTCCTCCAACCCCGGGCAGGGCGGGAGAGACTGTCAGACTTCTACTGACTAAAATCCACGGTGTCCTTCAATAGCCTGTTACGTTCCGGGGTCACGGTAAGGAAATAATCCCGCGACCCCGTCATTATGCTGACGCTCTTTGAGGCGCGCGTGGGACACAACGCGGCGTCGACCCGGGCATGGTCCTTGGTCGGGCAGCGAGTTGCCCTTTACTCGCTGCCCGCATGCCCGCGCCTACGGTGGCCGGAGATCATCTGCTGACGTCCGACGCCGCGGGCGCCTACCACTGCGGTTGGGGCGGAGGGAGGACCCTGTCCTCTCTCGCTCGCGGCCCGCCTCCTCCTTCACGAGCATTACTGCCTCGCAGAAGGAGCAGACCGCTTCCCACTCCGTCTCGCCCCGCAGCATGGCCGCAACCAATGCCGGGCGCGAGAGGTCTCCGCCTATCGCCGCCGTGAGGACACGTCGGTGCACCGCCCAAGCTGGGCAGTCTTGCACCGTATGCTCTACTGTGTCCTCCGGGCGATCTTCGCAGTGGTGGCACCCGGGCGTTTCCTCCTTCCCTATCAGGCACAGGTACCTCCCGAAACTTCCGTGTCCGGTGAGGACCTGTGTCATCCGATAGGTCAGGACGCCGTGACGTCTCTCCAGCCACTCCTCAAAGAGGGGTCTTACCGCCGCAATTGCGGCGTGCCCGGCCTTCGGTCGCGACAGTCGTCCCCTCCATACTGCCCTGAGATCGCGCCGGAGCTCTTCCCGCCGCGCCTCGACTTCACGAGGCAGCGGGGTCACGCCCCGGCGCTGCGCCTCCACGCGCCACTCATAGACGCGCTGGTTAACAAGAGGCTAGTTAAATTTCTAGAAGATAACAATCTAATATCTCCATCACAATATGGATTCAGGTCCAAAAAATCTACCGCAGATGCAGTTCATGAGTTGACAAACTTTATCGCTGTAAATATTGACAATAAAAAGAAGGTCGTTGCCATATTTTTAGATTTAGCAAAAGCATTTGACACAGTCTCTGTCTCCATCTTAATCAGAAAACTGGAACATATTGGAATAAGAGGCCTGCAGCTCAAACTCTTTGAAAGTTATTTGACCAACAGAACACAGTGTGTACAAATTAATAATTTTACTAGCGATGAGACACCAGTACATTTTGGCGTGCCGCAGGGCAGTATACTTGGTCCCACACTATTTCTTACATATATAAATGACCTTTGCCAGTTAATACTCCCTGAGGCTAAAATTTTAACTTTCGCTGATGATACTGCATTGCTGTTCAGTGGTGATACTTGGGACGAAGCATTCTTTAATGCCCAGCAAGGTTTTAATTTAGTAAATAGGTGGCTCAATAACAACTACCTGACACTTAATGTAGAGAAAACAAAATACATTGCGTTTTCCTTAAAAAAAACGAATGGCAATATTATTACAAAAAATATAATATCACACTCATGCGATGATTTTAATAATGGTAGGTGCGCTTGCCCTAGGCTCCAAAAAACTTCGTCAATCAAATACTTAGGCATAATGATCGATGATAAGTTGAATTTTCACGCACATATAGATACGCTTGTAGCCAGAACACGTAAACTTCTAGTAATTTTTAAAAATTTACGACATGTAGCGGACAAACAGCTGATCAAATCCGTTTATCTTGCTCTATCCCAATCGCTATTAACATACTGTATCACCTCGTGGGGAGGTGCCACTAAAACGCATTTCCTCAAAATAGAAAGAGCTCAAAGAGCGATTTTAAAAGTAAGTAATTTTCTACCTTTCTTTCATCCCACAACTGATCTTTACCAACTAACGAAAGTTTTAACGGTTCGTCAGCTGTTTGTACTACATACTGTGGTTAAAAAACATTCGCAATTAAACTATGAACCGGAAAAAACTAAAAAATTACGTAGAAAAAATAGAATTTGTGAAACACAACTGTTGCATACGAGTTTCTCCCACCGCTTTTATTGCTATCAAAGTAATAACCTTTATAATAAATTAAATAGAATTTTGTCAATTTACTCGCTTACAAAGGATAGATGTAAATCATGTGTCAAAGAATGGCTGCTAGAGCTCGACTATAAAGAGACTGAAATCTTGTTACGCTAATTGGAAACAAGGACAAAACACACATTACGCACAACACAACTCACCATACACCATAACACACCCACGCCACACATACACACAAACATATCAAAATAATTATAAACATACTCACATACATCTCTTCATGCTCAAGATTAATTTAAGGAAAAGTAATAATCATCTCATTCATTATAATAATATCTATCTAAAATCTGTCAGAACAATGTATTATACTCTCTCTTGTACTCAAACAAAGTAATATGGAATCTATAATTCACTGCGGTGGGGACCTGGTGATCTGTAATACAGGTTTTTAACCTACTTCGGACACCAGCTCTTCACATAAACTGGACTGTAAAATATGTACAATTAGTTTATAATTACTCTGTAATGTATGGAAGTAGTCTGTTGTGTGAGGAGAAATAAATGATGATGTATTATTATTATTATCTCTGTTGTCAGTTTTTTTTTGCCCACTATAGTAGGTACTATGTACTGTAGCACCGCATAAAAACCTACAATATCACAATATCGCCCTATACCTACTTGTGTTTTCATTTCTACTATAACGAAAGACCCATTATGGTTCCTTCAGAACCTTTATTCTGTACTTCAGGCACATTACGGCGACAATCAACACTGTTATAACGTTCTATCGTTGTATACTAGTCACATTGGAGGTTGCTATAACGCCTAACTATAACAGGCATACAAAGTCGCGAAGTTAACCTTTACATCAATTCCTAATAGATAGGTCGTTATTGCTGTATAAACTTATAGAGCTAAAATGTATTGTCAAACACTTTTATACAACAACAAGTCACTGCCAATACCTTTATGCATCGTTCACCCAGCTTTTTTGAGATTTAAGCTTCGATTATAGAACAAAATTGTTGGTTGGGAGGACGTACAGCTTGGCCAGAACGGGTTGAAACGGAACTAAAATTTTTATTTCTGACAGCGTTTTAAAATCTTTGATATTTTATGTAAACAAAGACCGCAGGTTTGTTAGATTTATTATTGTGCCATAAAACTAACGTAATAAGTGAAAAAAAAAAAAAAATCATTCAAAGTGCTGGTAGCGCGAAGACAGTGGCGACTTCCGGTTTTCTACATTTTTATGTCAAGCTGTAGTACTATTATATATTCTGTGTGGGAGGGAATCTGGAATAAGCCAATGATTAAAGTAAGCGCACTTCTTCTTGCTGTGGTCTAAATTGGTCCCGATCGAGCGAAGCCGGGGCGATCGCTAGTTAATAATAAGCGACAAAATTGGGTAAATGGTTTGAATTTTAATTAAGTAATCATATAATGTCAGTAAACAGGATTTGACAAAAATTATCATCGACTGGTAGGCATTCAACAACACGGTATGTCGATTTATCACATTTCGTTGGCTGTCTAGTTCCGACTGCGTGTATCACAGGAGTTAGTGATGTATTGGCTTCAGATGTGGTGTGTAGCGCTTACGCTAGTAGCGCTGTTGTGTGCGCCGGCGCAGGCAGTGGTTGGAGGCGCCCCTGCATCGCCACCTGAACCCGATGCTGCGGTGGTCTTCACCCAGCGCTATGGATTTAGCGCTCGCATTGAAGGAATCAAAGATGATAAACTTGGATATTACAGTTTTTTTGGAATAAGGTAGGCTTTTATTTTAATTCACTAAACGGATTGGTGACCATGACGAACTTGGGGGTATTTACCCCTGCGAAGGTAAAACAGTTATTTTATGGGGTAACAGATGGGTAATTGGGTGTATACAGGGTGTTTCTTTAAAATGGGACAAATGGGAAATCCGAATCCATAAGAGATACGGGAAAACTTTCTTAGAAACCTTTAGCTCTTTTTTGATGTTGACAATTTTGGCGTTTTTATTTTGTTTGTCAAGTGTGAGTTGCCCACAGAAATGAGTGAAATTGGCCAAAATTTTTTTTAGTGCCGTTCGACTCTGTTTCATGTAAGGATCGTTTCATTGTATGACAAGAAAAAAATCGGGACGGCGGAAGTTGGTCAAGTTTTGGAAAATATTTTTTCATACAAATTGTTTGAACGAAAAAATTATCACTTTTTTATGATGTTATTTGATTGTCTATTATGGATCATTTCATTGTATCGGAAGGAAAATGTCTGGGCAACAGAAGTGGGTCAAAAGAACAGTAAAGTTTCTTCTAACAGCATAAAGTTCGGGCATGCGGGCAGCGAGTAAAGGGCAACTCGCTGCCCGACCAAGGACCATGCCCGGGTCGACGGCGCGTTGGGTCCCACGCGCGCCTCAAAGAGCGTCAGCATAATGACGGGGCCCCCCTCTCAGAGGGCCAAAGCCTGCCGGGGTCGCGGGATTATTCCCTTACCGTAACCCCGGAACATAACAGGCTATGAAGGACACCGTGGATTTTAGTCAGTAGAAGTCTGACAGTCCCTCCCGCCCTGCCCGGGGTTGGAGGACTCATTTGATGATTTTACCACGCTAAAAAAAAAAAAAAACAGCATAAAGTTTATCAGTAGTAGTCAGTATTTCACCTACATTTGACCCACTTCTGTTGCCCAGACATTTTCCTGCGCGACGATACGCTGCGCCGCGATGCGTCGCGCTGCGTAGCAATGCGCCGCGCTGCGTAGCGATGCGCCGCGATGCGTCGCGCTGCGCATCTAGACGCCGCGCGGTGCAGCGGAGTGTCTAATTTCGCCACGTGCTTCCCGCCCCACCTCCTATCCTCCCGCAGTCTACCATCCGCCTATCCTCCCGCAGTCTACCATTTGGTGTCAGCTACATAGTCCAAGGGCTAGAGGTAGTTGAGTATACAAAATCCGAATGAAGGCAACTATGACCGAATTCTTATACCTGAGACCCTAACTAAAGACAAAACATATCCTGCCTGCATTAAGTGTATTTTTTCGCTTGATGAAGTAGTCCACTCATTTAGTTCAGTACTTCATTTAATTCAGCAAATCAGAACAAGTTCCTATTGTTCCTAACTGATTGGAAAAAATATTTTATGCAATTAAGTATTATGAGCTTTATCTGTCCCGCAAAAAGCTGTGATCTGATTTTTCTATAAATTATTAAAATGATTTTAAATCATGTACCTACTCAATACATTCCGTTTACGAATAAGAGAAGAGGGCGTAAAAAAATGGACCAGACAATTGACCGGCAAGATAAACCTGGTATTCTTTGACCTTTTCGTCACTTAAATCGGTTGGCGAAATTCGACACTCACATTACGCATACTCAGACACCTCTAGCTCCCAGTCTAACATCTTGCATCGTCGAGCGGCCTCGAGATGCGCAGCGCGGCGCATCGCGGCGCCGCTTACGCCGCTCAACGTATTCTAAATTCTCACAACGAAATGTGTATCTTTTGGTGTAGAACATAAAGTCATATTTTGAATGCCTCTTAAAAGAGTGCGCGCATCGTCGCGTCGCTTCGCGTCACATGAAACAGAGTCGAACGGCACTAAAAAAAAATTTGGCCAATTTCACTCATTTCTGTGGACAACTCACACTTGACCAAAAAAATAAAAACGCCAAAATTGTCAACATCAAAAAAGAGCTAAAGGTTTCTAAGAAAGTTTTCCCGTATCTCTTATGGATTTGGATTTCTCCCTTTTGTCCCATTTTAAAGAAACATCCTGTATATTGGGTGTATGTATATATTTAATATATACGGAAACGTCGTCTCACGCATCACAACTGCGCGGGCATGCGGACGGTGAGTAATCGGTGACTCGCCGTCCGATCATGGAACATGCCCGGGTCGACGGCTCGTCGTGTTCAACGCGTGCCCCAAAGAGCTATCAGCAAACTGACGGAGGACTAAGAGGGCCAAAGCCTGCCGGGGTCGCGGGACTGTTACAACTGGTAACCGTCTCTAGAATGTACAGGGCTATTAAAGGATCACCGTGGATTTTAGTTAGTACGTGTCAGTTTTAGACAGTCATCCCGCCCTGGGTAGGAGGGCTCATTAGACGATTTAAAACGATAAAAAAATAAACGAAAAATGCTGAAAGGAGTCTCGAGGCTGATTTTGACGAAAACTGAATCTGAACATGATTGGATTTTAGAAAAATCAATAAAATAATTCTGTCGAAATACGGAGCCCGCTGATTTTAGAAAAAAAAACCGATAGTGTCAATAACAAGGATTAAATTCTGGGAAGTACCTAAGTGCCAACACCTAATAAACGTCACATTTTATGTCGTTCTGATACGGTCCAGAAAACGAAAATGATAACTTCAGTCTGATCTCCAGTTTTGGAAGTTTTCATTTTTCGAGTTGGTTTTCCAAGCCCCTCAAAAATGTTCCAGCTCTCACTTCTTAATGAAATCTTGTCATGTCGTGGCATGGTGCAGCAATGTTACCTATATTTTCTTAACTTTCTGAGCTCATCATCATCATCATTTCAGCCTATTGCAGTCCACTGCTGGACGTAGGCCTCTCCCAGGGAGCGCCACAGCGCACGATCTCCTGCTTTTTTCATCCAGCCACTGCACTGTCAGCCACCTCATCCATCATCATGGAGGTCATCGCTCCATCTTCAATATAAAAATCCTGTCCAAGTTTAGACTATAAGATAATTGTCGGAGCCACTGCGCTCTCCCCCTATGAAGACTTTTCTTGGTTTGTTCCAGAAAGCTACTATTTTTCCAGCTCACTTCGTTGGCTCTCGATCGAACGTACTTACTTGTACTAACACGGTCTGGATATCTGTTTATCATCGTCGTGTTATCGTCGTGTTTATCATCGTTTATCTGTTTATCAGTCCGGAAGACTATATTATTTTTAATCTTAGATGACGTGCTGTTTCGTAACTTGTGTTTTTAAAACTAGGTACCTACTATATCTTAGATGATAAATGGGGGCCATTCCGTATTCAAAACAAAACTTAACGTTTTTAAACCGTTACCGTTATTGTCTAATGTGAAGGCGCTCTATGTCATCATCATCATCTGCCTAGCCTTTTTCCCAACTAAATTGGGGTCGGCTTCCAGTCAAACCGGACGCAGCTGAATATCAGTATTTTACATGGAGCGACTGCCTATCAGAGACCTCCACAACCCAGTAACTGGGAAATACGATACCCCATGGTAAGACTGGTGGTCAGATTTTAGAGCTGCTGGAACCAACGGCTTTACGTGCAACTGGATAATACGATACCCCATGGTAAGACTGGTTGTCCAACTTATGAGCTTCTGACTAACAGTAACACTGTCAAAGATCTACAAATGACAGCCGGGACCAACGGCTTTACGTACTTTCCGAGGCACGGAGGAAACTCGCTACGACAGATGGTCACCCATCCACAGACCAACCTCGGCAACCGCGGCTTGACTCGCAAGATCGGCCTGTGCGGCTGCGATTGCAATAAATAGGTAATTTTTATCCACGAAGGGTTTGACCACAGATGAGATCATCGTGAACGTGACCACTAATCCTCCATTTTAATGATATTCAGCAGTATCCCACCAGACTAGCACGCACCATAACTTAGAAGGAAAAGGTTTGACACGTGATGATGAGGAATAGAATCCACAAAATCTTATTCTGACTATTTGTTTTCTGCCACTGTATTTTTGCAAAATACCTACATATAGGTAGGTACATAGATAATTAATAGGTAATGGTTTCGGACAAACGTAAAAGATCAGTAAAAATCTGAGCTGCGCAGTTTTTAAATACGAATATTGTTATCAAATCTAATAGGTATTGTAAGTGAGCAGTTGACGGATGCTGAGGCCTGATAGTGATTTCCGCTCTTTTTGTGGCCGACAGATTATCCATGTAGCTAGTAGGTAGGTAGGTATGTAAGTGTTGTTGATATCAAATTGTTTCGCTATGCAAAATAGTTATTCAATATTCAAATATTTTTAAACGTACAGGGTGAATCTTGCATCAACATGAAAAATTACGTAGAGATGATGATTTTAGTTACAAATAACGACTTTCCCGTTTGCGACAAACACTCAACAAATTAGGTACCTACCTACTCTTTTCGGTAAACCATCGAAAACACTAATTTTCTGATCGACTTCAAAAAGGAGCAGGGGGCCGATTCTACTAATTTGCAAAATTACATAGCCTATCGCTATTACGCAACGGTACCATTCCTATCGCCAAACAATGGTAACCTAAAATGTTATTCTGCTATTTGTTACGTTAGACCGGGAACGAAATCGATGCGTAATCGTAGCGGGAATGGGGAAGGCAAGTGTCAAAGTGAAAATGACAGTTTGGTCCCCAAAGAACTGTAAAATCAAAGGAATTTTCAGAAAAAAAAACATTTATTGATGTAAAATGACTAGATGTTGTGTAATAAGCTGTAAAAATGATGGAATACACTTTTCAAAATAATATCTACTTTTCTTTTGGAGGTTATGTACCAGTATTGCATCGCTCGAAAATCGAAGAATTATCACCTGGAACGAGTTTTGTAATAGTTGTGGTGTTAAGAAATTAAATATATTGTGATATTTCTCGAATCTAAATAGAAAAAAAGGTTAAAATTACTGACTTAAAACATTATGATATTTTATCAAAATAGAAAGTCAAAAGCAGCATTATATTCTTGATAAAGGAGAGGACAGGTAAAACATACCTAAACTCAAAAATTGAAACCTCAACTACAAGTAATTGTGGATTTATTACGGTAAAATCAAATGTATAACCACTCAATTAAATCACTTTTTTTCTCTTGTAGATGCGCCGCGGCGTCTTAATTCTTCTTTTAGTATATAGTACTTGCATGGACGAATAATTTTCCATATTTGTTTTGTATTTATACTCAATTTTTATAACAAATAATCTTGTTTGTTTTTTTGTACAAGGTAGACGTGGGGACCAACTATCGCAGCGCCATCTACGATTAGCTTTGAGTTGCCATCCCCATTTACGACTGTGTTACGAACGTCATCCTGTGATACCAGCAAGACGAATAGTATGTTTTAATGATACCACAGTATAAAATATGAAAGCTACTAAATATAAACAGGTGCTATTTATGTGTTTTAAAATATAATAAATGATTCAAATGTTATGACAAAACACTTTACTGATACAACGATGGAAAATATCGATGGTTAAATAATAAATTCTTTGGAGAACGTTCCATTTTAATTCTCTTGCAAGCCGAAAATGTGAAACGAAACGTCTTGGTAATGTCAAATGTGATCCAAATATAAACAAACAGCTTAAAGCAAAAACTTTTGTAGCAAGTTCATCAAAATTACTGATTTACTGTGAGTATTTGTTTCATTTTATACTATTACATAATTATTTATAAAGTCTAAAATGGCACCATGACCCGATATTTTTTTATCATAAGAAATGTTGTGCGATAAGTCCTGAAAATTAACACATTTACGACCCACTTGAGGGTTACGGTCACACGACCCAAATCACACTTGATTTGACTTAGAATATAAAATAATAATCATTATGTGACAACTTTCAGATTGGTGCTTCCTAATTTCTGGCATATCTAATGGAAGGGCGAAAGACAACTTCATTTCGACAACTTGAACTTCTGCTTCTATAAAAATCTTGCTGTGGGGCAAATGCGGTCTAAAGAAGGACGAGCCACCTTAGCTCTTTTATGGAACAGTATGCTGTAATTTTAAATGCTGAAGGTGTTACAAGGACACCTAAAGATTGGTCTAAGGTATGTTTTCAAGTAAATATTATAAAATGTAATCATTAGATATAAAAAGTAAGTTGACATGAAAAAAAATTAAAACATTTAACAAAAATTTATATCTCTTTTAGTTTTGGAATGACTACAAATGTCCAATGCACGCTAAGGTCACTGATATCAATAGAGGTTTCATCGCTACAGGGGTGGGACCGAGTAGGGAACCAATTTTAGCTCCCCTAGAGGAAAGTGTGACTGCTGGCTGCTCTTTTAGGTAGAGATGTTGGCCGACTTACTGAAGTCCGTCAAGATTCAGAGATTTAGGTAAATTGATGTGCTGGTGTCTGTACTTATTGACCATAAACTTCCTTTAATTTTTAATTATTTAATTAATTATTTATGAATTGTTTCAGAGATCTTCGTTTAACTCAAGAGAATGCTGGTGCCCTGTAAATATATCCCCAGATGTCAGCAGTAGGACGGCAACACTGGAGACACCAGCAGAATTTTATCCATCCAGAGTTTTATCCGTGTCTGGTTGTTTGTGAGGTTCGTGTAAACGCACTCACGACACAGGAGAAATTCATAGTGTAGGGGAACCTGAAGCAGCGACAAAAAAAATATCAACAATAATTATAATTAGTATACCTATGACCAAAGGTATGAAACCACTGCACACAGTAATTGCAGTGTGCAGTGGTTTTATTTTTATTGCCAGTTTTGTGAATGAAGTACTTATTTAAAGTAGTCAAGTTCTATTAGTGTATTTAGACATAAAAGAAAACATGTAAGTAAGACATATTTTTTGATTTAATCATGCAGAGAAATAAAGATTATAAAAAAACTTTTATATTTTAATGAAAATATTGTTGCAAAATTATTTTTCACAAAAGGGTACCTATTTTTTTCTGTTATGTTTAGTGATTTAGTTTATTGTTTAAGGTGTATTTCTTTGTTTTGTAAATATTTAGATTTAATTAAGTATAATTATTGTAGTGTAGTAGTGTGATAAAATTTACCATGTTCATAGGTTTAATGACACATTGAATTTAAAAAATAATATTTTTAAGATTATTAGTTTTATTTTATAATATTCATAACCAAGCTCAACAATATTGTTTAACTAAAACCCTTCCTTTCTTTTTCTTATATAACTCTATATCTCTATAAACTAAAATCACTTATATAAATCCTCCAACATGACAAAACTAAAAACAATAATTTGTGAGATATACAATGTACAGACTTTTTCACTTTACCCCAATCCCCCAATCTACCCGCAGTGGTGGACGCCCACGGCGACGGACGTCGCAAGACGATCTCCGGCCACAGTAGGCGCGGGCATGCGGGCGGCGAGTAAAGGGCAACTCGCTGTCCGACCATGGACCATGCCTGGGTAGACGGCGCATTGTGTTCCACGCGTCAGCATGATGACGGGGCCCCCTCTAGAGGGCCAAAGCCTACCGGGGTCGCGGGACTTATCTCATTACCGTGACCCCGGAACATAAAGGGCTATTGAAGGACACCGTGGATTTTAGTCAATACAAGTCTGACAGTCCCTTCCGCCCTGCCCGGGGCGGGAGGACTCATTTGATGATTTTACCACGTAAAAAAAATCCCCAATCTAATTTTTTCTTAACGAATATAAACCTTCAACTTGTGACAAAATTGAAACTCTGTAAAAAAATATTAAATATTATTCCGGTATCTACAACGAAATCTATGTAGAACATCATTATTATTAGGTAAAAAATTAAAAAAGTTCTAGATCGGTCCTGCAAAAGTTTCACTCTACCAACTTATTATCAACCGCTAATTTGGGCAGATGAACCGTCCTACTTCAGTTCCGGTGCGATCGTAACAAGTGTCAAAATATTAGTGGAATACGAGAACATCTCACGCTTGCCTTCGACTGTGCTAGCAGAATACGATCTAGCAGTTCTCTCGATCGATCGTTGCGCTCGACTGAACTGTAACTTATTTTGGGTCGTTATGCATTAGTAGAATGAGAAAACGTTAAAAAGTCGCAGTTCAGCCGCGGTTACGCTGCGATTGTGACAGAAATGAGTTAGTAGAATCGGCCCCCAGGTTCTCAATTCGGCCGGTTTTTTTTTATTGTGGTAGGGTGTTGTTTTGAAGTAGGGATTATGTGTCAATAACAGAACGATACAATGAAGTTCAAGTGCCAATTAATTTTTATACAACAGGTCGCACTGACTTTATGATAAAGTCATAAAGTCAGTGTGACCCCTTACAAATGACGTCGTGAGAGTCTTTAGGCCTTGAGAAATTGACAGAGCTATACAAGTCGTCTAGCGCCATCTCCTTCACTCACTGGAATAAGCCTGATTTTAAGACGTTGTAATACTCCCCCCTGTACATTATTCTGCATCGTCTCGTCCATACTAGATCGATCAATGATCACCAAAAATACGGCACCAATTATACGCATTGCATTTTATCAACAGGTATGCTGAACCACCTGTGGGACCCCAAAGATTCCAGCGGCCCATTCGCCGCTACCTGGCCGGAGAGATGATGGCCACTCAACAGTGTCTTCCGTGCCCTCAACCAGACCCGTATCAGCAAAGACGGATCATAGGACATGAAGATTGCTTGTGTCTTAACGTGTATGCCCCCAAAATGCCTGCTACGGAAGAAGGTATCAATATTTCTGTTCTGAGATTCGACAAACAGAAACTTCTTCCTAATTTTACAGATTCTCGATTCTCAAACTCTCTAATAATTTGCAGGAAGCCCAGTTGTATTCTTCATCCACGGTGGTAACTACCGATCTGGATCGACGGCATCATACGGTGTAAGTTTTTCTTTAAATAAAATCCTGTCTACTGACTTCTTTATTTCTTTTTTGTGCCGCCTCTGAAAATACCATAGGTCTCTAACATAGCTTGGGACTTATACCTTTCTTATACCTATATTTATTATACATGTAAGTCCAGGTTTGTCAGTGGTGTCCAAGATAATCTAAAAAGTACAAATGAATTGAAAAAAACACACTGGTACTTGCCCGAGTTTGAACTCGACTCCTCATGCAGGAGAAGCTAGGTTTACTGACTAAAACATTCGTACTTGTTGTGCCAGCATGTTACCAACTAATTATTTATTAATTTCATACAAGGGACAACATCTGGCTCAGAAAGACACGATATTGGTAACTGCACAATATCGCCTGGGATCGCTTGGTTATCTCAGCACGGGCCAGAGGGACGCTGGAGGAAATGTTGGTCTTTTTGACCTGCATACTGCTATGATCTGGGTAAGGCTAAGATATTTTATCGTGTACTTAGGTAACATTAATAATATTTCCACAAGTAACCTTTGTTGTTTTGCTATTTATTTTCCCTCTAATGATTTCGGCTCACTTGAAACATAAACCGTCTTACCACAAGAAAGATAAACATCTGTTGAACAATTGTCTAAAAAAACTGTCAACGTCAAAACGACATTTCTCGTTGATATAAGGATCATTTTGCAGTTACACTTTTTTTAGACAAGCGTTCAACAGATGTTTATCTTTCTGTGGTAAGGCGGATAATGTTGACAGTAATTTTATTGGTCTTTGGTGACAGTTTGAATATTGGTTTAAATTGTAAAGTTCATTAAGGACCCTGCTGTCCTTCGGTGGCTGGTCATAGTTTAAGCATTGTACCCGGGTCCACGCCTAGCTACGCTTTAAATCGATAAATTTTATTGTTTTATTTCAGATCCAAGATTACATTCAATTTTTCGGTGGTGATCCAAAACGAGTGGTTGTGATGGGTCAAGGTTCAGGCGGCAGTGCTGCGTCCCTCCTGGCAATGTCTCCCGAAGGCCGTACTGCTACGGGAGTGGCTGCCCTATCTGGAGCGCCCCTGTCTCCGGGAGCCGTGAGACCAGATCCGGCCAAACATGCTGATGCCCTCGCTGAACGCACGGGGTGTCCGAAGAAACCAGCTGAGAGTCTCCTCATATGCTTAAGACAACTGCCTGTGGAAGAACTTGTACAGGTATCAAACACCATAATCATTAGGTACCTATTTATAATTTTTAGGGTTCTGTACTCTATTACTAAGATGGATCTGTCCATCTGTCCGTTTGTCCGTATGGCTGTATCTAACCGTGATAGTTAGACAGTTGAAAATTTTCACACATGATTTATTTCTGTTGCGAACAACGACATGATGTTTTCTGCCGTTTTTGTGGTACGGAACCCTGCGTGCACGAGTCTGAATCGCTAATCAAATCAAATCATTTATTTTTTTGTTGGTTTGTATAGTACTTCTTAGTAAAATATAACTTAATTGAAAAATAAGTTTTTTTTCTTTATAGGCGGATGAGGATTTGAATATGGACATGGTAGACACACAACGATTTTTGGAAGAAATCTCGGGACGTTCCGGTACGTTAGCACTTAACACATTTAAAATATGATTGTATGGCTTACCTATTTATTTATGGCCTTTCGCCGGTTTAATCCTTTAATATCAATAA
The DNA here is from genome assembly GCA_954870645.1 of Agrotis clavis. Lineage (NCBI taxonomy): Eukaryota > Metazoa > Arthropoda > Insecta > Lepidoptera > Noctuidae > Agrotis > Agrotis clavis. The sequence goes on along the minus strand of OX940928.1, from coordinate 19,546,557 downwards.
GGTTTTATGGTACATGTCCTTTTTGGAGTCAGTTGATTTATTTTTAAGTTTTTATTTTAGGTACGGTATTTTTAGTTAAAATATAAAACCTTATTCATACAAGTATACTACATCAAACAAAAAAAAAACCATTCAAATAGATACGTAAAAGATTACCGACATTCTCCTTTTTGAAGTCGATAAAAAATATGAAATAATTATGTTCAACCATTGATTAGGTGCTGGTGCAAGAGTTGAAGGTGCAGACGACCTCCGTGGTCTGCCACCGCTAGTTGCAGAAGCTCCAGCCGAGTCACTCAGTAAGAAACAGAAACGTGTACCATTACTAACTGGCGTCACTTCTGCAGAGACCTCAAGAGCTGTTTTTGGTAAGGATAAGATTTTGACTGGTACTCGTTAAAAATTCAGCAATCCGACGATAACAAGTTTTCCTTAAAATTTTGTCGACAGGTAAATTCAACAAATTCCTGACGAACCAACTCCAAACCGTGAAAGATTTCTTAAAGAAAGACTTGATCGGCGGTCTTCAGAATGTGGTGCAAGGAGTTGAGGGTCTCATCCCCCTGGCTTCCAACGTGCAAGCCGTGCTGCCCGTATCTGACTACTACCAGGGCTTGTTCGCACAAGCCACGAATATTGTTGACGGACTCTCCGAAGTCGCTGAGGCTACAGGTATACTTAAGAAATTAATAAAACCTAGATCGTAATTTTTAAGAACTTATAAAACTTGCGGCTTACAATTATTTATGTCCAGAAAATCCAAAAAATATAGTAAAAATAGAATTAAAAGAACTAGTCATACCTAAGGCGCTTTTAAATTAGACGATGAGCGTTTTCACATTAGAAGACACCGTTTTGATAACGATATCGACTCGACATCAGTAGGACTGCTGTTTGATACATTTTCTAGGGAGTGCTTTCACACTATGTCGATATCGTCATGGATATCGTCGCCAATATGATTTTCATGATGATATCGGCGGACGATAAATTAGTGCGGGCTATGCGTTGTGATCAGTTCTTCTAAGATTATAATCTCATGTTGTTTTATATAAATTTTATGTTTTGTTTAATTTATGCTTCATTTTTGTCCATTCCATCGCGGAATGACTTTTTTTTTCGACTGAATTAGTTTGTTTATAGAATTCGGGCTATGATCAAGGCTGAATTTATATTGGAATTTAAAGCGTAACCTAATGGAAAGGATTTTTTGTTATGCTCAATCTTCTTAGCTAAGAAGATATTTTGGCTTGTTTCTAGTCTGTACGGTACACAATAGGCATTTTAGATACTTATACTATAAATTTTCTTTTCATTTTAGCCCTGGGTGTTCTGGGCCCTGGGCGTTCCCTTGTATTGTAATGCATACGTGGCAAACACACCTTTTCTTGCAAACGAATAAGTGTCACTCGTATTAACAATAATTAAACTTTCATCAACGTGTCATTCCGCAGGTGATGCTTTGTTCAATTTCCCGGCGTACCAGAGTGTCCAACAGTGGAAAAATGGCGGCGAGGCTTTTCTTTACAGTTTTGAGCACGTTGGAAACCTCTCGAAAGGATGGCACTTCTTACCTGGAGTAGCCCTAGCTGGTTAGTATCACCTTTTTATTTTCAGTAACTACCGATGTCTCTACAGCAGTTGGAAATGTCCAATTTTTACGAATTTAAATAACGTTTCCCCAGAAGTTCTTGATTGGTTCTACATTTATATGACGAGCGGAATTAAATAAAACTTGTTTAAACCTTTATTTTTTTAGAGAAACCGAGTGAGGAGGAGGTAGTAAAGCCCAAGAAAGCCCAAGGTCCCTCGCACGGTGACGAACTAGCGTACATCTTTGAGCCTCTGGGTCCTGACGGCCAGTCCGTGGGTGGAGAAGTCTCTAGTACTGATGCTCGAGTTCGGGATAACTTTGTGGGGCTTATTGCCAAATTCGCACATGGACCAAATGAATCCAAAGAGAAGAATACTTCAAATGCATTTGGTGGTCTGTTCCCTAAGGGAGCTGATCAATTTTTGAAGATCGGTGAATCTTTAACTATTGATAAAGACTTCAGGTGAGTGCAACACGGATAAGTACCTATGTTTTTGTTAAAATAGGTTATAGGAAAAAAAAGGTCTTGCAGATCATGAGTGAGAATTATCTTGTAAAAAACGTATATGTTTCCTTAGAATATAGAATGTAGCTATAATGTAGATTTGAAGTAAGTAGTTATAGAGAATTGAAGCCAAAAAAAGGAAGAAAATGTTTTCCCTTCGTTCGATTCCTACGTCCCACGCCAAGGATAACATCAAATTGTGTGTGTAGCTCTCACTCACACAAAAAAGTGACTTCATGAAAAACGTTAGGTTTTGTTTTTAACACGGAATGTGGACATTTTGTAATCTAAGGCCAGGTTCACACGGCGACCATTCGATTCGATTTTTACACGTATACGGTTTTACCGTATACGATGCAGTCGTTCACACGGCAACCATTCGATTCGATTTTTTCGGGCCACGCATACGAGTGCGTACGATTCTCGAATGGGCGAGTCGTGTGAACGAGACAACATGAACATAAGCGCCACTGCGTGTCGTATTCGATAAAATCGTTTCGAGACGCGGCGTTCCGGTGACAACTTCGCACGGTATACGGTAAAATATATTTCTCGAACACGGGATTTTCCCGTATGAACGCCGTGTAAACAATTTTTAAGTTTTCATATATATTATGTTGTCACTACTCTATTCGATAAAATCGTTTATACGGTATACGGGAAAATAATCGCCGTGTGAACCTGGCCTTAGGGTCCTTCCTTTAAAGCTGTTTATAAAACGATTTTGTGAAGCGCGCGTTTTAGCATTTGTTATCTTATTTTCCAGGTTCTGTCAGATCGGTCTATGGGGCAACATGGGAGAGAGACTGACGGGGTCTCTATGTAAGAATCTTCTCGGCAACTTACTGAACCTCCCGGGCCAGCTGCCGAATTTACCAGGAAAATTACCATTGCCGTTACCAGGACAGAATAATGCGCCATTGGTTCCAGGACTGTTAGGCAACCAACCAACCAAAGCTCCTCAAAGACAAACTCAAAGACCACGAACTACAAAAGCACCATTTAGACTACCTTTTGATTTTTTGTTTAAATAATTTTATAATTTCTTTGAATTAAGGTTCCACATTGTGTTTTGTGTAAATCTATAAATGTACGGTGGACTGGAAATGAATTTTAACAAAATATAAGCAATTAAATACACAATCATCTTTTTATTAAGTACACTATTGATTTGTAGGGTTCTGTAGCCAAAGGGTAAAACGGGATCCTATTAATAAGACTCCGCTGTCTGTCTGTTTGTCTATCCGTCTGTCACCAGGCTGTATGACATCAACCGTGATAGTCAGACAATTGAAATTTTCACAGAAAATGTACACACATCAAAAATAAGTTTGTGGTCACTGTAGAAAAGTTTTAAATATGGAAAAACAAAAGAATCCTAAAGTTTTCGGTGTTCACCAGCGAAAGTGAACCACGTATTAGAATAACTTACCCAAGGCATAGAGATTCCTTAGAGGTAACCACTGCACACTGGGATATTCTAATTAGGTTATAGTTAGAGAATTTAATTTGATTGCAATTTTTAAGCATTTGTTGGCTATCTGAATAGGTATGTAAAGTCAGGGCCCCCGCATCCATATGTGCAATGTGTGCAATGCACACGGGCGCCATCCTCTAAGGGCGCCAAAGCCAAGGCCCCGAAAAGAATTAAAAAAAAAGATAGATTATCAAAAAAAAAAAACAGGCGTTGAGAACTTATGTAGGATTAGGTTTAAGTACTAAAGACTTCAAATGTTTGATCTCACTTTCAGATTAAAACTTGAAGTCCGGAAACGTTTACTCTTAGAGCTGACTGCGTACACTCTTCTATGAAAATCTTCTAAAAAATTTTCGCGCTCGATTCGCTCGCGCTTCAAATAAGGTTGACGTTCGCTTTGCTTGATCTCTCTTTTGATAGCTAACTTTTCAATAACAAATGCTTATTACGTTGGTTAATCTTGATGTGTTCTACAAAATTTTAAGTTTGTCTTCTATAAGATGGTATGGCACTCTGGGTGTGAAGTTTGAGTAGCACTTGATGGTTTATTTTGTGTTTAAGTTCCGAGGCGGCAAGCTCTACAGCCCAAGGCTCTGAATTTTAAAATACACCACTGACCTACCTACCATAAAAAAGGCGCCAAAATCCTTTTTTGCACACTGGCGCCAGTAGCCCTTACGGGGGCCCTGTGTAAAGTGGTCATAATTTTTGAACGACGATGTGTTTGTCGGTACTGGCGAGAATTGCAAAGTTTTTGTTGTTTAAAAGTCGATTTCATTTAAAAATAAAAAAAATTAACCCTTTTTAGTAGGTACCTACAGGCGTGACAGAGATATTATGTTGTGTGATGATTACGAAAACAAGGCATAGGTATGCGAAAGCAGCGGTTGATTTGCTCTCATTAATTGAGGAGTTCTCTCGAATTCTCCAAGATCCCTGACCTGATTACCATGGGACCATCTGTGAAGTGTCAAACAAAAAGTAGAAAAACCCTTTCAAAGAAAATAAGTATTTTTCAAAGCTCTCCATTGAGGCGACATCGAGAAATTAGGAACGCACATATAAGAAAAGGATTCTGACGTATCGAGAACCTCCCTGAAGGCCTGAAGTCAAGATTCAGATGAAACTAGTTTTCTCTATAGGTTAATTTGACACACATACTTACGTCATAATAGGAGGTTTCACTGCGAGTTTTCGCCGCCAGGGGCGCCACAAGCGCTTTTTTGTGTATTTCAAGTTATTCATACAGTAAATCATACAAAAAATGTTTTTATTTAATAATGCAGTGTTGTAACAAAATCAAGTTGCTTGTAATAATAAAGGGGTTCATTTTATTCCTTAAAAACCCATAAATAAGAAAAAAAAATGTAATCTTGAATGGCCATCCATGTTTTCATTTAATTTCATTCCTTTTACGATATTTGCATCGAATCTGAAACTTAAATTATTGAATTTTTATACTGATCAATTCTACTTAGTATGTAAATCACGAAGTAACATCTTAGAAAATCATGCAATTCTATTAAATACTACATCCTCAACAAGTATGATTGGAAAATTCACAAAATCATGAATAGGTGAGTACAAATTATTGTACAATAAAAGTTCAAGTATTATTAATATAACATTTATAAAAATCGTACCTACCTTAGCAAATAGTTTTTTATGTATTATACTTAGTTAAAGTTACAGATGGTAAATTTGTATCCGCGTTGATATCTTTAAATCGGGATTTTTCGAGCATAAATAAAGATTTCGTTTCACTGTCTTCATCTTCTGTCGAAAGATTAGGTTTTACACAAAAACTATAATTTTTCTTATATGAAATCAGCCTGAAACGATAATTTTATATAATAAATACTGGTATTTATCATGTTTCATCGCTATGGCAATAATTTTTTTTCCGAAGTAATCTGTTATTGTCATTCTCTCTCACCTTTGTATGTTTGTTCCCTTGTAGCGAAGCACCACGAACTCGCAATATATTTTTTAATTAAACGATAGTTAAAACATCGTACTTTTCCATATTTTATTTGATTTTACAAAACTTATCTATTCTTTAATAGTAAACACGTATGTCAAAATTGGCGGCATTGAAGTTTTCGTTGACGAAATTAAGTGCTGGTGGCGCCATCTGAGCCGAGTTTTGCGTGAAACCTCCCATTAGTTTAAAAGTATAAGCCGGAGCATTGAAGAAAGGACTCTAAAATGGCGGCTTGTACTTGCGTTGACAGATAGTACAGTCAGCATATAAGATATCAAATTAAAGTTTTTTTGAAATTGAAAATAAAAAAAAACAAGACTGGATCTAAATAATTCTTAAACTTAATCTAACAATAAAACAAAATTCAACAACAATAATCAACAGGTAACAACGGAAAAATAACAGAAAACTATAAAAAAAATATTCTTAAAAATATCACTGAGCGCGTCAAGACACATCAAGACTATTTTTTTCTGCTTACGCTACACGCGGGAGTGAGTATAGACGGCACTAGAGTGCGAGCGAGAAGACACGATAAGCGCCGCCATTTTAGAATCCTTTCTTCATTGACCCAGGTTATAACCAGGAATTTAGAACAGATAACAAAACGTAAGTGCCCAACAGGTACCCAATGTCATTATCCTCTTTGTCAGATTGGTTGGAAAAAATATTATGCTGATGAGGTCATTGAACTAGCTCAATGTATGAGGTTAATTTGAGTGTTTTGTTTGTAAATCCATAAGCTGTTTATATTTAAAGCCTGCTCTACACTACTCGCGAAGTTGGTCGAAGTTGACCGAATACGATAGTGTAGAAGGGCACTTCGCTTCGCTTCGTGCAACTTCGGCTCGCTTCGGGCGACTTCCATTTGTTGTCGGTTTTTGAGATCGAGTCAAAGGGCTCAATGAGCTTCTCGCGAAGTTGCACAAGTGTGTAGTCACATACTTCGGGACTTCGATCAACTTCGACGAGTACTTCGTCGAGGCAACTTCTCGAGTAGTGTAGAGCAGGCTTAAATAGTTTTTCCGGTAGGTAACTTCCAGATGAAACTAGTTTTTAAATTAGAAACTTTACTTTGTCATCGCTACCTACGCAGCTGGAACTCCCGTCGTTCGAATAAATGCCACGACATGCCTTAATAACTATTTAAAATCATTCAGATCCAGCCTGTCCCTTGCGGTCCTCACTCAGTAACACCCTTAGCGTGTGGTCACTTAGTTTTAGTAATTTAGTTGCAAGCCCCTGGCTGGAGGCCAGGGTGTCTTTCCACTAGAGATGTGCTGTACAGGTATCCTGCGAAAATGTAAAAGCTGAGCTACGAAACAGTGTGACCGTTTCCACTGATGCTAAGCTATGTAGCGGTGCGAGTGATGTGCTATGAAGATTGTCGCCGCAAAGTAGCTGCGTGAGTAAGATGCGCAGCTCGAGCTATGCGATGTATCAATGGTAAGGAAGACGACCCTTATCAGGCATCCATAGCACACATCCATAGCACGCATCCTTCCATATAAAAAACAAATCTTAGTTGACCGTGTCCACCAGACCTTTGCTATGTGCACCAATGAATATGATTGGTGGATATCGAACGCATCCATAGCAACGTAGCATAGTCATTTAAGGTATCCACCATCCACAAAAAAGTCCGGTTAAGCAGCTCACAACCTCCCTAGGTTTGACCTGCAATATGCCATTACAAAAAAAAAGAAGGATATTTAAAAAACCGGCCAAGTGCGTAGTGGGCCACGCACAGTGTAGGGTTCCGTAGTTGCCCATCAAAATACTTATGTGAACTAACTAAACTGATTCGCTGAATTTAATTTTAAAAAGAAGAATTTTCAAAATCGGTCCAGGAGTCTTTGAGAAATCGGGGAAAATACATAAAAAAAGATTACGACGAATTTAGAACCTCCTCCTTTTTTTAAAGTTAGTTAAAAATAGTTGACGATAAAAACCTACCTATCCCCAAAAAACATACCGTAAAAACATACCTATTAAAGCTGTAAAAATAAAGTTGACAAACTTACATTTGCAGTTGAAGAACATGGGCCTTACTCTTGAAATCAATCCCAATCTCGATCCCAAACATAACCGTTTAGCTGGTAGAGGGGGGGGACACTCGAGTCGAGCAAAATTTAGCACTTTAAAGCTTAATATTTCACAAACGAATTTTTTTATCAAAAAATTGTTAATGGAAACTCTCAATATTTTTTAAAGACCTATTTAATGATACCCCACAGTAAGGGGTACGCGAGAAAAAAAAAAAACATCCCCACTTTACGTGTACAGGAGGTACCCTAAAAAAAAATATTTTACGAGATTTTATTTTACCACTTTTTCGGCACAACAAATCCGTATATTTACACCAAATTACAGCTCTCTAGTACTGTGCGTCTCTGAGCTAAACTGCGGACAGACGGACGGACGGACGGACGGACGGACATGGCGAAACTATAAGGGTTCCTTGTTGACTACGGAACCCTAAAAATGGCCAAATGCGGGTCGGACATTAGGTAATTACTTTCGAACTTCACTTACAGGTTAAATCGTTCAACTGTTCAATTATACTCGTACTTGTTGTTGCTTTGTCCTCGATGGTTAGGAAAACACAAGTTGTAGATCAGTTGTAAAATCGATAAAGATATTTTTTTTTTTTTAATAACATTAACTGTTAATTTTAGAGTTATTAAAAAAAAGATTAACACTTCTTAAATATTTTTACTTAAGGTATTCACAGTTACAATCAAAATTCATAATTTTCTTCCATAACTCTTTTGACCCACTGGGTGATTGTACTGGAGCTCACAGCTTCTTTGTAGATATAATAAGCTAGTACAAGTACCGTTGCGTACTTTTCGTTGATCCAAAGTAGTCGACCACGACAGTTAGCTAGGGCATAGGTACTCCTTTCTTGTGTCAAAGAAAGGAACTGTTGAAAAATATTGACACCGGTTTGGCACCAAAGTTTTAACCAAGTTATCAATCTTAATAATCATAATACAGTCTTGTTTCATGACTATATAATTAATATTAATCAGAGAGATTGTTTGAGGCCTTTGATTTGTGGCTAGTATTAATAAAGTTACAGCTTTCTTGATAACACTTCCCAAGTATTGTTACATTTGGATTTTGGAGTCTTAATAATTTACAAAAGACCCTGTACCTATAATAAATACAGACGATAAGATCAAAAGACTGTTTATTCCCACGTTTTTTTGATCTTATCCTCTGTATCAATTTGTGGTCCTCTAATGATAGAGCTGATCTAAGGCAGTTCAAACTACCATACGAAACTCCTTCATTAAAACGCAAAGTGAGGTACTGAATGACTTCAGTAATGGTAGGCTTAGAAACATCATAAGTTTGGATTTACAATATACTATTGCAGGCGAGTACTGATTCAGCATATTTTAGATAGGTATCAAATTCATCATGACCAATACTGCTTCATACTTCATCACACATTCCAAAAGCCATAAATGTTCTCCTGCCATCAATACCAGTTTCTTGTGATGTGGGTGAAACAATCTGGAATTATGCAAAGTAAGAAGTGTTTTAGCAGGTTAAAATATAACCGGTTCCTGTTTCAACAATCTATTAAATAATGGGAACCAAGGCTGATATCCCAATGGAGAACAACTACAATGCTGTTTGTTGAGACGAACCTAATTACGATGACATCGATAAGTTTGAATGAATACCACCAAAAACAACGTCCTGTATGGAGTATTTATTTGTTTAAGGTCGTTATCGCTGGTCAATGCGGGTGCCGTTAGTGTGACTTCATCGGTAACTATATTTACTTGCAACCTCGAAAGTCCGTTAGTATCAACACTCATTTCTCCACAATGTGTCGCCTTTCTGCAATTGTACTTTTCTTTGTTTTGACTCATTATGTAACTACCGCTAGTACTATTGCGAAAGATGTTGAAGAAGTGGGAGCGATCGAGATGATAGATGTACCAGTACCTGATGTTGATCCTGCTGCTGTAGCTCAACCAAATTCGGTGACTAGCGACTTGAAATGTGCTCAACTTGGAGAACCTGTAAGTATAGGAAAACATTAATAAATTAAGTTGTTTTTGGCGTGAATCAGTTAAACGTGCTACACTATGTACACTATGGAGGTATGTTGTAGTACGTGTGATGTTTAGCGAACATCAAACATAGGCACGGTCACGTAAAGAGGTACGCAGAAAGAAAGTTTAAAACGGTTTTCCAATACCTATTGTGTTATAGTCAATAGAAAAAAATAAAAAAATTGATGAGGTATTTGAAGAATTTGTTAGAATACCTACGAAGAGCTAGAAGATAAAATGACCGTACTTACCTACATTTTTTACAGATTTGTTCTTTTTACTAAGTAGGTACGGATTTTTAAATATCTACTTAGATATAACTTGAACCTATTGTTTTCTTTTTTCCAGTGTATTTACCACAATGACTGTTGCTCGCGGGCTTGCTTGGGCTACGCGAAGAGATGCGTCACCTAATAATGTTCGCATGCAAAAGAAGATTATTATGAAATATCAACCTTACCTTGTATCCTACAAATTGATTTAACACCGAAATTAAACAAAACATGACAATCGAAAGATTCATTCATAAATAAATAAATAAATCTTTATTATAGTTGAAAATGTTGAAATCTTTTTATTTGAGTCCCTTGCCCTTAATCGGACAGTCGTGTGATATGCTTTAAATGTAAGGGGTTGATTTGAAGTAAGGCCTCCAGCCAGGGGTTGATTTCAATGTAAGCCTCCTGGCAGGGGTTGATTTGAATGTTAGGCCTCCAGCCGGAGGTTGATTTGAATGTAAGCTTCCAAGCAGGGGTTGATTTGAATGTAAGGCCTCCAGCCAGGGGCTGATTTGAATGTAAGCCTCCAGGCAGGGGTTGATTTGAATGTAAGCCTACTTCAGGCAGGGGTTGATTTGAATGTAAAGCCTCTAGCAAGGGGTTGCTTTGCTAGTGATGTCTCACGACTTTTTAATTTTAATATAAGGAGGCTTATTGTAGATAGCTGCAAATGCAGTCCATGAAGTAAAGAAAGTCCAGTGTAAAGAAAAACACAAATTTTGAATAAGAAGAAAATGTTGTATTGATTCATCTGGTTGCTAGGAAAGACACCGATCCGATTTTTACTATGACACTAGTAAGTTGTGAATTATGCACTATTATGAATGCAATTTGTATGAATTTTTCTTTCTCAATCCCGTCAGAACGGATCTGAATTTTTGGTACCTAAATGCAATGGTAAATACAGAGATAATTTTATCCGATTTTAAAGATAATTTTCGACATAGGTAAACGTGGGCGAAGCCACTCGTGCTGGCAACAGTTTGTGAGAGGTAAATATTTTTTTTTAACTTGCATTCAATAGGTACCCATACCCACCTAACTTAAAGGTGATTACCTATTATGGGAACTAGGAGGTTTTTACCAATAATTAGGTGCTTCTAATTAAGGCATGAACATTTTATATTTTGATTCGCTTCTGTCGTAGGATAAAACATACAACCTACAAATCTGATTCTAAAAAAGATTGTAGCTAGATACGAACTGGGAAGCCGCCACGGCGGGCGCCGCGGCGTCCTCACCTTCCGCCTGACGCAGGTCCTCACCGGACACAGATGTTTCGGGAGGTTCTTGTGACTCGTCATGTAACCGTGACCCGGAATGTAAAGGGCTATTGTAGGACGCCGTGGATTTTAAAGCCAATTACCTACGAAGACAGATGAAATCCCTGTGTTACCTACTTTAGTTTTAGACCCTGCTGAGAAAAAATTACTAATCATAAAAAATGCAATAAACAGCTATGTGTTTATACCTCGTTTTAATAGTTACTAAACAAGCAAGTTTGTTATAATATGGGGTCATTTTTTGATAGTTTGTTCAGTAAGGTTCTACAGTTACAAAGTCATGCTTCGTGAGACTTAAGTTACTGGTAAAATTATTGTTTAAAACTTAAAAAAAAAAAGTAACCGCCTTCAAAGACAACCACAAAAAAGGGTAAAATAACCTATAAAACCTTTCTTTCGGAAGTCGGTGTTTTTTTTATTAATTTCATTTTTTTTTGCCATCGACTTCCGAAAGAAAGGTTTTGAAGGTTATTTTACCCTTTTTTGTGGTTGTTTTTGAAGGCGGTCACATTTTTTTTTAAGTTTTTATTTTACTCTTTTTAGTTTAATTATTCAACCTAAATTCTTGTCAAATACATCATTTTCTTTCATGTAGGTACACTAGAATTTTGTAATCCGTAGCACCGGTAATAACATCGTTAACATCTCTTTCATTCCTTCCCTATCTCAAAAACTGCTGAACCGATTTTAATGAAACTTGCAGTATTCCTTAAGTTGAACAATACCTAGTACAACATAAAAAGAATTACTTAAATCGGACTTGTAGTTCCAGAGATATGCGAATACAAACCTAAATCAGTCGATGCCGACTCGTTACTAGAGGAGTTGTACCTTCCATCATCAGCTCAGCTTCATGAGATGATGATTTCCCTACGCAAGTACTTGAATTACTTCATAAGATTTGCGAAACACTACCTATGTGTGAGCCAATAAAATTTGAGGGTTGCCCTCGATTTCTCCAAGATCCAATCATCAGATCCTGACTTCGTGACTATGGGTATGGGACCACTCCAGAAATGTCTCCTTTCGAAAAAAAATAAAATTTGAAAGTGGGTCCACAATTCACAGAGTAATCGCGTAACATACAAAAAAAAAAAACATACCTACCGTCGAATTGATAACCTCCTTCTTTTTGAAGTCGGTTAAAAAGTAGCTACGAAGACTCGAATGGCAAATTAATTAAACTTAAGAGACTTCAAATAAAAAAATGTACTTAGTAGGTATAGTATAGATTCGTTTTTAGGGTTCCGTAGTCAACAAGGAACCCTTATAGTTTCGCCATGTCCGTCCGTCCGTCCGTCCGTCCGTCTGTCCGCAGTTTAGCTCAGAGACGGACAGTACTAGAGAGCTGTAATTTGGTGTAAATATAAGGAATTGTTGTGCCGAAAAAGTGGTAAAATAAAATCTCGTAAAATATTTTTTTTTAGGGTACCTCCTGTACACGTAAAGTGGGGATGTTTTTTTTTTTTTCTCGCGTACCCCTTAGTGTGGGGTATCATTAAATAGGTCTTTAAAAAATATTGATAGTATCCATTAACAGTTTTTTGATAAAAAAATCCGTTTGTGAAATATTAAGCTTTAAAGTGCTAAATTTTGCTCGACTCGAGGGGTAAGTAATATATGATATAACTACAAAATCTCTAAAATTTACAAGAGATAACAACTGAATATATAATTTTATTTGATATAACGATCTGTTAATATAATAAACGATTGACATAATTTTGTAATGACTAATTTCTATAAGCATAACAATCAATCAATATAAATTCGTTTTGTATACCACTCAAAAGACATAAAACTTATTTGGTCTAATTTTTTTTTCTTCCTGGCAAGTAATCTAACACTGATGTACCTAGTAATAGTACCACCTTCCATGAATGTTCGACGGAGCCCCGCTTCGCGGGGCTCCTTTTTCTGCGTACAGGGTTTAAAGTAACCTAACACGAAGGGGATGGCGGGGTCTTTCAGACCCCGCCATCCCCTTCGAACCTAACCTGTCCGTGTCGGGGTGCCCCAAGTCCCGAGCTCGCTTCGCTCGCTCTTGCATCCTAGGTCAAATAACTGATTACTACCTGTCATGCTGGCTCGACGGAACCCCGCTTCGCGGGGCTCCAATTTCTAGGTGCAAGGTTTAAAGTAACCTAACACGAAGGGAATGGCGGGGTCTTTTAGACCCCGCCATCCCCTTCGAACCTAACCTGTCCGTGTCGGGGTGTCCCAGGTCCCGAGCTCGCTTCGCTCGCTCTTGGATACTAAATTTTTCTAATAACAATAGCAATAGTGAAGACAAACAATCAAAGTTCAAAGGATAAGCCAAAGTCATCAAAGCAAATAGTTTAAACGTTAAATTATATGTTTCAAACGTTAAATGTAATGATTTTCGTTTAAATAAACGTTATATCAAATAAAATTATATGAAATGAGTTTTAGAGTAACACAAACATTATGTGTAAAGAAATTATATCAACTGTTGGTATATCTCACGTTGATTATATCATGTGAACGTTATTGAAATGAAAATATATCAAATAACTTTATATGAAATGAGACGCACCCCGACTCGAGTGTCCCCCCCCTCTACCAGCCAAACGGTTATGTTTGGGGGTGTAATAAAATTCACAATAGTAGTATATATAACGAAATTTAAAAGAAAATTATCATGACTAAGTAGGCTTTACAACTTTACGAGTAATAGTCGACCAACTTATAAAATGTACTTGGATAACATATTTTCCTAAACAAAATGTATCGGAGAAAATCTGCTTCTTTTGCAAATGTAAGTTTGTCAACTTTATTTTTACAGCTTTAATAGGTATGTTTTTTGGGGATAGGTAGGTTTTTATCGTCAACTATTTTTAACTAACTTCAAAAAAAGGAGGAGGTTCTAAATTCGTCGTGATCTTTTTTTTTATGTATTTTCCCCGATTTCTCAAAACTCCTGGACCGATTTTGAAAATTCTTCTTTTTAAAATTAAATTCAGCGAATCAGTTTAGTTAGTTCGCATAAGTATTTTGATGGGCAACTACGGAACCCTACACTGTGCGTGGCCCGACACGCACTTGGCCGGTTTTTGTTTTTATCATGCGAAGATTTATAACCGACTTTAAAAACAAACAACAAAAAAAAAAGGTAAAATAACTTTTCTTTCGGAAGTCGATGGCAAAATGTCAAAAGAAATAATAACAGAACCATTAAAAGACAACTCGGAAAAAAGCAACGTCCTGTGAACAATGTTGTTAATCATACATACCTCCGTTATCGGGCGCCATACGGGTGCCGTTAATGCAAATGTCAGCTGACCCTATATATCAGTAGGTACCCGAACACTAAGCTCCATCAGTATCGACCTGCACCTGACCACAATGTGTCGTTTCACAGGATTTATTTTGTTCTTTGCTCTCTCAACATACGTGACATGTAGCATTATCACGAAGGACGTTCCGATAAATAATGCAGAAAAAGAAAATAGTGTTGCTAAACCCGAAGTGGCACCGGTACCCCAGGTAGTTGAAGTAACACAAACAACCAGTGCAACAGAGAACGTGGCATGTGCTAAAGTTGGAGAATTTGTAAGTTTTTTGTATTATTTTCCTTGTTTTATTTTGGTCGATGATGACTCGATCGGCTGACGCATGTTTTGATTTGGCGCGACCGCATTTTATACATGAAACAGTGAAACAAAAATTTTGATGCACCCCGCATACCTACGATCAGAAACTTTAAATATTTAAAGAGCTCCCAGACATTTTCTTCCTTTTTTTATTAAATAAATGATTGCGCCTTCGTGCTTATGTCCTATTCGCACTTAGCCGATTTTTTGTTTGTATAATAACTTAGAACCCGTTTGAGCGAAAAAAAATGTGTGAGCACTTGTTGTTACCTTTGAATAAATAAGTTACTTACATTCATTTAGATAATTCATGGAAACTAAAAATTTTAAAGCTTAATCATGCCAATAATTTAATTTTCAGTGTATCAGCCACAAGGACTGCTCTGCCGTCCTTTAACAAGAATGCCGTTATGTGACATTTAGGTATTTTTGACTTTCTGAGGCCATTTTTATCAAAAAAAAAAGTTCTATCGATCTGTCTAATTACGGTTTCAATAGCTTTTATAGTTTTCGAGATATGAAAAAAAGAAAAGCCGTTAAATGCACAAATCATATAGTAAATCTACGCTAAAACGTAGTTATGTGACATTGCTAAGCTAAAACGCAGCTAAGGCTTCATAACTACAGATTTTAACAATAAATTTGTGATTTGTTACCTAGCTAAATTGCCGTTATTTAAGATTCCTATACATAAATGCCGCTAAAAGCCCTTTGCTGCATTTTAAGCATTGTATAGTACAGTTAGAATTCATAATAGCGGCAGTTTTTTAAAAATCTAGCAGAATATTTGAATTATTGTAAAATACTAAATTGCCGCTATCCAACATAACTAATCTAAAATGCCGCTAAGTATACTTGCGTCGTTGCACAAGAGGGTTTTGGAGTTGGTCTTTTAAGAGATCCAGGCTCCTTCCTCCTTGTGCTGATGGTGATCACCGGGGTTTTAGTGAGGTACAAATTCCACACTTCCCGGTCTTATCCCCAAAAACCGGGCGCCTTTTAAAGATTTCCCCCCAAAACAAAAAAATGTGTTCTTGCGAGAGTAAAAGTTTGGGTGCTTCTGCTCCCACGGCAGCGGAGCGGGGATCGGGGTCCGGTGCGGGATTGACGCGCGGCACTCTGCACTCCGATCCCACGTCGTTGGAAGACGTATACGAATGCTTAATCTCGGCCCATAGTGCTGCTCGAATAGGTGGCTAAGCTCTTTGAAAGAGTGATTGCGGATAGCTTTGTCGGGTTCTAATGCATGAGAGCCAGTTTGATTTCAGGAGCGCTCGATTGTGGACCATCATGCGCGTAAGAACCCTCACGACGGGGACAGTATCCCTGAGCAGAGTCGTCTTGGCGGTGTCACTAAACATCACCAACGCCTTCAACACCTTGCCATGGAGTTACACCAAGCCCGTCAGGTATGCCTTGCCAACGCGATTGAGGTAGCTCAATCGCGTTGGCAAGGCTCACCTGACGGACAGAGCCGTCAGTTACTCCAGTCATCGAGGAGAGGGGAACCGGCGAGAAATATCGTGTGGTGTCCCACAGAGGTCGGCCCTGGGCCGCTCTTGTGGAACATCGGGTACGACTGGGTGCTGCAAGTGGCCTATCTAGTGACCTCAGCGTGTGCTACGTTGACCAGACGCTTGTCCTCGTGCCGGAATAATCACATCAGGTGACCGACGACCTGGCAATGCAGGATCCAGCAGTTGGGGCTTGAGCTGGCGCTGCACAAGACAGAGAACGTGTGCTTTTATGGCCGTCTGAACGTGCCACTTTACGGTGTCTTGGTGGTGCTTTACGGAGTCCCAAATACGGTAGAAAGGGTTAACATCGGCGTTGAATTGACGATGAAGTACCTAGGACTCGTCCTCGACAGCCGATGGAACTTCAAGGAGCATTTCGTTTAGCTCCAAAACGGAATCAGGCTGAGGCCGCCTCCAAGTGACTCCTGCCCAATCTCGGTGAGCCAAATGCCTCCTGCCGTAGACTGTACGCCTGTATCGTGCGGTTCATGGCCCTCCACGGGGCTCCTGTCGACCGGCACGGCTGGTCTGAGGGTCATTGTCATCCGGACGATCTGGGGATACCGCACGATCGCCGGTGATGAAATGAAATGGGAAGTAGTTGCCTTCTGCGAAGCAGTCATGCTAGCGAAGAAAGAGGCGGGACGCGTGATGGAGAGAACCGTCTCCACTTTATGAACCAACCAAGGCGGAAACGCCCATGGCAACTGACGTCGTGACTGATTTCCGTCCACCGCAGACGCGTATGATAATTAATGGGTATCTCACAGACGGCGAGTGTCTCATGGACCAATGTCCGGGTCGATGGCGCGTCGTGTTTCACGGGCGTTTCAAAGAGTTGTCAGCAATCTGACGGGGCTCTTAGAGGGCCAAGGCCTGCCACCTGTCGCAGGACTCTCTCTCCAGGTAACCGCGACCTTGGAACGTAAATTGCTATTGAAAAATCACCGTGAATTTCAGTCAGTACAAGTCTGACAGTCCCTTGCGTCCCGTTTGACTTCAATTTTGTTGATTCTCTGTCAATTTATGAAACGTAATTCAAATCTAAAATGCCGTTATCATGAAATGTTTTGTATTTAGCGACACTTAAGTTATGTAATAAACAAAAAAATATCTACGGCAAAAAATAGATTAAATAATTATTGAAATTTACTTCTCTTGATTGCCGTTAAGGTGTCTTAGCGGCAATATAGCATGGTACGAGTCTACTTGTTTAGGCAATTAATGCTTACCTACATTGACATTAAGCGTATTTAGCTGCTTTTAAAGTTAGTATTATTATAACTTTTTTAAGTGTGGTAAATAACTAAATTATTAGTTCAAAACCATTAGCAAAAATGCCGTTAAGGTATGCATTACGGCATTATAGTTATGATTCTAGGGCTAAATATTTTAAAGATTACTTTAACAAAATGATAAATGTTTATTTTCTCTAATTTACGGAAACGTTTTTGACTGTCAGCTGCACTGTCTAAAAGCGCCTTTTAAAATATATTTTTTGGTATTTAAAAGTTTCGAATATGACTCCTAGTTAGGAAGTAGCATCAATTTAAATTTTTTCTACAGTTTTCCCCCCGTATCTCAAAATGTGTTTTTTGTACATAACGGCACTCTAGTTAAAGGACGGCAGTGCTGCTCAAACGCCTGTTTAGGTTTTATGCGGAGATGCGTTTCATCAAAGGAATTTCTTGAAGATGAATGACCTCAATAATGTCAGCCATTATTAACGATGTAGGTACTTACCTAATTGTGAAATTAACTTTTACGAGTATTTAACATAATTATATTATGAAGCATTTATGGTTTGTAAATATTTTGTAAACAACATAGATATGTATTGACCATTAGTAATAACTTAATAATAAAGTCTTTATAACACATTTGCTCGTAAAAGGTCTCTTACTGCACCTATTTCAGTATCGTAATGTATCTTATTACGCACTAGTGCGTAATGGTAAAGTAAAACGCACTAGTGCGGTAATGGTAAAGTAAATCGCACGGTTTATCAAGATGCTCCGTCTAAAACGAACGGTACTTTTTTAAATCTTAGCAAAGAGTTTTTATGTCAGAAAAGCGGTCAACATTTTATTATTAAAATTAAATTTGGGAGATGAAATATAATAAATAAACATTTTATTCTTTAATTTAATTAATTTTGACAATTAATTACAACCATTTATCTGTAATAAAACCACAAAAGAATTAATTTACTTTATTAGTAATACTGGCTGTTTTTTGTGCCTTTGCCATAAACAAAAGATGCTGGTGCGCGCGCATCGCTAATTTTTGTGAAAAAGTAAAAATTATTCCGCTTGCTTTTCCTTTTCGATGTAATGATTTTATTTATTTACTCACAAATGTGTTATAAAACGTCGTATGACATACGTGCGGTTTGATAATTACAGCCTCTGCTTTCTTATAGTACTCGCCTTACGGCTCGTCCTACCAATATCGCCTCAGCCACATAGTAACATAGAGGACACTACGCGGTGTAGGTATGAAACGGCACGCACACACGCGCACACCGCGGGCGGTGTCGCTACATGTGGCTGCCGCGGGCCGCCTCCGTATCGTAATTATTTTTCTTACGTGTAATCACGTACAAGTAAATAAAGATAATAAAATATGAAGACAAGCAAATACTGTATAACGTTTCCTAAACGACAACAGTGATAAAGGCCTTGCGTTTCATAAACTACCGCGTGACGTCGAAAGGTGAAAGTATCGAATGTTTATGATTAGTGTTATTCCCACATAATGTTTATGAATCTAGGGTTAATTATTAATTAACTACCTGTTGTGATGTGCTTATTTATTATGTCATTCAAGTACATACGTTCCGCTGAACTGATCATGGTTAGGTAGGTTACAAGTTTGGAAATGTGTCGAGATACTCGGGGGGTGTGAGCCTACTAGACGACCGAGATAAATAGACGAATATCAAACCTGACATCACTCTCACTTACCTTATCGCTCGGTAGAAAGTAGAAAGATGTTTGCGTTGTTATTTACTCACGTTCAAACTCAGAAAATGGCCACACTATGCATTCAAGGTCAGCGATCGTAATTCGTTGCGCGACTTTTTTTACCATTTACAAGGACTCACAACGCAGGGCCTGTGACGTAGGGATGGCAATCACAGATCGATTAATCGAAAAATAGATTTTTGGAGCCAAAAAGATCGATTTTTTAAATCTATTTATAGTACTGAATTCAGTGAATCGATACTTCACCCTTGAAAATCGACATTCGTTTTTATTTTTGCTATAAACCAAAAAAGTACTTACAATTAATTGAATGTACCCATATTTTTTCTTGTTATGTTTTTACATTTTTATATTCTAATGAGTTTTTATGCTTTCTATATTCTAATACTGTGTATTTTGTAATTCTAATTTGCATAATTGTCCTTAACCTTAAATTGCAGTAATTGGCTGTTCACACAGCCGTTGTAATTTGATAAATAAATAATAAATAAATTATAGAGTGCTGCCGGTTAAAGGGTTAATTATTCAAAAACTCGCGTGGTGGCTGTATGTTTGGATTCCTTCGCCTCTCTTTAATAAAAAAGTAACGTTTGTTTGTAATCTTTGTCTTTCTTTTTGTATTCTGTGACTGACATTTCTTGTTGCGTCATCAGTCATCATTATTCATTAAAATTCATTTGTTTGTTGTTGTAGAATCTGTGTGTCGTAAAGCGAAATAAATACAGATTTTTATGTAGTGTTTGTTGCGGTATAATAACTACTTATTTGTAAACCAATACATTTAATAAAGGCTTTAAACAATAAAGCCTAACATTTCAAATATTTTTAAATAATATTCTTTTTTGTTTTTGTAAGATGAAATGTTCAAAATATTACAAGAATAGGTAGAAACGATACTATAATTATACATATATTATTATTTCTAACGTAAGGTGCCGTAGGTACTATGTATTAACATTCTGTGCTACCAATCGATAATGTATGTAGTATGTAGTAACGAAACCAAAAAGATATAGGCTGATGATAAAAAAAATCCCTGAAGAACATTTATGTTAATAGTGTAATATAACAAATGCATAAAATACACCTACCTACCTAACTGTGCCTTCTAAACTCGCAAGTCGCAACCCTAAGTGAGCTTGACCGGCAGCACACCGATAGCAACATTGTAATGCCGCGGCGTCGGATAAACCAAAATAAACTCTCGCGCGTAGCCATTCAGTACAATTTTGCTTGTGCACGGGAAGTTTAGGCTAATATAAAAGTAGGTGGGCGGTACGGCTGCAAGTTAAAATGTGCTTTATTCTTTCGTGCATAGATTTTACATTTGTTTGATTATTTTTTGGAAGAGACCCATCTGTAGTAATCTGTGCCTCAGCTGTAATGATCAACTTACCGCACTTATATCATAATGTACTATTACGTACTCGTATCTTTTATTCAGGCGACTTATGATAAGTTAATGTTTGAAATTTTGAAAAAACTTCTTCAATTAGGTATTATCTCTAAAACAAATATTGACCTGGCTGAGCAAAAGTGGTTTTGAACGAAGCTAGACGTATTTATAGATGAGAATGGGAGAGATTTCTTTAACCGAAAAAATGTGTTTGGAAAATTTCGAAACCTTGATAGGTACCTCTCAGTTCTACTTGATCTATTTTATGAATGAAGAATAAGAATTGCTAATGGCGCCAGTGGAAATTACGAAGTGTGAATCATGCGTTTTTTTTTACCACAGGCCACATACATCAGTTTCCTGATCAGCAACCTGATCACGAAAAATTCCGTACTGCGCACATTAGTTTTTTGTAGTTCGGTATATCTATATAGATGGGCTTACATTCGGAAAGTCGGGACGGAAAAAAACCGTTGGTACTTACAGGAAGTTATCGAATGTGTGTGGCATGCAGTTACCTACTTTTGTATGAATTCCCTGCGTTCGGAGGCTCCGTTTCAACAAGGAATCAGGAAAACTGATGTAGGTAAGTATGTGGCTGGCCTAGACCTACTGGCTAAACAATTTTTGTAAATCCTGCTATCCGTCGGCGGAGCTAAAAACTACATACTAGTAGTAGGCAGAGATTTAACATACAATAGACAAGTACCTACTATCAAAAAGTACAGAGTTGTTTCGTTCGAATCACGAGTGTTTTGATCACAGTTCTGATCAACAGCGACAGTTTTTATGGTACCTTCCTAGAAAAGTGAGGAAGATCAAAAAAAATGTCGAAACTAGCTTCTGCCAGCGACTTCGTACGCGGATCCTGTTGCTTATGCCAGCGACAATGGGGTCGTCAAAATCGAAGATCTGAAACGTCTGATGTCGAATTCTAAGAGCCTGGGGACGGGAAAACAACGGGATGCGCGTGACAATTCCAGACGTTCCAGATCTTTTTGTAAGTCAACAGGAAATGCCCATCAGACTAAACAACTCTTGCTAATACGTCATTCCTGTATATGTATATTATAGTGTAGCTGGGCTCTTGGAGTTCCACATCAGGTGTTCCAGATCTTCATTTTTTATACGTCAATAGAGAGTGCGCTCATCAGGCTGAACAACTCTTGCTAAGACGTCATTCCTATCCTAATTATGTTATAGTGTAGCTGGGCTCTTGGAGTTCCACATCAGGTGTTCCAGATCTCAATTTTCATACGTCAACAGAGAGTGCTCATTAGGCTGAACAACTCTTGCTAAGACGTCATTCCTATATATGTTATAGTGTAGCTGGGCTGTTGGAACTCCAACATGGAAAATTGACAACAGACATACCCTCTGTTTTGCTAAGACGTCTTTACTGTATATGTTATAGTGTAGCTGGGCTGCTGGAGTTCCACATCAGGTGTTCCAATCTTCAAATTTATTCTCTCAGCAGAAAATGCTCATCACATGAAACCATTTTTGCTACGGCGCTATTTTTGTATCTCTTTTAGTTTAGCTGGTCTATTGCAGTTCTGCGTCAGGTGTTCAAGTTTCCAAGATAATTTATAGCCTATATGTTGCCGGAGTTAATAACTATACAACAACAAAAAAAAAAAACAATTAAATCCGTCAAGTAGTTCCGAAGATTAGCGTGCACAAACACACAGACACACACAGCGTGCACAGAACAGACAAAAAAAAATTAATTACAATTTCGGGTTCGGCATCGATATAATAACAACCCCTGCTACTTTTTTTATATTTATTTCCATTGTACAGACACCATTTTTCTACAATTTTATTATATGCATAGACACAATTATGTACGTGCACGATATCCTATTTTGGTTTCATTAAACATAAATAGGTACCATAATTGACGCTCTCTTTTGGCATAAAATGAAAATAAATACAGTAGTGCAGATGTGTTTATAGGTACATGTTTGTTACACTTGTGTACAATCGACAAAGTGGAATCATGACCTATTTTGACAATAAATCGTTTGAATCCGTCAAATAGACAAAGATCAAAGTCGCTGTAGGAAAATAAGCCTATGGTGGGTCATAATTCCGCTTTGTCGATTGTACATTTCAATTGAAAACTATTTCTTAGCTTTCCTAGCAGGATGGAGGGGATGGTTAAGATGCGATAAGTCCGGCAGGTTGGCTGCACAGATCTTCATAAGCCTTATTCCTTCTTCAGTAACACTCCACAAATCCGGATGGTTCTTTTTAAAATCGTTGTACCATTTGGTAACCTGTAACAACGTAAGTACCTAAACGTCAATGTGTACCCACATATTATGGAATAGCGCTATATCCTGCTGCTTCTTCCAACATGTCGACAACCTCGTGAGCCAAGGCAATATGTGCACAATATTGATTAGCTTGTCTATGTCAGCTTCTACATGGTTATCTTCATGCGAAACTGCTAAGTATATCAACAATCATTGTGCTAATCTTTCCACCACCTATATCCGGTTTATCTTGAGAGATACATTTGATCTGTCATCATGCCAAAAACCAGAATGTTTCTGGCATGATGACAGATCAAATGTATCTCTCACAATGCTTTCGGAATACCCAATGAGTGGTGGTTTTGGTTGCTGAGAGAGATCTAAGATTAATAAGATTTTTATGTAAAAAGAAAAGAGCTGGATGCTCACATTCGCTCGCTTTTTATTCAATTTTCTACATCTGACTGAATATGAATAATCAGCAAATCATATCCTATGGAAGTGTATTCTTTGGCAGAACGAACGCATTATTCTGTTGGATAGTGTACAGACAACAATCTGGAGTGATTTACTATACGGACCTTGTGGAAACTCGAATAAATTCCCGTGCGTACAAGCGGCTTTTTGCCATACTTATTTTGTTATTGGAATCAAACCTAGCAGCTCACAACTTACGAGTTAGGACACATAAATTAGTAGTAATCATTTTTACCCGTAGTGCTAGGCAACTGGGCTTTTCCTAGTGGCAATGTCCTTTTATGCCTTGTTTTGTTCTGTCTCCTGATTGATATGGAGGAAAGTGGAAACTACGTAATTTTCCTACTCCTTCATTATTCTTTTCTGTTTTTTTTTTTTTTTTTAATTGTAATTGTTTTAAGTGATTTAACAATGACTCGATTAATTTACTTGCGATATAGAACGTTACATATTTCGATATCAGGATTTTGTAAAATACTCTCTACACTTTGTATATACCTAGATATAGAACAGTCAGCATCAAAGTTGCTAATTTGCAAATGAAATAAAATATCAACCAACCCTTTCATACTGTGAAAAGTCAAAATCAATAACTTCCAGAGCCATGGTGGAGTTGATTAGAGGGAAGTCAGCGATGGTAAGATGGTCAGCAGCAGCGTAACTAGTGCCCAGACGCTCTAGGTACGTGTCGAACAAGTCCAGAACCCGGTGGACGCGCTTCAGACCCTCAGGAGTTCGCTTGTAGTCGAAATAGATGGGCATGATCTGGAATTAAAATGTAGGTAGTATAAATGAGTAAAGAGATACCAACGCTAACATGTAACCATCTTTTGTAATTAAAAATGAGAACTTAAGTTAATTGGTAAGTATTAATAATACGAAGAGACGAAAATAATAGCATTATCCTTCGAAAAAATAATATATCATAAAACTTACACAGTATGAAAGTAATTCAGGGTAGTATGTGCTCAAGTTGAACATCAGCCGATGGTGAACAATAGCCCTGAAATTGTAGAACGGTGTTAAAAATCGTTTCTTCAAATAACTATTCTTTAACTAAAATACTGTGATTTGATTAATTAGGACGGTTTATCTAAGTGATGATAAAACTATAGGCGAGAACAATTCTGGATAAACTTCAAATTATAAAACGTGTCACAATGTCCAATGACCATAAGATTGAGTATTTTTTACCAGGTACCCCAAAGTTTAAGTCCATTTTTGAAATGTTAACATTTGTGTTTCCAATGTAGGTACATAAGAGGAAGAAAAGTTATGTGGTTCAACTCAAATCGTTGCTATAAAAAAACTTATTTCAAAAAAAAAATTAACCGCCTTCAAAAACAACCACAAAAAAGAGTACCTAAAATAACTTTTCTTTCGGAAGTCGGTGGCTTTGTTTTATTATTTCATTGTCTTTTTTGCCACCGACTTAATGTTTTTTTGAAAAAAGTTTTTTATTTTACTCTTTTTAGTTTAAATATTCAACCCAAGTTCTTGTCAAATACATAACTTTCTTACATGTGCTCTAGAATTTTGTAATCCGTAGCACCGGTATTAACATCGCTTACGTACACAATAAGCTAAGTAATCAAATTCCCTATCTCAAAAACTGCTGAACAGATTTTGATGAAACTTGCAATATTCCCTAAGGTGAACGATTCCTAGTACATCAAAAAAATAATTTTGAAAATCGGTCCACAGTTGGCGGAGTAATCGCGTAACAAACAAAAATGAAATGAGTGAAGAGAGGAATGATTTGCCCACGTCCATTTTTCCACTCAACTCCTAAACGTTAATGAGATTTACCTTCTGTTATCAGGTCAACCTAATCACCTGAATCAATATTACTAGCGGTCCATACGAGTATTTAGGTAGGTACCTACGTATAATTTCGAAAGAATTTTCTTTTAACTCCAAGTCGTTGAAGAGTTGTACCTTCCATCATCAGCTCATCCACCTGAGATGATGATTATCAGATACAAATACTTGAACAGCTTTAGAAAATGGTTCTATGTGCCTATAAAATTTGAAGGTTGCCCTCGACTTCCCTCGGATCCCATCATCAGATCCTGACCTGATGATCATGGGACCACTTGGGAAGTATACCCTTTCAAACAAAAACAAAATTTCCAAATCGGTCCAGGCGTCTTCGAGAAATCGGGGAACATACATAAAAAAAAAAGATTCCGACGAATTGAGAACCTCCTCCTTTTTTTTAAGTCGGTTAAAAAGGGAACCGACTTCAAAACCAACCACAAAAAAACTATAAAATAACTTTTCTTTCGGAAGTCGGTGGCTTTGTTTTTTTTTATTTCATTGACGTAATATGGCCTCGGTGGCCAAAATCGAACACAAAAAAACTATAAAATAACTTTTCTTTCGGAAGTCGGTGGCTTTGTTTTTTTT
The DNA here is from genome assembly GCA_954870645.1 of Agrotis clavis. Lineage (NCBI taxonomy): Eukaryota > Metazoa > Arthropoda > Insecta > Lepidoptera > Noctuidae > Agrotis > Agrotis clavis. Next base: position 19,520,699 of record OX940928.1, on the reverse strand, counting down.
TTATTTCATTGACATATGGCCACCGACTTCCGAAAAAAAAGTTATTTTATAGTTTTTTTTTGTGTTTGGTTTTGAAGTCGGTTCCCTTTTTTTCAAAAAGTTTTTTATTTTTCCCTTTTAGTTGAGATAATCAACAAAAATCTTCATTTTTAAAATCGGCGTCTTTGAAAATCTACAATCCTATTAAGCAAAACGGATCTATGTGAGCAACTTAATGAGATATCCATTATTGTTATATACTAAAACCTTTCCCAGAATGTAACAAACACTTTTCTGAAAACTGCATCAAAATCGGTTCATGTAAACATGCAATCGTCCCTGAAAATCTACGATCCAAGTAAGCAAAACGGATACACGCGGGCAACGTCACAGGATATCTATTAGTGTTATATACTAAAACCTTCTCCAGAAAGCAATGAACACTTTCCTGAAAACTGCATCAAAATCCGTTCAGCCAAACACGAGATAATCGCGGACAAACATACATACATACAAACATACATACAGGTCGAACTGAGAACCTACTTTTTTTTTTGAAATCGGTTAAAAACGTTAAACGTTCTTTAAACGACGTTGAAGCGCGCTTGCCAAGAAGAAACCTATTCTCTCTTATTTTGGAATATCCCAAAGTTGTAGCTAAGGAAGGAATTTATACTTTCTCTTACTTTTGAGGAATGCGCCTCATTTCATTTTTTAACCGACTTCAAAAAAAGGAGGAGGTTCTCAATTCGTCGGAATCTTTTTTTTTTTTATGTACCTATATTCCCGGATTCCTCGAAGACGCCTGGACCGATTTGGAAAATTTTTCTTTTGTTTGAAAGGGTATACTTCCCAAGAGGTCCCATGATCATCAGGTCAGGATCTGATGATGGGATCCCAGAGAAATCGAGGGCGACCTTCAAATTCTATAGGCACAGTACCATTTTCATATATTTTCTAAAGCTGTTCAAGTATTTGCATCTGATAACATCATCTCAGGTGGATGAGCTGATGATGGAAGGTACAACTCTTCAACGACTTGGAGTTAGTTAGTTAGTTTAGTAAATTATGTTTGTGTTCGCATATCTCCGGAACCACAAGTCCGATTTAAGGCTGCATATTCTGAAAGTTGGCAACGTCGCAAAAAGCTGTCAAATAATTACAAGTTTTAATTAATTTGGCAAATTTTCTGTATGAAACAAGAAATATCGCTCTGTAGTGCACTAAAAAAATGATGTAGGAATGCAATTAAAACACTGAATTTGATGTTGTAACCGTTTCCGGTGTATAAAAGACATTTGGAAAGCTTCCAAATGCTTTTTCTACATCTAAAACTATGTATTCGGTGTAACGATATTAATTATTGCATTCCCTTATCAATTTTTTAGTGCACTACAGAGCCATATTTCTTATTTTCATACAGTAACAATGCTAAATTAATTAAAACTTGTTAATATTTGACAACGATTTGCGACGTTGCCAGCTTTCGGAATATACGCTCTTAAGTAATTCTTTTTTTGTTGTACTAGGTATCGTTCAACTTAGGGAATACTGCAAGTTTCATCAAAATAAGTTCAGTTTGAGATAAGGTTTGAATGAAAGAGATGTTAACGATGTTATTACCGGTAGCTATGGATTAAAAAATTCTAGTGCACATGTAAGAAAATGATGTATTTGACAAGAATTGTGGTTAAATATTTAAACTAAAAAGAGTAAAATAAAAACTTTTTCAAAAAAAATTTAACCGCCTTCAAAAGCAACAACAAAAAAGGGTAAAATAACCTACAAAACTTTTCATTCGGAAGTCGGTGGCAAAAAAAAACAATGAAATTAATAATAAAAAAAAGTCACCGACTCCCGAAAGAAAAGTTTTGTAGGTTATTTTACCCTTTTTTGTTGTTGCTTTTGAAGGCGGTTAAATTTTTTATGAAAAAGTTTTTACGCCGTTATTGGCCGCGCTGCTGGGTCACAGATCGGAACAAAATCCCCTTTTTATCTTTAACGAAAAAACCTCTTGAGCTAAATAATCAGGAGTATTTCTTACTCTGTGTGCGCTAATTATTTACCTTGCTTTAGGATCTTTTGGATACAGAGGAGTGTCAGGTTTGTATTTGTCACAGATATACTGTATGATGGCCACACTCTCGCTCAAGAAGAACCCATCGTCTTCAAGCACTGGAATTTCCTTTTGTGGGTTTTTCTGAAAATTGAGAAGAAATCATTATGAATCGAATTCAAAGTTTCATTAGAGCATACGGTGCAAGACTGCCCAGCTTGGGCAGAGCACCGCGACGTGTCCTCACGGCGGCGATAGGCGGAGACATCTCGCGCCCGGCATTGGTTGCGGCCATGCTGCAGGGCGAGACGGAGTGGGAAGCGGTCGCCTCCTTCTGCGAAGCAGTAATGCTCGTGAAGGAGGAGGCGGGCCGCGAGAGAGAGAGGATAGCGTCCTCCCTCCGCCCCAACCGCAGTGGTAGGCGCCCGCGGCGTCAGACGTCAGCAGACGATCTCCGGCCACCGTAGGCGCGGGCATGCGGGCAGCGAGTAAAGGGCAACTCGCTGCCCGACCATGGACCATGCCCGGGTTGACGGCGCGTTGTGTCCCACGCGCGCCTCAAAGAGCGTCAGCATACTGACGGGGCCCCCCCTCTCAGAGGGCCTTATTTCCTTACCGTGACCCCGGAACATAAAGGGCTATTGAAGGACACCGTGGATTTTAGTCAGTAGAAGTCTGACAGTCCCTCCCGCCCTGCCCGGGGTGAGAGGACTCATTTGATGATTTTACCAAGCTAAAAAAAAAAAACAAAAAGCACAATGTGCAAATTCTTGGTGCTCATAAATCTATGCCGCGATAGCCGTTCCAAAAGGATTATTATTGACTGATGGGGATATTATGGGACTCTTCAAGGAAACTCAAAATTGCTGTGCCTTTATGAAAAACTGTATTGCCTCAGTGATGGTCAGAGGTATAAGAAAGAATGAAATGCAAAATTCGTAAATCTAATGACCTTTTAATTAACTTAAACTAATGGGACGCACGTTGATTTGCTCATAGTAAACGAGCAGGCGTTACGCTCGAACATGCCCCCGGACGTTGAAAGCATCAGGTACGCTTTCAACCAGACGAAGAATCAACGGGCAGCGGACAGATTCTGTTGAAGGCTCTTCTGATGACGCCAGCAGATGTTTGGATATCTGCAACACGAATAATTCCATCCGACCCCGGATGAACGGCCACAATTCTTCCCAATCTCCATTTGAGGGGAGGTAAATGTTCCTCCTTTATGACGACCAATGATCCCAACTTCAGGCTGTCTTTGCATGAGTACCACTTGGTCCTTTGTTGCAGCTCAGACACGTACTCCTTGCTCCAACGAGCCCAAAAATGCTGGCGTAGCTGCTCCAGTCGTTGGAAACGAGATAACGAAGCAGGGGAGTAATCTTGTAGATCTCGCTGCGGAAGTGACGTAAGCGGTCGGCCAACAAGAAAATGTCCTGGAGTCAGTGGGGTGTAATCTGCCGGATCCGATGACAGCGGCATCAGTGGACGTGAATTTAAAATAGACTCAATTTGGACTAGCGTGGTGTAAAGCTCCTCGAACGTCAAGTGACAATTTCCCAACACTCGTTTTAAATGAAGTTTGGTTGATTTAACACCCGCTTCCCAGAGTCCGCCGAAATGAGGAATATACGCAGGAATGAATTTAAAATTTATACCGTCATTAGCTAATTCTTCGCTCAAGGAATTGCAATTCGATTTTAAGAATTTCGATAGTTCATTGCAGGCGCCAACGAAAGAGGTACCGTTATCTGAGTAGATGTCACGGGGTTTCCCACGTCGCGAAATGAATCTCGACAGAGCCAATAAATTCATGTTACTGGTGAGGTCACTCACCAGCTCCAAGTGTATAGCCTTGGTGGTGAAACACACAAAGATTGCTATGTACACTTTTACTAGCCTGCATCCGCGACCTTGTCTACTAGCAGCCGTGATGGGACCAGCATAGTCCACACCAGTATTCTCAAAGGGATGATCGCCTGGAAGGAGACGCTGCTGTGGTAAATTACCCATCAAAGGACTGACTGTTCTACCTGACATGCGACAACAACGCGCGCAACTACGATAATATTTTTTAGCTAAGCTTCGTCCGCCTATAGGCCAGTATTTATCTCTAATTGAAGCTAGCAAAAGTTGAGGGCCTGCATGAAACAACTTTACATGTTCATATTCGAATAATAACTTCGTAAAATTAGTGGACTGTAAAACAATTGGGTACTTTTTATCAAAAGAAAACCCTGAATTTGCTAAGCGTCCTCCAACACGCATTATTTTATCTTTGTCTAAAAATACATTAAATTTAATAAGGGCGCTTTTATTGTGCAACTTTTGATTATTAATGAGTAATTTGTACTCAGGAAAAGATTCGATTTGGCTTCTAATTATAATTACATTTAATGCATCTTGCAACTCTACTTGTGATAGAAATTTACTAACAGGAGGGCTCTTTCTACACAATCTAATAAACCTAATGACAGTTGCTACACTACGGATAAGCCTTAAATAACTAGAAAACCTATTAAAATCTATGAAGGTATGACATTGACCATCGTTACTAACACTAGCGCTAAATGCAACATGAAGTCGAGTTTCAGACTCTAATGATTTGTGTCGAGAAGGCCAGTGAGACTGGGATTGCTTTAAGAAACTGGGACCACTCCACCACAAGTCCAGCGATTGCAGAACACTAATATCCACGCCACGAGATATTAGGTCTGCAGGGTTCTTGTCGGTTGGAATGTGTCTCCAAGTGCAGTGACCCGCCTTATCTAGAACTTCAGCAACGCGATTGCGTACGAACGGCTGAAGCTTAGAAGGCAACATCTGCAACCATCCCAACACGACGGTGGAGTCGGTCCAGCAATAAATGTGAGTGAACTTCGTAATGAATTCACAACCTTCTCGCACAGACGAGCTCCTATTACGGCGCCACACAGCTCGTCTTGGAATGGTGGTCGGCTTGATCGGTGCCACTCGACTCTTAGCAACTAACAAACGGACCATGTATTCACCCTGATCATTGGCACTACGTACATAGACGCACGCACCGTATGCACGCTCAGATGCATCTGTGAATACATGTAGTTCTAGCGTAGTATAAGTGTCACACACAACTAGTCGTGGAACACGAAAGTTGTTGATAAGTGGCAATGCCTTAACAATGACATCCCAACTAGCATGAAGTGCCGGGGTTAATGGTTCATCCCATGACAATTTGTTTAACCACATCCTTTGTAATAACATCTTCATGGTGATTACGCAAGGAGATAAAAGTCCTAGGGGGTCAAAGATACGTGCAATGGCAGCAAGTATGTCACGTTTAGTAACTGGATCCTTAGGAAGTAATATTGAATTTGAAAACCCTAATTCGTCGGCATTGGCGAACCAGTCAAGCCCTAATCATTTATTGGATTTACTAGATCCTATATCTAAATCTAATGACGAATCAGCAGTTTCAGAGACTAACTCAGGTGCGTTAGACCTCCACTTTCTTAGTGGCATGCAAGCAGACGCCAATGCGTTAGTGACCTCTGTACGGATAGACATGACTTCATTTAAGTCATCCCCTCCAGTCAGCAAATCATCAACATAAAAATCATGCATGATGACGTCAGCAACTTTATCTCTGATACCCGAGTCAGAATTAATGTGATTATTTTTATAATCCAATCCTATTTGCTTTAGGCAGCGAGTCGCAAGAAACGGTGCACTGGCCGTTCCATATGTGACGGTATTCAAATTATAAATCTTAACAGGATCACATACATTATGACGCCATAAAACTTGCTATAGGTACCTATCAGACGGGTGGACGTATATATGTCGCAGTGAGATAGATAAAGCCGTAATATAGTTATATCCCTAGGGATATAACTATATACCGTAACATAGTTATATTACTAGATTAAGTTTAGTGAAATAGCTTTCGGAGTGTGCGGCGCAGGCGGGGCGCGCGCAATGTTGACGGAGCACCGCTTCGCGGTGCTCCTACTTCTGGGTGGTTTAAAGAATCGTTTTGCCAGATAATGTCGACGGAGCACCGCTCCGCGGTGCTCCTACTTCTAGGTGGTTTAAAAAAAAATAACCACTAAGGGGATGGCGGGGTCTTCCAGACCCCGCCATCCCCTTCTAACCTAACCTGTCCGAGTCGGGGTGCCCCGTGGTACGAAACGGGGACTGACAAATAAAAAATGTCGTAGAAACGATTGGGGGCACCCCGACTCGGACAGGTTAGGTTAGAAGGGGATGGCGGGGTCTGGAAGACCCCGCCATCCCCTTCGTGGTTATTTTTTTTTAACCACCCAGAAGTAGGAGCACCGCTAAGCGGTGCTCCGTCGACATTTTCTGCGGCCGACTCACTGCGGCGCACACTCCGTAAGCTATTTCACTAAACTTAGGGCTGGTTTTTCAATAGTCAGATAACCGTTAACTGAGGAGTAAAAATGGCGGTTTGACAGCTTATCTATGAAAAATATGTCATACCGTTATTTTTATTCCTCAGGTAACGGTTAACTGACTATTGAAAAACCAGCCCTTAATCTAGTAATATAACTATGTTACGGTATATAATTATATCCCTAGGGATATAACTATATTACGGCTTTATCTATCTCACTGCGACATATACATCTATACATCTTTGCAACGTCAGCCGATAAAACGAACTTGTGTTGCCGAAACCGAAGAAGTATAGATATAAGATCGTCCTGCACCGTAGGACCCACCATCTGTAAATCATTAAATGACACTCCTGAAGAAGTAGCACAACTCGCATTAAAAACTACACGAAGCTTGGTAGTAGTGCTACATTCACGTAGTACCCCATGGTGTGGTATAAAATATCCATTGGGAGTGGGACTGTCTCTTATCTCGGTCATATGTCCTAACGTTTCGTACTCAAACATGAAGTCACGGTATAACTTACCGAAATCAGGCTTAGACTTCAGTTTAGGTACGTTCGAAAGAATTTAAACACTTAGAAGCTCGTTGGAATGATTCTCCTAAAACAGAAGGACTTTGCTTTAACGGAATACGAACACAAAAATGACCATCCTCTAAACGTGTCGTATTCTTCACAAAAAGTTCTTCACACAGCTTTTCCTCAGGTAAATAATGTGAGGAATGTGAACCAATCTCTTCCAGATTCCAGAATTTCACAATATCTGTGTGAATCTTGCCTAAATAATCATTATTAGACAAATCGGTTTCATTAAAATTGCATAAAATATTGTTCGACATTAATTTACCGTTACTATATAGTTAATAGGACCAGAAACAATCCAGCCTAACAAAGTTTCACATAACATTGGCTTATTTAAAACTAGTTTAATTCTTTGTGAACCTATCAGCTCCCAGAAAATGTCAGCACCGATCAAAACATCTACCTCGGAAGGTTTATAAAAATTGGGATCAGCTAGACAAATATTATCTGGAATTTTTAAGTCGGAAATATCAAGTTCTCGACAGGGCACGACAGTCGTTAATGAAGGTAAAACAAAACAATGAATCCTAGCAGCGAAACTGTTATCTAACGAATTCATTATTATCTGACATAATTTGCCTATGCGAGAACTAACATTATTTATGCCATAAACCGAACCATTTACCTCACTGGAATTTAATTTAAGTCGATTACATAATCTTTCAGTCATAAAACTCGATGTACTCCCACTATCAAGAAGGGCCCTCACAATGTGCTCGCAATCATTCCGATCATTCAATTTGATGAGAGCCGTAGATAATAACACGCCGCGTTGTTTACGTTCGCCTCGAAACGAACTGAGATCCGCAGCTAAACTTAAATTATTAGCACTCGTACAATTAGTGCTAGCTACGGCGTCAGTGGGCGATGACGTAGATACGGAATGGTTCGAGCTACCCTGTGATATGTTTTTGTTGTCATTAGTGCAAGTATTTGAAGTCTCTTTGTTGTTAGAAGAATATTGTATCAACGTGTTATGCCGGCGGTTACATATCTTGCATCCCGGCTTTCTGCATCGGTTGGCAAAGTGACCTACGGAAAAACAGTTATAACACACTTTGTAGTTCGGCAATAATTTAACACGGGCGTCTACACTAAGCGCAAGAAATTGTGAACAACGACTTAGAACGTGATCACCTTTACAGTGCGGGCATAACTTAGGTATTTAATACAGTGCTGGACTTATCAGAATCTTGTGATACAACCATACATTTCGCCTTATTAGAATGGGAACTTGATTTTGAGGAACTGGGACTATTGTCATTTCGTGCCAACTCTAAAGTTTCCACAAAATCAGCGCGAGTGCGAATAAAATGAATGAAGTCGCCATATGTTATTTTGCTCTCTTTATTTATGCGACTTTTATACTCCTCCCACTGGCGAAAAGTATGTTGATCTAGTTTCCGAGTAACTAGGTATATAATAAGTGTATCCCAATACTTGACTGGCTCATCCAACGATTCTAAAGCACGTAGATTTTTATTCAGCTCGTCAATTAACGCTTTTAACGCAACAGAGGACTCCTTTGCAATGGCGTTTAGGTAAAAAAGAGATGCAACATGGTTCTGCACTAAATACCTTTTATTATTGTAACGCTCACATACAAGACTCCAAGCTATATCGTAGTTGGTTGCGGAGAATTCGAACGCATTGATAACAACAGCAGCGGATCCTTCCAGTGACGCTCGTAAATAATGAAATTTGTTAATCTTATCAATTTCATCATTACTATGAATGAGGCTAGTAAAAGTGTCACGGAACTCCAACCAATTGCTATAATTCCCGTTAAGTTTAGGTAGCTGTATAGTTGGCAATTTAACAGGCTTTCGCTGACTAATACGGGTAACTTTGTCACTGCATGTCGACTCATTATCGCTGTTATATTTACTTAATAACTCCTGCGCCCTAGCCAGTACCTTGTAATATAGTGACTCAAACTCCACACGCTCGGACAAATGAGATTTGACATCATCTACTAAACATTCTAACCGTACCTGTACCTCATCGTATTGCTCATACAATCCCTCGAGTTTCCCCATCCGTAATTGCAACTCCTTGGCATCACAACCAGTCAACTGCTTATCAGCTGATGCGTCGAGGTAATTGACAAAGATAGTAAGGCGACCCTTAAAGCTTCCTCGCTTTTTAATAAGTTCCCTTTCTTCGGACATACTGGGAATCGAGAGTTAACAACCTGGAATTTATATAAAAGCAAATTAATTACAACTTATATTGTATAACTAGCTTCTGCCCGCGACTTCGTACGCGGATCCTATTGCTTATGCCAGCGACGACGGGGTCGTCAAAATCGAAGATCTGAAACGAATCGAATTCTAAAAACAACGGAAAACAACGGGATGCGCGAGACGATTCCAGACGTTCCAGATCTTTCATTTTTGTAAGTCAACAGGAAATGACCATCAGACTAAACAACTCTTGCTAAGACGTCATTCCTATGTATGTATAACAAGTATAGTGTAGCTGGGCTCTTGGAATTCCACATCAGGTGTTCCAGATCTTCAATTTTTATACGTCAATAGGGAGTGCTCATCAGGCTGAACAACTCTTGCTAAGACGTCATACCTATATATGTTATAGTGTAGCTGGGGTCTTGGAGTTCCACATCAGGTGTTCCAGATCTCAATTTTCATACGTCAACAGAGAGTGCTCATTAGGCTGGACAACTCTTGCTAAGACGTCATTCTTAATATGTTATTAAGTAGCTGGGCTGTTGGAGTTCCACATCAGGTGTACCAGATCTTCAATTTTTATACGACAACGGAGGTTGCTCATCAGGCTCAACAACTCTTGCTAAGACATCTTTACTGTATATGTTATAGTGTATCTAGGCTCTTGGAGTTCCACATCAGGTGTTCCAGATCTCAATTTTCATAAGTCAACAGCGAGAGCTCATTAGGCTGGACCACTCTTGCTAAGACGTCATTCCTATATATGTTATAAAGTAGCTGGGCTGTTGGAGTTCCATATCAGGTGTACCAGATCTTCAATTTTTATACGACAACAGAGGTTGCTCATCAGACTCAACAACTCTTGCTAAGACGTCTTTACTGTATATGTTATAGTGTAGCTAGGCACTTGGAGTTCCACATCAGGTGTTCCAGTTCTTTAATTTTTATACGTCAACAGAGAGTGCTCATCAGGCTGAACAACTCTTGCTAAGACGTCATTCCTTTATATGTTATAGTGTAGCTGGGCTCTTGGAGTTCCACATCAGGTGTTCCAGATCTTCAATTTTTATACATCAACAGAAGGTGCTCATCAGGCTGAACAACTCTCGCTAAGACGTCATTCCTGTATACGTTATAGTGTAGCTGGGCTCTTGAAGTTCCACATCAGGTGTCCAGGATCTTCAATTTTATTCTCTCAGCAGAAAATGCTAATCACATGGAACAATTTTTGCTATGGCATCATTTTGGTATCTCTTATAGTTTAGCAGGTCTGTTGCAGTTCTGCATCAGGTGTTCAAGTTTCCAAGATAAATTATAGCCTATATATTAATCGAACTTAATACCTATACAACAAAAAAAAAATCATTCAAATCCGTCCAGTAGTTCCGAAGATTAGCGTGCACAAACACACAGACAAACAGACAAACAGACAAACCGACAAACAGACAAAAAAAATTTTAACTACATTTGCGGGTTCGGCATCGATAAAATAACAACCCCTGCTACTTTTTTTTTGTATATTTCCATTGTACAGACACCACTTTTCTACAAATTTATTATATACGTATAGATATAGATAGATAACTTAAGTGACGGTACCTAAGTAAGTACAGCTAAAATGATAAAATAATTTTCAAAAAAGATGCAAATTCTCTAATTGTCACAAATTCTTGTAAATATGTAAATATAAAAAGAATATATGAGAATTTATGACTTTTATTTAAATATTAAATTCCTCAATACGATTTTAAAAATGAAATTTAAGGACAATACATAAAGGCATACGGTTTAGCTAAATTAATTATAATTATTATAACAATAAATTCAATAAATAAAATTATCTAACACCAACTTATATTAACAATATCTACCTACGCACAAATAATTCCGTTATACATGAATAGTTATTTTAAAGCAGCTATACAACTATAAATGTAGTAAAATATCTACTGTACCAATTAAATAAATAAAGTACGTATAATTGAAGTGCAAATGATAATCATATGACAAACGATTACACAATAAAACTATTTAAACGAAAATAGGTATCTACGTTAAATTTAACAAATAATCAGGTAATAAAATACACTAACCTTTTTAAATCCTTAAATACAATTAAATACTACCTGATCGAGTGTTGGGTGATAATATTTTATTATAATAATGCTTTACATCGTAAAACAGCTTCAATCCTTTGTCCACTATGCCAGCTGGAAACTTCCACGGCGAATATCCACGATAACGATATAATTATTTCGCTAATTTTTGCGATTCTTCATATATTTAATTTCCTCAATTAATCATCCGACTCGTTATGGACCAAAATGATGGGGATATTATGGGACTCTTCAAGGAAACTCAAAATTGCTGTGCCTTTATGAAAAATTGTATTGCCTCAGTGATGGTCAGAGGTATTTTTTAACGTGGTAAAATCATCAAATGAGTCCTCCCACCCCGAGCAGGGCGGAAGGGACTGTCAGACTCGTACTGACTAAAATCCACGGTGTCCTTCAATAGCCCTTTATGTTCCGGGGTCACGGTGCTGGAATAAGTCCCGCGACCCCGGCAGGCTTTGGCCCTCTAGAGGGGGGCCCCGTCATTATGCTGACGCTCTTTGAGGCGCGCGTGGGACACAAACGCGCCGTCGACCCGGGCATGGTCCATGGTAGGGCAGCGAGTTGCCCTTTACTCGCTGCCCGCAAGACCGCGTTCTTTTTAAAAAAAAAAACAAAAAAACTTAATCTTGTAATCCAATAGAAAGCATACTCGCTAAGCAAAATCATCCTCGGCTCGGTACTATAATTTGCTAACCAACCGCAAGTGTGTCAATGTCAACATTTTATCAAATCTCAAACTCCAAAGTCCCAAACTCCAAAGTCCATATATTCTTGTGTGCGTTCGCACACACGCAAGTGTGTCAATGTCAACATTTTATCAAATCTCAAACTCCAAAGTCCCAAACTCCAAAGTCCATTTAGTCTTGTGTGCGTACGCACACACGCAAGTGTGTCAATGTCAACATTTTATCAAATCTCAAACTCCAAAGTCCCAAACTCCAAAGTCCATATATTCTTGTGTGCGTTCGCACACACGCAAGTGTGTCAATGTCAACATTTTATCAAATCTCAAACTCCAAAGTCCCAAACTCCAAAGTCCATTTAGTCTTGTGTGCGTACGCACACACGCAAGTGTGTCAATGTCAACATTTTATCAAATCTCAAACTCCAAAGTCCCAAACTCCAAAGTCCATATACCTATTCTTGTGTGCGTTCGCACACACGCAAGTGTGTCAATGTCAACATTTTATCAAATCTCAAACTCCAAAGTCCATATCGACGCTGGAAAGCGATTTTGTCGTATCTCGCAAAATGGGATTTTTTTTTAATACATATTTGAATTCAGAAAAAAATACTGCGTCGGACAGTCTGATCCATGTTTTCCTAGGAGGTTTTTTTTTTATGATACGACATGGAATTTTCTTGACTTTTTTAAGAAAACATACTTCAAAATGCTGTAAGTACCATAAAATCAGCTATTTTACAAAAAAATATAGATACAACAAAATCAACATCATAATCGTTGTCTAAAATTTTTTTTTCTTTTTTCAAGGTACAGCAATATTGATGCTTCAAATTGAAATACCAATTCCTGTAACTCGCAACTTTAGAACACTATCTTTAGTGTTATCTAATAAATTTTAGTATAAGAAATATGTGTTTCAAAAATTACCTCTCGATTTCAGCTAGTTTACGAGTTATGAATTTTTTAAATAGTTTTTTGGCTCTGATTTAAAGTTCCACTTTTCGAGATACTACAAGATTGCTTTCTGGCATCGATATGATTACTACGTCTATGACCAAGATACAGCAATATTGATGACTCAAATTGAAAAACCAATTGCTGTAACTAGCAAAAACTCATGTTATACCAACTTTAGATCATTAATTTTAGTGTTATCTAATGAATTTCATTATAAGAAATATATGTTCCAAAAATTACCTCTTGATTTCAGCTGGTTTACGAGTTATGAATTTTTTAAATAGTTTTTTGGCTCTGGTGTAAAGTTCCACTTTTCGAGATACTACAAGATTGCTTTCTTGCGTCGATATATTCTTGTATGCGTACGCACACAAGAATATATGGACTAGGGCAGATATAAACTCAATTGTTTTACAAGGTAATTGAACCGCACTCATGATAAGTACCTATATGTTAGTGTGCTGTGTGTATTGATATAAGCTGTCTTGGCCATACTAACTGTAGTCTATCTCTTCATGATTTGTATATATACGACCATTTTATGAAATTATTTATTTATTTATTTATTTTCTCAGAATAATATAAACTTATAAATTAAGCCCCACAAAACCGTTGTAGTAGTTTGACTGTGGGATCGGTGAATCTTTATAGACACTTGTTATAATTTTCTTATAAAAAGCTGATTATATTATTGACTAACGGTAGCACTTTCACACATTTCTAAATAATCTTTGTAGACACTTTGTTATAATTTTCTTATATAAAGTTGATTATATTATTGACTAACGGTAGCACTTTCACACATGGCATATATGTATAACTGTGGGTAAATAAAGGTGGAGTCACACTTTGTAGCTGTAAATATGGCGAATGTATTAACAATAATTTAGTTTTTTCAGCATTTAATTTAATGCCATATAGTCCCGTATACCTATGTACTTTTTGTAAGCTGTGCGAACGAGATTCTCCCATAGAGTTTGTATGGCGATCAGGATGGCAATAGCAAACTGTGACATCAGTATCAGCTTAAGATATCACACTTCAGAGCAACTAAAAATTGTAAAGTTTCTTAGGGTTGCCATCCGAATGGCAAAAGTAAGTCGGGTTTTAGATTGTTAAATTGCATTTTAGGGACACTACAGGTGATAATCTATCTGTGAGTCAGGAATTCATCATTGTACCAATACCATTATTGGCTGCTGTTATTGTCGTCATAAATTCATAATCATCTTCTTAAAATTGAAATAATTATATCCATTAGTTTAACTATTGATAAAAATGGGTCTTCAGGTGGTCTTACTGCTTGTGGTAGGGATACATCAGGGCATTACGTACCGCTATAGGTACTACCTAATTACCATTCATATTTTCTTTTATATACCTTTCCATATTCTTCGGTCATGTGCTCTCCATTATAAAAAATAACGTTGACTCTCTCGTAAGGCACGTTTAACGCCTCCAGGACTTGTCTGCATGATAGTGACGGCGGTCCATCCTCCAGGTAGTATAACTTTAGCACCATGGTTCTGCAAATTACAATGTTTGTATCAATGTTAGTATTATTATTATTTTTTTTTCTATAATGCTATTTTGATGACTGAATAACAAACGGAACCCTTATAAATTCACTCGTATCCCGTCTGTCCGCCATTCACAGTCAATTTTCTCTGAACGTACTTGACCGATTAAGTTAGGCAATCAATCCCTAGGGCCCCAAAAGGCAGTGATACATTTTTTAACCGACTTCAAAAAAAAAAGTAGGTTCTCAGTTCGACCTGTATGTATGTATGTATGTAGGTATGTATGTATGTATGTATGTATGTATGTATGTATGTATGTTTGTCCGCGATTATCTCGCGTTTGGCTGAACGGATTTTGATGCAGTTTTCAGGAAAGTGTTCATTACATTCTGGAGAAGGTTTTAGTATATAACACTTATAGATATCCCGTGACGTTGCCCGCATGGATCCGATTTGCTTACTTGGATCGTAGATTTTAAGGGACTATTGCATGTTTGTCCGCAATTATCTCGCGTTTGGCTGAACGGATTTTGATGCAGTTTTCAGGAAAGTGTTCATTACATTCTGGGAAACGTTTTAGTATATAACAATAATGGATATCTCGTAAAGTTGCTCACATAGATCCGTTTTGCTTAATAGGATTGTAGATTTTCAGGGACGATTGCATGTTTGTCCGCGATTATCTCGCGTTTGGCTGAACCGTTTTTGATGCAGTTTTCAGAAAAGTGTTTGTTACATTCTGGGGAAGGTTTTAGTATATAACAATAATGGATATCTCGTGAAGTTGCTCGCATAGATCCGTTTTTGTTGCTTAATAGGATTGTAGATTTTCAAAGAAGCCGATTTTATGAAGATTTTTGTTGAATATCGCAACTAAAAAGGGAAAAATAAAAAGCTTTTTAAAAAAAAGGGAACCGACTTCAAAACCAATCACAAAAAAACGATAAAATAACTTTTCTTTCGGAAGTCGGTGGCTTTGTTTTTTTTTTATTTCATTGAGTTATGGCCACCTTTAGTGTTATATTAGTGTTATATACTAAAACCTTCTCCAGAATGTAACAAACACTTTCCTGAAAACTGCATCAAAATCGGTTCAGCTAAACGCGAGATAATCGCGGACAAAAATGCAATCGTCCCTGAAAATCTACGATCCAAGTAAGCAAAACGGATCTACGCGGGCGACGTCACGGGATATCTATTAGTGTTATATACTAAAACCTTCTCCAGAATGTATCAAACACTTTCCTGAAAACTGCATCAAAATCGGTTCAGCTAAACGCGAGATAATCGCGGACAAACATGCAATCGTCCCTGAAAATCTACGATCCAAGTAAGCAAAACGGATCCACGCGGGCAACGTCACGGGATATCTATTAGTGTTATATACTAAAACCTTCTCCAGAACGTAGAGAACACTTTCCTGAAAACTGCATCAAAATCCGTTCAGCCAAACGCGAGATAATCGCGGACAAACATACATACATACATACATACATACATACATACATACATACATACATACATACATACAGGTCGAACTGAGAACCTACTTTTTTTTTTGAAGTCGGTTAAAAATAAAAAACTTTTTAAAAAAAAGGCAACCGACTTCAAAACTAAACACAAAAAAACTATAAAATAACTTTTCTTACGGAAGTCGGTGGCCATATGTCAATGAAATAAAAAAAAAAAAACAAAGCCACCGACTTCCGAAAGAAAAGTTATTTTACAGTTTTTTTGTGTTTAGTTTTGAAGTCGGTTCCCTTTTTTTAAAAAAGTTTTTGGATAATTCGTTTCAGAGTAATTCGAGAAAATAGAGGCAAAAGCCTTGCCCCATCCTTAAGACACTTTTTGAAATCAGAGCACGATATGAAAAATTATGCGTGCTCGGGTCATACATTAAAAAAAATATACGTTTCGAGTTGAGAACTTCCACCTTTTTTAGTCGGTTAAATACCTACATTTTTGTTAGGTAGGTAATAACATTGTAAATCTATTTTTTTTTCTCTCTTTTTGTAATCAATGATGGGGATGGATGAAATTTAACTATCGAAAAGTGTCTATATAAATTAAAATAAAGAAAATAAATTGTATAAACTGATGTAATGTTTCGCTAAGAGGATGACCGTATTAACTTCGAATCAGTTAGGAACAATTTATGTTCGAAGATAAAATTAATTATACTTATTATAATTATGCTGTGTCCGTACATACCGGATTTATTAGAAAAGGCTCCGAGGAACTTGTTCAGCGTTTGACACAATGAAAAATAATACGGGTGTGAGTGAGGGCCGGCCTTCGCGACACGGACAACTACTTCCTTTCACTTGTTTCTTATGTATGCTACGTACCTGGGTACGGAGCTACTATGTACTTGCGATTCTGTACAACGAACTGTGAAGTAAGTATGAAAATACAGTTTTAAATATCGCAGGCAGAGTCCGTGAGCAACAACAATGATAACAGCTATATTTTTAATCATTTCATTACATGTCGGTTACGCAATAATACAATGATATTATAAGTAAAAAAGGTGTAGATACGTCATACGCGCTCAATAACGTATGCGCTCAAATGAGGCTGATTCACACATCTTGATCTCAGTGCGACGTTGCCAGCGGCACTTCACGTACCACAGACTGAATCAAAAGTAAAAGTGACTCAAAACTACCGAAAATGCCGTCGTGTGTGATGAGATATTGTACAAATTAAACATGCAAGACTTCTAAAAGTCAAGGAATCACATAACATTCGTAAATATACTATATAACTTTAATATTTTCACAAATAAAACATTACGTTTTTATAAATATGGCGTCGTAAAAGAAAGAGTGCGAGCACGGGTGCGAGTGAGAGGAGACGCTGACGTGCGGGGGGATTGATGACGCGTGGCGATCTAGCTGTCACTTTTTTTCTTATTGTTCTTATCAAGCTATCCTTTTTACTTGTCGTGAAATGTAATGTGTGTAAATAAAAAGTGTGTATGTGTGCTCGGAACACTTTTTTCCGTTGTTTTTGTACGTGATAACATATCTATGACTTTATAATATCATTGCAATAATATGCAAGAGTTTAATTATAATAATTTATATAGTAGGTACCTCTACTGTTTGTTAACGCTAAGATAGAAGATAACTTTTTTTCAAATCGCTTTTTATCATTTACACTCGTTGTTAAATATGAACGTAACTGTACTTAGGTGGTTACCCGTATAATTATCTAACTAGCATTTCGGCCGCGAGTTTTTCTGTTCTTCTTCAATTCCCTTCTTCCCTTCCATTTTCCATTTAATCCTCTACAAACTCTTAGCTCATTTTGGAAAATGTATTTTGGAAATCTTTATTGCTGAACGATTTTTAAAACAAATGTTTCAACTAGTTCTTCTCCAAATATATTATATTCGGTGTCACTTGATATTCGAATATAGGGTGAGTGGGGGTAAGATGAAAAACGGGGAAAAATAAAATACAATCAAAATCAAAATGTTTTATTTTACATGGGCCTCAATGGGCACATAAAAAACGTCGAAAAATTGGCACGGTTCGGGTTGGTCGTTTCCATGGAGAATAACCGGCAAGAAACTCCATGGTTACTCTTTTGAAATATTTGCAATAACGTCGATGTTACGGACTCTTTGGTTTTTTTATATTTATTTTTCTTTAATTATTCCAATTTAAAATTGTTTTTGAATGAAAAGGGTAATTATTTTTCATTTACAGTCCACATCATTCATCTTTTTCAGTCGAATATAAGGAAATCTTTTAATGCTGGCAACATCATTGTTGTTTTATATTTCGGGCGCGATGCAATGGGTTCTTATGAATAAAACTCAGGGAGACAAGGACTGGTGTATTGTACTCAGAGCAGACATGACATGATCTATTCCACAGACAATATTTCTTTACCTTTTAAAAAACTAAGACCATAGATAGACTAATATGAAACATGCCCTTTTTTTTTTTTTTAAATTGACAAGTGACATTGACAACTGGGCATAACCTTAAAATGTTGTTTACAATTTACATGAATAATGCTGAAATACAAATTACATTTGGTCACGCCAACAATAATTCGGTTCTGAAAAGTGTCAGAACCAACCTTCGATACTAGCGAACGTGTTAATTGCAGTGAATCGGCAGTTACCAAAAAATCGAGGCGGAAAAAAGAGGGAGAGAAGGGACATGCAGCACTCACCTGGGGCAGGCCAGCGGAATCCAATCTCCTTCGACTATCACACAGCAGATTAACACTACGCGGGTCGCGCGACCATTAATTGAATATAGTTTCTTATTACACTGGGTAATCAAACACAAGGATGCGTTTGGCGGAGCGGGAATGTATTTAATATTGCAGAGAAAGGCTCGTGATGATCCTCGACTCTTCGCGGGTGATCAGGCGAGAAAAGAAAAAAGTGTCGCCATGCGGTGCGGTTCAAGAGGTCCGTTACACACTTCCGATCATGTGCAATTTTTTCGTTGAACTGGCTGTTGTCAATCCGCGATCTCTCGTTCTCACGTTCACTTCTTGAACGATGCTAAAAGCGCTGCATGTAGGTTGGGAAAAGGAGCGGGAAATACAAACTGCCTCATATTATAAGAGTGAATCTATCTAATCAGTGTTGGCGTTACCATTTCCACCCCCCCTTAATGGGTCACCATTAAAGAAGCGATAATAAGACGAAAGAGAAAAATATTACTATGACTCTAGGAGCGCTCAATGCGCGCGGTGAGATAAATAGTTCCGTAGTCACGGCGAAGCGGGACAAGCTAATTACTTACATTACAAACTAGAGCGAAGCGGTATTACTAAGTAACTTAAACTAATGCGAAGTGCGGTATTATTAATTATTGTCTTGGAAGAGGACACAAACGAACGACCGGGCGCAGGTAAGTTCCCTTGGCGGTTCTAACTGTACAAACGCGCACGACGCCGTCTTTAGACGGGTGGACGTTCTCTACAATAGCCAACGGCCAGGATAGGGGCGGCGAGTTATCATTCATCACGACAACAACGGTTCCTGCTGTGATAGGAAACGACGGCGTGTTCCACTTCTGCCTAACCTGCAGACCGTGTAGATATTCCATCTTCCAACGACTCCAAAACGACTGGACCAACTTATCCAGTAGCGAGTGTCGGTGAAGTAAACTGACAGGGTCAGAGTTGACTTCATGTGCGGGTAGAGAAAATAGAGGCGCGGTATGTAAAAAATGGCTTGGCGTAAGGGCCGTGGGCTCTGCGGGATCGGAACTCAGTACTGTCAGCGGGCGTGAGTTTAGGAGACACTCAATTTGAGTGAGAACAGTACAGAGTTCTTCGTATGATAGAAGCTGCTGTCCAACGACTCGGAACAGATGCATTTTCACGACCTTCACGACACTTTCCCAGGCGCCTCCGAAGTGTGGGGAGTTGGGACAGATAAATTTCCAAGCTATCCGACTCTCAGCGTACTCTTCCTCCAACTTTGGGCGATACACAGTATTGAGAAACTTGTACAAATCGCGGAGGTAAGAGTTAGCCCCCTTAAAACATGTACCATTATCAGAGTACATGATCTGAATCGGTCCTCGACGGGCGAGAAACCTCTTCAGCGCGGCAAGAAAACTGGGAGTGCTGAGGTCCGTGGCGACTTCGACATGCACGGCACGAGTCGTAAGACATGTGAAAATGCACAGGTAGGCCTTTGCACTGTGGACGCCACGGCGGCGCACAGGAACGTACGGCAGAGGACCAGCATAGTCACAGCCTACGTGCGTGAAAGCTTTAGTGACCTGACGCGTGCGATAGTCAGGTAAGTCGGCCATCAGCGGATAAGTTGGTCGCGGTTTTAAACGAAAACACGTATTACACGTGTGGACGCGCTGTCTCACAACACGGCGTGCGGACAAGATCCAGAACTTCTGTCGAAGAAGCGACATCAATAATTCTGGTCCGGTGTGTAAATACTTTACATGATAGAAATCAATGATCAAGTTTACGACGGGATCATTGCGCGGTAAGATAACCGGATGCTTTTGAGCATAGTCCAGTGCGGAGTTAACGAGTCGACCTCCTACGAGGATCAGACCGTTTTCAATGAAAGGCCTCAAACGGTTGAGAACCTGCGAACAAGATTGATTATTCTTAATATTAGAATAATCCTCTGCAAAGTGTTGACGTTGCAGGGCGCGAAGAATTTTATTTTCAGCGAAATTTAATTCATCAGCGGACACTGCAATAGTGTCGCGGCGGGGTAACAATTTTGCGAATCTACAAACGTATACAATTATACGAAGAGTTTTACTCCATGAGGAGATGCGGTTAGCGAGATCATATAAAGCACAATGTTTTACAGGCGAGTACACAGCGTGTGTATGAATTTTCTTTTCAATATTAGGTGGAGTAAATTGGTCGTCAAGAGGCTTCAGAGGCCACTCAGACGGGTCCAATGTAGCCCACTGGGGCCCGTGGAGCCACAGAGGGTGCGTGGTTAATTTCTGAGGCGTAATGCCACGTGAGAGAACGTCTGCGGGATTTTCAGTCCCCGCGACGTGGTAGAAGTTGTCAGCAGAAATGTTTTCCGTAATCTGAACAACGCGGTTTGCTACAAAAGTTTGCCACTGACGTGGCGAACTCTTGATCCAATATAACACGACCTTAGAGTCAGTGAAAGCGAATACCTTGATTGGAAGATGACGCGAATAATTTTCATAGACTATGCGTAGCAGTTTGGACATGAGAAGCGCGCCGCAGAGCTCTAAGCGTGCTATAGACAGGGGCTTGGTAGGAGCGACTTTGGACTTTGCGCAGACAAGCTGGACAGTGTTACCGGAGGCGGCGGTCACATGAGCGTATACAACGGCACCGTAGGCATGTTCACTTGCGTCCGAAAAGGATAGAAGAGTGAGAGTGCAGTTGTTAGAAACGCCTACATGACGCGGAATGCGTATATTGTTAAGAGTCGGTAACTCGTTGCAAAACTGCTTCCACATTTTAACAATGTGCAGCGGCGGGGTATCATCCCAATCGAAATTAAGATGCCAAAGCTGTTGGATCAGTAGCTTAGCGTACACGACTGCGGGGGCCACGAAGCCCATTGTATCCCACAGTCGGGCGACTGTAGAAAGTATGGAGCGCTTAGTGCACTTCACATCTGCGGGAACCGTAATTTTAAAATAAAATACGTCATCATCGATACACCAATGCAGGCCTAGTATTTTATGCTGCATGGTCTTATCAAACTCCACCTCCGTAGGGAGTTTGTGCGAAGCGGGAAGATTATCTAGTACAGCACGACTGTTACTGTTCCATTTTACGAGATCCCACTGAGCTCCTTTGAATAGGTCAATCAATTGTTGTGACGCAGATATCGCTTCTTGTTCCGTGGGAATCGAGAAGGCGAGATCGTCCATGTAAAGCGACGCGGACGCGAATTTGCTGGCGAGAGGATAGCGCGCGCCATCATCTTCAACTAACTGTCTCACAGTGCGCAGTGCATGGTAGGGACTTGATTTTAAACCGAAACAGACGCGGTTAAACCTATACAATTGTAGTGGGTCTTGTGGAGTAAAGCGATAAAGAAAACATTGATAACGACGGTCAGCTTCGCGCATGATAATCTGTAAGAACTGCTGGCGACAGTCCGCGGTCAATGCGATCGCATGTAAGCGGAAATTTAATAATATTGTGAATAAGTCGCCTTGCAAATTAGGACCTGAGTGCAGAATACCATTCAATGATTGCCGGCCACCAGAAGTAGACGCGCTGGCATCTAAAACCACGCGCAGCTTAGTCGTTGTCTTATCTTCACGCACGACCCCGTGATGCGGTATAACGTATACAGGTGTTGGGTCGCGGGGATCGTACGTCGCAGGAGACACGTAATCTTTCGCAAGATAATCCTTTATTACGTCATCATATGCAGACCTAAGTTTAGGCGAAGCTTCTAGCTTTCTTTCGAGGCATATGAAACGCTTGCGGGCATTTTCAAAAGAATTCCCAAGGGAGTAAACATCCTCGTTGAATGGCAGTGCTACAGTGTATCTACCACTAACGGGATCGCGGGTTGTCGTGGACTTATAAAATAATTCACATTCAACATCAGAGTGATTTTGAATGGGCGGTGCGGAGGGAAGCTCCTCGAGCTCCCAAAAACGCCTGACTAATGAGTCAATAGCGACAGGCTCCTGAGCGAGGCAACATGTCAGGGCCTGGGCGGTTTGAGGCATAGGTAACGTAGGCGCGGAGCCCATAATTACGTAGCCGAAAACAGTACGCAAAGCGCGCGGCGCCGACTTGTCACGATTGTGGACAACGTCGGGGAGAAGTAAATGCGGGAAAAGAGAAGCACCTATTAAAGCGTCTATGTTACTAGGCACACCATATGATTCGTCGGCTAGTGGTAAATTATGTAGATGTGATAAATCACTGGTATTTATAAAGGAGGTAGGCAGTAAGTCCGTTATCTGATCAACAACTAGTAGCGAAATATCAAAATTAATTTTGCTGTTGAATCGCGAATACAACTTAACATTAATCGGACTAGTGTTAACTACCTTCTCAGCCCCACCGAACCCCTTTACAACAGTACGGTTCATGTTTTGAGGTTGGATACCTAAACGCTCACAACACTCGTTGGTGATAAAATCGCTTTGTGAGGCGGAATCTAGAAGCGCCCGAATAATGTGTGGATTCCCTTTAGAATCGTATGCAACGACTTGAGCGGTTGATAACAGAACAGTCGTGGACTGCTTGTTATGTGTGAGTGCATTACTCGAACACTGATACATACGGGAATCAACAGATGCACACATCGTAACATCTGACCGTGCCGCAGATGCGGCTAGGTTCGGAGACGTATGTGCGGGCACACAGGCGGTGGGCGCCACAGCGGTGAGCTCGACCTGCTGATTAGCGGGAGCGGCTTGTGCAGAGCGCTCAGGGCGCGCGGTACATGACTCGTTAAAGTGTAACAATGTGTGGTGATTTAATTTGCAAACGCGACAATTTGACTTAGACGAGCAATTAGCGACTCGATGTTTTAAACTAAGACAGTTAATACACGCATTGTTATCCTTCACACACTTATATCGCTGTTGTGGAGTCATTCCATTAAAATCAGCGCACTTAAATAAGTGTTGATGCACAATATTAGCGCATAGGCACTTGCACGCGGGTTCAACCGTTGTGTTTACATATGTTTGACACTTCGGCGGCGAAGCGGTATTTAAACGCCGATTAGAGTTAACCGGACGCTTATTAGTTGAAGAAGTTGGCTCAGTACGTTCTAACACTTTGGCTCGATTTGAAATAAATTCGACTAAGTTATCAAAGGTAGGTATTTTTGTTGAGTATTTAATTTCAAACGCGCGGACGGTCTCAGGGTCTATTTTCTGTAAGGCGATATGAATTAGAATTAAATCGGTAAGGTTATCCATTTTAAGGTTTTTTAAAGCGGCGACTGCGCTGCTGAATTTCTCAGTAAATAAATCAAAGTTGGTTGCTGAAGCGCATTGAAAAGATTTAAACTCGAACATTTGATTTAGATACGTAGAAATCAACATACGCTTGTCGTCGTACTTATTAATGAGCGTTTGTAACAACAGACTATAATTTTCCGGACATGGAGATATCCCGGCGCACACCGACTGGGCTTTACCGGTTAGCTTCCCCAATAGGTAATACAATCTATCGGCGTCAGTGAGAGATGGATTATCGTGTACGGTCGATTTAAAACTAGAATAAAATAGTGCCCATGAGCGAATGTCACCCGAAAACTGGACTAATTCAATCGGCGGGAGTCTAGGTTTAGACTTGTGTGGAACACTATCGCTATGTGGCGAGCATTGTGACTGCACACGCTTTATCCTACCATACAGAGACTCAAAAGCCATGAGACTCTTATAGTCAGGCCTAGCGGATGGTTTAGATGTCAATAAACGATCATTATATTCGTCCAACACCCGTTTGAATTCATCGCGCAATGAATCTATTTGTGAGGATTCGTCAAGAAAACTTTCCCTTAGATCGGTGTTCGAAGAAAGATCGTAAATCTTTTGAACAATTTCAAAGATAGCTTCGCGTTTAGCTTGCAACGTAAGTAACCGTGTATCTTCCGCATCTTCATAATCAGAACCCGAATCACCCGTTTTCTTAGCTTGTTTAGTCATAACGGAGTTTATAATTCAATCTATTGTAAACAAGCAGCTGATCTGGGGTTTAATAATACGATGAAATTAAGTAGGTCACTATTTTGCGTAAAGAATAAACGGAGAATGGCTTCCTGCTACTTCCTACTTTAGTCGGTTAATAATGAACTAGAATGTATGAACAACTTGAAAGTGAGTTAAAGAATGAATGACCGAATAAATATGAATGTCAAATCAAATATGGCGAAACTTTTACAACCGTTTTAACATTTCATACTACACGGCAAGACAATAATTTAATTTGAGGGTAGTTTAATAAAATTAAATTACGATATTAAAACTCGAATTTATCCAAAGTTAGCGTTATTTAGGTACTGAAATAAAGACTAAATGGAGAATTAATATGTTTATCTAGATGAGTAAACACTTATTTATGAGAAAGATCGGCGCAATGCTGATCTACGCGGTAGGTATACCTACTACAATGAGGTAAATTTATGAATATTTCTCCTATTAGGGCCTATTAAATCCTATTAGGGGCGGCTGGAGGGTTCCAGTATTTAAAAGGATCAGAAATCCTAGCTCAAAGGACCAGAAAATGGTCACGCCAACAATAATTCGGTTCTGAAAAGTGTCAGAACCAACCTTCGATACTAGCGAACGTGTTAATTGCAGTGAATCGGCAGTTACCAAAAAATCGAGGCGGAAAAAAGAGGGAGAGAAGGGACATGCAGCACTCACCTGGGGCAGGCCAGCGGAATCCAATCTCCTTCGACTATCACACAGCAGATTAACACTACGCGGGTCGCGCGACCATTAATTGAATATAGTTTCTTATTACACTGGGTAATCAAACACAAGGATGCGTTTGGCGGAGCGGGAATGTATTTAATATTGCAGAGAAAGGCTCGTGATGATCCTCGACTCTTCGCGGGTGATCAGGCGAGAAAAGAAAAAAGTGTCGCCATGCGGTGCGGTTCAAGAGGTCCGTTACACACTTCCGATCATGTGCAATTTTTTCGTTGAACTGGCTGTTGTCAATCCGCGATCTCTCGTTCTCACGTTCACTTCTTGAACGATGCTAAAAGCGCTGCATGTAGGTTGGGAAAAGGAGCGGGAAATACAAACTGCCTCATATTATAAGAGTGAATCTATCTAATCAGTGTTGGCGTTACCAACATTTATTATTAACTTATGTTTATCTTTTAAGATAAAGTTATAAGTAAATTATCTATCTTCTATCTATACTTATAATAAATCTGTAGTGAGGTCAATTCTGTACATGAAATATATTTCCAAAATAACTATCAGGGGGTGATTATGGATCGATACTGATGCCAAAAATGCAATTATTAAAATTTTTGTCTGTCTGTCTGTCTGTCTGTCTGTCTGTCTGTATAACCGTTATAGAAACAAAAACTACTGGACGGATTTTGACGAAACTTGGTACAATTATTTTTCATACTCCTGCGCTGGTTATAGTATACTTTTCATCACGCTACAATCAATAGGAGCAGAGCAGTGATGGGAAATGTTAGGAAAACGGGAGAAGTTACTTCATACACGCTAATCTTCGGAACTACTGGACGGATTTGATTGTTTTTTTTTTGTTGTATAGCTATTAAGTCTGGGCAACATATAGGCTATAATTTATGTTGGAAACTTGAACATCTGATGCAGGACTGCAATAGATCAGCTAAACTATAAGAGATACAGAAATAGCGCCATAGCAAAAATTGTTCCGCGTGATGAGCATTTTCTGCTGAGAAAATAAATTTAAAGATATGGAACACCTGATGTGGAACTCCAAGAGCCCTACACTATTTCATATACAGTAATGACGTCTTAGCAAGAGTTGTTCAGTCTGATGAGCACTCCCAGTTGTCGTATAAACTGAAGATCTGGAACACCTGATGTGGAACTCCAAGAGCCCAGCTATACTATAACACATATAGGAATGATGTCTTAGCAAGAGTTGTTCAGCCTAATGAGCACTCTCTGTTGACGTATGAAAATTGAGATCTGGAACAACTCATGTGGAATTCCAAGAGCCCAGCTACACTAAAACATATAATATGAATAACATCTAAGCAAGAGTTGTTTAGTCTGATGAGCATTTCCTGTTGACTTACAAAAATGAAAGATCTGGAACGTCTGAAATCGTCATGCGCGTCCCCTTTGTTTTCCCGTCCCCAGGCTCTATGAATTCGACATCAGACGTTTCAGATCTTCGATTTTGACGACCCCATTGTCGCTGGCATAAGCAACAGGATCCGCGTACGAAGTCGCTGGCAGAAGCTAGTACAATAATAATTGGTTACATTAATACATTTATAAGCAATATAATAGCGTTGTCGTGAAGTGAAATTATTTCAATACAATGTTTAAGTTTATTTGAGTGATATTGAATTTAATATGAATAAATTATATTATAAATCAAATTTTTGTGTCTTTTTGAGTAATCTTCCTCTAGAACTATACTTATTTACATTCTCTGGAACATAGTTTCTTTCGTCAGGAGATATTATATTATTATTAGGCATTACATCTGAGCATGACTGAGGAGGACTAGTTAAAGTTAATTCATCTTGATATTCATAGTAATCACAAAGACTTTCACTACAAGATGCATCATCATTTACATTTACAAATTCAGGTGACTTTATGAGTGACTGATTTGTTACACTTGATTCAGACTGATTAGATTCTACAGATTGATAATTTTCAGATTCAACATTAGATTCTGTATTGCTACAATAAGAATTATTATGAACTTGACTAGGACTTGAGAATGAGTTTGTTTTTCTACGAGTTATATTATGTATGTGTAATTCTGACAACTATCATCATCCCTTTCATTTTCAAAGGACTGACTCGACTGTGACTGAAAGTGTGACTGTGTTTTTTGACCATTAAGATCATCAAACTTTACAGATTTTTTATGTTGTTTTTGTTGACAATAATCAGGTCGAATGTGTTGAGAATTTCGCCTATATGTTTTACCAAAGTTGTCTTGTATTATAAAAGATCTAGGGAGTTTAGTCTTAGAGATAATTTGACCTTTTGTCCAAATAATGTCTTTAGGATTTTTCTTGAAATAAATGTTATCATTGACATGAAATTCTTGATAGTTTTTACATTTTTTATTATAATAATTTCTAGTTTTTTGTAAATTTTTGTCTTTAATGTTAGAATATTCAGAAAATTTGACAATTTTAGGTTTTAATTGACTAATTTGACTTGGTAATTTTGTTCTCAATTGTCTTGACATGAGCAATTGAGAAGGGGAGTACATGTTTGAACCTTGAGAAGTTCTATGTTGTAATAGACCGATGTGAGGATCTGTACCTGATTCTTCACATTTTCTTAAGATATTTTTGACTGTTTGATCTTGCCATGTACGGACTGCTGACAATGTGTTGAACATCCCATTCATGAAGAAATTGTTTGGATTCTTTTGAGTTATAAGGTGGTCCACCATCACTGACTAATTGTAATGGAATGCCATGTCTTGCAAAAATACATTTCAAACAATTTATTACTGATGAAGATCTAGTATCATTTTTTAAGTTAGCTATCTCAATGTAGTTAGAATAATAGTCTACCACAAGTAAGTATTTTTGATTTTTATATTCAAACAAATCAGTAGCTAGTTTTTGCCAGGGGAAAATTGATTTTTCATGTGACAAGAGTGGTTCTTTTGATTTATTTAAACTATACATAGCACAAGTTTCACACTGTTTTACTTTGTTTTCTATATCCTGATTTATGTTAGGCCAAAATACAATACCACGAGCTAAATTTTTGGTTTTTTCTATTCCTAGATGTCCTTCATGTAAAGTATTCAAGATTTCAGTTCTCATTGAAGTAGGAATAATGACAGAATTATTCTTAAAAAGTATATTATTTATGACATGAATTTCTTCTTTGACATTCCAATATGGGAGTACTAAACTATCGCATAGATTTTTTGACTGAGGCCATCCTTGGAAAAAATATTGTTTTAATTTTTGTAAAATTACATCTTTGTTTGAATATTCTGAAATTTTATCTAATTTTTCTTGAGAAATCGCTAAGTTTGAGATTAGTAAATTAATATGAATATCCAAGTTTTGTTCAAATTCTTCTAAATTATCATCAAGATTGTTATCATTATCGACTGGTGCTCGAGAAAGAGTATCTGAAATGTACATTTTTGAGCCTTTAGTATAAGATACTATTAAATCATAAGCTTGCAAAGTAATCATCATTCTTTGAAGTCGTGAAGGTACTTCAGATAATGGTTTTTTGAAAAGTGTGACTAAAGGTTGGTGGTCTGTCTCTACTTGAATTGTTTTCCCATAAAGATATTGGTGGAATTTTTTACATCCAAAAACAATTGCATATAGTTCTTTTTCAATTTGTGCATAGTTTTCTTGACATTTAGTTAAAGATTTAGATGAATAAGCAATAGGATTGTTACCATGAAATATGACTGCACCAACTGCACTTTTAGAGGCGTCTACTGACATTCTAACAGGTTTATTGACATCATAATGAATAAGAACTGGGGACTTGCAAATAATTGATTTTAATTTATTAAACTGATTTTCATGGTTTTGTGTCCAAGACCATAAGTTTTGTTTTTTAAGTAAATCTCTTAAAATACTAGTTTCTTCAGCTAAATTTGGAATGTATTGACCCAAATAATTGATCATACCTAAGAATCTTTGAAGTTCTTTGACATTTTGAGGAGAAGGCATTTTAGTAATTGCTTCTATTTTTGACTTATCTGGTGACACTCCATGTTGGTTAAAAATGTGTCCCACATAACAAATTTCTGAAAGACCAAATTTGCATTTTTGTTTATTAAATTTTAAATTGACTTCAGAAGCACGTTTGAAAACTGACTCAAGCCTTTCATTATGTTCGGTCTCATTTCGTCCATGTACTAAAATATCATCGACAAATATCACAATACCAGGCAAATCACCAAAGAGATCATTCATTACTCTATGAAATATTTCACCACTAGAATTTATACCATACGGGAGTCTAAGAAATTTATACCTACCAAAAGGTGTGTTGAATGTACATAAGTCACTGCTCTCTTTATCTAATTTGATAGTCCAGTAGCCAGAACTTGCATCTAATTTTGAAAATATTTTACTATTAGTAACTTGTGACCTGAGATCATTAAATGTAGGATAAGGATAATGAGGTCTTTGAATAGCCACATTTAGGTTTCTCGGATCGAGACATACACGCAACGAACCGTTTGGTTTTTCTACTAAAACAATAGAATTAACCCATTTTGTAGGTTTGGTGCTGGGCATTTATAAATATGGACCTGTCCGCATCTCGTGCAAGGCTTCTTTGATACTGAATTTTCACGTCTTTTCACAGAGTTTTGATTATGATTTCTATTATTTGACTTGCTTCTCTGTCTATAATTATTGAAATTGTTTCTTGACTTTGACCTGCCTCTTTGGTTTATTTTTGACACTTGCTGAACTGATGACATATTTTCTGAAGATTGATGACTTTGTGACTTTGTTATTTTTGTAGACCTTTCTTGAGATAATTCCATACTTTTTGCAATTTTTAGAGCATCTTCAAGTGTTAGTTTTTCTTGCTGTAATAATTTTTCTCTTATTTTTGAGTTGTTTATCCCGATAACAAACATATCTTTGACCAACGAATCTTTAAAGTTGTTGAATTCACATGACTTGGTTAAATTATTCAATATCGTGACGTAGTTATCCAAAGATTCGTCCTGTTGCTGTAATCTTGTAAAGAAATTATATTTTTCCACTGTAATGTTGCTTTGCGGATTGAATTTGTTGTCAAAGTGATTCAGCACATTTTCTATAGTTGTAGATTTTCTATCGATATTTAGGGAATTGAAAACTTCTAATCCATACTCACCAATGAGATTCAAAAATATTGCTATTTGCTTCGTTTCTGTCTGTTTCTTTATGTCATTAGCATCGCAGTAAATTTCGAATCTTTGTTTCCAATTTTTCCAATGTTCAGCCATGTTACCATTTTGTCTTGTTAGGGCTTTGACACTGTTACCCAAGAAAATATTGGTCTCCATTCTTCTATTACCCTGTTGATATCCCACTTCTGACACCATGTTTTATATTTCGGGCGTGATGCAATGGGTTCTTATGAATAAAACTCAGGGAGACAAGGACTGGTGTATTGTACTCAGAGCAGACATGACATGATCTATTCCACAGACAATATTTCTTTACCTTTTAAAAAACTAAGACCATAGACTAATATGAAACAATTGTAATAGACAACGTTTTGTCTTGCCCCGCACCGAAGTCTGCGTCAGTCGCTAAGTGAGAGCTGCATTCGTCAGTTTTTTGACATTTTCCATAAAGACACCTTTACCCGCGAAAATGTAGGAATTTTAATCGGGCGCGCCAAAGTTCACCTAAAATTTAAACTCCGATCATCGGAAACCCGAAAATTGTATTCCTAACATTTTTAATCCTAATGATCACAACTCCTAATTGCACTGTCACTAATATTCGTAATTCCGAATCATTCGACTTCATAATGTCGGTAGCAATAAACATCTATTATACTATTATTTGTTTTCCTATATTTTCTCAACATAACCTTCTTTTACACTATTATTCAAAGTCATATCTTTTTTGTTTAGCTTTATTTTTATTTTGTTGGCATATTAGCACGTATACTTGAGGAAGTGCTTGCTTCGCACTCACTAATTATATGAATTGGTTTTTTTTTATTAGTTAAAGCGTCTTCTTTAATTTTATTTAAAGCGGTGTGTACCTGAAAAGATATCCATGATACGTTAGGTTAGGTTAGAACTGTGACCAGCTACTCGCGAGTCGAGCGAGCAAAGCAAGCGGTGCCGCGGCAGCGGCCGGCGAGCGCAACCTGGAAATTTGTCGCCAGTATTTTTTTCATAGTGACCCCAACACGACACTGACCAAAAACGACTGGGGGCACCCCGACTCGGACAGGTTAGGTTAGAAGGGGATGGCGGGGTCTGAAAGACCCCGCCATCCCCTTCGTGGTTATTTTTTTTTAAACCACCCTGAAGTAGGAGCACCGCGAAGCGGTGCTCCGTCGAATTTTCTCGACATTTTACTTTATTTAGTTTGACTAAATTGTCGTCATTTTACTGGATTTAGTTTGACTAAATCCAGTAAAATGAATAAATAAAAATATCACCGTAATAATGTTTAGGGATAAAAACGTTACGATGAAAAAAAAGTAGGAGTTTCAATATATTTACAATAACGATATTATTGATAACAATTTTCGGAAAAATGAGTGTTATGAACATCGCCGGTAGCACTACAAAAAGTATGAATAAAACTTTAGGATGAAAAATTTTAGGAAGAGTGATCATTCGGATTACAAATCGTTAGGAAGAACAATTTCGGGTAAACAACTTTATGTGAGCCAATATGGACCCATTTTAATCTTACCCCGCAGGATGCATGACTAAAATCGTATTTATGGTCATTACCATAAAGACGATTTCAGTCACTATTTCAATCTTTTCCTTTAGGCATTTCGTCTTACCCTTTCTTATATTGTTTTTGTTATGACCAATCTTTTTAACAGTTTTTGCATAAAATATTGTTTCAACATTATAGAAACAACTTGACCATGCTTTTTTACCCAAAACATTTTTTTTTTGCATTTGCCTTGAATCCCTTTGTGTGACAACAGTTTCAAATCAACACTGTTCATCTCATCAAATTTTCATTCCAGCTTACCCCCACTCACCCTACAACTAAAAAAAACAGAAGTCAGGATGCTATTGTCTTTATCCCCTTCTGGCCTAGCCACGCCACTGGTATGTACGTACTTTGAAAGGTCGTGCGATTGGTATTAAATTAACTGAAAAGAAAATCTAATTTACATTTAAGTAATTTAGCAAAACCGCATAATGGAGGGTTAGGCAATAACCCTAAGAAGGTATTACGATGCGCCAACGCCGAGTACAGTTGGACAAATATATCCCTAAAAATTCAAAATATTAATAAGATTACAAATATACGAACAAATAGGTACACGCGATACAAGGTACCTAGGTATTTTATTGGGACACCGATGCAGATAGAGGAAGTATTTCTGGCTATGAATTACTACGAACCTATCCAGAATGGCATTGCAACGCAAGTCGCGAACGACGGCCACATATTTTTAGCTCTAAGAGAATTTTTATTTTATAAAGTATCTTAACTCTTCAATTCCCATGTCCAATCTTTAATTTTTTTCTTTAATAACCTAGGTAATAGTCGTTCATTGAAGAAGTAAAAGAAGAAACAAATAAGTAAGGTTGCCTCCCTCCCGTTTTATGGGGGGGTCACCTACGGGTGACACTGGGCATTGTGATAGACGACTTAATTATGAGACTTCAAGTATTATTTCGGCAGAAAGAAAAGTTCGGTTTTTAGGTTTTTACTTACTATTATTGATAAAATCGTAACATATAACAAATAAATAAATCTTTTATTGCGATACATAAGCCAACATTTCAAATTAGCGCACATTTTTCTTGTTCCTTGATGACAGTACTGAAATATTCACTGTGGATAGCCAATTTCTGAGTGACAATCTGCAGACCCTGCGCTGCGCTTCTCACCTCACTTGGTACTTTCTATTGCACGGGGACACCACAAGCAGAATTACGGCTCAGTTTTCCATATTTATAGTCACAATCATCATCGGCCTATAAATGTTCTCACTGCTGGGACACAGGCCTCCTCTCTGTGAGAGGGAGTGGGCCATAATCCACCACGCGGGCCCAGTGCGGGTTGGTGGATGTCACATGGCGGTTTTCTCACGATGTTTTCCTTCACCGTTTTGAGAGCAGTGGTGATGAAATAAATTACACAAAGTAATGCGCCTGTCTGGATTCGAACCCACGACCTACAACTCCTAAGTCGGGGCCGATACCACTGGGCCACCACTGCTCCAGAAGTCACAATAGGTCCAGTTTTTTTTTATCAGTCACGCATTTTGACACGCTGCGTCTAAGCAGAATGCAAAGAGTGGAAACCATCACTTTTTGCCACGAAGGGCTTTTCTCATGGAGTCGATGTTTTCATTAAAACGATCGACGCTATGATCGACGCCATCTTCACACTCTTCTCTTCTTGCTCATTTTCCAGATCTTATTCTCGAATTTATTCAGAAACGGAAAGTCGATTTTGTAACTGAACTTGAGATCTAAGCATGCGTCCAGGTAGATGAAGAATGCTAGCATTATTTTCATCTCCACTATCCTCATCAGTATTATCACCTTGGTCTCCTATTTATGCAACACTTCAGCAATCTCAATTACGTCAGCTTATAAAAAAAAAACAACTTGTAAAACGCCATTTCAACAGAGCGATAAGACTAACTGTAAACAACAAAGTTAAGTAAAAATAAAATAAATATACATAATGCCCAGTGTCACCTATGGCCTGGGTGACACTGCATAATTATTGTAGGCGATGATGTAGCAAATATAGTTTTAGTTATTTTTGTCAATAAGTATATGTATAATATAGATAACATAAAAAAAGATTATATAAAAATACGATACTTACTTGCAGTCTGGACATTTTTACATAATATTATTTTTTTTACAATGAATCATGCAAAATCAGGTAGTTCCTACTACGCGCGAAATAACTTAGTGAATTTTACAAATGACAAATGATGCGTGTTACCAGATATAAAAAAATAGAAGTAATAATCAGTAACATTACTACTGTAACAGTACAACTGGAAATAAATATTGACAAGTGGTACAAAATCACTTTTAAACTTCAGTAACCTACAGGTGACACTGGGAATTGAAGAGTTAACATTTAAGTATGAGCACAAGAAGGGTTAGCTAAAGACTGATTTCGAAATGAACCCCGAGGTCTCGTGACTTCCTCGATCCTTATTATAAATATAAGTACACAAAGCTAAAATTGTCTTTTACGATCTTATAGCTTGTCTTCTAAGTTTAAAACACAAAATGCGATTAAAGTTTAGATGTTTTCATTTTCTGTTCCTTTCTTTATTATTTAAATGTAGTGCGACGTTTCCTGTCCAAGCTGCGAGCGAGCGAGTTGAAGAAAGCCTTCGCGTTCGAGTGCGGCGACAAGACGGGTACGTGTACGACAAGCCGAGTGTATCATTTGACCTGCCCCAGAGTATGTCCACACCTGCACCCACTCAAGCACCAAATGTTGACAGGACGCTGACGCAGCAAATGTTTTACGCGTACCCCGTGCCATCACGCGGCAACACCGTCAACGTAGGACAAACTGCGGGAACCACAACCACTGCTGCGAACGCCGCCTCCTCAGATGTCGCCGGCGGCGGGTATAGCTACATGTCCTCCGCTACTGGTAGTGCTAACGCTGGCTACAACTACGGCACATCGTCTACTGAGGCCCAGGTTAATAGTGGGGCTCAAGTTAATACTGGGTCTCAGGTTACCACTGGATCGCAAGCTACTGTTACCGGCACAAAATCTAACTACGACACCGGCTCGTCTCAGGGTGGTTCAGGTTATCCATCCAACGTTCCGTCTCCTACACTCTCCCCGACTCTTCAGGGCTCATCAGAAGTCTCAACAAGTGCTCCTAAATATTTGCCTCCGACATCCGGTGGTACGGGTGGAAGTACTACAACTGGTGGAATTGTGAACATAGGTGGCGTTTCTGTAACTTCTGGCTCAGGACAAGTATCTTCAGGCCCTGGCGTCTCCGTGCAACCTGGATCAGTAGGAACTCCCTCTGAGTCATACTTGCCACCATTGGGAACATCTAATACTGCGACATCCGGTCAATCTGTAAATTCAATTTCAACAAACAGTCTAACGAGCCCAGGTGGTTCAGTATCAATTCCAAGTTCTGAATATTTACCACCAAATACTTCGTCCCGACCGTCACCGGCGCCGTCTCCAGGATATGCAAGCCCTCAACCAGCGCCCGCACCCGCACCTAAACCATCGCCTGGTTATATACCACCATCAGGCACTAAATCTGGGACAGTGTCCACTCCTGCATCAACTTACTTACCACCGTCATTCTTTTAACATTTCTATATATTAAAATAATTGCAATATAAAAATCGTTTTATTTATCTTCATAAATTAAAAAATAAGTAGCTACCTAATAATGTTCATTGTGGTTGTTTAAACATTGTGTTTTGAATGAAATAATAATAAATTTTAGAAAAATAATTTTGAGACATAATGACATAAATGAGATATTTTATTTGTAAACAACAAATCAATCTTATTTCGACCGCGGTTATATTATTTTCAGATTATAAGAGTTTATTTTTTATTACATTTTTTATGTAAATGCAAAAGCTACCAAAGCCAAAAATGGCTACCATTCAGTACGGGTTGATTTGCGACCCCACACCAATGAATTCATTGCCCCATACGTAGAATAATTGGATTGACAGAAGCAAGTTACCTCCCCTCTAAGTTTGTACAGATCGAAACCGGAAACATTGTTATGGTACAGCCAAAGTAATAAATCCAGGCGTTGCTATCGACGCTGCTGGTTTTTTTTTTGTTTATGCCATTTTGCACTCCACGGATAAAAGCCGATCGAATCCAGACTTGCACTTGGATGAGAACTTGGTCCCTAAGTTACTCAAAGAAAGTTCAGTGAGAAGAGAAAAGGAAGTGACCTGTTTGAAATCTTACTTTAATTCTGAAAATTGTTGATTGCATAAAACATCTGAGAAAGAGACGGAATTAAAGATTAGTAATTCTGGCGCTCGCCACAACATCATGTGCAATATTGGAAAGAAAATAGATAAGTACTATAACTTGGTGGCAGAATTAAAGGCTCTTTTCCTCAAGTGAACCCTTTGGCACGGTAATAATATGTACAGTATTGGAACTCCCTACAAACGGACGAAACGCGGGCTATACCTACGCGCCTCGATGTCGGAGCGCGCTCGAGGCGCAGACAGTCACGGCCGTACCCATAGAGTACATTTGTATATAGGGGTATAGAGACTTCACTTGACCTCAACGACAAGCGCCATCTGATGTCCAGTACCAGAACTTGCGGTGCATGTGTGTGTCTATAGATACATACATATTACACACATTTATGTGCAGTATCCTAGAAAGGGATAGCTATATAGCTACCCCTTTCTTTCTTCTCCTATAATCTATATCTATCTTCTATCTTCTATCTATCTTCTATCTATCTTCTTCTATACTTATAATAAATCTGTAGAGAGGTCAATTCTGTACATGAAATATATTTCCAAAATAACTATCAGGGGGTGATTAGGGATCGATACTGATGCCAAAAATGCAATTAATAGAATTATTGTCTGTCTGTCTGTCTGTCTGTCTGTCTGTCTGTCTGTCTGTCTGTCTGTCTGTCTGTATAACCGCTATAGAAACAAAAACTACTCGACGGATTTTGACGAAACTTGGTACAATTATTTTTCATACTCCTGCGCTGGTTATAGTATACTTTTCATCACGCTACAATCAATAGGAGCAGAGCAGTGAAGGGAAATGTTAGGAAAACGGGAGAAGTTACTCCATACACGCTAATCTTCGGAACTACTGGACGGATTTCATTGTTTTTTTTTTTTGTTGTATAGCTATTAAGTCTGGGCAACATATAGACTATAATTTATCTTGGAAACTTGAACACCTGATGCAAGACTGCAATAGATCAGCTAAACTATAAGAGATACAAAAATAGCGCCATAGCAAAAATTGTTCCACGTGATGAGCATTTTCTGCTGAGAAAATAAATTTGAAGGTATGGAACACCTGATGTGGAACTCCAAGAGCCCAGCTACACTATTAATTATACAGTAATGACGTCTTAGCAAGAGTTGTTCAGCCTGATGAGCACTCCCTGTTGTCGTATAAAAACTGAAGATCTGGAACACCTGATGTGGAACTCCAAGAGCCCAGCTACACTATAACATATATAGGAATGACGTCTTAACAAGAGTTGTTCAGCCTAATGAGCACTCTCTGTTGACGTATGATAGTTGAGATCTGGAACAACTGATGTGGAATTCCAAGAGCCCAGCTACACTATAACATATATATGAATAACATCTTAGCAAGAGTTGTTTAGTCTGATGGGCATTTCCTGTTGACTTACAAAAATGAAAGATCTGGAACGTCTGGAATCGTCATGCGCGTCCCGTTGTTTTCCCGGCCCCAGGCTCTAAGATTTCGACATCAGACGTTTCAGATCTTCGATTTTGACGACCCCATTGTCGCTGGCATAAGCAACAGGATCCGCGTACGAAGTCGCTGGCAGAAGCTAGTAATATAATGTTTATTTTGTTTAGAATAAAACACAAAATTGAGTATTACAACATTTTATTAAGTTTGTAGAAACTAAACAAACAACTTAACACACAACAGATAACACTAGGTCACAGGAAATTCCAATGAAAAACTCCATGAGTCCAAGAGAATGCACGGGCACTGCACGAGTAATTACCCTGATACCCTCCTTTGCGTCGCGCAGTCGGGTAAAAAGAACACAATGAATCCACAATAATTCAAATAACATAGCCACTATCCAGGTTGTAAATGAAAATCACGATTAAAACTTTCTCAATACATCAAACAAAAACATAAAAATATATCGAGTTTGACACAAGTGGACACAAGACATGGGTAACCATGGTAACAAAAACAATAATTTCGGAATGGCCGACAAGGAAGTTCCATAACAAACATTTTTTAAAGTGCCAATATTTGACTTGAAATTGTAATTTGTAAACTATGTTATAAATTTACAGTAAGTCTAAAATTTAAATAGTTGTTTTAATTACCGCTCAGTTTATTTCTTCGAGAGCAAGAAATAAAAATTATCACAACGAATTATGTCAATTTACTTCGGCTTATGTTTCAATGCGTGCGTAAAATGAAACGTATCATTATTTTACTACGGGTCAGTGTTGTCATAGAAATATTTTATACAATATTGTCTTCATTTTATTTAATTTTCTTTTTAACAAATTTAAATAGTTAAAATTTTATAGATCTTCGAGCAATATTTCTTTTTTTTTAATTTGTATTTCAGTATAGATGAAATTGAGACAGTCATGCCATCTAATGTCCAGTACCAGAACTATCGCCCAGAACAAAATGCAAACTTACTGAGTTTTAGGACCCTAGCCGTACCGTAGTGATGAACGGACGGTGCGTTGTTTTTTTTTAGCAAATATGACAAGTAGAAAATATTGTGCTGTGTTTGGGTGTTTAAAGTCAACAATAACGCATCCAGACATAAGTTTTTTTAAATTACCTGCAACCTCTGAAAGGTGAGTACTAACTATAAAATAATTTTACTTACTAGTAGCTAGTAGCCGTGCTAGTAGGTAGGTACATAATGTGTGACTTTTTAATGGTTATGTATTTTCCTTTATCTCACGAAATAAAGGGTATTTGGGTTAATAAATACAGTAAAATGAATAAAGTAAAGGAAAGTTACTGAGGCAAGTTAAATAGTTAAGTTATAGGCAGTTCTGAATGAATCATGATACGGTAGGTACTTACTCTTGTGTTAAAACTCCAGTGCATGTGTGTTTTGTTAGTTTGTATTATTCAAAGTAAAGTCATGGTGTAACGGCGCGGTGGAATTGTCGGCGGGCACGGAAATGAAGCAGTGAGCTTCATTTACCTACGGTACGGTGTACAAACAACGTATATTCAGTGTACTACATAAACTTTAACACAGTCATGAATCTTGGAACGTAAGAGTACATAGTTCGCTCCGTATTTGAGTGTGCGCACTCGGTTGCATTAGGCCGACTGCCTGCGCGAGCGATGCGCTGTACGAGGTAGCGCGAGCGGCGCACTGACCTTGAAGGAGCGGTTGACGAAACAATTTTTAATTAAGCTTTTTATTAGAATGCGAGTTTATTATACTTTAAAATTCAATAATAAAGCATTTCGTACGAGTCAGTCAAGGCGCAAATATTTTTCGGTCGCAAATTTATAAGCACAATTTGTTTTTCAAACAAACATTTGTTTTTAAATTAAATCTATTAATAAAAAACAACACGCATTTTTATTGAACACTTCCTTTTCAATATACAAAGTATTTTATTTGTTTACTTAAATATAAGAAAAGTATATTTACAATCACAACACTAAATAGAAACAGAAAGTAGGCAAATGTAATTAAAATGCTGGAGACGGGCGTCGGACAGCCCTAACGCATGTTTACGTACCGCGCGGCTGTAGGTATTTATTTCTATCATGCGGCCGAGATCCACTACTGCCTTTGGTGCACGCTTGCTATGCAGATTCTTTACGGGTCTCAGCGAACGCGCATTCTCCATTGTATCAAGGTTGGGATTTTTTTTAGTTGAGCTGGATGTCCGAGAAAGGAATAAAATACTCCTTCCCTCCCGAATCACGGCCGCAAGCACGTTAGCACAACACGAGGGTTCACCCGAGGAGATAGCACACCCGCCAAGAATATGACGCAAAAAAGTGCCGCATGTCATCCCTTTCTGTTGACTCGTATCTCCATTTGACAGAGACCGATACCGATCGACTGTCCGGATCAGTTGTCAACAGAAGGTACAAGCAATTGGGTTTGTAGCGGTCAACATCTGGTACCCGCATTGCCACATTCACCACCTGTGTTGCGCGCTTCTAGCTCGGCAAAGTCCGGGTTTCCGGTACGGGAACAACCAATTTACCATGCCCATAGTGAACCCCTGGGCTACTACTGAAAAAAAGAAATTTGGCAGATTGGGATAGCTTGTTGTGCTGGCGTCTCTGTATCTACTAAGTTTCTGCTTCTTAAACATTTTGCAAGTAGGTACGGAGTAAAAACTAACGGCCCGTTCACGAAATCACGATCTTGCCGTAAGATCAAATGTATGGAAATGTATAAAACACGCCACGAAGTGCTGCCAGTGGGGAATTCGCATACCTACTTACAAACTCAGATCAAAAATATAGGCTTACAAAGTAATATAATTTATATGTCTTATTCGATAATGTCTTATTCGAGCTACCCGCCGAACCGTTCACCACTTAGACTAAAGTCGTGAAAGGGCCGTAATTTCCTCGCCCCGTTCAATGGAGACTTTTTGTTTCCCGTCTAGTGCAATGAGGTTATAGGGGGAGTGTATAATACAATAGAAGATTGTATGACAAGGGAGCAAAGTAATATTTTTACGGCAAGGGCGCTATTTTGAATCCAGAGCAAAGTGAGGGATTCTACAGTAGAATCCTGAGCGTAGCGAGGGATTCTTTAGTAGAATCCTGAAAGTAGCGAGGGATTCAAAGTACGACGCCCGAGCCAAAAATATATTTTGCACCCGAGTGATACACTTTACTTTGCATCACCCACTATGAGAAAATAAAAAGCGCCTCATATCTATTTTATTGTAGTATTATTATTTAATAAAACTAACAACAAAAAAATAACAAATAAACAACAAAAAATATCGAACAAAGACAAATTGTTATGACAATTATTGTTTCATTGACGAAAACGCGGGCTGTAGTTCGCGCGTATTTAAATTGTTTTTTTTATTCAGCCAGCGACGACGTGACTATGGGCCGTCGTACCAGCCAGTCTTTATTCAAACATTATTTGCGTTCGATTTCTTTGGCGCTGAACACTAAGATGTTCCAAATTCAAAAAGTGTGCGGCAATAGTAGATTGTATGACAAGGGAGCAAAGTAATATTTTACGGCGAGGGCGCTATTTCGAATCCAGAGCGAAGTGAGGGATTCTATAGTAGAATCCTGAGCGTAGCGAGGGATTCTTTAGTAGAATCCTGAACGTAGCGAGGGAATCAAAGTACGCCGCCCGAGCCAAAAATATATTTTGCGCCCGAGTGATACACTCTACTTTTCATCACCCACTCTGAGAAAATAAAAAGCGCCTCATATTTTATTGTAATATTATTATTTAATAAAACATAGAGTAACAACTAAATTGAAATTATCTTATAATAAAACAACTAAAAACTTATACGAGTATTTACATTTGAGACATTTTCGAAATTATGAAAATTATAGGTACCTACATATAGAAGATTCCATTGAGAACGAGGCGAAAACATGTGAACGCATCGTGGAAAAAACATTAAATTACAACCTACAGTTAAGGCTGCATATTCTGAAAGTTGGCAACGTCGCAAAAAGCTGTCAAATATTTACAAGTTTTAATTAATTCGGCAAATTTTCTGTATGAAAACAAGAAATATCGCTCTGTAGTGCACTAAAAAAATGATATAGGAATGCTATTAAAACACTGAATTTGATGTTGTAACCGTTTCAGGTGTATAAAAGGCATTTGGAAAGCTTCCAAATGCTTTTTTTACATCTAAAACTATATATTCGGTGTTACGATATTAATTATTGCATTCCCTTATCAATTTTTTATTGCACTACAGAGCCATATTTCTTATTTTCATACAGTAACAATGCTAAATTAATATAAACTTGTTAATATTTGACAACCATTTGCGACGTTGCCAGCATTCGGAATATACGCTCTTAATAAATCCATGATGCCACTGTCCGAAAAAAAAACTTGAGAGGTGTCAAGGGACACCCGGATGGAACGAAGTTAATGTATACACTCAACAAAAATAATCGTCGCGACTCCACTCCACTCCACTCCGCTCCGCACCGCTCCACTCCACTCCACACTTTGAGCTCTAGCACCCTTTCGCAACGCGCGATAAAGAACTTCGTTCCAAAAAGTGTCGTGACAACTTTTCGGAAGAATTTTTTCCGTCTAGCCCCCTTTCACAACGCGCGATAAGGAACTTCGTTCCAAAAAACTTATATAAATATATTGTCCCTTTTTTTTTTTTTTTTTTTTAGCGTGGTAAAATCATCAAATGAGTCCTCCAACCTCGGGCAGGGCGGGAGGGACTGTCAGACTTCTACTGACTAAAATCCACGGTGTCCTTCATAGCCTGTTAAGTTCCGGGGTTACGGTAAGGGAATAATCCCGCGACCCCGGCAGGCTTTGGCCCTCTGAGAGGGGGGCCCCGTCATTATGCTGACGCTCTTTGAGGCGCGCGTGGGACACAACGCGCCGTCGACCCGGGCATGGTCCCTGGTCGGGCAGCGAGTTGCCCTTTACTCGCTGCCCGCATGCCCGCGCCTACGGTGGCCGGAGATCATCAAGCGACGTCCGTCGCCGTGGGCGCCTACCACTGCGGCTGGGGCGGAGGGAGGACGCTGTCCTCTCTCGCTCGCGGCCTGCCTCCTCCTTTACGAGCATAAATATATTGTCCCTTGTCATACAATCTACAATTTTTGTTCAGCCAGCGACGCGGCGTGACTATGGGCCGTCATTCCAGCCCAAAGACATTAAACCATCATTAAACTATATATGAGCAATAGACGGGACATCACGAAGAAATTTGTGATCCAAAAGTTTTTACCAAATTGCCAATAAGTAAAAAGTCGCTCAGTCTAGTTCGAGACGTTCCGCCTGACAGTTCGAGTGAACGTGCGACAAAATGTAATTTTGATAGACGATTATAAGAAAATTTGCCTAGTTTCGCTTTGCCAAACTGCAAATCTAGGTACGGTAAAACAAGTGGACTTGAAATCAATTTATTTTCGTAAATATTTTTTATTTTTACCTAGTATTTAAGACGTTTTTCAATATTTTCTGATATTGTTCTAGAACATTTGCATTTTTGAAATAAACGCCATCTTTTGCTCAGTAGCTGTGATAGCTGTACGTATTTTGCTAAGGAATTAGAGTTGTCTGTTTATCGATATGAACTATCGATAATTATTAAGTCGAAGACTCTTGTCGAAGAGTAATTAAAAATTTCTTATACTTACTTGTTTTTGATTTAATG
The DNA here is from genome assembly GCA_954870645.1 of Agrotis clavis. Taxonomy (NCBI): domain Eukaryota; kingdom Metazoa; phylum Arthropoda; class Insecta; order Lepidoptera; family Noctuidae; genus Agrotis; species Agrotis clavis. The sequence continues at coordinate 19,477,251 of OX940928.1, read as the reverse complement.
GACTGTCTCGTTGGTTGTCAGTTCATGTAAGGCTCATTATATGGGGAAAAATAAAATCAAGACGTTGGAAGTAGGTAAAACAAAAGACTTTTTCATAAATTAATAATATAAGATCGTATTAATAACTTATAATTTAATTTTATTTCCGTTCTGCCCTTACACACTTTTTTAACTTATTAAAAATATTTAAATCCTAGTTAACTTTATCGATGTTATTGTATCGATAATTTATGTCATTCTTTAATGTTGCACCCCTATCATAAGGTGCTCGGCAGTGCCATCTATTGCGCAATAGCTGAAATATATTCTGATGAATTATTTTAATACGTGGTTTTGCTATACACCGCTAGATAGCGCTACTAACGCACGGCATCAATTTGTATGACAATTTTTATATTCCCAATGCCCGCTCTATAGTTCTTTTAAATCTCTTTGTTCCAGCCAGTCTTTATTCAAACACTATTTGCGTTCGATTTCTTTGGCGCCGAGCACTAAGATGTTCCAAATTCAAAAAGTGCGCGGCAAAGTTCTTTTCACCTCACCCGCTCTGAAAGATTCTATTTCTCATTCAAAATCTGAGCGCAAAACTCCATTTTGTGCTCTAGAGCACAAAGTGTTGTTTAAAATTCGAACACGTCTTGTATTCAATTGTTTCCTACTTTTCTACACTGGCAGGCGAGTCGCCCCCACTACATTTCCTCGCTATGTGAGGTGAAAAGTTGTGTGTTGCACTCGGCAGCAAAGTTTTTCTGCGTCTCGTACCTTTGAAAACTTTCAACTTTGCAGCCTTGCATAACAAATAACTATTTCACCTCACACGCTCGGAAAGATTCTATTTCTCATTCAAAATCTGAGCGCAAAACTCCTTTTTGTGCTCTAGAGCACAAAGTGTTGTTTAAAATTCGAACACGTCTTGTATTCAATTGTTTTCTACACTGACAGGCGAGCCACCCCCACTACATTTCCTCGCTGTGTGAGGTGAAAAGTTGTGTGTTGCACTCGGCAGCAAAGTTTTTCTGCATCTCGTACCTTTGAAAACTTCGCATCGCTCAGGATTCTATATTTGAACCGCTCGTTTCTCTCGCGGTTCAATCTTAGAATCCTTCGCTCGCTCAGTTTTCAATTCAAGTACTCGCGCCAAAAATCAACTTTGCAGCCTTGCATACCAAATAACTATTGCGGCGCACTTATAAAGAGGATTAAAAACTCATTACTGCCCGCTAAAAGTTCCCTATTGAGAACGTGCACGACGGCGGTGGGAGTAGTACTATTCGATTGCAGCGCTCAAGGTGGCGAATAGTAGAACTAAAAGGGGATAATGTCAGAGGACATTCAGTTTTGCCAACTGCTAAAAACGCGCTAATCTCAGGAACTTCTGGTTCGAATTGAATAATTCTTTTTGTGTTAGATAGTTCATTTATCGAGGAAGGCTATAGCCTATTTAGCATCACGCTATGACCAATAGGAGCAGAGCAGCAATGAAAAATGTTGTCAAATCGGGAAATTCTTCTTGAGAGCTTCCCTTGCGTACGCTGCGTAAACGGTTTATATTACGCAAAAATGATGTATGACGGAATTGTTCCTCATGAAACGTTCTAAAATGAAGTCCGCGACAGCATAATGTCTATCTTTTAAGATTAACTCACCATAACCTTTCTTTTGGAAATCAAATTGGTTTTAAAATAATACATTTCTTGCGACAATGTTTTAATGAATATAGTATTAATCCATATCCAAAAAAATGCGTTACTCATTACAAGCATTTAATTTTAAACAAAATTGCCCTGGACATCATTTGATTTCAATGAATATCTGACGAGATATCGTAGTTTCTTCAACGGCAGGTGTTGGGGCGCAGTCGGAATACAACGGCTCTGACATTCAGCTCTGTCGTCTGTACGTAATTTTTTATAATCGTTTTATTCCGCTGGAAAAAATAGTTGTTGTGTTGTACACTGCAAGAATACTAGCAGAAATAGTAAATTTAAGTTTTATTGATTCCCAAGCGGTTCTTGGAAAGATGAACAATGCAGGAGATGGTTAGCTGCCGTGAAGAGAAAAATTGAATAACATCATAACCCTAATTTTAATCCTTTAATTGATATATTTCTTATAGAATACAGTTTGCCTATGCTTATTTAGTTTTGTTTTGTCCAATGAATCGCCATGGAATCAAAAACCAAGTGATTTGTTAAAGAATCTGATTTCAATTAGAACGGTCAGAGCCCCTAAAGTTGCGAACGCTAGGTGGCGCTGATGTCGTGCACGAAAACACCAGTTTTGGGCGCACTTAAAGGCGAACCAAGTCGTCCTTTTCGAATAGGTGGGATGAAAAGTTATTTACGGCGCACCTATGTAGTTAAAAAAAGGATTAAAAACTCATTACTGCCCGCTAAAAGTTTCCTATAGAAAACACCAGTTTTGGGTGCACTTAAAGGCGAACAAAGTCGTCCTTTTCGAATAGATGGGATGAAAAATATGTACTCTATGGGGAGTGCGATCAGCACAGAGTGCATTGCCGGCAGGGACCGTACAACCCCGAATATAAGTTAATTCTTTCGAAAGTGTTACAGGTTGTAAGGCTACAGTCAATAAAAATGTTACCTCTTGGTAGTGGTAGCCTTTTCAAAACCCTAACGTTAGGGTAACCCTTTCAATAAGTTAACTAGTTCAAGATGTTACCGGCTCTTGTATGATTTCTAATTGAAGCAGATAACCCCTTGAAAGGGTTTGTCGGGTAATAAAAGGGTTTTAAATAAAATAAAATTACGTTGGAGTGTAGAAATAGATTGGCCTTGGAAGTTCGGAATGTTAGAGAATCGTTCATTAGTGTTTCTTACTCGGTTTGACTGGACGGCGCTTTCTTTTTAACCGACTTCAAAAAGAAGGAGGTTATCAATTCGACGGTATATTTTTTTTTGTGTGTTTGTTATATTCGTTGAAGGGGTAATCTGTTCAAAACGTCTTAACGTTAAAAAGTATAACCCACCAAGAACAGGTTTTCGAATTAACAGCTATCAAATCGAAAGGGTTTGGAAGGGGTTACCCATTGATGTGGGTTTTCGTAAAAGAGTGTTACAAATATGAAATGGGTTTTATAACAACACTTTGTCAAAACCCTATCAAAAACCCTTTGGGTAACCAAAATGGTCCCTGATTGTCGGTCAGTAGTGACTATCAAATCATGGTAAATCTAAAATAATTTTAATATTTTATTTTGATTTTTTGTCTTTCAATTATTGAAAGACTGAAAAAAACTAGTAAATATTTTTTTAATGTTTAGCTAGAAGAAACGAAACGCAAATCTCATCAGACCGTCAAATGTCAAAAGAATACGTAAAACGTCATACAAAAATAGCATCAAAGATGAAAGTTATTTTTAATATTTCTTTAGAAATTGATTTTTAACTATTGTGCCACACTTTGGCATGAACGATTAAAGCCTAAATGCAGAGTATCACTTTTGGATGAGTTTTTAACCATGTGGATATAGTGTACCTATACGTTTGAATCAAAAATTTACATAAGTTATGTTTCTACAAAAGAAAACATTAAAATCTCGAATAGGAAGCAAGGTAAACCTAAAGTCATTATAAGTATTACTTCATCAACAGCTAAATTATTTTATTTGTGTGCTTATAGTTGGGTTTTCCAATACATATCACGGTTGTTCAAGGTTCATGACCTTACTGGGTTAATTAATATTCTTTGTCCTGTTATTTATTTAAAATACAATTTAAATGGCTATAGACTAGCTAAAGGTCTACCAGTGAGCATGTGGTGTCCGAAGAGTTATGTGATAAGATAAGTGTCAGTGTGTGCATACACAAATCGTCGCCTGTTTCCAGAAGTGCGGGCACGCGCTCTGCTGTCGACCATGGTGCACCTCGACGTGTCAGGTGCTCAACTATACCCCAACACTCTCGCCATAAACGACCTGCCTAATGAAATACTTATTTACATATTTTCTATGGTAGATTTTGAATCCCTATTGGCAGTTGCTAAAGTTTGTATGAGATGGCAACAATTATGCCTGACCCCCTGTGTTTGGGATAACACCCGCCTCATAGTATGTATGAAGAACTATGTGAGGATAAGTGAAAACATTGTGCCTTTTGTCGCCAAGTATGTAAAGAATGTTAAACTTCAGTATTTCAAGCTGTATTCCCAAGTGAGGGCTTCCTTAATAAGCTATTGTCCAAATCTGACTCATTTAGAAATAAGTATATCTCAAGTCGATAGCTGTATCTTTGGTGATCTAGTTAGCTGGCCAAACCTGAAGTTTTTGAGTTTTCGTAACTCACTCATAGTACAAACTCCGGAGAATGCGAATGGTAACTTTGTTTATCATTTACCATTTGATAAATTGAAATACCTTGAGACTCTCATCCTGTCAAATTTTGCCCTTACCCATGATAGTTTGTACAGCATGTTGCAGTGCACTAATTTAGTCAGTATTAATATGGAGAAAATGAAGAATATTCCAGCAGATTTTCTTGAATCTCTTCTGAGAACCAAACAGTCTACATTAAGAGCTTTACATATTTATGGAGATACTTTAAATGATGATATAATTCGTAACATAGCTAACTGTAAGGTACTACAAGTCCTACACATCATGACATGCAAAACCCTTTTTGATTCAAGTTTGTTGCACTTATATAGGTTAAAGAATTTGCATTCATTAAAATTACGTCATGGGTACTTTTCAACGAGTGCTCTCCTAGCATATTTTTCCAATAATACATTTCAACACCTAACCTACTTAAGTCTCTCTCGCTGTCTCCATGTCACCATACAGGTAGCCAAGGCCATAAAAACAAGTGCACCCAATCTCAAAGAATTGTCATTCTATCTGTGCCCATTTATCATTGCCCCTAACTTTAACAGATCAGAACTAGAGAAAATGTTTAAAATACAGTTGTTACTTGATTGAATTAGTTTTGGTTACACTGAAGGCAGCTTAGGTCCGTCCAAATTACATTAAATATTTATTTCATTATTAATTGCACTGCTGTGAGAAAGTGAGGTGAGCATTTCCTCAATGAGTAATTACCTAATTCAACTTGAAAAATATGTATAATGTGGTTAAGTAACTATCCATACAATAATTTTCTAGTGATGGCACACCTTTGTTTAATAAATTTAGTACCTAGTGTGATTTATGTATCAACATCCAAAAGTGTTTAAAATATGTATAAAATAATCATTTGTTTAAAAGAACCTCCAGTATTTAAAAATTTAAGAAGTATTAAATAAGTTTTAGATAGATCTACAATCTACATAGTAGATATTTATTGTATTAAGGTTTTAATAAACAGCTGCTAAATGTTGGTTCAAAAATTGTTTTGCCTGGCTTAGTGAGTAAGTTAGGTACCATACACCAGCCTTGGACTGAAAGCTATGAAAAGTTACTATCACAGTGTCTCATATAACACCCTCTGAATGCAACAGCATACCCTGCACTTAATAATAAGTTGGTTGTAGTATTTTGCAAAAACGTTTTCTTTTTCACTGTTTAGTTGTTCTCAGTATTTTTTTTTAACGATAGGTAGTTTAAAAAATATTAATGTCCATCAGGCATGCTATAAAATTTTAATTTTCATTAAATTTTACTGTAGGTATTACCTAAGATGAGGTATAATGAAATATATGAACTGTCATCATTTTATTTAACGGTGTAGGTAATACCTAGTGTGTTAAAAAAACAGTTGTTAATTTTCCGCCTTTCTGTATATGAATCATAAAGTCAATTACATTATGAAGTGCCTTAACAGTTTCACTAATGATGACTGTTGTAATATCGAGAATCCTTTGAAAAACAGCGAAAATATTTCAGTGCAAGAATAAGTAAATGAAAATTGAATGTCCCAATAAATACTATACACAGTCAAGTTGTATTAATAAAAGGGTGCTAATTAAGGCAGCTTCTTTAAAATGTCAGTCTCGTCTGCAAATATATTTAGTTGTCTAATGAATTAATAGGTCAGCGACAAACTTTTAGCGTCTAATAAATGGTTTATAAGCGACCATATATTGTAAAACAAGCTACTGTTAATATGACGCAACATGGTGATAATTCTTAAGCAACTAAATTTGTGATATGTCTACTCATTGCCAGCTTCTAATAAGTGTATCAACTTCATCTATAAAATAATATCAACGTACTCTAATTTCATAGAGTCACCGTTATATTTACCTAATTTTGTCTGTGTTCCACCAAATATACTGAATGTGCACCAAAATATGTTCATTAAAATATGTCATAACGAGGTGTAATAAAAAAAATCTACCTAAGCAGGGTCGACGAAGCCCCGCTTCGCGGGGCTTCTATTTCTGTGTACAAGGTTTAAAGGAACCTAACCAAACCGAACTTCGGGGTGTCCCTGAAATCTTGCTAAAGCGAGTTTTAGATTTGGTACTGATTTGGTACAATATATAAAGTAGCTCACTTACAACATTAGTCGCTGAGTTATCAAATCAGAAGTAAATATATTTATCGGTAGCTCGGAGTCATATTAATTTACGCTCGTAAATTGACGCTGGTTTCTTGATATTTTGTTGGAATAGTAAAGATGATGAATTAATATAATTGAAGCTGTTCTATTAACTCGTCGCTCACATATAAAAAAAGACGCTAGGTTGCAGGTGCTAAAGAAAACTTTTGTTGCCGCACATATAATTTCCCTTAATAAAATAATGCTGTATATAATAGGTAACAATAGGTACTTCTAGGTACTATTAAAAAGCTGATGATTAGTTTTCTTATTCTTTGAACTTTTCATCAAACTTTTACAGAGACATTGGTTTTATAGGTAGGTACTAATAATTTAAACAAGTCTCATAAAAAGTGTACCTAGGTAAATACATTTGTGACAAAAAGAAATGCTTATTATTAAAATAATTTACCTACCCTGGTATTGAGTCGTGTTTATAGCATCATTTTTAAGCTCTAATTGAATCTGTAAATTGGTTGATAATACAGCGAATTAATTATTTATTGTCTACTTATATGAAATGTGATTTTATTATTTAATTTGTTTGTGCTGTTTTAATGTACGAATAATAAATTATATTTTGAACAGCTGTTATTGTTTTTCTTCAATAGATTCAATTCAATGATATTATAAGTAGGTAAAAAGGTGAAATTGATTTATAATGTCATTGAATAGATTTATGTTTCCATCGTGTGTCTAACAACGCCCTAAAGACGCAATACTGCTTCTGAATGTCTGTGACGCCTTAACAAACGATAAATTACACCCATGTCGTTGGGTACGGTTAGCCGATACAAAATCTGGACAGAAAATGCTGAACAGTCAGGTATGCTGACTAAAGGAGATCGGGCGGGTGTGGCCCAAGTGGCGGCGGAGCATGACGTTCATTTTATTTGAAAGTTCCCTACCTAAGCTTACTTTTTTTGGATGGGTACAAAAAAATCTATCCTGGGAGAAAAAAGTTATAGCGTTATAAAGAAATACGCATTTATAGAGTTTTCAACTATTTATTCAAATAAATCTAATTATTTTAACTTATGATGTTATGTTTGCTATTATCTAACATTCATGATGACTCATACCCGTGGTGTCTACTTATTTTTTTTTATCTTGGTAAAGTCATCAAATGAGTCCTCCCACCCAGGACAGAGCGGGAGAGACTCTCAGACTCATACTGACTAAAATCCACGGTGTCCTTCAATAGCTCTTTACGTTCCAGGGTCACGGTAATTCGGTAAGTCCCGCGACCCCGGCAGGCTAGTTGGCCCTCTAAAGGGGGGCCCCGTCATTATGCTGACGTTCTTTACACAACGCGCCGTCGACTCGGGCATGGTCCATGTTGGGACAGCGAGTCGCCGATTACTCGCCGCCCGCATGCCCGCGCCCACCGCGGCCGGAGATCGTCTGCCGACGTCCGTCGCCGTCGCCGTCTACCACTGCAGCTGGGGTAGAAGGAGGACGCTATCCTTTCCCTCACGCGGCCCGCCTTCTCCTTTGCGAGCATGACTGCTTCGCAGAAAGAGGCGACCGCTTCTCATTACTTCTCGCCCTGCAGCATGGCCTCGACCAATGCCGGGTGCGAGAGGTGCTCCACCCATGCGGGGCAGTCCTGCACCGTATGCGCCTCCGTGTCCTCCGGGCGATCCGCGCAGTGGTGACATTCAGGTGTTTCTTCCTTTTCCATCCGATACAGGTACCTCCCGAATCTTCCGTGTCCCGTGAGGACCTGCGTCATGTGGTAGGTCAGAACGCCGTGACGCCTATACAGCTACTCTTCAAAGAGGGGTCTTACCACCCGACGTGGTATCTACTTTAGAAATATGTAACTACTCCATTATTGTAGGGATTCTGGTTCAAGTGTTTGAAGGCGAGGCTAAGTTAAAATGTTTGAATAAAAAACTGTTTTTGAGAAATGATTTAAAACTGTTTAACTGACTATAATATAATGTCATCGTAAGTACAGTCCGACATAACGGTGGGGAGTTCGCATCGGTGTCGGGGGGACGATGAAGTACCTGGGACTCTTCCTCGACAGCCGGTAGCACTTCGGGGAACATTTCCTGCACTTGGCCCCAAAGCTGAACCGTACATTAGCCGCCCTCTGGAGACTCCTGCCTAATCTCGGCGAGCCAAACGCCCCGTGCCGGAGGCTGCATGCTGGTGTCGTGTGATCCATGGCCCTCTACGGAGCCCCCGTATGGGCCCTGAGCATGCGACGCGACCGACTCAAAGCTGGTCGCATGCCAGAGGGTCATGGCTATCCGAATGATCCGAGGATACCGCACGATCACCGGCGAATCGCCCGACCTTCTTGCCGGATTGCTGCCCTGGGATCTAGAGGCGACGACCCTCCTGCGCGTCTATTAATAGCGTGCGGAGGCGCATCGCTGGGGCGAATCCCCGCTATAGCTCCAGCGCGATCTCAGGGCAGTAAGGAGTGAACGACTGTCACAACCGAGGTTCGGGTAAGCCGCAATCGCGGCGGTAAGGCCCATCTTTAAGGAGTGGCTGGATAGGCGTCCTGACTTACCACCTGACGCAGGTTCTTACCGGACACGGAAGTTTCGGGAGGTACCTGTGTCGGATAGGGAGTTAAGAAACGCATTGGTGTCACCACTGAGAGGATCACCCGGAGGACACGGTGGAGCACACGGTGCAGGAATGCCCCGCTTGGGCAGATCACCACCGTATCCTGACGACAGCGATTGGCGGCGACCTCTCGCGGCCGGCATAGGTCGAGACCAATCTGCGTGGCGAGACGGAGTGGGCAGCGGTCGCCTCCTTCTGTGAAGCAGTAATGCTAGCGAAGGAGGAGGTGGGATGCGCGAGGGAGAGGACAGCGTCCTCCCCCTGCCCCAGCCGCAGAGGTAGACGTGGGGGTGACGGATGTCTCAAGACGATCTCCGGCCACCGTAGGCGCGAACATACGTGCTTTAATTATGGAAGACTCGATGTCCGACCATAAACAATGCCCGGGTCGACGGTTTGTTGTGTTCCAGGGTGAGGCGGCCGCGTGCTATCGCATTGTCTCTGTCTAGCAAATGGCAGTTCTAAGCGACGGAAAGAGAAAGGGCGACGGAAAAAGGCGATTCCGTGCTGCCAGATGTGGTTCAACCCTAACAGAATAGATAACGCAGTTCAAACACAACACTATCACACCAATCAGCAGCGAGCGGAGAGAGTGAGTCATCTGAAAATCTGACAGAACTGCCATATATGTTGCGTTAACCGTTGAAGAATTTGAATATGCAGTAACTTTTTTTTCCCAGGATAGATTTTTTTTGTACTCGTAAAAAAGTAAGCTTAGTTAATGAACTTTCAAACAATATAAGTGTCATGCTCCGACGCCACTTGGGCCAGGGCCCATACAAAAATGTCCGGTCTCCTTATCGGCTGAAACCATGCTGAGTTCAGACGAGAGAGCGAAGGATTTTGACAGCTGTGTCAGCCTATGCTCCAGGTCAAGATTGTTGAGGGGTCAGCACTTGGGTACATTACATCTGTTGCCAGCAGCTTCGCCCGCTACAACCCAATAATTATCCCACGGGACCATAAAACCGAGATAAAAACTATCCTGTGTCTGTGTTAATCCAGGATATAAAGTAGGTATCTGTGTATCTACAAATTTAACTCAGTTTTTTTCTATGATCTATAATAATTATAGGTAATATAAAGCTGAAGGGTTTGTTTGGTTGAACGCGCTAATCTCATGAATTACTGGATCTAATAGAAATTTCCATTGTTGGATAGTGTATTTATCGGGGAATGCTAAGGTTATATTTTGTTTTGAGCACGGAATTTGGATATTTTATAATATAAGGCAGTAAATAAAAAAAAAAAATGTTATTCAATAAAATCAAATTTTATTCATTTAAATAGAGTCGTTTTAAACGAAGGGTTGTATGTTGATCTCGAGCGCAGAGCAAGGGTTGGTGAGGTCGAATGCTGCGAGTACTGCCGGGCTGATGACGCCCACCTTGCCGATGACCTGCCCGCGCAGCAACACTGCCGCGCAGCGACCAGGGAAGTACGCGGGGTCTGCAGACAACACTCTAGGCATTATAAAACTGCACCTCAACAGCGTAACGAAATAACATTCCGCAATTTTGAAGGAAATTATATGAGAATATATAGTCACATGCATACACGCAAATCACATAGCGCAGGGTTTCTCAAAGTGGTGACGCGAATCCCTAGGGGTTCACCATTCGACGGCAGGGGGTTCGCGACAAGATTTACGTAATGGTGGCTTGATAACTGGCGGGCAATGCAGGCAACGTGTGTGGGTTTTCACACATGGTCATGATAAAAACCAAATACAGAAGTCGACTTGATACCGAGTCAGAATTTGGGTTAAAATTATCCAAAATTACTCCTAAAATTGAATCTATTTGCGATAAGAAACAAGCACACCCATCATCACATACAATGTATTAAAAATATATTATTTCTTTTGGCTCTTTATTTGTTACCTACCTTTATTATAATAAAACCTTATTTTCTTCAATAGTTAATTTTAGGGGGGTTCATTATATAGTTAGGATTCGCTGTCACCTGGAAATTTTAACAGGGATTCGTGGAGCTAAAAGTTTGAGAAACCCTGACAGCGTATGGCTGGGTTACAAGCAGGATGCCTCTGTAATTTTCTTTCAAATTAACGGAATTAGTCTGTAGTATTACTTTGAGTCTTGCCTAGTAAAAGATAAGTGGACGAGCGACAATTCTCGCACTTGACCAAAAAAAATATGCCAAAATTGTTATCATTAAAAATCGGCGAAGTGCGAGTCGGACTCGTCCATAAAGAGTTCCGTAGCAGCAAGTAACTTAATATAAAAGTTCATGTAGTTGGTTGTAATTTTCAAAGGTAAATTGCGGTTTACGATTTATGACGTATTAACACTTTCAATGTCCTAAGACAATTATCAATAGACAAATATAATAGGTCCAGTTGAAAACCAGCGTCGAGCACTTAGTTGCCCGACTTTTTGCTGAACTGGACCTTTTTAGCGCAGCCGTGAGACACACAAAAGCTACCTATTCTTTTATTATAAGTTTTAGATGTAAGTAAGTTTTTTTTTCTGCTTTATAATGTGTTATTTTATTTTAAATGTGTGTGTCGTGGTCCATTTGCGCCAAATAAATGTTTTTTCTTTCTTTCTTCTTTATCAATACAATTACTGCACGTCCAATAGTGCGTTATATACAATGCATGGACGTATGAACTCCAACCGCCGACCAATAGTGTTGTACAAGTACGTCGAAACACGATTTACTTATAAGATATGGCAACCTAGGGAGCCAGATTACGTACTTGGCAGGTTGAAAGAATTATCTGTTTTTTTATTTGATTGATTTTTCAAGTTTCTCGTGAACAACAGTATTCTTGGTGGTCAATAGTGTATTGTATGTCATGCACGGACGTACGGAGCTAACTCATTAGTGCATTACATGTAATGCATGGACAGTAAAAGTGTTAAAATAACTAGTAATTACTTACAATTTTGAGTGGTAGTTTGCATAGTAATGTTTATCATAATTATATTTTTTTTAGTTTCATCATTCTCTTATTTTAGAAGTTACAGGGGGGGGGGACCAACATTTTACCACTTTGGAAGTGTCTCGCGCAAACTGTTCAGTTTAGAAAAAAATTATATGAGTAACCTCAGCATCATTTTTAAAGACCTATCCATAGATACCCCACACGTTCGGTGAAAAAAAAATTTTTGAGTTTCATTTGTAAGTATGGGGGCAACCTCCAAATATAGTTTTATTTTTATTTTTGTGTGAAAATCCTAATGCGGTTCACATAATACATCTACTTACCAAATTTCAACAGGATAGCTCTTGTAATTTCGTAGAAAAGTGGCTGTGACATACAAGCGAACGAACAGACAGACAGACAGACATGACGAATCTATAAGGGTTCCGTTTTTCGCCATTTGGCTACGGAACCCTAAAAAAAAGGTAGTCTCCTCACAACGTTATTCTGTATCTCATATCCTCCTCCTGTTGGCCAATTTAAAAGGAAGACCCTGTATATCTCAAATACCTTCGCACTGCTGTAAGTAATAGCCTGTGTCCTTGTTCCAAGGTTCTCTGAGCAGCGCCATGACGCGGTCGAGTAGTCCGTGCACGAGCTGGAAGCCAGCCGCGCGCCCGCAGTGCACCGCGCATAGGCGACGCTCGTTACGGGCACCCGTTTCTGAAAAGATAGAAGTTTAGTTTAAGGCTGCATATTCTGAAAGTTGGCAACGTCGCAAAAAGCTGTCAAATAATTACAAGTTTTAATTAATTTGGCAAATTTTCTGTATGAAAACAAGAAATATCGCTCTGTAGTGCACTAAAACAATGATATAGGAATGCAATTAAAACACTGAATTTGATGTTGTAACCGTTTCCGGTGTATAAAAGACATTTGGAAAGCTTCCAAATGCTTTTTCTACATCTAAAACTATGTATTCGGTGTTACGATATTAATTATTGCATTCCCTTATCAATTTTATAGTGCACTACAGAGCCATATTTCTTATTTTCATACAGTAATAATGCTAAATTAATTAAAACTTGTTAATATTTGACAACCATTTGCGACGTTGCCAGCTTTCGGAATATACGCTCTTAATAACATGCTTAGACAATATTTCTAATTTACCAACCTACTTAATAAGGTACTTACCTACTTTTTTTGGGTGGTAATGATCAAATGTAAATGGAAATGACTGAATGTATTTTTTCTTTGTGTTTGGAAGGCTACCGCTGCTGACGTCCACAAAGCTTTATGATACAACTCTCCGATTTAGTCATTAATGAACGCTTGAGAGGAAATCGTTGACCTTTATTAACGTGGTCCCGTACATGTGCAGTTGACAGTACACACTGAAACTACCTATCGAAGAAGACGTATTGTTTGTTCCGACCCCAAATAAATAGGGTCAGGAGAGCAATGATTAATTCAGCTCATGAGTCGCATACGCTGGTTCTATCTTAATCACCATACTACCTAGATTAATTTATATGTCCCTGATGACATAATAAGGACAAATGCTAAATCGTCCGCGCACGTTAGCCTCAATTATTTATTTTATCACAATTAATCAACGCTACTCGTAGCTGTATCTAAATTAGGTCAATCGCATGAGTAGTTATGTTTTTGCGTTTGTTGTCAAAGTACTCATTTAATCCAGTTCCAAAGGCGTTAACTAACAACTTATCATGTGAATGTTTAGATTACGTATTTTAAAAAATCTAATTTAAAAAAGGCTATTTTTCAAAATTATACGATTTGCTTAAGTTTGCTTATGATTACTTCCCAGAATTTGATCCTTATTAGCAACACTGTCGAATGGTGTTATAGTACAAAAGGGTGTGATTTTTTCGGAAATCAGTGGGTTCGATTACAGGCCAAGATTATTATTATTTTAAAATCCAATGATACAGTTTTAGTTTTCGTCAAAATCGGCCTCGAGACTCCTTTCAATGTTTTTCGTTATTCCTCATAGTTTTGTATATAGCCATCCATGACCTGTTCAAAAATTTACCCTGTATAATTGTATGTGTGAACAGCGCGTATGTAAGCGTTCGCTGTGTCCCTACCCAAACCTCTAATGCAGAATTAAACCAGTGTTGTATTTGCCGTGAATAGTTGCACTTATTTCCCTACGTACCTACCTACATAAAAGTATGTAAGGGCGCTCCCTCACCGCGAACATTCACCTGTAATGTAACATAGAAGTGCGCAATTTTATGCTCTATTGTCTTCGAATGTTTGAATCTGTAACGTTACATTACAAGTGAATGCTCGCGGTGAGGGAGCGCCCTAAGAAAATTATATTTATGACCAACATTTACATTGAATACATTGGAGGAGCCCAATCAAAACTTGTTTGAGGCCTAGAAGGGCCCCAAAATTCTAAGTGTATAATTTTGCAGAATAAAGGCAACATCATCCTGACTCGTGTAACTAAATTAATGCTACTACTGATGTCATAAAGAGAATTTTAAAGGGAGCTAGCAAATTGAGAATGCTGATCGACTAATTGTAACTCATTTATGACAATTACATTATAGCCTTTTTGAAAATTGAGCTATGTTAGGAGTTCGATAATTGGAGCTTAATGGCCGCGATAAGTTCTCATATAAGAGCAACATTTTATGTTTTTATTTTTATTCCAATCGTCAGGGGCCCTTGACACTTGGGGGCACCGTATAATTGATACGGCGGTAGCACGCCTCTGGTTGAATATCTCAGTTAGATCGTAAAATTAATAGAAAAACTTGAAAAATATATAACCGACATCGAAAACAAACACAAAAAACTAAAAAATTGTACAACTGTAAAACTTTTTGATAATCGTAGATTTTATGATCGTTTTAGTAGTTTACAAAACAAAACAATATGAATCTACGGTTATCACTCACGTATTTATTTTGGGTGGGTTCGCCAAACTTGTTCACAAGTCGATTGATTGAATTAATTAATTTGTTTGTTAAAACAGGTCTTTGTTCTTGACACATAATATTTTAATATTTATTTATGTTAAATAAACTGTCCTTGTACATACAACACAGTCACCTACATTGCATATTCAGGTTAGACCGACAACTTTTGTGGTATTCTCCACCACTGCGGATTTTAAATGGGTTAGAAAATACTCACCAGCATTCTTATCCTGCAGCACAACATCACTAATCTCGAACAGCTTCAGTGGCAGCGGCATCTTCTTGTTGGCCGCTAGAGTTTTCAAGAGTCCTGGTAGCAGCAGTGTCCGCACCACTTGGAACTCCAGCGTCTTTGGGTTGGAGATGTGGGCTGCCGGCACATCTTCGATATTAACGCCTAGTTTTGAAGCTACGTCGTCGCGGGAACACTGGGGAAATTTAATATAAGATGTATTTAGAAGGTAGTTAAGAGGGCACGATAAGTATTTGAAGAAACTGTTCCCGTCGCGCTGCGCCTACTCAAGCGGGTTGTGTGCGAAAGAGACAACTGCACCTCAGGCTGAATTTACCTACAAAATCGTTCACCAAAAGGCGTTTCGTATTCCGCTGTACTCTTCTATAAAGGCAAGCCAGAGATGAGGAACAAGATATCTCCCGGGAGATCAGGTCCGTGGGGTGGGGTCGCAACTGCCTAACAGCTCGCCACAAGCTGCCCTGCGGGTCTATTATTATTATTTAATTATTGAATTTCTCTGAGAAGCGTCTGAACAGGGTCATAAGAAAGGACCATTTTTTGGATTTTTGGTTTGTCATAAATTCTTTACTGATTATCTTTTGGAATAGGAGCACGTAGAAATAAGCCCTAGATTTTTTCGAAAAAATCATGGTTCTAGGGGCATTATCCACGATGAAAACGTGTACGTTACCCCAGCAAGAAAGTATCTCCTAGAGTTATAAGAGTAGAACGTAAAGTTGGTGCCTTATCTGCTGTAAATGTGTCCCCACATAAAAAATGTGTGCCCCCTACCGTTTTGAAAACAAAACGAAAAAACGATTCTTGCTAGGGTAACGTTTTTCTAGCAGGAAAATTCTAAACGAGTGATCGGAGAGAGAAAAATTGTGCATGGCCAGAGAGCTTATATGTGTGCCACGATGTGCCCTCAAAAATAAAATCTGTGCCCCTTCAGATTTTCGAGATGTTGCGTTTCCTGCTGGAGTAACGTTTTGATGAATCGTATATCTCTAAAACCATTGCATGTGCCCCTGTAGAATAAACGACGACGAGTAGCTCTTAATGTGTGCCCCTATGTGCCCCAAATTAGACTTAAGAAAATATTTATAGTTTTCAAGTTATCGCGGTTTTATGAAAACCCGAAAAAACATCGCAGCGCCTAAATGAGACAACGTATAAGTTTGCTGAAAACTGTATTCGGTCCTTCTTGACGCTAATAATAACCATACAAAGTTTCAAAACGCTTCATGCATGCGTTTTTGAATAATCTTGCTAAAAGTCAAAACGATGGCGTCATAACTTTGACGGCAAAATACAAGGAACTGGCTTAATCTCAGATGTGTAGGTATAAACCAAAATCATGTGCCTTTAGTCAAAAATATATGGTGAAAATATTGAGCTTGGAATGTTTCGCAATAAGTAAATATAAACAAAAAACCAAATAAGTAAACAACGGCTGGTTATCCGACCAAATTTTACAGAGATTATATTTTTGAGGGCACAGATTTTATTTTTGAGGGCGCATTGTGGCACACATATAAGCTCTCTGGCCATGCACAATTTTTCTCTCTCCGATCACTCGTTTAGAATTTTCCTGCTAGAAAAACGTTACCCTAGCAAGAATCGTTTTTTCGTTTTTTTTCCAAAACGGCAGGGGGCACACATTTTTTATGTGAGGGCACATTTACAGCAGATAAGGCACCAACTTTACGATCTACTCTTATAACTCTAGGAGATACTTTCTTGCTGGGGTAACGTACACGATGAAAACAGCGGAATACGTTTGTATGGAGAAAAGTCGATGGAGTTCCCTTTCCCTTAAAACTTTGAATCGAACATAAACTAGTGCAGAATCAGTCTGATAGACTGTCAGCCGCTTATATGTTACTTACAAGTGTGAAGGTGAGCGCTTCAGTGTAGCCTGCATTTGCGCACTCTTGCCGCAGCTGTTCTGTGAGCTTGTTGACGGGGTCTTGTCCTCCTGTCGTCACCACCTTTGCGGGACGACGAGCTATGCGGTTGTACCTGGCAAAAAATACTCATTTTATACAGTGCATGTACAGATAATGCAGTGTATATACAGATAATCGCATGGTCTTTAATGTTTGCCTGGTTTTTATTTTGATAAAACTTATTATTTGATTGGAACATGTAAAAAAACATTTTTGTGAACTTTGACCTCGAATATTTTTACATAATATGTCGGATCAACGAGGGATCAATCATTTTATTTGTATAGAGGAAAAAAAAAGTTGCAGTTGTCAACAGTAAAATAATTATGTGTGAAATATACTGAGTAGTCATTATTTTTTTACCCATAAGCGATGGCGATGTCTTCGTACAAGTCGCAGGCGTGGATGACGTCATGCCTGGTGGGCGGGACGCGCACGCGCAGCGAATCGTCCTCAGTGATCGTCGTCGACAGACACATGCGAGACAGTAGTGCTGCTAGCTTTTCGGCGTTCTCGCTGAACAAACATAATTTTATATAATTACTAGCACTCCGCCCGCGACTTCGTCCGCGTGATTTTCGAATTTTGCCTTTGTGAATTTCTAGTCCCGGCGACTTCTCGGGGTGCTGTTGGAAAAACTAAATCAATATTCAACAAAAATTCTATCAATATTCCGTCTTAGGTAACACCTAGGTCCTAAAAATTTAAGACTCCTAACTATCAACCCTAATACAAACTTTTAGGGGTCGAATTTCGTATCATCCTCTCTTAGTGAGAACTTGTATCTTATATAGAACCCCCTGCAATGTTGAGTCCTCTAATTACAAACACCAAAGACAACCCCTAAGGGGATGAATTTTGTAAAATTCCGCCTTAGTGAGAACCTAGGTCCTAAAACAACCACCATGCTGAAACTCCTAGCATTTGTAGTAACAAAGTTTCATACAAACTGTCAACCCCATAAACAGCCCTTTAGGGGTAGAATTTCAAAAATAATGCCTTGGTGTGCATTTACGTCATAAAAGAACAACCTCGCAAAATTTAATACTCCTAGCATTTGTAGAAACGAAGTTTCATACAAAATATCAACCCCTAATTCAACCCCTTGGGGTCTATTTTCACAAAACATCTACATCCAAAAAAGAATCTCTATGCAAAATTTGAGTCTCCAAACTATCAACCCCGAAAAAGCCTCTTAGGGGTCGAATTTCGCTAAACCGTCATAGTGAACATTTAGGTCTTAAAAAGAACCCCTCGCAAAATTCGAAACGCCTAGCACTTGTAGTAAGAAAGTTTCATACAAACTATCAAACACAAATACAAACCCCTTTGGGGTCGAATTTTTGCAAAATCCCGCCATGGTGTCCATCTAAATCTTATAAAGGAACCCAGTGCATAATTTGAGGCTCCTCGCACTTATATTGACAGAGTTTCATACAAACTGTCAACCCCAAAAACAACCTCTTAGGGATCGAATTTCGCAAAATCCCGTCTTAGGTATTACTTTCGTCCAAAAAAGAACCTCTGTGTAAAAATTTGAGTCTCAATTATATCAACCCCAAAAACAACCCCATAAGGGTCGAATTTCTCAAAATTTCCACCTTGGTGAGCATTTACATCCTAAAAAGTACCACCATGCAAGATTTGAGACGCCTAGCACTTGTACTAAAAAAGTTTCATACAAACTATCAACCCCAAAAAAAAACCCCTTAGGGGTCGAATTTCTAAAAATCCGTTCTTAGTGCTCACCTACGTAGTATAAGGAGGGCCTATGCCAAATTTCAAGTTTCTAGGCCCAGCGGTTTGGGCTGTGCGTTGTCAGATCAGTTAGTCAGTTTTGAATTTTATACATATAGATTATTACCATTCTAAAGAGCATTTTAATAAAAAAAAAATCTTTTGTCTCTTTAGTGTCGTATTGCGTGTATCTAAGAGAGAGATATACAGATAATGGTTTTTATGTATAAAGGATTTTTATTTTTATCGTTGAAAAACCGAATAAACACTGAATCTATCAATCTTTTTTATACTTTGGCGTATTTCGCTTGAGGGCAAAAGCCCGCAGTTGGTGTTGTAGGGTACGGCTAGGATACGCTAATGTACAGGCATGTCGTAATCGCTTCTTCAGCCACTCCTCTTTAAGGAATAGATTTTAGTTAGTACGAGTCTGACAGTCCTTCGTACTCATTTTGATGATTTAATCACGGTTACGATATGATACGGCAATGTTGGCAACTTCTCTATAACGGCACGTCAAACAACCTTTGAACACCTTATTTAACATTGCTATTACAATTAGTCTGTTCAGCTCTATCTACTTTCACTATTCAATGACAAATAAAATGTTATCTACTCACTTGATACCAATATAACTGTTAGCTTTTTGAACGCTGATGGTTTCCTCCCGGCTGCGCATCTTGGGGTACAGCTCGTAGGTGCCGTCGGGCGCGAACACCTTGCACTGTTCCACCTCGTACTCGTGGCTGCAGTACTTTGAGAACATGCTGACTATCGTGTCTAACACCACGATCGCCTGAAAGTTGGTACACATTCATACATACATAAACTCGTGTGTTTCTCCAATGGTAGTAGAGGAAGAAGAGAAGTTGGAGGCGCGCCATAACACTAATTTCAAGTCGTTCGTGGTGCGCGTTCCAACCCAGTATTTGGCGACCTGTCTCAAGGAAGATTTTTGGCCGAAAGGTGTGCTGTATCGGCGTTTTCGAGGCCGGGTACGCGACACCTCGCAGCGTAACACGACGCTGTCACTTCGTGTGCAATAGTTTTTTAAGTTTATTGTTTTAAAATATGTATTGTTTCATAGTTATTATTTTTTATACTTTTATATGTATTGTGTTTTTATGGGCCTTGGTTGCCTGAAATAAAGGATAAAATAAATAAATAACGTAGACTATTAATTGTCCACACACTGCTCCTTCAAATGACCTTTGAGTTCCAGTGCCACTAACACGTTTAAACATACTTACAACCCTTGTTTTGGTACGATCTTTACCTATTCCTTACACCTCGTTTCCATTACTTTAAAAATCTAGTCAAATAAGGACTGCACTTAAACTTGAAAAATCACATTAATAAGGACAGTGTATGTCCTTCTAGAGCGTCCCCTCCCAGTTTTGCCACTTATGATTTGCTTTGTGACCTTTTGGTAGTCGCCTTTTACTCGTCCTCTCTACATGACCAAACTGTCACGCTGTCAATTATTGGTTGTCAGAGGTTCCCAAACTTTTTCAGTTCGCGGCGCACATACAGGTTTAGAATTTTTTCGAGACGCCCTAGCTAATTGATACCAGGTGAATAATAAAACAATAATACCTGGTTCCGAACTCCACGAAATCAGCACGTGAATCTAGGTTTGTTGCTGTA
Organism: Agrotis clavis; assembly: GCA_954870645.1. Classification (NCBI taxonomy): domain Eukaryota; kingdom Metazoa; phylum Arthropoda; class Insecta; order Lepidoptera; family Noctuidae; genus Agrotis; species Agrotis clavis. Next base: position 19,456,747 of record OX940928.1, on the reverse strand, counting down.
AAAGAGATCAATGAGACTATCCTCTCCTTTCTGGTGGATATTTTCTACATATAGAATGTTGAATGGTCGATGGCCCTCGCGTCTCACGGCGCCCGTCTGTGCTCTCTACGACGCCCCAGGGCGTCGCAACGCACAGTTTGGGAACCCCTGGTTTAGATAATCTCATTCCTCAATATTGTTCAAAAGACAATAATTACACTAATTAAATGGCAATGGAAATTTTATAAAAGTTTTTCATACGCAATAACGCCTGCGTCACATTTTTCGTAAACGTTTTTTGAGGAAAGAAAGTAAGACGTGTTAAGCGTTCCAAAACAAGGGAATGAAACGAGTGGTTGCGATAGCCTAAATGGTAAAGCGTCTGGAGTACTTATTCAGAAGAATCTTTACGTAGATTTTATAGTTGATTTTATGGCTGGTTTCAATTACAACAGACAAATTAACTTCCAAGTTTTTGCGGTATATGTATAAGTGAAAGTAACCCAACCTTAGTCAAATCTGTGGCAGTACACTCAATGAAGACATTTTTAGTGTCAAGCGTGATTTTGGAGTGGTCTCCATTGATAATAGGCGGCATGGACAGCACTATGCCGTTCTTGTCCTTTATAACAGGGTACACAGGACTATCCCGGATGATTCCTAAATACTGCTTCAGTTGGGCATGTGTCTGGAAAAAATACAAACTTATAAGTTAACTACTTAATTTGTGTAATCTTTAATTTAGTTTAATACTGAATTAAAAAATATTGAACATTGCGAGTCGAAAATGTGAATATTGTGAGCGCCACATTGTATGCAAAACTCACTAATCACAAACTTTAATGGCCAACCGCAATGGAAGTTGGTGGCTTTGTAGTTTTAATTCATTTTTGCCACTGTCTTCTTAAAGGTAAGTTATTGCAGATAGTAACATTACCACCTTTTCTTACATACAGTAAGTTGACCATTACCTGCAGAAGTCTTACCAGTAATATTGTTGGCTGTTACTTGTGGAGCAACTACATGCCCTTTGTGGTCTGCCGTCGTCTTCGGACACATAAAATTTAACTACTTTTTGGAAGATTATGGTAACTTACTGAGTACAATTCCATAAGTTCTGGTGCAGTCATTTCCTTCTGTTGGTTGAGTGCCTTGAACTTAATCTCGTTTGCTGGTAACGCATCATATACAAATGGTCCTTGAATTGTGTCTAAGTCATGAGTGCCAATAGCCACTAATGTTCGCTTTCTACATATGTTTTGATGAAGTTTATCCTGAAAGCACAATAGTTATTTGTATTATGATCATTACCTACATTATGATGGTTTTATAACTTGTAAAATAGAGATGGATTAATATTTCTGTTGTTAATGAGACTTTGTGAGGGCACAAGTTGAGGAAAATTCGGAATGACTCAAGTTAGGTCAATTTTAACATAATTCTCTGCCTAGCCTTTTAATAACTATAATGGGGTCAGCTTCCAGTCAAACCAGATTCAGCTGAATATCAGTATTTTACATGAAGCGACTGCCTATCGGATCTCAACTCAGTAACTGGGCAATACAATATAAACATTCCCTATGGTCTGGATCAGGGGCAAAAATCTTGCTGTTGCTGAGGCGAGTGTTGAAAATAGGCGTGTGTCAACGGTGCCCGGGCACAGGGCGCAGAAATGGCCAAGTCAGCTCCGCCCAAGCGAGGCAGACCTCCACCGTATGCTCCTCAATGTCCTCCGGTAATATTTTGAGTAAATATAGTATAACAAATAGGTAGTAAAACAGTGCACATGGACAAAATGAGTTAAATGACAATCAAATGATGGACATTTTTGTCTTATTTGGTCCAGCTATCCTGATGGTCACTTACTTAAAGGTGGATCCAGACTCGGTGAGGCATGCGCTCCGCACGGCGCACAACGCATGCCTCGCAAGGTGTGTACCTTTATATTCGTGGCGAGGCATGAGTGAGCTACGCACGTGCGAGGGCTAGCCAACGTATGTCGGCAAATGCTTCAAGATCAAAGTGCCTCAGTGTGTAGCCGCGCATGCGTTGTGCGCCGTGCGGAGCGCATGCCTCGCCAAGTCTGGATCCACCTTAATGTATATATTATCAGGACTTTTGTTAGTAGCTGCCTGGGTTCTGGACATTATATGCCTGGTTAATGGCAATAGGCTCTCACACTCATCCAAAATAGGGGATTTAAACATGTGAGTGTACTAAAGTCACCATTTCTGCCTACTACAAAGGATTAGTACTTGGTGTTGTGTTTAATTTTAAGAGAAAATGTTACCCACTTGCAGATCTATGAAGCTGTCATAAGACTCCTTAGTAAATGTTATGCCTTTGAGCACAGCAGCCACTGCATAAGGTCTGATCTGTCCTGTTGCTGGTGTTAAGTGCAAAGAATGACAGTCTTCAGTCTTTTTGAGGGTGTACTGAGGTGGAGCTTTTCTGAAAATTGTTGAAAGGAAATGTTAGTAGAAACGGTAGAAACTAAAAACATGTTTCTTTCGAAATGTTGACACAAAATAAACAGAATTATATGTCAAAGAACGCAAGCATGGACAATGAACTTCTATTATAGAAGTTCATTGTCCTTGCTTGCGTTAAGTTAAAGATTCTTTCTTAATATTTTTTGTGTGAGTTTGTGGCAACCCTCTGGTTTCAAGAGTTAATTAAGCCACCTCAGGGAACAACACAGGCCCCATTTCGTTGCATGGTAAAATCATTGTTGCGGGACTGTCATGGTCGCGAGACTGTCTTATCAGGTCATCACAGTTCCTGTTTAGACAATCACACAACCCCAGCAGGCTTTTAAGCCTTTTTTGGGGACCCTGTCAGAATGCTGACAGCTCTTTGATTGTAACTGCTTCGCAGAAGGAGGGGGACTGCTTCCCACTCCGTCTTAACCTGCAGCATGGCCTCAATCAGGTTTATAAGTATTCCATTGTGTTAAATGCAAAATATTATTTGATTTCAATACTAACTTCCCTTGGAAAACTAAGATGCCATCAACCAATCCTTCTAAGCAAAGCAAATCATATCTGTTTGCAGGGATGTCTATTCTATACAGGATCTCCTCAGATACTCCAGCTCCAGCATGATCACCTTGCTCCTTCATCAGCATCTGCTTCTCTGTTGTCTGTAATCATTCAATCACTTGGAATGTTATTCATACTAATCTTACTGTTGATTGACATTGAGTAGGGAATCAATGACTACTTTGGAATAGTACATCTGTGATCTGTTAAACAATCGGGAAGATTTTAAGATCCTTAGGCTGTGGTTCCACTGAGGCGGAGCGGAGACAAGCTGTGCCGCGATTCACCAATCACATGAAGGAGTGGAAAAGAGATGTAGATTTTAAGCCATGAGATTGGTGACTCATGGCAAAGCTTGTCTCTGCTTACTCCGCTCCGCCTCAGTGGAACTGCAGCCTTTAGCTGTGAGTGACTGACAGAACTGAGAAAGACTGCTGTTTTGTGTTTGAAATTCAGGCACAAATTATTCATTGATAACGACAGTTTTTTACTATAAAGAGAGCTTTTTACTGCTGACACAATTTAATCAGAGGAACAAATCATGTGTCTATGTGTAAACATATTCATTTTGTCCCTTACTGTAAGGGACCAAGCAACCAAGCATATTAGAGTAAGCACTGTCACATACTTACTTGGTGTAAGGACATTATGTATATCATAACTTGACTTTCCATCACCAACATTATACCTACATCTGTTTTTTTTTTAAGAAGTTTACTGAAGATCAACTAATATGAGCGCAAAGATGTGCTGTAGACAAATAGGTTATTCATATTTTTTGGTAAAACTAGGACATTACTTACCACTTCATCAAGCTCCAAGCCGAACTCAAAGCAGAGGTCTTGGAATTCATCGTCAGCTGAAATATATTTTTTTTCAGTTTTTTATTCAGAGGTCCTCAAACAAAATCAAATTATCAAATATTTCTAAACTTTAGTGTAAAATAAGAAATACTTACTGTAAGTCCTGCCAAGTGCGGCAAAAAGAGTGTCACGTTTTACTGATATTGTCGGCATTATAAATATATGACTATTATTTTCAATTTATCGAACTGTAGAATGTACACGTTTTCTTTTAGTTTTTCAAAATATAACACTGCTGCTATCAGCTAGACTCCAATCTTCTCACTAGTGCATGATAACAATATGTTATCCCTTTTTGTCATAAGGGATCGAAAGCATCGATCTCTGAAATTCATGATTTGGCATGCTTAAAAATGTACATATTACACAGTTTTTTTTTTTTTTTTTTTTCTTCCTTCTTGGCAACCGAGTCGATGTCGGCTAACTCTGCCAGTGTCATGTGGTGACGGCAAAACGGAGTGACGAAGGCCGTCGAACTTTGCACTTTTGGTAGAATGTTAGTGTGTTAGTTTAGTTAGTAGCTGTAAGGACGAGACATTTTGTTAGTAAATATTATGTAAACAAAAAGAAAAAAAAAAAACGAAAATATGTTAATTATGTTAAAATACATAGTACCTATGTTATGTACAGAGCTAATATTAAAAATACACGCCAAATTAAAATTTCAGATCATTGTCATTTATGAATTTTGAAAGGATTTGAATTAGTTTAGGAGAAAAATTGGTCAGGAGAAAATGAAAATTAGTAGGAAGGGGTATTTTAATTTTGGGGAGCTTACGGTACAAGTCAAAGGACTGGGAATTCAAAGGACATGAGAAGAAAATGTGATCTAAAGTTCCCTCGTCAAGACCACATTCGCATAAGGAGCTGTCACGTACGTGGATCTTTTTAAGAAATACTGGGCTGCAGCAGTGGCCGAGTCTCAATCGACACAAGGATGAAACAGTTCTTTTGCAGAGTTTAGTGCATTTAAAAAACCAGGGTTTCCGCGGGATGTCTGGTTGTATACTGGCATAGTATACCCCTTTTAGCCTCGAACTAACCTGCCACACTGCTGACCACGAGTTATGCAGTTTAAGTTTAGTGTCAGTTCGTAAGTCGTAGCTATGGACAGTATAATGTTTTAAGTCCACCGAATTGGAAGTAGCATATTTTGCGAGAGAATCCGCACATTCGTTGCCATTTATACCCGAATGACTTGGTACCCATGCGATTTCAATGTTCAAACCGTTGTTAGAACAAGTGAAAAGTAAATTTTGTATGTCTGTAATGATTTTACTATGAATTTTTGATTTTAATTGGTTTTGGCCTAAAGCTTGTAAACTACTGCGAGAATCTGAGAAAATAACTGAGTTTTGGATATTGTGTGATTTAATAAAATTAATTGCTTCTAAAATGCCAACACATTCCCCTGTGAAGACCGATGTCTCTGGAGGGCATTGGAAGAGGAGAGCAATTTTAGAATTCTGAAAGTAAGTTGCTACTCCTGTGCAACCTGTTGACGTTAACTTAGACGCATCTGTGAAGAACATGTTCCAGCCCTTCCAGTATTTGTCGACGGCTCGGTCAAAGTCACCTTTCGCATCCTCAGAGTTTTTCGAAATGCCAAGCCCCAAAACGACTTTTGGACTAGAATGCACCACTTCGTATGCGGAAGAGAACACAGGTATGGTGGGATATTGACAAATAGGCGAGGAGAGGTTTTTAAGTTCCCTGAACCTATTCATCAAGGGGGGAATTGACTTATGTTTCCAGTAAGGGGAAACATCTAGTGACAGATGAATTTGTTCTAAAATGGGAAGTAGGGGATGGGACGACAGGGCGAAGACTTTAGACAGGAAACGATCTGCTAAATATTGTCGACGAAGGTTAAGGGGAGGATCAGCACATTCCACCTGGAGGGCGTTGATGGGAGACGACTTCATTGCTCCTAAGACAATCCTAAGGCATTTGGCTTGGATGGCGTCTAGTTTACGAAGTGCTTCTTTGTTGCAGGGTTCCAGTAAGAAGCAACAATAGTCCATGACACTTCGGACCAGAGCGTTATAAACTAGCTTAAGAGTGTAGGGATGTGCTCCCCACCAAACCCCAGACAAAGCCTTAAGGACTGATACTGATCGCTCACATTTTTTGACTACGTTGTCGATGTGGTCAACCCCCGACATTTTGGAGTCTAGAGTGACTCCCAGAAACCTGGCCTTATCTTGGATGGGGATAGTCTGACCATCTATATTTATGTCGATCGGAGGGATAAGACGTCTGCGACTAAAAACAACTGCTGAGCTCTTGGAGGCGTTCAAACTCAACCCGTGATCTAGTAGCCATTGGTTTAATGATGATAAAGAGACATTTAAAGACAAGGCGGAATCCTCAATAGAACTTCCCGAGACCAATAAGGCAATATCGTCAGCATATTGGAGTATTTTACAATCAAAGTTTAAGCAAGAGGGGAGATCTAGTGTGTAAATATTATATAGGATTGGACTGATTACGGAGCCCTGTGGTAATCCTCGCCAGGTAAGTCTCTGCTCAGAGTTTTCCCCTGGTATCCTCAACTGCAGAGTGCGGTTTGAAAGGATTTTGCAAATGACCTGGATGATCCTAGCCGGTATTCTCAGCTCTTGCAGTTTTTGCCTGAGAATAGGGAGGATGACAGAATCATATGCAGCTGATATGTCTAGGAAAACTGCTACCACAGACTCATTCCTGCTAAGGGCCAATCGGATCTCTGATGTGAGGATACCCACACTATCAGATGTACCCAGACCTTTCCTAAAGCCGAATTGAGTCGTTGGGAGCAGCTTTCTGCTTTCCACTAACCATTCCAATCGGTTTTTGATCAAATGTTCTAAAAGTTTTAAAAGTGTTGACGATAAAGCTATTGGTCTGTACGAGCAGTGGTCATTAGGCTCTTTACCAGGCTTTAATAGAGGGATAACCACTTGAACCTTCCAAGCTGGAGGAATATATCCAGAGGTGAAGCAGAAATTGGCCAAGTCCAGGTAATATTGGTGACATTTTACACCCGCTTTTGCTATGAAAGAGTAAGGGAATCCATCCACACCAGGTGCGGAGTCCTTAACGTAGCTAAGCACTGTTTTGAGTTCGTCAAGGGAAAATGGCTTATCTAGAGGGTCGTTTGAAGTTGTAGAATTCGTGAGGTTTATTTCGTCTTCACCAGGAACATAGACTGGGGCGACCTTAGTGAAGAACCGGTAACCCAGGTCTTCGGATAGAGTGTTCGAGGGAGATGGTTTTAAACAGTTTCTATAGCTCTTGACCCTTTGCCACACTACTGATGTTGGAGTGGATGGACTCAGGGAACTGCAAAATGATACCCAGCCAGCTCTTTTCTTTTTTCTAAATAATTTCCTAGACTTAGCCAATATCTGCTTGAAGGCGATGAGATTGTCCAGGTTCATATCTCGGTTGAACGTCTTTTCCGCCTCATTCCTGGCCTTGATCATGGCGGTGCATTCCTTATCCCACCAAGGCGGGGAAGGGACTCTGCCTGTAGGAGGCTTTTTACAAGGAAAACAATCATCGGCTGTAGCGGATATGGTGTTCGAAAAAGATGAGAAACATTCCTGAGCATTCTCAGCATTTATAAGAGGGAGAGAAGAGATACGGAGATCTAAGATTTTGGCATAAAGATCCCAGTCTACAGAGTTAAGCCGATATTTCAATAAGGGAGGGGAGGATTTATCAGGAATAGATTTAGAAGGAATTTCAACCGTGATGGGATAGTGATCGCTACCATAGGTTGAGTTCAAACGGTTCCAGTTAAACAGGCTAGCTATGCTGGATGAGCAGAATGTCAAGTCTACGCAACTATTACTCTGACCTATTCCAGACCTGCGTGTAGCACTGCCATCATTAATAATGCACATGTCAAGGTCATCCAACATATCCACCAAGCCTACACCGGTACTATCACAAGAATTTGATCCCCACCTATAGTGGTGACAGTTGAAATCTCCCATGACAAGAGACGGGCCACTTACACTACTAATTACACTTTTAATAGTAACAAGGTCTTCAAGACGTGGACGAGTAATATAAAAAGAAAAAATATTTATACCCTCAACCTTGACAGCAATAACATTTAGGTTATCACCAACGGAGGGTAGAGGGATTTGGGAGAATGGTACTTTGTTATTGATGAACAAAGCACATCCTCCATATCCATCGGATCTGTCGTGGCGTACACTACTGAAGCACGGAATCCTGAAATTACTTCCAGGAAGAAGCCATGTCTCAGCAATGGCGCAGACCGATGGTTTAAATTTATTAATTAAATAGAGAAGGTCAGGTTTACTGGGAGTAATACTCCTCGCGTTCCATTGCAGGAATGTTAGGGGATGGAATGTTGTGGATTTGTTCAACTATTGATATCAATTTATTGGCAACGTGGTCAGGTAGTGATTCTGTAGGGTTGGCTAGTACTGATATTAGCATATTAGCTATGACATTAAGAATGTTTTCGGATTTACTCACAGGACTAGCACCTTCTCTTGGGAAGGCACAACCATCATGGGATGGAGAGTAGGAGTAGTCTTGTGTTAGGGTTTGATGAGCCAGTTTATTATAACTAGGTGAGAGTGGGGCGTGGGACTTTGGTTTCAGAGTGACCATTTTACGGTATGATTTTGTTTGGGGAGTTGGACTGGGATGTTGGGAGGAATTGGTTGTTGTTTTGGATTTTGGAGTCATTTTTGACACTTCAGCATATGAACGTGAAACCGTAGGAAAGACCTGGCTTGCTTCCGCATACGAGACAGATTTCTCAGCCATAAAGGCTTTTATACTTTTCTGTCGACCCAGTTCAGGGCAAGTCTTATCATTTGCATAATGATTTCCTGTGCACAGAATGCAAGTGGCACATTCAATAGGAACTTGGCATCCATCGCCTGGATGGTCCTGACCACATTTAAAGCAACGAGGTTGCGAACGACATACTGTGCGTGTGTGACCAAAGCGACAACAGTTGTAACATTGAATGCACGGGTACATATATCTCTCCACTGAGAGAGCAGAATAAAAACAATATACCCTCTTGGGTAGTACCTGGCCATCAAAAGTGAGAACCACGGTTTGAGTGGGTTTCCACTCCGTGACACCCAACGAAGTTACTTTACGGCTCATTCTCCTTGCCTTTATAACTGGGCCACATCCATCAGGAACCCTGATATTCCCAATGACTTCCTCTTCAGTCCACTCTGTTGGTACATCACGTACTAAACCCAAACGCGTAATATGGAACTGTGGTATGGATGTAATGTAGTTGTTTTGAATAAGAGTCTTACTTATTAAAAAACTATTTGCATCCTGGTGGGATTTAAACTCAACCGACAGACGGTTTCTCCCAAGACGTTTGACACTGCCTCGGAGGATGTTGCTATAATTATTTTGGGTGAGAAACATACCAAACTTAATTGGATGTAGTACAGTACTTGTAGTTTTCCCATCTTTAAGTGAAACATGTACAATATATGGAGGGTTATCCCTTTGTGTATATGTCTGTCTGCCTATTTCTTTTTTTAAAACTTTTGGGGAATTAACTACTTCATTTGGGGGAGAACTTGCTACACGTTTCCTGCTGATAGATTCCGCGTCCATGAACTCCGTTTGCACATTTTGATCGGGGAGGGTAATTGTTAAAATCGAGTCAAGTTCAAAGGCGTCGTCGGGGTCGGGAGGTTTATTGGCGTCCATGATGGACGCCGGCTAAAAAAAAAACTACTATTTAAAAGCTATACTACAAATCTACGGTTAAAAAATACAAACCCAAGGAAGATTATCGATAGTTGTTCACTTGACAGTATGGGAGAACACTTAAATCGATAATATTCTACTCCAAAACACAATAACACACAGAGCGCGATGTTACTACCTTCACCGTTCTACCAAAAGTCATATTACACAGTTGAACACACGTTGAACAGTTCACACCACATTGACAGTATTGACTGGTATTGACACTGACAGTTTGACATTTTGAAAATTCGAAATAAAATCATTGCCAGATAGCAAATGCAATGCTTGAGATGGTAGTTGTTTCAGTTAGAAAAATGGCAACTTACTCTAAATTTTTATTTTGGTTGTGATCACGTTTTTGTGATGCACAAACTAGCCGAAATTTCAATAGCTTAGCTAACTGGCTATTTGTGGTGTAATAGCCAGCTATCTAGCCAGCTATTTGGGTACTTGGCTATTGAACAATAGCGTTCAGTAACTAGCAGCGCGGCGACGGACGCGGCGCCGGTGGGTGTAGCTAGGTAGGACTTAAATAACGCAACATCAACTACCCGATCTGAATTCGATCCTCGTCGCGCCAACATGTAAAAATTTACACCCTATTATAAGGGTGAGGATCGTGTTGGAGCACCATAAAATATTAGTTCCTGATTGCCCCATAACCTATGTGTGTCGCTTCAGTATTTACATAGTCGCTTTATCAGAAAAAATCACTAATGACCAATTTTATTTTTTTTGGCTTCTTTATATAGAGTTGCTTTTAATAAAATCATGAAATAATAACATAAAAATCTCACGGGTAAAATGGAACGCTTATGTCAAAATGAATGTCATGTAGTCTATGAAATAAATCTATGGTCACTGAACTGTCAACAATAAAAAGTTAAACCACGTTTTACGACAAGTCTGTTATTTATTTTAAAATATCACGAAAATCCAGCACGATATTTTAAAACAACAAAGTCTATATCAGTCTATAATTATGGTGAAAGATTTCGTTAATTATTTTTATTTTATTAAATCATGACAAGATTGATTGATTTCCTCTTGGAGGTCACAATAACCAAAATACTAACTATCAAATGTTTATTTATTTTAAACCTGTCGGTAACTAACCACCTTTCTAATCATCGCATTTCATAAATTCGTTTAAATTACTTAGCATAATGCTCTCTCTTTGTCTAATCTATTTTGTGAATATTGTGAGAAAAAGATGGGAGATACGAATGAAGATCGCACAAGCGTATCGCAGTGAGCGCGCACACAGCTATCGGCTATTTTGGCTACTCTCGTCACCCGGCTACCGAATACCGGGACGGCTACAAACCGTAGCAGTTAGCTATACTCTGTGGAAACTACGCGGCTACGAGCGGCTACGCAGCTACGAGTGGCTACGCGGCTGCCAAGGGCTACTCGGCTACAAGCTATGTCAGTTATCTAGTCAACCAGTAGCCGATAGCTAGCTATCGTGTTGACGGATATCATAGCCGTTGCTATTTTGCTCATAGCCGGTATTTGGCTGTTATGGCTATAGCTACCCATCGCTATGCACAATGGCCCAGAATCCAGAATCTATACAAGTTTTATAATGATGTTGATGATTGATGCCATTCATCCCTTCATCATAAGCAGCCATACGCACGAGTGTTTTTTTTTTTACGAACGTTAATAATGTGAACGAACAAAATAGAACAAATGCAGTCCTACGCATCTGTTCTTATGTCAGCGCTTTGAAAGTGCTATTTGATTTGAAGTGCTGGGTGATGATGACCTTCTGAGTGATGAGTTCAATTCACTTTTTCGTTCCAAGTCGGTGCTTTTTTAATGCTCGTAAAAAAGAACTGGTGCGAATAGGGTCTCATGCCATCGAATGAAATCATTGATGTGCTAACAAAATAACATCGTTGCACCTAGCGAAAGAACTACCTATGTTGCTGCAATTTTTTGTTGGATACTAAAATAGTACACTATGTGACTCAGTTTAAATAAGTTACCTAGCAATTGATTAAATACAATAATTTTAGCAACGTTGATACCAGCATTGATAAATTAGAAAAACGTAACGTTTTTAATGAAGCCACTTTTCAGGGTTCCGCCGCCGCCGTAGCGAAATGACAAAAAACGGAACCGTACTGTAAAAAAATATATGACGTATGTACACACGGCTACACATCAAGCTATACAAAACCAGTATAAACTGATCGTTGTATGCGTGGAATGATCATTGATCATACAAAGTGGCACCACGATAAACTGGTTTTATATAGCTTGATGTGTAGCCGTGTGTACAGACGCCAGCAGATCAAAAAGGGTTAGTAGTGGGCTGAAACAATCAGAAAAAATATTAAAATAAAAAGATATATTTAATCATTGAGATATGAAAGAAAAAAAATACGAATTTCATGAGTTATTGATGCGGATAAACGTTATACCAGTTTAAGGTGATTGCGTCGATGTATGCTGGTTGGAGCATTCACCATAAGTAAATCTGGGGAGGAATAATATTATGTTAGTAGAGAGGGGAAATTAATGCGAACGGAAAGTGTGGATCAAATTCAACAGGGACATAGAGATCATTTCCAATCTTTTTACCGCTGAGACATACGGTATTATTTTCAGATTGGCAAAAAAATCTTGGAGATTGCCAATGATATTTTAGTAAACAGATATGTTATGAGCGCGCAAAACGTGAAGACCAGAAAATGTCCTACGTGGGACAATTTGCTAGTCAATGTGCCGACGTGCCAGAGGCGTCTTCACCTATAGTGCAGGGTGTGCGGTGCACGCGGGCGCCGGGTCTAAGGGGGCGCCGAGCGCCCCCTAACGCGACACCTCCAAAGATGAGTCGATGCCGGTGCTCTCAAAGACCCTGCGCTCGTGTTATGCCCGACGCCGGGCGCGCTGTAGCAAAGCAAGGCTACTCCTTTTCCTACTCTATTTAAAGGAGGTGTTTTTTTTCCCTACAATAATGGCCAAACCGTGTACCTCAAGGAGAAAAGTACGAAATTATAGTTTTTTTTTTTTCTATAACGTAGATTTTGTAGCTCGAAAAGTAACTTTTTTGTGAATACATTTGTGTATATAAATATATACCTATATTTATGTGTACGAGCGTCCTGTTTGTTATGTATTTTTGAAAGAACTTAAAAGTTGACGTGATAACGTCTTATAATTCGATGGCCGGCTGCACGCACGAAAAAAGATGACGTCATGCGGCGTTACCTCGCTCTGTAGCGTTCCATAGCAACGGCGTTTCAATTGTTTGTTTATAGCAACGTAAGTGCAGTATTTTCTTATGACGTTGTCACGTTCAACTATCGTCAGTAATTGCCGGTATACACGACAAACTGCGCAAAAACTGCGATAAAACTGCGCAAACGAACTGCACAGTTCATTTGCGCAGTTTTATCGAACGTATGTACAAAAATCGGCGCAGTTATTTTGGTTGGTGCAAGCCATCGGAGCAAGGATTAAAATCTATTCGATAAATCGTACACTGCGCAAATCGACTGCGCACGCGCAGTCAGATCGCTACGATAAATCGTTGTCGTGTATACTGGGCTTAAACCGACTTTACAGACAACCGATTTTTTATTCTTATAACCCTTCCTTCCTACAAAAAACTTTTTGCTTCCCGACATCGTTTATGTTAAAATTGCACCATTTGCATCCGAATTACCGTTTGAAAATATAACTGTTAGTATTCCATTTTGACCTCGCTCCTACTAGACTAGAGGGCGCCAGGGTACTGGTTGCACACGGGCGCCACAAGGGCTAGAGACGCCTCTGCGACGTGCGGGGGGATTGATGACGCGTGGCGCTGTTTGTTTATCTAGCTGTCACTTTTTTTCTTATTGCGTTTTATCAAGCTATCCTTTTAACTTGTAGTGAAATGTAATGTGTGAAGTGTGTATGTGTGCTGCCGCTCGGCGCGGAACAATTTTTTCTGTTGTTTTGTAAGTGTATAACATATCTGTATATTAGAATATCATTGAAGATTGCACACTGAAGACTCCTTAGGACGCTTGCTTAGAAAACGGTTTTGGCGGTGGTTTTGAAATTTAGGGCGACTTTCACCAAAAGTTAAACATGTTTAAAATTTTATTTATGTTTAACATTGTTTTTATTGGTAAAACAGTAGATTTCCTTGAAATATCAATGAAGTGTGCTAATTATGTAATACATGATCATTTTAAAAGGTCTCTCATTTTTTTCTAATAACCTACGCATTCGTATTTGTCATAATAATATTTCACCCTTTGGCAAGTGTAGATAGGCCAAACGCTTCTTTTGCCTTTGAGCCCACGCCTGGCCCTGTTTCGTTTCTGACCGAGAGTTATACGCAAACATTTACGTATATTATGGTTATTGAGATAGTTTTTAGACAGAAAAGAGAGAGAGATTTGTCAGGGAATAACTCATTTTACCTATTCTCTGTCAGCAAAGAAATAAAAAAAAGAAAAGAAAAAATAATCACACATTTTCTACTAAAATCTGTTTATTTTATGAAATTGGTAACATTATAGGTCACGTGATACCAGTCTGGTTTTGCAAACGGTGAGTGGAGTGCCTTGTCATCAGTCCTTTGAGTTTTTGGATGATTTTCTTTGGAATTTTTATTCAAAGTGAGTAATTTTATGAACAAAATCACTTGTACAGCATGTATTTGTTTTATTGTGGTGTTTTTATTGTGATTGTGACCCGTGCATTCGTATGACGAAATTGTACCTTGTTCCGTGACTAGTGATATGACGCCATTTTCTTCGTGAATGCCAATTACTAAATTCTTCAATATTTTCTTTGTTTCTGCCCCGTGAAGATACTGTAACTGTAATAAATACTGATCTAGAACTCTAGTTCCATGTTTCGCCCAAGACTGTGCACGGGATTCTCTGAAACCAAAAATGCACTTGTTCATTAGGTACGCATTTTTTGCATGATACCTTGGGTGGCATTCTAGTGTAGTTTCTTCCGTGCTGTGATCTAAAGTTGCAGTATAAACTTAATTTAATTGCCAAATAATGGCTGTCTGTCGATTTCACAATACTTTGCTTGGGTAACTGCGTATCTACCTACTTATTTTTTTTACTTGTAGTTATTTTATTGTAGCTGCCCACGAGTTAAACTTCCTGTAACTATGTAGCATGTACCCGTTCTTTCTTTGTGAAATCAGTTTACCTTGATGAAAAACAGAAATCAGTATCACAAGTACTTAGTTGAAAGTTAGAATTGTAGTAAATTTGAACAATACACAAGGTGGTGATGACACAACAGTACCTACCTTTATGTATTGGATAGAGTAGCTTTTGTTCATGACGGCTGTTTGCAGTTATAATAAATTACTGCCCTGATATTATCATAACGAAAAATGAACAACAGTTATCTCCTAAATGTTCAGTATCCATTAGAAAGCAGAATTAGTTCTTTCAAACCTATTTTAATTTTTTGTGGAATATTTATATGTATAGGTATCTACTTGTTACTCCAAATAAAAAGTGAATATGGCAGAACATAATATTTTTGGGTCAGTCACATCTTATCAAGCGGTTTAAGGAGAACTTGTTCAGAGCCCATTTTAAGGCACTAGCAAACCTGTTGCTGTTCCAGTAAGATACTGATGAAAGTACATATATTATTTAAAATACCTCTTATTTGCAGAGGAACCCTTCATAATATTATGGCTCCTGTCCCTAATAAGGTTAAAGTAAAATTGATGTCTATTTTTGTTACCAAAACAGAAACAGGGTTTCAGAAACATAATTAATTTAATATACATAGAAACCCCCCTCTATTATAAAAACTGCATCATTATCCGTTGCATAGTTTTAAAGATCTAAGCATACATAGGGACAGACAGCAGGAAGAGACTTTGTTTTAGAGTATGTAGTGTTGTATTAGTATCATCATTCTATGTTAACTTCCATTATGGTTTGATTTTTATGAAAATGATGAGTTTTCAAATAGAAAATAACCTAAAAGCCACATTCGTATTTTTTATCATGTTTGATGATAAAAAAAAAAATTAATTTAACATACTAACTTTTTGCCATGGGGTATCATATTATCCAGATACTGGGTTGTGGAGGTCCGATAGGCAGTCGCTCCATTTAAACCCAATATAGTTGGGAAAAGGTTAGGCAGTTGATGATGATACTAACTTTTTGTTTTGGTTTTGAAAGTCATACAAATGGTGTTAAATCAGCTATTAAGTAAAAATTATTTTTTCTCAGTTGTATACTGCACCATTATTTCTATTAGGTACATATGAATGGTAGAGTACACACAACAAATAATGATAAGTATAATGCCATATAGAAAAAAGCTACTAATTATGAGAACATAATTAATACAACTCACATAAAAAGTTGTTAAAATTTGGCAAAAAAAAATATTGTACTGATAGTAATTAAGATAAGATATTTTCCTTCAAATTCTTGTAGTGTGTGTCAGTGTACTTATGTGTATACTGCCATGTCACATAACATATTGGATGTTGCCTATCAAATGTACATGAATTCTAGCCGTATATAGTAAAGCTTTATATAGTATAATATGAGAGATAAGTACAAGCAGCTATCAGTGTGTTAAATTACAAAATAACTTGCAGACCACATGTTGTGGTTTTCTAATGCTTGTAGCTTTGGACAAGGTTTTTTTATTTGCCTTATCAATGTTTTATTTTCAGCATAAACTAGTAGTTAGTGTGCATGGACAAATCTTGGAATCAAATTATAAACCACCAACCAATTGTGCTGAAATTTTACACACACCTTCAGTTCCAACTTTTTATGACAGACATGATCTTGTGCAGCCAAGACGACCACCGACCGCAGTTAAATAAAAATAATAATTTTGTGGTAAAAGTAACATGTAGATAAAAAAAATAAACCAATTGATCAAATATTGGTTTGTTTTACTATTCCTCATGTTTTTGAAGTACAATAGTCATAACAAATTATTTAATTAATATTAATTATGACTAGATGAGCATTGAAAGTCAAAGCCTAATTGAGTAATTTCTTAATTTGAATGACATACTTTGTGTAGATCTGAGCCAGTTTAGCTTTGTAGTGTTTGATTCCTGTTTCTTTGAATTGTATCCTTTACCACTTGTGTAGTTTAGGTTTTATGAATGTAGACAGATATTAGTTTATTTAGTTTTCACATTTACCCACAGAGTAGTAAACAAATGGAGTGATAATGTGCTGGAAAAGGGCGCTAAAGACTACACAAATTCCGCTACAGTCACCAGTTGGAAAAAACGCTGAATGACGCTTCAACGGCGATTGTTCAATGAAAGTAGTGTCTTCCCCACTTGGACCTCACAATTTCGGTGAGTGCTATTTCTTAGGAAATATGTATAAGCACTCCATTTTATTATTACTCTGATTTACAATACTTATCACCCATTTAGTCAAAAAATAAATACATTTAACTTAGGGGTGCTAATTAAGGCAGCTTCTTTAAAATGTCATTCTCGTCTGCAAATATATTTAGTTGTCTAATGAATTAATAGGTCAGCGACAAACTTTTAGCGTCTAATAAATGGTTTATAAGCGACCATATATTGTAAAACAAGCTACTGTTAATATGACGCAACATGGTGATAATTCTTAAGCAACTAAATTTGTGATATGTCTAGATACTCATTGCCAGCTTCTAATAAGTGTATCAACTTCATCTATAAAGTAATATCAACGTACTCTAATTTCATAGAGTCACCGTTATATTTACCTAATTTTGTCTGTGTTCCACCAAATATACTGAATGTGCACCAAAATATGTTCATTAAAATATGTCATAACGAGGTGTAATAAAAAAAATCTACCTAAGCAGGGTCGACGAAGCCCCGCTTCGCGGGGCTTCTATTTCTGTGTACAAGGTTTAAAGAAACCTAACCAAACCGAACTTCGGGGTGTCCCTGAAATCTTGCTAAAGCGAGTTTTAGATTTGGTACTGATTTGGTACAATATATAAAGTAGCTCACTTACAACATTAGTCGCTGAGTTATCAAATCAGAAGTAAATATATTTATCGGTAGCTCGGAGTCATATTAATTTACGCTCGTAAATTGACGCTGGTTTCTTGATATTTTGTTGGAATAGTAAAGATGATGAATTAATATAATTGAAGCTGTTCTATTAACTCGTCGCTCACATATAAAAAAAGACGCTAGGTTGCAGGTGCTAAAGAAAACTTTTGTTGCCGCACATATAATTTCCCTTAACTTAGAATTTTAGTCTTGTGGGAATACACCTTCCTAAAATTTGCAATTGCATGTGTTAGTAAAAAAGAGGATGACAGTCTTACCTATATCTGTGTCATTTTCATCATATCAAGTTGGTTGTTAAACTGAATGTATTCTCTTTGGCAAGTAAATTTTATGATGGTTACAAAAAAGAGTATTCAATTTTTGATTAAAGTGTGTTATGTTTTTAAAAAAATTTACACAAGCATAGTTTAATTATGAAAAAAGGATCTCTAGATCCTTTCAAAATTATTTATGTTTTTTTCCTGTTCCAAAAGTCTAAACCATGTAAAAGTTTGATGCATAATACATGACTGTCTATGGCTCAAATGAATAATCTAAGAACGATACTCATTGAAAGTACTTAAAACTTGGGTTACAGATTTCTCTATTGGGATATAGTAGCTATTTGAGCAATGTTAAATACCCTTAGGAGTGAGTTAGTTTCATTAGCTAGATAAGTTAAATGATATCGTTGTTGTTTCGTGGTCATTATGGTTATGGTAAACCACATTTTTAAATATTTCGTATTCACCAATAAGGTTGCATTACCTAATGGCGTTTTAATCTTATTAATAAACGTTTTTCATAAAACCATTAACGACAAAATGGAAACTGGCGTCGATCGATTAATTATATCTAATTAGCGT
This sequence comes from Agrotis clavis, assembly GCA_954870645.1. NCBI lineage: Eukaryota > Metazoa > Arthropoda > Insecta > Lepidoptera > Noctuidae > Agrotis > Agrotis clavis. Next base: position 19,438,209 of record OX940928.1, on the reverse strand, counting down.
GCGGTATTAGTATGACAATTCATAACCTGATTTGTTGTCATTAATAAATAACATTTATTTCTTTACACTTTTTTGGTGTAGAGTTGTCTATGTGCTTTGAAAACATTTAGTAGGTTTAACAGTTTATGTAACCGGTATCCGCGCTAGTTGGGTAGAAGATGTCAGGCAACAGTCGCTCCATTGAATAAGGAATTGTTATTTAGATTAATAATAGCTGGACGTTGTTACACCGGAAGTCGAACCCTGTGCGAGAAAATTCTAGTATGATGATGATAAGTGAGTTTGAGACGATATAGTAATACGTTGTTCACATAAATGCGGGGCTGGCGATCTAGTAAAGCGCAATCGCATTGTGTTTCAAAGAGAATTGATAGCAATTTTCACAGCTTGAAGATGGACAGTTCCAATATAAGAAAAACAGAGAAGTGCTCCAATATTTTGTTACTAAATTAACAATGAACAGTACAACGTTTAGCTGATGAGAAAGGCAAGGTGCATTAGTTTTAATAGATAGATTGTATTACTTGTCTCAGGTGGCGTGACCATTCATTGTGATGCCGGTGGATGCTGACCTCAACCGCACAGACGTGGTGTCGCCTGGTTGTGAGCTGAAGGGCCTGCGCACTTGGAAAGACATTTGTTTGGTACGAAATTCACTTCAACATCAGGTATGCACTCCCCTTAACCACAGCTTCGTATAGTTTTTACAATCGTGAAAAGTACCACTTCCAACTCAGTTTACTTGTGAATTCCTATATTATGGATCTCATGGTTCCTCTTTGTTTCAGAACATTTCTTTGTTTTTCTTTATTTTCAATACCAAGTGCTGAAAACAAACGGTATCCGACTAATCATGCTTTGTTCTTCTAAATATTCGGCACTAGTCGTGTATTCATAGTGATCAGAATATTTACGTCTTGAAGGAAATTATGTCAGCTAAGTGTTATCTTTGAGCATAACTGTTCCTAATAATAGACGTTTGTAAATTGGCCTGTTGCTTTAGTCCAATGTAGGTACTAGGTATAATTTCATTACCCACCTTTTGTGGGTGCCAAAATTGACTACGAAAACGTTTATGAAACACGTGATCTGGTACTGCGTCGTCGTTCTCAATAAGAAATCGTTTTCGAGTTCCACGTGCTTCTATTTCATTGACCTTACTTCAATGTTCTTTCTCGTTTGTCTCTTTGTTATAAAGTTGACTCAATAATCACGTCGAAGTCTTAACCTGATAATTAGTCGCGCTTTGTTGATATTAAATATGAAGACAATATGGTTTATCGGGGGCGTTTTATTTTGCTAAAGGGATGGACTTGGTGCGTGTCCCGCGCTACGTTGATTAGTGGCGTAGATGTGGCGCGGCGGCGGCGGGCGCGTGTGGCCGCGGAGGTCACCGCCCCGGCCAGGACTAATTCGGGGGAGATCGACGACTCACTACGTCGTCGCGGCTTTGTCTGCGTCCGTCGCCTCCGCCGCTGTATCAACCACTCCGCACGCATGGCTTTGTTTGTGTACGCGTTCGTCTCGCACGACCTTTTCGCAATTATCATAAAACTTCTTGTCTTTGACAGCAAATACGCAAAACAGTACAACGGTATTTGTACCTACGCCTTCACTGAGGTTATTTTCATCAAGTTGCAAAATTATTGTTGCCTCGAGTTGCGAGTGGCGTTTTATCAATTTACGCAGTCTGTTAATATCAGGTTGAACGTCCGTCGACATTGATCTTTATTGGTAATTTCACTTTTATCTCAGGGTGCATTGTACTGAAGATTTTTTGAGCGGATTTTGAAAATCTGTCGTAAACGGTATAATATTCTGTCTTCGTTCCGGTTCGCTTTCGAATGTTTGATTGAAATTTTGTTTTGAACCAACCACTGTTTCCGAAGTTTCAACAAACGCATGTCTTGAATTTTTGTAGCGCACTTTAAAATATTGTCGTGTTGAATGATTAATGTGATTAGTTAATAGGAACTTGATGGGTATTCATTGTAGTTATAGTATTGAATCTAGGCGCGTCGATTATGAAATTCCTATAGGTTTGTGACCTAGACGTAGACGTACCTAAATGGTGCAGGAATAGGTTCTTGTTTACTTTACCATTGTTGTTATCGCTATCGCGACACCAAAAAGAACATTTGTGAAAAATGAAAAATATTTTGCATTAAAGTAATTGTGATTTTCATTGCAAGCAATGTTATGAAGTTATGATAAATCGCGCTAATGATATTTTTTGACAGTTGCAGCAAAGCTGGCTGTAGGTACACATATTATTATAGGTACAATGTGTCCGGTTTCGGTCTGATCCGTACTGAATGGTAGCCATTTTTGTTTTTTTGATCGCTCTCATGAAGCGCGCAAACTAAAAGTACTGTTACTTTGGGATTTAAAGCCCAACAGTCATAAAACATGGATACGCTCCTGCAGCACACTGCTGCTGACTGGCTCAACATAAACATTTTGCGGCATCGAATCCTAGAGATTAATTTGTGCTAGCCTATCTTCCAACAAAAATGAAGATATTTTTATAAACCAAGTGTTATCGTTATGTTATACGAGTAGATAAAAAAAACTAGCCAAGTGCAAGTCGGACCCGCACACGTAGGTTTCCATACCATAATCTATAAAAAATAAACACGAATTTGGTATGGGTGATAAGTTCCCAGGGGTGAATTTTGTGTTTAATAAAAAACTAGGTGGTTTCAACTTAAAGAATCATGGGCAAAAATGTATGGACCCCGTCCCTTTCCTTGTAGCACTCCCATCCAAATATCAAATGAAAGTAAGTGAAAATTGGTTAATAACTAAATATTGGATAACAGCAAACCTGTAAAATATGGGAGAAAAAAAATACATGGTGTTTTACATTTTTAACCGACTTCAAAAAAAGGAGGAGGTTCTCAATTCGTCGGAATCTTTTTTTTTTTTTTTTTTTTATGTATTGTCCCCGATTTCTCGAAGACGCCTGGACCGATTTGGAAAATTTTTCTTTTGTTTGAAAGGGTATACTTTCCCATTGGTCCCATGATCATCAGGTCAGGATCTGATGATGGGATCCCAGGGAAATCGAGGGCAACCTTCAAATTTTATAGGCACATAGTACCATTTTCATATATTTTCTAAAGTTGTTCAAGTATTTGCATCTGATAATCATCATCTCAGGTGGATGACCTGATGATGGAAGGTACAACTCTTTAAGAGTAAGGAGTAGGCATCGATTGATTTACTTTGTGTTCGCATATCTCCGGAACAACAAGTCCGATTTAAGTAATTCTTTTTTTGTTGTACTAGGTATTATTTAACTTAGAGAATGCTGCAAGTTTCATCAAAATCGGTTCAGTAATTTTTGAGATATGGAATTTTATTATCATATTGTGTACATGAGCGATGTAATTACCGGTGCAAAGGATTACAAAATTCTAGTTCACATGTAAGAGAATAATGTTCTTGACAAGAATTAGGGTTGAATATTTAAACTAAAAAGAGTAAAATAAAAACTTTTTAAAAAAAAATGTAACCGCCTTCAAAAACAACCACAAAAAAGTGAAAAATAATCTACAAAATAACTTTTCTTTCGGAAGTCGGTGGCTAAAAAGACAATGAATAGAAAAAAAAAACAAAGGCACCGACTTCCGAAAGAAAAGTTATTTTGTAGATTATTTTTCACTTTTTTGTGGTTGTTTTTGAAGGCGGTTACATTTTTTTTTTTAAAGTTTTATTTCACCATGATGCAGCATTTATTGATATTATTTTAGTTACATTTTTTTTTTTTTTTTTTTTATTTGATCAAAAAAATGGATACAGCGATTGTTTTCATATAACATCTGCCAAACTGCAAAGCAGTTTGTCGGCAGTAGGTTCTCGTGGATTTTGCACGAATCTTTGCACAAATAAACATTAGAACTGCGGTAATTACAAGCTAATTAATTAATTAAGCTAATGCCAATTAAGGCCATGGTTCTGTGGGCTAAGACCCGCACATTACACGACTCCGTATTAATATGAGAGTCCCCGCCCACAGAACCACAGATTCTACTAATAAACTCGGTAGACTTAGCGGCATCAGCCAGCGGATGTCAAGGAACTCATTCTGGTACTCATTACGGTAAGTAAATTAAAGTTACGAGTATAATGACACAGACACACCATCAACGGACCGATGCCGCTGACAGACTGCAGCCACTATGGGCACATCGAGAGGTAATGTTTCACCAGGACACTTTTTAGGTGATTTTTATTTCTGATACGATCGGTTATTCCTTCAGGTAATTCATTAATTAATGAAGGTACAATCCATCGTCTCGTACGCCTACCATAGTAGTTGTTTACAGTAGGCACATGTAGTCTCTTTTTCTTCGCCAGTCGGGTTGGGTAGTTATGTACTTTTTGTTTTTTGTGTTTGTTGATATTATGTTGTTCAAGAATCATAATCATTTTTACTTTCATGTCAACGGGCAATATATTGCATATCTTAAATAATTTTTCATACTCTTTGTTCAAGCTTTGTTTAGTTTTTTTGTTCACTAACATTTTCAGAAGTCGTATTTGTAGTGTTTTAATTTTGTCTAAGTATGTTTTAAAAGTAAGTCCATAACCACACAGCCCATAGCTGATAATCGAATCTGCAAGTGCATAGTACAGTGTATACAGTAGTCCTCTCTTGACTACAGGTTTCAGGGTGTACAGTTTACCCAGAACTGACCGAATTTTATTGCAAACTGTGTCTATGTGTACATTCCAAGCAAATTTAGTATCAATGGTCAGTCCTAAGTACCTGTATGTGTTTACCTGTTCTAAATTAATACATTGACAGCTCGATTTTAATTCATGTAAACATTCATAACTGTGACCTTTAATACTTAAGTTAATGTTTTTGATAGTTGAATATGGAGAATGTATTGGCATACATTTAGTTTTACTTACATTAATAATTATACCATTATCGTGTGCCCATTTAGTTAAATTATCCATATCATCTTGTATCGCTTCTTGTATTGAGGTTAGGTCTTTACCACTGAATAGGAGACATGTATCGTCGGCGTACATATAAGCTTTACATTGTTTGATGACGTTACACATACTATTAACATGTACAATATAGCCAACAGGCCCGTATATAGATCCGGTAGGAACACCATACTTGACAGCGCCTTCAGTACTTTCAACGTTTGTACAGGAACGGGTGGCAGGTGCTCTTCAATGAATCGTTTTATTGAACTTTGCTGGCTATATGTTTTATTCTAAAAAATCTTCTTATTTGTAACAGTGTGGTTTTGGTAATGAAAAAAATTAACTTAACAAATCTTATAACTAATTGAACGACGTGCTGTGATTGGTCGCCAACAATGGCGAGCTCCGATTCGTCGATAAAAAATGTAGTGTCTCGCTGCTTCGATAGATGGCGTTAGTAGTCGCGCCAACATGCCGGCCGCCTTGGAACGCTCCAGCTTCCAATAATGTATCTACGTTGCCGCTTGATTGGAGATGCCGCAGGCTGCATTCATGTTGTCGTCCTCTGCTGATGATACAGGTAGAGGGCAGATTTTCGAGAACGCTCGTTGTACCGGACCCGTAGCAGTTTGGATGGTGGCGACACGCGACACGCCGTCCTTTCCTGGGAAGATATGTATAACCCTGCCCATACGCCATTTAAGGGGTGGTAAGTTGTCCTCCTTAATAACGACAAGCGTGTTTAGTGCTATGTCTTGACTGTTCGCCTTCCACTTCGTCCTTGTCTGGAGTTCAGCAACATATTCTTGTGACCAACGTTTCCAGAAGTGCTGTTTTATTTGTTCCACTCTTTGAAACCGTGTCAAGCTGTGAGTCCGTGCTTCGGTGAGGTCTCTGCAGGCTGGTGCAGTGAGTGGCCGGCCGATGAGGAAATGAGCTGGGGTTAGTGGATGAAGATCATGTGGATCTGAGGACATAGGACTTATAGGACGGGAGTTTAGGACTGCTTCGATTTGTGCTAACACAGTGCTGAACTCCTCGTACGTCAAGTTAGCGGTACCTACGACACGCTTAAGGTGGAACTTACAGGACTTTACTCCTGCTTCCCATAATCCCCCAAAATGAGGAGCATAAGGGGGAATAAATTTAAATTCAATATTGTCAGTTGATAATTTATCAATTATTTGCTGTGAATTTTCCTCTAACATTTTATTAATCTCTTTCATGGCTCCAATGAAATTTTTACCGTTGTCTGAGAAAATTTGAGCTGGTTTACCTCGTCGTGAGATAAATCTTTTAAGTGCTAATATATATTCTTGAGTAGCTAACGTACTGACAAGTTCTAGATGAATGGCCCGGGTAACAAAACAAACGAATATGCAAATATAACCCTTTTCCAATTTAGCTCCCCTTCCTTTGCGATTTAGTACGTTTATGGGACCAGCATAATCTACTCCACATCGAATGAATGGGAAACCAGGTTCTATTCGTTCAGACGGAAGGTTGCCCATGATTGGCGTTAAGGTTTTACCTTTCATTCGAGTGCAGCGGACACATTGGTGAACAACCCTTCTAGCTAGGTTCCTACCCCCTAACGGCCACCAATTCTCACGCACGGTAGCCAATAGCAACTGGGGTCCAGCATGAAGAAGCTCTTTATGTTGATATTGAAACAACAATTGTGTAAAGCTATGTTTACTTGATAAAAGTATCGGGTGCTTCTTGTCATAATTAAAGTTAGGCGAGTTACTTAGACGGCCACCTACTCTAATTATATCCCTTTCATCTAAAAATATATTAAGCCTAGAAATCGAACCTGAAGCCTTTAAAGGTAAGTTACGTTTTAACTTATCATATTCCATCGGAAACGATTCGCGTTGAGCAAGACGCGCTAACGTATATAATGAGTCATTCAATTCATCTACTGATAACGGCCCTTGTGTACGATCTTTCTTTGGTGTGCGTAAGTTATGTATGTATCGCAACAGGTAAGCGCCGGCGCGCACTATACGCTGATAAGAACGAAACATTTCAAAATTAATAACTTTATTCTTTGTTACGTCACAAACCATAACGGTTGTCGTTTGTGATTTTAGTTCTGGTAAGTCGGGGTGGATAGTCGAAGATTGCTGTGACCATGACTGCTCTGAATTTTTTAAGAATTCAGGTCCACTCCACCACAGATTACTGTCAATGAGTACGTCAAGACTAAGACCGCGCGAGACCAGATCCGCTGGGTTATTTTTGGTCCCTACATGTAACCATAACGCATTACTTGTAATTTCATTAATCTCGACTATTCTATTTTGAACGAATGTTTTTAACGAACGTGGTGACATTTGTAGCCAACCAAGGACAATAGTTGAATCTGTCCAAAAGTAAATTTTGTGGAAATTAACACGCAATGATTCGATAATTTTCTTATATAATCGTGCGCCTATTAAAGCCCCACACAGCTCTAGTCGGGGTATGCTGACTGGTTTAATTGGTGCAACTTTACTCTTTGCACACAATAATCTAACAGTCACCGGTGAGTCATCAGAGTAGGTGCGAACATATGCGCATGCACCATACGCACTCTGCGACGCGTCCGTGAAAACGTGTAATTCTATGTACTGTGTATGTGCACTCATAACATGACGCGGAATACGTAATTTATGCAAATATTGAAGTGTGTCAATAAATTTTTCCCAGGATAACGCAACATCACTGGGAACGGGATCATCCCAATCTATCTTGCACAACCACAATTTTTGCATTAATATTTTGGCTACTACGACAGCCGGTGTTAAAATTCCTAAAGGATCGTATATTTGTGCGATTATCGACAAAATTGAACGTTTACTTATTAACGTCGGTCTAACTACTCGTGTGGTGAAGTGAAGTTCATCACATTTATTGTACCAACCCAATCCTAAGGTTTTAGTTTGGCAATGTTCACCTAGTGACAATTCTTTCGATATTTCGTGCTCACTGATATCGACGTTAAATAACCACTTACGCAAAGGTAAACAAGCCGAGTTTAAAGTATTTCGTAACTTCTCACAGGTATCGAGTAAGCTATTTAAATCATTGTCACCTAGGATGACGTCATCAACGAAAAAATCTTCTCGGATTACTCTCGCAACCTGCTGATCCCCACATTCCATTGCAAGCTGACGTAAGCATCTCATACTAAGGTATGGCGCAGACGCGGTGCCATACGTCACGGTGTTTAGGCGATATACAGATAATGGGTCCGACGGAAGTTTACGCCATAATATCAATTGTAAATCTCGTTGGTCTGGTTGTACAAGAAAATTCCGAAACATTTTCTCAACGTCCGCACAACCGACGTACTTATATTGCCTAAAGCGCAGTAAAATGCTAAAAATGTCATTCTGAAGTGGTGGACCTATATGTTGAATATCGTTCAACGACTTACCGGACGAAGTCGCTGCGCTTGCATCGAAAACAGTGCGCAGTTTAGTCGTACTGCTATTTTCATTAATAACGCCGTGATGCGGCAAAAAATAGTGAGGTGACTCATAAGTTTTAATGCAACTCATATGACCGAGCCTTTCATATTCCTCCATAAATTCTACGTATTTTTCCTTAAATTGTGGCAAACGAGCGAATTTTCGTTCCAACGACAACAAACGTTTTTCAGCCGCTGTGTAACTGTCTCCGAGCACATCAGCTGATTCCTTTAAAGGAATGCGTACGGAAAACCTCCCATCTTCCATACGTTTTGTCGTTTTGACAAAAATGTCTTCGCACGCACGTTCGTCAGCACTAAGGATATTTTTATTAACGTTATTGTTTATCTCTTCGAGTTCCCAAAACATTTTCAACTGTGTGTCAATTGTTTGGGAGAAATTACATTGCACACTCTTAACGGGAAGTGTGTTATTATGTAAAGGTCCCGACACTATCCAACCCAATTTTGTGTTTTGTAAATAAGGTCCTTTATTCAACTTAATTTTGCCATCACACAATAATTCCCAGAACTTATCCGCGCCTATCAGAATATCGATATCTGACGGTGAGTGAAAGTTCGGATCCGCAAGTTGAACATTTTCAGGTATACTCATATTATTTACATCGACACTAAATGTGGGTAATTGATTTGTAACGCACGGCAACACTAAACAATCAATGTTCATACAAAACGAATTTAACCTTGAACGTAATTTTATTTTACAAATGTGGGTGGACTGCGAAATTGATTGTCCTACCCCAGCAACGTGATAAGTGGACTGTATTAACGGTGTATTTAATGTTTCACATAACGATTTCTTTATGAAACAATGTTGACTACCATTATCAAGCAGAATGCGCACAGTGTGATATTTGTTATTATAATCTGCTATGTCCACTAACGCTGTGGACAGCAAAACGTTGGGTAATAACGAATATTCCTGATTACCGATTCGCGATTCTGAATGGTTAGCCGTAACGTGTAATGATGCCGAGACAGTGGAGACGTTAGCGGTGACCGGCTGTGCTGTTGCACTCGACCCGCTCACCTGTGATGCGCCGTCTACCTGCCCATCGACGTGAAGCAAACTGTTGTGCCTCTTATCACACAACCTACATGGCCCAAACTTGCATTCGTCAAGTGGGTGGGTTGTGCGTAAACAATTGACGCACAGCTGATGCGTTTTAACTATATTATTCCTTTCTTGGACAGACGAATTAAGAAACCTTGAACAGGAATAAATCGCGTGGTTACCATGACACAACACACACAGTACGCGGCTTTGTTTTGGTTTTGCGTTCGTATTACCCTTATTGTTATTGTTAGTAACGTTCGTAGCAACATGAGTATGTGTATATTGCTTCTTAGAGCGCGTTTGTTCGCCGCCTTTGTTCTCGTGGGATTTGTTATGGTTCACTTTAATCATTTCTAAAACGTCAGCCCTATCCTTGAGAAATTTAAGCAAGTCATCCAGTTTCAAAGCTGACCTTGATTGAATTAACGAACTAGCTGTACCTTGAAAATCTTCCCATTCGCGTTCCGTGGCCTGATCTAATTTGGAAACGACCATGTAAATGATTAAAGTGTCCCATGAATCTGTTAGTTCACCCAACGTTTTAAGGGCACGCAAATTTCTCAAAACAATATCTATTAAGTTCCTAATCTGGGAAGCGGATTCTTTATTTAACGGTGGAATTTTAAATAATGCCTTGACATGATTATGAACCAATAGTCGCGGATTATTATACCTATTCTCTAATAGCTCCCATGCGTGAGAATAGTTATTAGCCGTAAATTCTAAGGCACCTACAACGTGTGCTGCGGTACCGGACAACGACGATTTTAAATAATGAAATTTTTGAACAGGATCTAAATCATCGCGATTATGGATCATACTAACGTAAGAATTTTTAAACTCTAGCCAGCAATCGTATGAACCGTCAAAGGAAGGTATTTTGATATCGGGTAACTTTATGCCTATCGGCTTACATGTTGAAACACTAGACTTGTCAGATACCTCCTTATTCAATAAAAGTTTCGCAGAAGCTACAGCACGATAAAATTGATCTTCGAAACGATCTCTCTCTTCCAGCTGTTTTGCTAGATCGAGATCTTCTGCTACTTCTTCTTCAATTTTAGACTGTATTTCACTATACATTTCTATCAAACTCGAAGTACTCTCGACACGCAAATTTAATTCTAAAGATTGATGATCAGATAAGGGTAAAGTGAACTTTTTTACATAATTTTCAAACAGAGTTAATCGACCTTTTAAAACACCTCTTTTCTTAATTAAATCTGACAATTTAGGCTCACTCATTTTGGGAAATAAGGAAGTCAAGAGTACTTACAGTTCTGTTGTCAATTGTATGTAGATGCGTGCGAACCAAGGTGGGTGCCGTTGCGCAGGTAGGTACCGCCACTTGAGCACTGAAAATGGAACGCAGCACAAAATCAACACCTATCGAAGGTTGAGATGGGGAAATGGACGGGAAGTTCAGACCTGCCACTCCTGTCTGTTGATGCCTTAACGTTGCAGTAGCTCTTCGCTCGATACGTGAATCTCCTCTTCGTATTTTGATGCGACGAATCTTCGAAGATTCCAAGCTTGAACTCCTCCTGATCCGGCACGGTAGGACCACTTCATGTACAGGAACGGGTGGCAGGTGCTCTTCAATGAATCGTTTTATTGAACTTTGCTGGCTATATGTTTTATTCTAAAAAATCTTCTTATTTGTAACAGTGTGGTTTTGGTAATGAAAAAAATTAACTTAACAAATCTTATAACTAATTGAACGACGTGCTGTGATTGGTCGCCAACAATGGCGAGCTCCGATTCGTCGATAAAAAATGTAGTGTCTCGCTGCTTCGATAGATGGCGTTAGTAGTCGCGCCAACAACGTTATTAACCCGAACTTTAATAGTCCTTCGCTCTAAGTATTGACTAAACCATCTGTTGATTGGTCCCCTTATCCCACACTCATCCATTGACTGCAATAAGCCATCGTGATCCAGGGTATCGAATGCTTTTTTAAAATCTATAAAAACTACTACCACTAAGTTTTTATCGTTTAAGCAATTATTTACATCATCTGTGAATCTTGCAAGGGCTGTTGCTGTACTTCTGTTAGGTCTAAAACCATGCTGAATGTCGGTAATAATATCGTTTTCGTCTAAAAAAGATGTGATTTGCTTAACTATAAATTTTTCCATAATCTTATTAATTGTATTTAAAATAGCTATTGGTCGGTAATTTGTGTAATCTAGATGTGATCCTTGTTTGTAAATTGGCCTAATAACTGACTCTTTCAACCTGTGCGGATATTTTCCATCTTTTACACACAGGTTTATAAAATGTGTTATAACAGGGCTAATATAGTTCTTGATTTCCTTTAAATCTTTTACCCTAATGCCATCTGTTCCCGGCGACTTATTGCAGTCCAATGAGTCTATTATCTTTGCAATATGGGAGGGCGTTGCTTTATTGTACCTAAGGCTAATATTACACGGTTTAACGTAATCATCTCTATTTAAAAATGTTTTTTTACATTTATGCTTAATGCTATCAATTTCCGTTGTGAATGTGTTACAGAAGTTATTACAAAACCCTTTGTTTATGATTCTCAGATGTGTAATGTTATTTTTTTTGCCTAAAATGTCTTTAAATTACCTATCAAAATGAGAAATGGCTACCATTCAGTAAGTATTGGCATACGACCCCACATGTAGTATGTGTCCGTTTTAACTTTGTACAGACTGAAACCGGACATATTATTGTGTAGACGTTTCTCCTCAGTTTGTTACAGGAAAATCTGAAAAATAAAAGGATGTCGTGATTAGTCATTAAAATCACAAAAAATAAAATTGATTTTAGGAAAGTGCTGACTCATAAGAGCCGAAGCCTCGTTTCTCAAATATGAAGCCGTGAGTCATGCATCGACTGGGTAAGCCCAGAGAGACTTCTTTAAGTATGACCGAAATAAGTGGTCAAAGAAGTACAGAATGTGGTCGAGGTGGCGAAGCGACACGCGACGTCTAGCTATGTGCGTTGCGCAGTGTTCGGTCGAGATGGTTGATCGCGTCGGATCGGACATGTGTTTGTCGGCGAGCAGTGGCTTGTTTGTATTGGTGAGTGCGTGCGCGTGTAGAATGGAGTGACGCGAATAGTTGCAGGCGGCGGCGGGCGGCGCGACCGCTCCCGCTCCTCGCTCAGTTCTCGCCAGCTCGTCGAGCGCATCGGAGCTCGTGTCGCGTGGCCGATACACTCGTTGCATGTTACCACTACAGTTTTTAACATCGGGTGCTACTATTGCAGCTTATCTTTCAAGATAATTGTGCGAATTAGTGCGCCGTGTTTCTCCATTGCGTTTTTATGTGTCAGTGATATCGTTTTTGTGATTAAAGCGCTTTCGAGCGTAGTTTCTACGTGGCCATGGGCTTGTGTTCTCTCTCGAAGGTAATATAGTTAAGTGTGCGTTGTTTTTGTGTGCGTCTGTGTTGTGTCTTGTCGAGATGTGTCTGAGAGGATCCTGTGCGCCAGCTAGACGAGGCTGTTTGAAGGCCGCCGCCCCGACCTTGGTGTCAGAAGGTCAACGTCCTCACGTGTTCAAAACTTTATGCAATTTGTCACATCCAATAGTTTTAGAAGTATTTTAATGCAGATAAACAATTAGTGTCTTGGTTGACTTGTGCTATTCAAGTGTAGACAATGTCGCCTGCACCTAGTGCATACCTAGGTGCATAGTAATTGTTCGTATATCAATGTCGCGTCGGACTGACATAGGTCGGTTAGCTAATACTGATGAAGGTTGTGGACCATATTAATGAGTTAAAAACATAATTACAGTAAACTATTTGCAAGTCAGTCAGGTACCCAGTTATTATTACACTATATGAATGTACACCATCAAAAGTTTCATGAAATTAACTTATCATCTTTGTTTTGGACAATAATTGGTGAAGTTGCAACAAAAGATTCCTGCAAAATTTCGTCGTAATAGGCACAGATAATAATTATTATCTACATATATGTACCTATTTACTCAGAAACTAGACTTCTAAGGGCCAATAAACAAGGTCTATTGATTGACGACAATACTTTGAAAAATAAATACCGATACATAAATAGACTGATAGACAACATATTAAAATTACAAGGTATTAGCGTGAATGTGCCTGGTTAGCGAGCATGATGAATTGTCAATTAACGACTTCTTGCAGTGAGGAGTGGCACAACTTAAAGAAAAGTTGTGACATTCGTTCTGAATGACCACAAAAAAATAATGATAACTCATTGCTTACCTAATATTTCGTCCGCTCATCGTACACATTCGGTCACGTTCTTAGTATGTCGCTCAGTGTTATCATGAATTTGTTATTGCGCATTGGTTGGCTAGAGACGTATGCGTATGCCATTATTTTAAATCTGATTCTGGAAAATAACACTAATGTTTTGCTTTGTGTGATATTAAAATTTGAGATTCGTAATATGTATTTGTGTTTTGGAGAAATCCTGTATGATTCAGAATTTAGTAGGTACCTGTTGATACTAACTTATAGTGAGGTGTGCAGTTAATTCCGTTTTTGAAATTATGTTTTAAGTCACTAGCAACTAGTAGCAAAGTGTGTAGTGGGTATTGTGTTTCAAACAATGACTGAGCGCTTCCATTGTGTTGAGTATGCGGATGAAAGAGAGAGCGATATACTCGCAGTGATACGAGAGTGGAGCTGGCGAGTGTCACAGCTGCGCTGCGTGTGCGCGATCAGCTGACGCTGCGGCGGCCATCTTGCCGTGCGTGTTCGTTGTCGCCGCGTCATTGTGCTGTTGATGACGCAAAATTGTTCCTCTAATGCTAATGTCATTGTCCTTCCCGTCCTGACTGTTTGCATTGTCACTTTATTGTTTACATTGAACGAGTCAGTTTGAGTGATGAATATCCCCTACATATACCGACTTGTTCCTTTGTTGTATCACCACGCGGAACGGAACTGCGGAAGGTAATGCAAGCCCAAGACCCTGGATAGTCTATTTTTGGTTAACAACGTTTCCGTTAAGATAGACACAACACACGCATATTTTGCTGTATCACGGACAAGTTACTTTATTACCATTCTAAAATTTTGCTAAGAACTTGTGCTGCGGAAAACATCTTTGACCTCGATTAGCGCGTCATCGTTTACCTACCTAGTTTCCGTATTTTTGTGAAGATTGTTTTTGTTTGGCCACGTACCTACGTATTTTTTAAATAAAAAAAGATGCGCAGTGATCCCGTTATAATGTCGTCGTACCCATTCCTCGTGTCAAGGCGGATCTTATAAAATTAAAACTGTCAGCCGGAGGAAATTTAGAAACGTCTCTGAGGATATAGTACTTACTTATTATATTTATACTAATATTATAAAGATGAAGAAGTTTATTTTGGTCAAACTCGCTAATCTCAGGAACTAGGTAGGTACCTAGATACTGATTGGAATTTAGAAATTGTTTTTGTGTTGGATAGTCCATTTACAGAGGAAGGCTAATAGGCTATATAGGTATTAGTGATGTTGCGAATATTCGCATTCGCAAATATTCGCATGTTTTTTGATATTCGCATTCGCAATATTCGCATCCGCATAAATCGATGCGAATGTTTGCATTCGCAAACATTCGCATCGTTTCTGAAAACTATTTTTAATTTAGGTACTACTATGATTTGAATATGGAAACTAGGTATTAGTGGTGTTGCGAATATTCGCATGTTTTTTGATATTCGCATTCGCATCCGCGAATATTTCTGAAAACTATTTCTTAATTTACTACTATGATTTGAATATGGAAACTTTAAGTAACGGAATAGTTTTGAAGTAGACTATAAATTGAAATAGTTCTGTTAGTCCAATTGCAGAATTCCTTTTTATCGTGATAAAATCATCAAATGAGTCCTACCACTCAGTTATATTAAAAAATCTACTACATAATTTTGCATATAAAATATGAGAAAAATGGAAATATAAAAAAATATTTAAAATTATTTTTATAAGTTCTTTGTCCATGCCTCTTCCGGTGAAGTGTATAAAAAATCCAGCTCCAGTCTAAACTTGTTGAAATATGTGTTGAATGAATGAAGTTACATTCATTCAACTAGGTATATCGACATGGCCAATGTTCGGTTTAAATATGTCTGACATGAAATGTCAAACCTATCTATCATTTTGCGTGCATTTCATTTAAAAGTCAATATTCGCATTCGCATTTGCGAATATTGAAATTGAATATTCGCATCCGCATTCGCATTCGCGAATGTCAAAAATCAGACATTCGCAACATCACTAATAGGTATAATACCGCCATAGTAGAAGATCATGCTATGACCAATAGGAGCTGAACGTGAAACTACGGGGAATCGCTAGTTTTCTATAAAACCAGACAATGCAATGTGACAAATGTGTTGACGATTGAATAAAGCTGAATCAGAACCATACCTCTAGCCTCTAGGCTTCTGTTACTATTTTGCTAAGTTTACTAGTGATGTAACGAATATTCGTATTCGCATTTGCAAATATTCGCATGTTTTTTGATATTCGCATTTTTTATACACAACAAACTATGCGAATGTTTTAGAAAATCAATTTATTAAAGAGATTTTTTGAGATAAAAAAAAGTCTTTAAGTAGAATTATTAGTACGCAGCTTAACTGAAATATGTACATCAGTCAAAATATAAACAAAATTACTAGGTACAAAAAATAACACAATTTATTTTTAAAGTTAAGTAAAAAAAAATCCAACCTAACCTTTCGATAAAAAAAGTAAAAGTATTTCTTCTTTTTTTTCGAGTATTACAAAAATAAATACAATTTAAACAAAATATTAAAATTGGTTGGTCTATTTGTCCAGGTTAAAGTATTATTAAGTTATTCCTTCACGTTTTTTTTTTTCAGTAACAACCACGGAGTTCGAATATGTGTCCGGTCGATGGCAATAGGCTAACCCCATATTACATGGGACATAGAAACAAAACTGGCGAAATGTACAACTGTACACGGCAACAAAACAATATTTAAAATTATTTTTGTTAATCGCCCTGAGAGGTGGGCAGCCTGGGCAAAGATCGTCACTCACTGGAATCTTGAGGGAGGACATCGCCGTCGCCGTCGAGGTCGACCGCGGCGGAGGTGGTGTGACGATCTGCACGCGTAGCATGGCGATTCTATCTCTATTCTACCAAGAAAAGACAAAGTTATTTCATCGTTATTCCTATACAAATCAACTGTTTTTTTGCTCAAGTATGTCACGATTCGTACACCATTACAGAATAGAAACATATCTCCTCTGTATTTTAAACATTACTATGCTTAAATCGATAAAAATCTTTGACGTTCTGTCATTTTGTCTATTCTCGCGTCGACAAAACCCGTTTCTACGGCGCCATGCTACGCGTGCTGATCATGTTCGCAGGGCAGACATGGCCAGAAATTGCCCAAAATAGAGAGGTTTGGAAGGAAAACAGGGAGGTCTTTGCCCAGCAGTGGGACACAAACTAGGCTACTAAAAAATAAAATCTTCAATAATTAAATCTTTGAGGTTGTTTGTCCATGCAGCCTGTTTCGGTGAAAAATGTAAAGAAATCCAACTCCACTTTAAACTCTTTGAATGTTTATAAGACTAACTTCATTAATTCAATCAAGGTATATCGGCTTGGCTGTTTCCGGTTCAAACATGACCGAGGTGAAATGTCAAACTAATTCATCATTTTACGCGCGTTTTATTTAAAAGTCAATATTCGCATTCGTGTTCGCGAATATTGAAGATGAAATATTCGCATTCGCGAATGTGAAAAATCATACATCACTAGTATGTACCTATAATTACATATGTATGTACTGCCAACTTAAGTACTAACGGAGCCGAAGTTTTCGTAGGATTTTTCTTACGCTGCACGATTTTTGTTTCTTGTACCGTTACTGTTACCGTTGATCGAGTGGTCAGACCTGTATCTTGTCTCAACCACAGATTACTACAGATCGGTCTCTTCCAAAAAACAATCAAACAAATGTAAAATCTATGCACGAAAGAATAAAGCACATTTTAACTTGCAGCCGTACCGCCCACCTACTTTTATATTAGCCTAAACTTCCCGTGCACAAGCAAAATTGTACTGAATGGCTACGCGCGAGAGTTTATTTTGGTTTATCCGACGCCGCGGCATTACAATGTTGCTATCGGTGTGCTGCCGGTCAAGCTCACTTATGCCCGTTTTCACCAACATCCCCTAAACTACCACATAAGTATGGGACCCCTTACCTAAAAGGTCCCCTAAACCAGTCCCTAAATAAAATTTCGTTTCACCACCATTTCAATCCCCTAACTAGGGGCCCCATAACTATGTGACGTCTTTTTTTCGATGTTAGTGACTGTTTCCCTTCTAAACCTATCGATACTTTTAAACATTATCGTTTTTTATAAAATTCTCTAAAGTAATGACACAATTAGATACAGGCTATGATAAATAATGTTTTAATAGCAATAATAAATATAATTTCATTATTATTTTTGATTAATTTAATATTTTCTAGCATTTTTAGTCTGTATATGCAAAATGAAACTTGCATTTAATCTGTGGTAACTTGTGTTTGACAGTTAGCAGCTGAGAGGTATCACTTTTTGTTTTGATCGCCTTTTCGTGTTTGTCTGTGTTATTTTTACAATTTGACTTTGGTTCTATCAATCTTTTGCGTTCGACAATCGTTTATAATAATACAATGGCAGAAAAAAGGAAACGTAGTCAAAATTTCACCGTGGACGAGAAAGATAAATTGGTGAAATTGGTGTGTTTGTTTAAAAACATCATTTTAAATAAAAGAACAGATGGTACAACCAACCAAGCTAAGAACGACGCTTGGATAAACCTCTGTTCTCAATATAATTCAACGGGTAATATGTACAGGTTAGTTAACATTTTAAAATAAAAACCAAAATGCCATTTGTGATAATAATTACCACATATTGTGCTAATATACATCTTTTTTTTATCTTAGGAGCAGAGAGGCTCTGATGAGAGTTTGGGAGAAAATGAAAAGTGAAGCAAAAACATACAACTCCAGAAACAGGAGTTGTACTATTGGTACCGGTGGTGGACCATCATCTATAAAAACAGACCCAATATTGGAACAAGTCTGCGATTTAATGGGTCGAGGTTGCAGTGGTATTGCTGATGTTCTAGACTCGGACTCAGTTATCACCATACCAATTTCATCAATCGATGCACATGTCATAGATCCAGAACTGATAAGTGAAGAGTCACAGCCACAGGGAATAATTTTAGACACTGAACTAGTTACGGTAAGTACTGGCAGATATATTATTTGATCAATAATTTCATTATATTGGCTTAAGCAATGTAGGGACTGTACTAAGTTAAAAAGTTGTGAAAGAACTTGTCTATCATTTTGTTTGTTTCTTAAATTAACTTTTCACTCAATGCTCAAGCCGATCAGATCTTGACGAACAAGTTAACTCATTGGTATATCTGAAGAGTATAGGCTACTTATGTTAATTATATGTATACAGACTGTATAAAAAATGATTCTTGTAAGTACATTACTATAATTAAATTGTTTTCAGGACATGCCAATAAATGAAGTGAAGGAAGACAATCATAAAGAAATGAATACACCGACATGTTCTAAAATAACAGCAACTCCACTTTGGAAAAGGCGTAGACCTATACTGAAAGAAAATAACCATCCACAGTCGGAAGTTGTGTCTACCCTGTGTACAGGATTTAATGGAATTAATAATAAAAAAATTGAAATTGAAGATTTAAAAAAGAAATTGTTGGAAAATGAAATTGAATTTAAAAATAGCCTCTATAATTTACAATTAGAAGCGGCAAGGAAAGACCTAGAAATAAAAATAGAAGTACTAAATCAAATAAAAGGTATGTTAATTACATAACATTTATTAAAAAACTCAACAGTATTATATGTAATATACATTACATTAATTTATTGCATGTAACAAGTTTTCAAAATAATTTGTAATTTGCAGTCGTCGAAAACCATATGAGTTCTGGGATGTACTGTTGGTAATACTTGCTATTTGCCCATTTGAAATAAGTTCTTCTATATTAGGAACAATATTTTCATTGACTGGCTCATTTTCATTTTTTAAAATACACATATTGTGTAGAACACAACATGCAATGATAACATTTACAGCATTTTTTAATTCTAGTCTTATACCTATGGCTAATACAGGAAACCGTCGTTTTAAGACTCCATACTGCCTTTCCACCACATTCCTTGTTTTTATGTGAGCCTCATTGTATTTTTGTTGTCCTCTTGTCGTAGGATTTAAGTAAGGAGTCAACAGATGATTCTGAAAAGAAAACAATATATTTTCTGATTAAAAATTTCTTAAGATTAAAATTTATTTTACAGGTGGGAACTTCAATCTGAAGAATTTATTTGGTGTGCCAAAGAATGACTAAATAGACCTAAGAAACTGTATTTTTTAAATAAATTGATTTGATTGTTATACATGGATAGTATGTGTTTTTATTTCTATAGATATAGAGAATCTATTTCTATTTACCTTCAATGGGTATCCACTGTCACCCAGTAAATAGCTGTTAGTGTAGTCTCCTCTTTCAAATCTCCTGAAGGTATTGCTATTTTGATAAATGGCAGAATCATGTGTTGAACCTGGCCAACGTGCAACAACATCTCTTATTAATAAATTGGCGGATGCTACTGTCTGAACATTTATGGACATGTATCCCTTCCTGTTTCTGAACAGCTCGGCATCATCTCCACCTTAAAATAACATACAAAACATAAAATTTTATTTTGTGTAATTTCCATATCATTTCAGTAGGTATGTTTCAGAAAAATTCTGACTTGTTAAACTATTAAAGGTTAGTCTTGATGTTTCACCTGGTGATTGAATTTTCACATGTGTACAGTCGATGCAGCCAAGAACATTAGGGAATCTGGCAATATTGTAAAATTCCATCTTCACTTTTTCTTGCTCCTCACTTGTATCAGGGAAGGTGACAAACTCTGGACGCAAAGTGACAATCGCTGCAGATACTCGCTTTATTATTCGGCTGCAAGTAGCCACACTGATTCCACCCATGTCTGCCACAGCTAACAAGTGATTCCCCGTAGCATAAAACCTCAATGCTATTAATAATTGATTTATTGGAGTTATAGAGTTATTTCTGAAATAAAATTAAAGCAAATGATATAGGTAAGGACATCATTTGTAACTACACAAGTTTATCAGAAATATATAAACGCAGCGCCAACTAAACAAAAAAAAAAATACCATGCGTATACTAATGATATACCTACCTAATTATTCTGTCATTGTATGCTTATGCTACCTACTTAGAAAACCTTGTAATTAGTTGGTTGTACTCACCTATTATCAGGAAATTCTAAGGCATGTTCAATCTTTTCCAACAAAAACAACACTGACGATTTACTTAACCTATATCTCCGAAAAAAATCAGTTTCATCAAAACTTTCGAAGTAATTTGGTCGTTTTCGATATATTTTTGGTCTACGGCGGTTATTTACGTCGAATATAGTAGAAACAGTTTCTAGATTTTCCAAAAAATCATTTAAATCGCTATCCATGTTCGTTGCTTAAAAGATCACTCACTTATGTGCCGGTTTATGGGCCAAAATGTCGACCACCTAAATTTAGGGGAACTTTTAGCGTTTAGTTGACCCCTAACAGCTGGTGAAACAGAAACCATCTTTTAACGGTCCCCTAAGCATGTTTAGGGGATCCCATAAACTTAGGGGATGTTGGTGAAAACGGGCATTAGGGTTGCGACTTGCGAGTTTAGAAGGCACAGTTAGGTAGGTAGGTGTATTTTATGCATTTGTTATATTACACTATTAACATAAATGTTCTTCAGGGATTTTTTTTATCATCAGCCTATATCTTTTTGGTTTCGTTACTACATACTACACACATTACTACATACATTATCGATTGGTAGCACAGAATGTTAATACATAGTACCTACGGCACCTTACGTTAGGAATAATATATGTATAATTATAGTATCGTTTCTACCTATTCTTGTAATATTTTGAACATTTCATCTTACAAAAACAAAAAAGAATATTATTTAAAAATATTTGAAATGTTAGGCTTTATTGTTTAAAGCCTTTATTAAATGTATTGGTTTACAAATAAGTAGTTATTATACTGCAACAAACACTACCTAAAAATCAGTATTTATTTCGCTTTACGACACACAGATTCTACAACAACAAACAAATGAATTTTAATGAATAATGATGACTGATGACGCAACAAGAAATGTCAGTCACAGAATACAAAAAGAAAGACAAAGATTACAAACAAACGTTACTTTTTTATTAAAGAGAGGCGAAGGAATCCAAACATACAGCCACCACGCGAGTTTTTGAATAATTAACCCTTTAACCGGCAGCACTCTATAATTTATTTATTATTTATTTATCAAATTACAACGGCTGTGTGAACAGCCAATTACTGCAATTTAAGGTTAAGGACAATTATGCAAATTAGAATTACGAAATACACAGTATTAGAATATAGAAAGCATAAAAACTCATTAGAATATAAAAATGTAAAAACATAACAAGAAAAAACATGGGTACATTCAATTAATTGTAAGTAGGTACTTTTTTGGTTTATAGCAAAAATAAAAACGAATGTCGATTTTCAAGGGTGAAGTATCGATTCACTGAATTCAGTACTATAAATAGATTTAAAAAAACGATCTTTTTGGCTCCAAAAATCTATTTTTCGATTAATCGATCTGTGATTGCCATCTCTACGTCACAGGCCCTGCGTTGTGAGTCCTTGTAAATGGTAAAAAAAGTCACGCAACGAATTACGATCGCTGACCTTGAATGCATAGTGTGGCCATTTTTTGAGTTTGAACGTGAGTAAATAACAACGCAAAGATCTTTCTACTTTCTACCGAGCGATAAGGTAAGTGAGAGTGATGTCAGGTTTGATATTCGTCTATTTATCTCGGTCGTCTAGTAGGCTCACACCCCCCGAGTATCTCGACACATTTCCAAACTTGTAACCTACCTAACCATGATCAGTTCAGCGGAACGTATGTACTTGAATGACATAATAAATAAGCACATCACAACAGGTAGTTAATTAATAATTAACCCTAGATTCATAAACATTATGTGGGAATAACACTAATCATAAACATTCGATACTTTCACCTTTCGACGTCACGCGGTAGTTTATGAAACGCGAGGCCTTTATCACTGTTGTCGTTTAGGCAACCAAACGTTATACAGTATTTGCTTGTCTTCATATTTTATTATCTTTATTTACTTGTACGTGATTACACGTAAGAAAAATAATTACGATACGGAGGCGGCGCGCGGCAGCCACATGTAGCGACACCGCCCGCGGTGTGCGCGTGTGAGCGTGCCGTTTCATACCTACACCGCACAGTGTCCTCTCTGTTAGTACTCTGTGTCTCAACCAGACGTAAATTCGAGCACCGTGCCTATCTATAGAATTGAGTTGTTTTCACGTGTTAAGGGACTCGTGTCGACCTACAAATTGTTTTGGGAGGAAGCCTGAATACATGTCATGTTTCAAGACATTGATATCAATAGCTACAGCTGTTTTCACTCTAGGCTTAAAAATGCTCAAGGACCATCCTTATCCAATATTTTTTTTTTTTTAATTTTATATGAATCTTCTAGATTATGTATTATTACGTTGCCAGATAATAATTGAACCAATAGTGCCTATGTTACATAGTAAACTTGGTAAACGTGGTTGGTTCGTTTCCTATTTAACTGATACGTGTCCCAGGGAAAAGTTTAATGCTTAACCCCACAAATTAATAAATGCCCAGCAATGGATACTGAGGACAAACTAATAAGGGGATTTTTATTGTTGGTCAACAGAAGCCAAAACACCATTTTTATTTAAGTCTGTTGTAATGTAAAACTGCTGCGTGGAATTTAATGCATTTTTCATTGATGGATTGCTGTAAATCTAATTTAAAGTAATGACTCCAAAAAATAATTAGGTATGTCATTCCGATTCTTTATTAGCGATTTTTTACCGAATTACTTGTTTCTAAATTACACGCGTGTAAGAGCAATTCACAATAATAAAAATTAAAAAGGTTTTTCTATATTCACTAAAAGATTTTTTTTTGTATTGTAGCCTTTTCAGTTCAAATATTTATTCAAACTAAATTCTAATTAATAACTTCATATACGTGCACTAGAATTTTGTAATGCGAATAAGCGAAAAATCTTCATACAATAACCAAACTGAATGAAATTTTTATGAGACCAAATGGCAGGTATACCGCATCGAAAAAAAAAGAATCCCAGTCGAAAGTTATATGAGGTTAGTATGAGGAAACAAACAAAAAACAATCGAATTCAGAACCTCCTCCTTTCTTTCTCCTTTGAAGGCAGTTTAAAAAAAGTTGTTCTATCTGTTCGCGGGTGGTAATTCATTTTACGCTCGATTGCTGGTATCTGATCTCGGTAGGGGTGGTACGTGGAGACATGTGTTACAAAAGGAGTAAAGGGTGCAGTGCCATCGGTGGGCTCTCATGCCATATGGCTGGTGTTTATATTATTATTATGTGTGTGTCGGTGCACCGCGAAGCGGGTCGCGCTCGAATTGCGTAGCGAACACTCGGCAAGTGGGTCAGCGGGGCACGGCTCAGCACGGCCCGACCGACGCCGTCGTCGCGACGTATCTCATACACACACACGCATCGAGGAACACTCGAACATTAGGAAGGAGAAATAACGTAGCTCCCATTCTCAGTGTTGAATTTGCAATGATTAGTGCTGAAAATATTTCCTCTAAGTATAATTTTTTTTTCATTGTTCTTTACATTTTATTTTAATAAAAATGAAAACAAAAAAAAAATTAAACAATAGCGTAGCGGCCGGGCCCACCGATATCAGGAACAGGGTCCAAGCTACCGGCGGCGGCGGCGGTCAGGGCTATAATTGGCTCTATAGCTGAAAATAATTAACTTAGAACTTTTAACACTATGAATAAAAAGTTAGTGAGATGAGAAAGTTCATTCAAGAGTTAGATATGAATAAAATGCTTGAAATTGTAATCATGAATTTGGTGTGCATACTCATACATGGTCGTTATTGTACCTATTGCTGTAATTGAACATCACGTTTCCGTCTACTTGAATAGGTTGATAGTCGCCTTGGCATACTTATTTCAATTTGGTATCAATATTACTTCAAGTAATTAATTGCTGCATGCAACCCGTCTCTAATTTACTGTTATGCTTCGTTCGAAATTTAACCCACCTACATGATTCACGATATTTTTCGATTTAAATTCGATGCCCCATGCCATCCAATGATCCAATGATTAATAATAAAATACATATCACGTACTCATATAAAGGGACAACAGTATGTCGTAATTACTAGACCAATTAAATGGAAATCTAAAAAACATAATATATTTAACACACAACCCACACGAGTGTTTATTAATTTACAACACGTTCGGTTCGATATAGTGAGCGAATTCCATCGAATTCGTTTGTCAACTAATTAGTCGACAGCGTCAGCGTTTCTCTCTCTCACGTACCTATACGTTGCATAGTGGACTTTGGACGAAGATGAAGAGTGCAGTGAATGTGATGTGATGCGTGGTCGGTACATTGATATAATAACGGCGGCGCGGGCGTGCGCGGGCGCCGCCCGACGCTTTGCACCCCTGCGTGCAGCCCGGTCGATGACTCCCCAAGTCCCTGGCCCCGGTGCTATTGACCTTACCGCACACTCTCCATTCTTAACAATATTTAGGGGATAATTTGTTGAAGGTGTATTAATTTTTATGGCATATTTCGCAAGTAAACGCAATGTATAGTATCTACGTACAGCTCACGTCAGAATTCAGTATTGACGAATTCGGGCACTTGCATGCTTATCATGGTTAGTTAGAGCAGTACTGGTTGTGATAAGTTTATTTCTGCGTCGGAAACACGAATGGCTTGGTAGATTAGGTAATTTTTGATTTCCAAGGGCATTTTCAATTTGTTTCTCACTAGATGGTAAAATAAAGTATTGTAAACGTCATTCATTATTGAACATGCGCTGATAAACGTTGCATTGAGGCGGCATTATGCAGCAAAGAAAATATTTTTTAACTTTTTTTCTTGAATTGGCGCCGCCGCCGCTGGTGTTGGTGCAAGAGGTTACAGCTACATCGATTTAGGTATATTTTGTCGATACTGTTGACAAGATATGCAAGTGTTTAGCGACCTTGGCGTGGGGCGCGGGGCACGCGGGTGATCCGTTTCGCGGGCGCGTTCCACTTTAGCGTTAGCTCTCTCTTGTTACGCAAACCTGTCGTTATGCATATTATGTTTGCTTCTACGAAATCATAAACTGCGCCTAATACCACTTTCTACCGTGATAATCATGTTGTGTATACTGATACCTACGTTTTATCGGAAACTATCCACCTTTTATAGTATGACACGGTTATTTCTTACTTATGTAGAGCTTTTGGGCCGACTTTATCCGAATATTAAGGGTACCCTATCAATTATGCGATTTAAAAGCAGAAAATTTAAATTGTTTCAGCGTAACCCTTATGATATTTCGTTCCATTTGTACTGTAAGTACTTGCCATTTCATGTCATACAAATACCTGCTTGTATGACTTACAATTAGCTGCTGTTCCGGGTCAGGGTGTTTGTGTATGTGAGTTTTTATGTTTGAAAACAACCCCATGACAGAGGAGAGATTCCTAGTGTGTAAAAATGTTCTTATAAAAAATTCATCAAGTTTGGCTCAGTAGTTTTTATACTATGAGCACTAAAATCCAATGATGCAGTGTTAGTTTTCTTGTTCAATATTTTTTTATATTCCTCATAGTTTCGGGTTTGGCCATCCATGACCATGCCCAGTTGAAAAATTCATCTAGTACTAAGGTTATTGAGGAATTTGTCTGAAAAAATAAATTTTTCTGTGTTTAGTCCGCAAATTTGACAGGACCTTAAAGACGTGAACACTTTAAAATAATTGTTTTTTTGTTACAGGGCCCGCTACAATCCTGACATAGACGGAATAGTCACAGCTCAACGTCAAGGAAACCCACTAGCCGCGGCCACTGCAAGCCAGAGATAATCAACTCTAAATTGAAACGTTATTAAGTGCAGCATACTTGCCGTTATTATTGTAGGACTTTGTGTGTTACGACAAACAAGTGCAATATACAATTAGTGCAATCGTACATTTAATTATAAACTCAAGTATAGAGGATTTTGTCGTATTAAAAGTGAAATTATATAGTGAAACAATGGAGCGTGAATCAAATCCGATGGAGACGTTATGCCGCTCGGGGTGCGGGTTCTACGGAAACCCCTCAACAGATGGACTCTGCTCAGTATGTTTTAAGGTACGCCATTTAAAACACATTCAAATAATATTATTTATCACAAATAGTCAAGTGCTTCCAAAAGTGGAATGCGAGTTGATTAATTTGGTAGTAAATAGTTACTATGTAGTGACCACGGTTCTCCAGTATTTCTAGAATAAGTAGAGTATTTTTTCAGTCTCATCTAGGGTTTACAATTCGAATATGTACTTCGAAAATTCGTCTCATTTCACTATTCGAATACTGACGGGGGCTATAATCATATTTTATATTCGAATACTATCGAAATTATAAACGTCATTGGTTATTGTGTACAAAACAACCCTGAGGGTTGAGCAATAGCTCTTATTACTAAGATCACAGTGATCAGTCTGTCTGTCTGTCCGTTTATCTGTCACCAGGCTGTATATCATGAACCATTACCATTAAACAGTTGAAATTTTCACAGCTGATATAATTATGTTGCTCCTATAACAATAAATACTAAAAACAGAATAAAATAAATATTTAAGAGGGGCTCCCATACAACAGACACGATTTTTTTGCCTGTTTTACAGATACGAAACCCTTTGTGCACGAGTCCGACACGCACTTGGTTTTTTCAAAATATTCAATGTCTTTGAGTGTTATTTTTATAATTATGCATTTTGTTACTTATTTTTGAGGAAGGTACATTTTGAGAAAAGATCATTCGGAGGAAAGGGCAAAAAGTCCAAATGAGACATTTCATACAGATACAGAAAGAGTTTTCTTTTTTTTTAAATAAAGTTTTTAGTACCTTTGCGATTAACAAAAAATTACAGCTGATTTAAAATACTTTTAGATGACTGATGATGATTTAACTATGCTGTGCCTGACAGGGTCCATAATTTGATTAAATGTTTTAACATACCAACTTATTTAACATTATGGAATGCAATAAAGTATTGAGTATTGACTCCAAGCATTCGAATTCTGAGTTCAAAAATATTGGAAGCTTATTTTTATTAACTTCAATGATCTTAAAGACTTTTCAATGGAATGCTGAAGTGACGGGAACAGAGAATATACAACGTGTAACGTTAAATGCGCAAAACCTCTCGTGGGGTAACTCAGCCCATGTTACTGAACAATGTTTGTTCTAAAACTATTTGAAAAAAATATATAAAAAAATGTTTTTTCATACTGATGGGCTCGATCAATTTCCCATTTTGTATGAAAAATCATTTTCTTTAATTTTTTTTTTATTCAAAAGTTTTAGAACAAACATTGTTCAGCAACATGGGCTGAGTTACCCCACGAGAGGTTTTGCGCTATTAACGTTACACGTTGTATATTAGCTTTTTTAAAATAAACAAATTCATCAAGACTTTTTTTAATAATCTGCCATTTTCCATGTTTGTTTTGCGCCCGAATCTTGTTTTATTGCTTTGGGTAAGAGAATATTTCTAGGGTCATACAATCACGAGGGTAGCAAGTGATTCACCTATGACCCTAGAAATAAACCGCTACCCAAGAACACATATTTGTACGACCTACAACTAGTTGTTCTAGGTCTGGGTGTATTTGTGAGCGTCTATGTTTGTAAATGCACCCACGAAACAAATTCATGATGCGGGGCAATGATTTTATTTTAAAGAGATACATTACAGATACATTAAAATTGGAATTCAGTTAAAATTAATTTTCTTTATTCTTTTTCGATTATTTTCACAAGTTGTATGTCGAGTATTCTTTGCACGAGGAGTTAGCATCGATGCAAACAACATAAAAAAAATTGTTCTTTGGAAGGGTTTACATAAAGGTTATTTTAGTCTACTGTATAGTGTTAAAGATTATAACACTTACATGAAATAGATTACTATACGACAGAAGTTACTGTGATGGTTTCATGGCGCCATTATTTTCACGTATATAAACTGAAATCATATGAATAAAGTTATGATGAAATAAATAATATTATTAAAAATTAATTTGTACTAAGACTTTGCTAAACGTAATTGTATAAAATGGAATTTTAATAATTTTTCCGCACTTAATATTATGGTTCTGCTTAAGAGGTCTTTTTGTCCCCAGCTTGCTTGTTTACCTTTGATATGATTGGTGACGTCATGTCTAAAAATATGTTACATGACATTGTTCGAAATTGTATAGCAACGTTGATACCTAGTTGACACAAATCATGCTGTTTGCACGTTTTTATATAAAGCCAGACATGTTTATAGACTCGACTTGGATCAAGCGACTCGACTTGAGCCATGTCGATGGCGTGCGGTGAGAGCAAGACCGCATCTTGTTATCCTGCTCACTCCGCCACCGATTGGTTAATCAACTGATTGACTCATTGAGAGGTTGGCGTCGTTATGCTGTTCAGTAGTTAACGTTATAAAATTGCCGTTGCACGTTTCAGGAGGCTTTAAAGAAGAAGCAACAGCCGCCGGCGTCGACACCATCGCCTGTTTCGGCGCCTTTCGTGGCGGCGCCGTCGACGCCGCTCGCCGCGGCCGCGCCCACCGTGCCCAGCCTCCCCGCCCAGCCGCAGACCCAAACAGACGTGAGGCCGCACTTCTTTTTTTTTAATGCACCCACACGCCCTTAACGTCACCGCCGTCAGCTACTCACACTTGACTAGAGATTGCAATCCCGCACTGTTTTCAACCTAGTTGGATCCCGCAGAGGTAGTTTCGTTTTGAAATATGGTATAATTAAATGTTATAATCTTCAAATAATCTTCTTCTTATTCATAAAAAGTTCAAAAATATAATTTTATAGTCTTTTACTCTGGTTACACTGTAAAGGTTACAATCCGAGCAAGAGAACGACAAAGGATCGACGCATTCGAAATGTGGTGCTGGAGGCGGATGCTCCGAATTCCATGGACAGCCAAACGCACAAATGTGTCTATCCTTTCCCAGCTCAATATCAAGACCCGATTGTCTACAGTTTGCCTACAGCGTATTCTAACCTATTTCGGCCACATAATGCGAAGGGGAGATAGCAGCCTTGAAAAGCTGGTCATTGTTGGCAATACCGAAGGCAAGAGAGCACGAGGCCGGTCGCCAACGCGATGGTCCGACCAAGTAAAAGAGGCTATGTCCTCAAGCAAATTTCAGCAGGTGGTGATGGCAACTTTGGACCGGAGTCGATGGAGGCAGATTGTACGTGTAAAGGGGTCCAGTGACCACGATCCTCAGTAATGAGGGACCGATTGAAGAAGAAGACACTGTAAAGATACGTTTCCACCGGTGTTGCGGCACAAATGTTCGCTCTACTGACTCACTCAAGCACAATTTCTCGTATTTACAAACGAATCGTGCGCGAACATTCTAAAAATGTTCGCGGATGCCTGGATACTTCTGTGCGCTCACGTGAGGTAAACTAATATAATAATACTTCAAATGGGGCAAATGAAACTTAATCTGTGCCATCCTTCCCGGTAAATCAGGTACCGGGGTAAATAAAACTATCTGAGTCATCTAACACATGACTATTACATGCCGATGCCAACTCTAGCGGGGTTGATGTTTTTTTTTTCAATCTACTTCGCTCACGGTCACGGGACAGGGGTAGCGAAGTAGATGGGAACAAGTCCTAAATACTGTGCCATCCGCCCCGTTACAATAAAATTTTTATAATCGACCCCGGTAGAGTCGGAATGGATATTCGACTCTACCGGGGTCGATTATAAAAATTTAACTACAACGTGTAACATTAATAGCGCAAAACCTCTCGTGGGGTAACTCAGCCCATGTTACTGAACAATGTTAGTTCCAACCAAGACTCTTGGAAATTCGAAAAAAAAAATTGCTTTTTCATACAAAATGAGAAATTGATCGGGCCCATCTGTATGATAAATCTTTTTTTTTTTGGCGAATTTCCAAGTTTTAGAACAAACATTGTTCAGTAACATGGGCTGAGTTACCCCACGAGAGGTTTTGCGCTATTAACGTTACACGTTGTATAATATGTATATCCCGTTGATGGGGCAAGGGCAGTGGGGTAGACGAAACCTACCCGTTGTTTCGGGATCCCGCAGTTCCATTAATTATGGCGAAACTTTCTAGATTTCGGGATACAACTTTACGGGATTGCAATCTACCTACATTTTATTTGAGCCATGCATTACACCTAGAATGAACTGTTCCATTCAACTTTCG
Organism: Agrotis clavis; assembly: GCA_954870645.1. Taxonomy (NCBI): domain Eukaryota; kingdom Metazoa; phylum Arthropoda; class Insecta; order Lepidoptera; family Noctuidae; genus Agrotis; species Agrotis clavis. The sequence goes on along the minus strand of OX940928.1, from coordinate 19,407,246 downwards.
ATAAAACGCATTCTGTTATTAAGAATAGTCTACATGATAATTATAGTCAATGAGTTTCTGAGTTAAACATCTAGAAAATCAAATGATTCCACTTCAGCTTATGACTAAACAGGCATAAAAATATACTACTTGACGAGTCATACACAATCATGAATTTTCGTCGCTTTAGTAAACAAGTAATGCATTAAAATAGTCATTTTAACACAACATTGTAATACTTTTTTTAATCATTAGTCATCAACTAATTAAACTATATTTTTGATAGTAGGGACTAATGATAACACAGGTTTTAATGACATTGTCTGGGCTAATGAGGTCATCAACTAATCTTTGGCCAAGTTTACTATTTGTTGGAATTTAGAATAACATACAAGACTGATTAATAAGTTGATGATGTGGGGACTGACGTGCTGCTAAGACCAGTATTTGTATGTTAGTTTACGGATGTATGGTAGGTTACAGAAGATAAGAGTGACATTACTTAATGGCAGGCAGAGTAGCTCACGGCTGCCTTAAACCCTGTTCTATTCAAGTATTTCATTATTATTATATCGCTAAGTCTCGTCTCTTCGTTTCTCTATAACATTTGAGTCATACTCAAATGGAACAAAGCAATTTATTTTTCACCAGTTCTGCTAGTAAGTGCGCAAACATTTGGCCTTAGATTACATTCTTTATCACAAACTCTTTATGACAATAACATTAATTCTGTACTATAATTTGAATGGTGGTGTTGGATTTTGGTTCCAATGGCATCGCAGGTAAGATAACTACATTTTTTTCAAATAATGTATGTGGTTATTATTTTTACAACTTAATGTACCTATACGAATATTACTTGAGAATTCCAGATTGTTTGTTTGAGATAGAGGTTGTAGTCTGACGTGTTTGTTGATAAGTGTTTTTGCGATACGATTGGCAAATAAAGTATTATCAAAAAACACCTTCCAAAAGGAAAGTTAAAACATAGATACCTACTTGCATTGATACCTTAGTTTATTTTCGAGATTCAGAATAAGTAAGTAAAAAAATGACATTGCGGATATGCAGTATTTATAAAATCGTGTCCATATTCCTGTCATAATGAGTAGGAAAACTTGAATGACGAAAATATGTTTCGGGGTTTTCGTGAAGACTACTCTCTCTCTAAACTAATACTATATCTATAGTACAGCATGGCTTCTTGGTGCGAGGCTATATTAGGAACTAACGCCACAATCTTGTTTTTCCAATACATAGACATAAATAACAATTTCGCAGACAGTGGCCCTCCTGACTTTAGCAAAAAAAAAAAACATGCTGCACTTTACTAAAGAACAATGCCCAAAATGTCCCCACCGTTGTAGCACCTTAAAACCTATGCTTATCGAAGGATCATAACCGTCTTATCATTTTATTGTTCTACGGCGAAACTGAAATTTGCATCCGAAAAAAGTTATATCGACATGAAGGAACCGGATTCAGTCACAATACTATGTTCCCGATCACGATGGTTTTCTTCTTTAATTATTATTATTATCGTGGAATGATTTTATTCGTTCGTGGCTAATTGAGAAGCTCGCGGCTAAATAATTACAGCCGCACAGGCCGATCATTCGGGTTAAGCCGCGCTTACCGAGGTCGGTCTGTGGATGGGTAACAATCGGTCATTGTAGTTTCCTCCGTGTCTCGGAAAGCACGTAAAGCCGTTGGTTCCGGCCATCAATGTAGATCTTTGACAGTCTTTACAATCAGAAGCTCCAAAATCTGACCACCAGTCTTACCATTGGGTATCGTATTACCCAGTTACTCGGTTGTGGAGTTCCGATAGGCAGTCGCTCTATGTAAAATACTGATATTCAGCTGCATCTGATTCAATTGGAAGCCGACCCCAATATAGTTGAGAAAAGGCTAGGAAGGTGGTGGATGATTTGATTCGGAGTTTTCAAACAACTCTTTGGAACTAAATGGTGACTTCCGCACGGAAACAACTCACGGAGCAGAAAAAAGTTCAATGAAGAATTCTAATGAATATCGTTATTGTGAAGTAACCATTGACCGTTTTTTAGGAGTAACTTATTCAAATAAGTATTTAAAAATATCTTTTTAAATACAAATAAAATCGTTTACTTTTATCGCAACAAATACATTATTCGGTGTTTTCAGTGTCTATTGCAATATTGTCCCAGGCTAGCCCAACGAAATTCTCTTAATGCCTTCCAACCCTACAGTACCAAACGAAACTGACGACATGCGCGCAGCCAGGAGACCATAAATTCCCCACAATTCCTCAGTTCATGAAACGCCTTTCCAAGCTTTTCTTTGAATTTTGCTGCAAACCCCTAATCGCATCGGCCGCCCGATACGACCCATCGCGTATTAGTACAAGTCGCTGGTCCAGGCATACCCTCATCCAACGACTATACAGTGTGTCCGGGCACGGGTTAGCGATATTTGAAGGGGATATTCTAGGCTCTTTTTCATCGACAAAAATGCTTTAAAAAAAATTCTTACTCCAAAACTTCGCGAATGGCAGCCATTTTAATTTTTTGATCTGTCGAACTGGGGTATGTACAATAAAATTCAAATATCTTTAAATCCAAGAGACCTACATTCATGCAAATGACTTTATTGCAAAGTTAAACGTTGAGGCTTATCAAAAACTTACGAAAGTTTTCTAAATAATATGTAAAAATAACCAAAAAACATGGGCAAACACAAAATTGTACACAAAAATTACTGAATAATTTCACATTTTTAACTCTAGCTCGATAAGTACCCCTGAATTTTGCTAGGGTTTTTGCATTAAATTAAAAGTGTTTGAGATAGGCTATAAAATGATATCAAAATTATCACTCTACGTTAAGTATCTTAGGAGTTATTCTCACTTGAACATCACCCTTCCTTAGCGCACGTACCCCAATATTACAGGTGTCGCATTCTTTGGGCGAGCTAAATCGTTCCAACGAATATTTCAGCTGGTATTATTGACCACCATAATCCATAAACTGAAATGGTAATTTTTTTTTATTTTATGAAACCACTTCTTGGAATTATTGCTGCGGGGCGAGACGGAAGGGTGATGTTCAAGTGAGAATAACTCCTAAGATACTTAACGTAGAGTGATAATTTTGATATCATTTTATAGCCTATCTCAAACACTTTTAATTTAATGCAAAAACCCTAGCAAAACTCAGGGGTACTTATCGAGCTAGAGTTAAAAATGTAAAATTATTCAGTAATTTTTGTGTACAATTTTGTGTTTGCCCATGTTTTTTGGTTATTTTTACATATTATTTAGAAAACTTTCGTAAGTTTTTGATAAGCCTCAACGTTTAACTTTGCAATAAAGTCATTTGCATGAATGTAGGTCTCTTGGATTTAAAGATTTTGAATTTTATTTTACATACCCCAGTTCGACAGATCAAAAAATTAAAATGGCTGCCATTCGCGAAGTTTTGGAGTAAGAATTTTTTCTAAAGCATTTCTGTCGATGAAAAAGAGCCTAGAATATCCCCTTCAAATATCGCTAACCCGTGCCCGGACACACTGTATATTACTAGACTACGCATTGCACGATCTAACGAACAAAACTATTCTGCCAACTCGCTGAGGTACTACGTAAGCGAGGGGGACGGGGTACTGCGGTGTGATTGGCTAACTCAAGGTCTGTTCTGTCTCAACGTATGTTTACGGCTCACAGGATTGGTCGAAATGAGACGGATATAAGACTTTTATGCCTAATGTGTTGGCAGACATCGGTCGCCTGTTATTAGGAGTCTAGTATTATATCGTCGTTGCCCTCATCACTCCGGGCACGCCGCAATCGCGGTGGTAAGACCCTTTTGAGGAATGGCTGGAGAGGCGCCACGGGCGGCGGCCTCACCTTCCGCTTGACGCATGTCTTCACCGGATAAATAAGTTTCGAGAGGTTCCTGTGTCTGATAGGGAAGGAACAATTGACTGGGTGAAATCACTACGAGGTTCGCTCGGATACGGTGCAGTGCAGGTCTACCCCGCTTGGGCAGAGCATCACCGTGTCCTCACAACGGCGATAGGCGTGCTAGCGAAGGAGGAGGCAGGCGCCGTGAGGGACAGGACAGCTCGATCTCACAACCGAAAAATGTATTTGTTGTGATTAAAACAAAAAAGTAAACGATTTTATTTGTATTTAAAAATATATTTTTAAATACTTATTTGAATACTCCTAAAAAACGGTCAATGGTTACTTCACAATAACGATATTCATTAGAATTCTTCATTGAACTTTTTTCTGCTCCGTGAGTTGTTTCCGTGCGGAAGTCACCATTTAGTTCCAAAGAGTTGTTTGACTCGTGAACTCCGAACAAAATCATCCACCACCTTCCTAGCCTTTTCCCAACTATATTGGGGTCGGCTTCCAGTTGAACCAGATGCAGCTGAATATCAGTATTTCACATAGAGCGACTGCCTATCGGACCTCCACAACCCAGTAACTGGGTAATACGATACCCCATGGTAAGACTGGTGGTCAGATTTTAGAGCTTCTGACTGTAAATACTGTCAAAGATCTACAATGATGGCCGGAACCAACGGCTTTACGTGCTTTCCGAAGCACGGAGGAAACTACAATGACATATTGTTACCCATCCACAGACCGACCTCGGTAAGCGCGGCTTAACCCGAATGATCGGCCTGTGCGGCTGTAATTATTTAGCCGCGAGCTTCTCAATTAGCCACGAACGAACAAAATCATTCCACGATAATAATTAAAGAAGAAAACCATCGTGATCGGGAACATAGTATTGTGACCGAATCCGGTTCCTTCATGTCGATATAGCTTTTTTCGGATGCACATTTCAGTTTCACCGTAGAACAATAAAATGATAAGACGGTTATGATCCTTCGATTAACATAGGTTTTAAGGTGCTACAAGGGTGGGGACGGTGTCCATACATTTTTGAACCTTGTTCTTTATAGTTATATAAACTTTTTTCCAGAATTACTGGCTGCTTAGTTTATTTTTTCAAAACAAAAACTTTTACGTCAGTTTGACATTGCGTTTACAGCAAGGAAAATCAAAAAATATTGCTTTGAATTACTTTTACAAAAAAAAAAATCAGTTTATATTTATTTTTATCAAAACAGTTGTTTGTTTTTCCGTAGCGTTTAAAATGTAACGTATTTATATTTGTTTAGTCCCCCCATGTCATTGACTTGAGATGAGGGGCACCTTTACATCGTAAACTGGTAAAGTGTTTATAACTCCGAACGATTAAAAATACGCAGCTGAGACAATATTTTAAATTCATACTATCGTGGTAGTCAGGTCCCTTACGAAAAGTTACTATAAAATTTGGAAAGCGTTCAATCCATTCGGTCTTTTAAATAATGTTGGATTGCAGTCAAAATGCCCAACCTAGAGTCAACAAAAAACCTGAATAATGGAAAATGACCCTAGCAAAAAAGAGTCGAAGGGGAAGAGGATATTCAAAAAAGCAATTCGTCGCAATAGTAAATCCAACAACAGCAGTCAGAACTCTGCCTTAGAACAAGGCATCGGCGTCACAAGATCTAAGAGTTTTGAGAATAAACGTGTGTCCATCGAGATTAACGACAGCGCGCCGCTACCGACGCCCGACGGCACTAAGGAGAAAGTGGACGCCGGGCAGAAAGTAAAATTAGAAGACAAAACTCAGAACCAGGAATGTGCTCTGACGACCCAAGACAGGTCCAAAGACGCGGTCCAGAAGAAAAACAGCGCTAGTTTACAGTATGCTCGTAATCAGAACAAAAATACGCCCTCCGGTTCCAACAAGGGCGTTAAAATATCTTCTCCAAAGCTGGAGATAAAAGATGAGCACCCTTCAGAACCAGCAATAGGTTTCAAAAAGAATCTTAAAAGGGTTTGTTTCCTAAAACATTTAATAACAAAATATTAGAGAAAACGAACAGTTTCTGATTGTGGCCATTAGCAGTTCCTAGTAATGTACTGTTTCATATTGTCTGCTAGGCTTTAAGATTTGCGTTTTACTGATTGGATGTGTGTTAACGTAAGATTTAATGTCAAGTAATAGAAATAAAGGACTTAGATTTTTGTATCCCTTAAATTAACTTACTTTCTGTTCAATTTACCTAGGGACAGGGGTGTTCGTTTCATACATAATTATGTTCAGACATGCGTGCTTTCCATGATTAATATTTTATACCATGGTGATCCATTAAATTCAAATACTGATTGAACTTATTTATTGATTCCAGAAATTAGAAGAAGAGAGCGGAGCAGGCACAAGCGGGGGCGCGAGCACTGGCACGTCGGACACGGACGCCGACGACAAGGATCCCAGCAAGGACAAAAAGAAAAAGAATAGATGCGCCGTTTGCCGCAAGAAGGTTGGCCTCACAGGTAAACGATGCCCCATAATAATGCTCACAAAAACTACTATTGTTTGAAATCGCTAGTTCAACGGGCACAAACATGATCCAGATTGTCTGAGACTTAAATTTACTTTAAATACGGACATTAGATACTTCAATATGGATCTTAGATAGGAATGTATCTTAATTACATAAATGCTACTGTCATATTCTTTACTCAAACTTTAGAGCGAGGTTTGATAGTAGTTTTTTCATTCATATAAAAAAACTGCTATCAAACCTCGCTCTAAAGTTTCATTAAATTTTTATAATAACAAAGGTGTAAAACAAGTTACGAAACAAGTGATTAATGAGGATTTGTTGGTAGAGGATCATGCTCTACAGATAAATCCGCTTCACATAACCTTCATGCTTTAGTATTTCACGACATTTAATCACTGATAGTATAGATATTACACCATTGTGTGCTAAATTTATTCACAAACAGCAACTGAGTCAACATTATTTGTGCATTTAGCAAATAGTAACAATTCTACGCCAGGCTAGCGATTTGAACCTCTCAAAATTATAACTACTGGTACGCAAACGTCAATTGAAGCTAGTGTTGAGGTTTTTTGACACGTAACTATTTCCATTTCGCCGTCTATGTTTGTGTTAATGGCATGTGTGAGTATATAGATGTGTATGGTGGTATTGGCTCAGGGTTCGAGTGCCGCTGCGGAGGGCTGTTCTGCGCGGTGCACCGGTACAGCGACAAGCACGAGTGCTCGTTCGACTACCGGGAGCTGGGCGCGCAGGAGATCCGGCGCAACAACCCCGTGGTGGTGTCGCAGAAGATCCACAAGATATGAGGCTGTCCCGTCCGCCACCCGCCGGCCGGGGACCTCCCTCACCGCACCGCATTACATACCTTTTATGATTTACTCTAAATAAATATTCGATCGAGTTTGTGTTTCTTATTTGCATTTTGTATGTATTTTTGACTGCAGGCCGGCGGCGCCGTGCCGTCGCCAGCATAGTTTCCGTTTCTTTTCTATTTTCTGTCTGACGAGCGCTCCTCTGCCTCGCTACTGACGCGACTATTCGGACGACATGACGTTTAGGAAACACAGACTCGATCTACTGTATTTAGATTTATTTGTGGCGAGAGTTTACTTTTAAATTTTTATTAAAAGTTGTAGATAATGTTCGTTTCGGGTAGGACTTCAGGATTATTTTTTGAGATAATAAGTAGAGTTTGAATATTGTCCGTTCACCTCCATTGTAAATATTAGATATAATTAATTATAGAAACAAATCCTATATATTGTAAAAAATTAAAACTCCCAAAAAAAGCTACATTGTTATGATTCCAACGGAGAGCGTAGCGCGCTTGTCTATATCGACGTAACAATGATATGCTGGGGCGGACGCCGACAGCGCCTCTCCGTCGATCGCCTAGTTGTACATTGTGAAGGAGTTCGCTGCCGCCGACTTGACTCGTGTTTATGAAAAACATTCGATACGTGATGTGTGTAGTGGAGCTCCGCGAAGCCGCATCTGTGCTAGACAACGATTAGTTCGCGACTGACTGTTCGCGCACCGCGGCGAAGAGAAAATCTTGGACTGTGAATTAACATCATCTTAAAATTGTTAGTATTGTTATTTTGGTTTGGGAAGTCGTCGCTTTCTTATTGGTCTTAACATTCGCATAAGTGACCTAGTGTTTAGCGAGATTGTGGTGTGTATCGGCTAAGGTGAGCGCGCGGCGGCTGCGGTCGTGCGGTCGCAGTGATAGTTCAGTACACGGACATTATAGACGCACGTACGCAGGACTCGCGCTTGTCATGTAACTTGTGCCGAGCGCTCGAGCGACGCGACCGCACGCGCCGCTCCCACGCCGCTCCGCTCTTTGTGTGAAAATTTAAAGTAAGCATATGGATAGTTATAAATATTATAAGTAGTCGACACTTTATATTATTACACATATAAGTAGAAAAAGAATTATTTAGCTTTTTTCTTTTAATCACAATATTATTCAAAATTGTAAGTTGTATTATGTAACTTGTTCATTTTAGTGGTGAAGTTGAACCAATATTAACTATGTATCGCTTCGGTCGTTGTCCACGGTAGACTAACTGATTGGTTGGACTTAATTATTTAATGACTTTTGTTGTATATTTTGTTAGGTCATTGATTAATTTTGGTCTTTGCGCTTGAACATAATCAGATAAAGATGATGTTAATGAATGATTTTTCCTTCTATCTTGCTGTTTTAATTTAGTTATTATCTTATTAAAGTCATTAAATTTTCAGGAACATAATATAATTTTGTTTAATTTAATTTAACCTACTCCCTAATCAGATTTTGTGACAGTCACAATAATTAGTGACTAATTCTTTGTTAACAAAAAAAAAACCATGATCCGCTAAGATACGAGCAGACAGGATTGCGGGGGCACATAATTTTATATGGGTGTTCCTAGAGGTTTGTTTCCTGGTGAATTTCTCCGCTCCGCAACCTCGTTCCGCTCCAATGGACAGCCTCAGTGTTCTACAAATTCCTTCGTAATGTTGAAATAGTCTTTTTTTCTTCTACGACTCTGGTACGAGATCCGGTATAAGAAATACCCTCATCTGATTTGAAAATGGTACATAATATTATACGGTAGATAATCTAAACGACGATATTTTGATAATTTATTTATAGGTTTACAAAATCGCGTAACGTAAAAATGTCCTCAAGTATTTTCGACTAACTTCCAATTCTATTCAACCTTCGCTGTCATGTCTGCTTCGCAGAAGAGGCAGAGTGTTTCCGATTCCCTGCAGCATGGCCTCGATCAATGCCGGGCGCGAGAGATCGCTGCCTATCGCCACCGTTTGGACACGGCGGTGCTTTGTCCAAGCGGGGTAAATCTGCACCGTATGCTCCATCGTGTCCTACGGGCGATCTTCGCAGTGGTAATACCAAGACATTTCTTCCTTTTCAATCAGACACAGGCACTTCTCGAAATATCAGTGTCCGGGTGACGAGGAGGCGCCTCTCCAGCCACTCCTCAAAGATCGGTCATGCCTGCCTAATTATGACATCACAGCTAATTGTAAACGTTTACTTTCCAGAAATGTATTGATTGACTAATGGTAGCCATACACCATCCTGCCTATCGAACGATCGATTTGACGCTTGCAATTGTTTCAAATTGGCAGTTCGTCCATATACACCATACACCATACTGCAGCAGCGATGCCAACTTAGCAACTTTATAGCTAGATCTAGCTATTATTCGGTGACCGATAGATATACCGATATAGCTACAAATTTATAAAATTGTAGCTGTCGTCACCGAATAATAGCCAAATGCATCACTGCTGCCGATTTGAAGTTGTGTCAAATCGATCTGATGACCTATCAAATTGGCATGTCATGCCATCAAATTGGCATTTTTAAACGCAAGCGTCAAATCGATCGTCGATAGGCAGGATGGTGTATGGCTACTATTAGAGCCGGATTAAGACTACCTACTTGATTCCTTATGCAATCCAAGCCTATCATATGGGGTCGACGGCGCGTTGTCTTCCAAGCGCGCCTCAAAGAGCGTCAGCATGATGAGGGGGCCCCCTTCTAGAGGGCCAAAGCCTGCCGGGGTCACGTGACTTATCTCATTACCCGCGACCCCGGAACATAAAGGGCTATTGAAGGACACCGTAGATTTTAGTCGGTACGAGTCTGACAGTCCTTCCCGCCCTGCCCGGGGTGGGAGGACTCATTTGATGATTTTACCACGCTAAAAAAAAGCCTATCATATTATGGGCTCTACTTCCTGTTGAAGGAATTTTTTGTAGGAAGTCAACTATAGACTTATCTAAGAGTTGGGAGTGTACCTTCGTTACATTTTCTGCGTTTTTTTTTCGTCCCGTTTGGGTGGCCCCTGAGACGTTATGCCCTAAGCAATTATTGCTTATTTGTTTATGGATTAAATAATCCGGGTTATTATTTATTAGCTGTAGATAAGTTAGCTAATCTAAACCTAAAATGGTGAGCTTTCTCGTCAAAGCCATCAGACGACGTGATGGATTTTACAACAATATTGAAGATGAATTGTAGAATGATCCCTGGGAAATAAAACTACAACAAATTTTATTGGGATGTTTATTTTAAAATAATTATTATGGTCGCATAACAAAATAAATATTTTGATATTCTGTTTACTAAAAGATAACAATTTCACAACCAGGGGGACTAAAAAGGCCACTTAGCAAAATTGTGATAAAATTCGTAAAATTGTCATAGATTGACAATTCATAATATTGAGTCCCTAACTTTTTACGAATTTTGTCGCTATTCATAGGTATAATGATTCTGCTATAGTGACCCTATTAGGCCCCCAGAAAACTTATTTAAAATAATTTTGTACTTTTATCTTTACTAAAATGCTAATACAAAACGCTGATCACGTAATCGTCGTACGTGTTAAGTATTGAATGTATTGTAAAATATCACATGTTACTAAATAAATTCTTTGGAGCACAACTTGACTAGTCAACATCGTGTTTCTTATTGATCTGACGTTGTATACGTATATTACTGTGAGCGTATTTTCTTAGACTTGGGTCACTTGTCTGATCCAGTCACGTACGCTGGAAACCCGGGAAAAGACGACAAGGGCTCCGTTGGAGCAGTCGTGGGCGTCGTTCTCCACCCAGGAGGCCACTCCGATGACCCGACCGGTGTCATCAACAAGGCCGCTGCCACTGTCACCCTGGAATTACAAAAAATATTCAATACTCAATTACATTTTATTTTTGTTGTAAAATCACCAAATCAGTCCTCCTACCCAGGGCGGGGTAGGAGGTACTGTCAGACTTGTACTGACTAAAATCCACGGTGATCGTTCAATAGCCATTAATGTTCCAGGGTCACGGTTACCTGATGAGACAGTCCCGTGACCCCGGCAGGCGTTAACACTCTAAGGGGGGGGGCCTGCTGCTGATAACTCTGAGACGTGCGTAGAGCACGACACGCCGTCGACCCGGGCGTGGTGCATGATCAGACGGCGGGTCACCCATTATCTCATCGTCCGCAAGCCCGCAATACTCGAATTGCAGATTAAAAAAAGGTCGAACCTCTTCGAATTGTGTGTATTTTCTATTATATTTTCACCGATTTCTCAGCATTTGTGGACCGTTTTTGTTGTAGGTACTTATGTGTAAGACTGGTATCACGTTAAGTTTAAAATTAAATAGACGAGCATAATCACTGAGCAACTAAAATAAGCTACTAAGGCTGCGGTTCGACTGAGGCGGAGCGGAGACGAGCTGTGCCGTGATTCACCAATCACATGTCTGATGCACATGGCTGGCCACGTGACAGTGATGTGTATTCAAGCCATTTGATTGGTGAAACGTGGCACAGCTCGTCTCCGCTCTGCCTCAATCGAACCGCAGCCTTAATGCCCTGCCTCCTTTACTTTTTTTGTAGACTACTAGCAAACCAGGCGAACTCCGTTTCGCCACCAGATGGCACGGTTTTTTTTTCCCGAATTTTCTTTGCTATAAACCTCACGGAGCCCGAGACCTTTCCAACGAATGCAAAACCGTGGAAATCGGTTCGTGCGTTCTGGAGTTATAGCATCAGGAAGGAAAACCCGACTTATTTTTATATAGTAGACTAGCTTCGCTTTTATAGAAATACGAACATTTGACTGGTTTTTTTTATGTAGCTATGCTGGTTCTGGTTACTTACGTTGCAAGCCGAGTCAAATCGCGGCGGCAGTCCCTTCACGCACAGCATGTCTTGACTGTTGTATTGCTCCAGTGTGGAACACACTTCATCGCTCTGCACTGCCAGTTCCATTCCGTGCATCTCGCTGCGCATGGTACCCTAGAGAAATACAAGAAAACAAGTAAATACGAGGCTTTGTGGTGCTTGAAAAGAGGAAGACGAAGTCACCATGCGGGTGTTACGCTAACAGTCAAACAGCTGCCATGCTGATCAACTTTATTACATAGCGACCTTATGAGTTGTGAACAAACGAAACTTTTATAAACAAAACATTCTCAGTCTCAGCGCCAGATTTACATAGAGAGATGAGAGCTTTGCAAGTATGGATGCACTCTCATAAAAAAAAACAAACTAGAAGTTGGTCTACTACACAGTGGCTTATTGTTTAAGGACGGTTTGCCATGGAGAGCAGAACATTACTTATACATTTAAAAGATACTAACGCCGAAGTGGTCAGTTCCGTATCCTGCGTATCCGACGTGGAGTCCAACAGGCAGGCTGGGCTGGTCGTCCAGCTTGGCGGCGGCCATGAGCTTGCCATCCAGCGGCAATGGCTCGCTCAGCTCAGCCAGCAGGAAGTCCCAACGAGCTGCCACCTGTAATGCAAGGTTTGTGGTCATAAAAACAAAGAAAACAAACAAACTTCATCATCGTCATATAAGGCGTAGGTAATACGTCCACTGCTGAACATAGGCCTTCCCTATAGACTTCCAATAGGACCGGTTGGAAGAGGCTTGCATCTAGTGTGATCCTATATGGTCCTCATATGATCGTCCGTCCACCTTGTGGCTGGATGGACGTCCTACGCTGCGCTTTCCGATGCGTGGTCTCCATTCGAGAAACACAAACGAACTTAATTGTTGCCAACCTGTTTGAGGTTGAACTCATCAGCGTCAAGCCAGTAAGGTCCCACGGTGAAGAGCGGATGGATGACTTGTCTCTTCACGTGGCGTGTGATCCCACTCTCGTTCTCCGTGTTGTTGGTGCCGGCGAGGATGTACCGACCTCCGGTGAAGAGGGTGCTGCGAACAAAAGCAATCTATTAAGGTATTTTCAATTAAGTCGGTACATACATAAATTGGGTACCTCTAGGTTTGTCACAAAGCTCTAGTTATTGGAGCTGTAGGTGATTGGGGAACATGGAATGAAATTTCTCCAAGAAGCTGTGTAGAAATGGATGCAGGGTAGGAATAGATATTACTTATGTGTCCGTTTCTATCCACCTGCTACGCTTCATCGGTTTAGGCGTAGAAATTATGATTTCCGTGGCTTGGTATTAATCAATCAAAGTACGATTTTTTTATATGAGCACCTAGGGTATGTACCTAGTATCAGTTTCAAACAACGTTTTAAATTGAATAGCCGTAACAGTACGGTAACTAAATGGGTTAGTTTTTAACCAAGATCCAAACGGCAGCCAATGGACAAGGTATTCAAAGTAATTTGTTTGATGCAATTTTATTGCTTCTTAAAAGTTGTTGTGCTATTGTTCATTATTGTTTAATTGAAACCTGATAGATATTGATATAACTAGACGGGATGGCATTGATTATTTGGGATTAGGGATAGATCCATTCCATACATTTACAATAGTCTATCGCTCACGGTGGAGCGTAAGGGACTGGCAAACTTTAACGGACTTAGTACTAAAAATCTACCCTGGGGCCTTACCACGGGCTCTTATCGCGATGCAGTTTAGGCTATGAGAAAGAGACAAAGCTATACAAGTTGTCTAGCGCCATCTCTTTCCCACAGCCTAAACTGGATCGCGATATGAGCTCGTGGTAAGGCCTCTGCTCTTTAAATAGCATATGCGTTCCAGGGTTGCAGTAACCTATCGACACTCGTATTTTCAAACAAATGATAACGTCAGACACTTTAAGTACCGAATACTACTTATTTGTGGCAGTTGGTAAGATATAGTGAATATATTATTAAACAGTGTCAATGCCAAATGATTAAAACAGCCAAGAAGGACACGAAATTCGTGGAAAAAACAATGTTATTATATCCACAGACATCCATTTGTATTGTAGAATAATTTCAGTGGACAGACGGGGAAGAATGGCTTCTTCCACATCGTGCCTCCAACTTGTTCCACTAGTAGAAGGGCACGAGAAGGAATTGTCATTACTCGTCGAGCTATGTTTATAGGCAAGCGATCACTTATCGTTCATCATCGTCATTGCCGCCGTTTCACGTGCTCGAGGTACTGGGGTTATCTAGAGTCACGGTACAATGTTAAATATTATAAATTAAGATCCAATCACGATGTTATTGGAAATCACCAAACACCGAAACAAGCGTGAATATTAAACAAAGATTTTGTAATATTATGTCGGATATTTTATTGCAAAAACGACGATTACACTTGAAATAATAACCCTGGTACCACAAAAACTTTTAAACGTCTGTTGAACACTTGTCTAAAAAAATTACAGTTTACGATGTTGAAATAAGGTCCGTTTTGCAGTCACACTTTTTTTAGATAAGTGTTCAACCGATGTTTAAGTTTTTGTAGTAAGGCTGTTAATGTTTAAGTTTGATCTCTTGATTTCAGAAAAAAAAGCTTCAATCCAACTATAGCTATTATCTATTACATATATTAAAACGGTAGAAAAATAATTTTTGTACATTAAAAAAAAACTCAAAAAATATAGCTAGCGTGTTAAAGGACAACCAATAGAACCCATTTCTAGCATTTTTAGGATTTTTGTCTGTTTGTCTGTATGTCTGTTTGTATGTTTATTTGTTCGGGCATCACGTAAAATGTACGAAAGCTATGTAGATAACTTTAATACATAACGACTGACCGTAACTTGAAGTAACATTTAGTTTTTGTTTCATTGAAATCGGATCAGGCTATCAAAAGATATTTGAATTTAAAGTGTTCCAGAAGTAAAATTACGGTCAGTTTACACCGAGACACGCAGCTCGCAGTTCGATAGCGCGATCTAGCTTGGAATAGAAAAACTACATACCTATTCAAATGGTGTGGACTGGAGTGGAGTGGTTTGGAGTGGAGTGGAGTGGAGTAGAGTAGAGTAGAGTGGAATGTAATAGAATGGGATGGAATGGAAGAAAGAAAGAAAGAAAAGGTTTTTATTTGACTCACAATTTTTCAATTTCCAGCAGAAATTGAAAAATAAACAGACTTTTCTTAAACTACTAATTTTTTGTTTTGTTTTTGGGATGTTTAAATTATCAAATGATTTCTTTCGCTTTAGGTCAAGCGCAAAGGACTGTCGGATCACCAGACTTGACCAGAAAATATAAGCATGTAATTGTAAGACTACCACAGACCAATAACTTCTAATTCTATTAGAAGTTATTGGTCTGTGGTAGTCTGTGGACGACGTTTGTCGGGTCAGGTTTTTACTGTTTGCTTACTCGCCAGGAAATCAAACAAGAAATTTCGTTTACCATAAAGTTCTCGGACACAGATGTTTCGAGAGGTACCTGTGTCTGATGAGGAAGGAGGAAACGTCTGTGTGTCACCACTGCGAGGATCGCCCGGAGGACACGAGCATACACGACAGGTGGAGCATATACGGTGCAGGACTGCCCCGCTTGGGCAGAGCACCGCCGTGTCCTCACGCAGGCGATAGGTGACGACCTCGCGACTCAAAAAGCGTCAGCATGATGACGGGGCTTCCCTCTAGAGGGCCAAAGCCTGCCGGGGTCGCGGGACTTATCTCATTACCGTGACTCTGGAACGTAAAGGGCTATTGAAGGACGCCGTGGAATTTAGTCAGTACGAGTCTGACAGTCCCTCCCGCCATGCCCTGTGTGGGAAGACTCATTTGATAATTTTACCACGATAAAAAAAACCATGAAGTTCTACAATAAAAATAGGTAAAACTTAATTTTGAATAAGTAAAATAAGAAATCTGAAATTGTAATTTTCAGTGTGATTTTTAGTGACTTTTGAAAAGAATTTTGAGTTTTTTATTAATTTGGATTTATTATCTACTTTCTTTATAAGTTTCCTCTAGGGTTTGGCTAAATGGCAAAAAACGGAACCCTCATAGATTCGTCATGTTTGAATGTCACCGCATTAGGGTGCCTTTCCACCAGAGATGTGCTATGTAGCTGTGCTGCGAGGATGTAAAAGCTGAGCCACGAAACTGTGTGACCGTTTCCATTGATGCTACGCTATGTAGCTGTGCGAGTAAGATGCGCTGTCACAATGTAGCTGCGCTACGCAGGGCCCCCGCTACCATAATTATGTGCAAAGTATGCAATGCACACGGGCGCCATCCTCTAACGGCGCCAAAGCCAAGGGCCCAAAAAAAATATTCAAAAAATATATCAAAAATAATATTGAAATAGGAGTTGAGAACTTATAGGATTAGGTTTAAGTACCTACTAAAGACTTCAAATATTTGATCTCACTTTTAGATTAAAACTTGAATTCCGGAAACGTTTTACTTTTAGAGCTGACTGCGTTCGCTCTTCTATGAAGAATTACCATGTCCTATTCCAAAACCTAAAAAATTTCGCGCTCGCTTCGCTCGCGCTCCAAATAAGGTTGACATTTGCTTTTCTTGACCTCTCTTTTGATAGCTCATTTTTCAATTACAAATGCTTCTTAATATGTGGTCTACACAATTTAAAATTTTAAGTTTGTCTTCTCTAAGATGATATGGCACTCTGGAAGGGGATGGAGTGGGATGGAGTGGGATGAAGTAGGATGGAGTGGGATGGAGTGCGATGGAGTGGGATGGAGTGGGATGGAGTGGGATGGAATGGCATGGAGTGGGATGGAGTAGGATGGAGTGGGATGGAGTGGTATGGAGTAGGATGGAGAGGGATGGAGAGGGATGGAGTAGGATGGAGAGGGATGGAGTGGGATGAAGTGGTATGGAATGGGATGGAGTGGGATGGAGTGGGATAGAGCGGGATGGAGTGGGATGGAATGAGATGGAGTGGGACGGAGTGGGATGGAGAGGGATGTAGTGGGATGGAGTGGGATGGAATGGGATGGAGTGGGATGGAGTGGGATGGAATGGAATGGGCTGGAGTGGGATGGAGTGGGATGGAATGGGATGGAGTGGGATGAAGTGGTATGGAATGGGATGGAGTGGGATGGAGTGGGATAGAGCGGGATGGAGTGGGATGGAATGAGATGGAGTGGGACGGAGTGGGATGGAGAGGGATGTAGTGGGATGGAGTGGGATGGAATGGGATGGAGTGGGATGGAGTGGGATGGAATGGAATGGGCTGGAGTGGGATGGAGTGGGATGGAATGGGATGGAGTGGGATGGAATGGGATGGAGTGGGATGGAGTGGGATGGAATGAGATGGAATGGGTGCTCTAATCCAGTAGCAATTGAATAGTACTGCCTTTGAACGACAGAGGGCGTTTATTACGAACACGTCAAATATTCTTGAAAATTTTAAATAAATTCTAAATATAGGGTTTGTATGAAAACGATATTCTATATTTATATAAAACTAGCTGACCCGGCGAACTTCGTACCGCCTAACAGTCAATTCTTCTAGTTTTTTTTCTTAATACTTTATTCTGCTATTTATGAAACGGCCAAGGGCGAGTTGGACTCGCCCATAAAGGGTTCCGTGTAGCAGCAAATAACATAATATAAAATTTCTAGTAGTTGGTTGTAACTTGAAAAGGTAAATTATTGCGGTTTACGAATTATGACATATTAAAAAAAAACTAATTACTTGATCTCGTTCAACAGTTATCGCAGGAAATTCGCATGGTAGTGTACATCATTTTTTTTTCAGTTTTGTCATTCTCTTATTTTCGAAGTTACAGGGTCCCCCCTGTAACTTCCCACACACATTTTACCACTTTGGAAGTGTCTTTCGCACAAACTCTTCAGTTTAGAAAAAAAAGATGTTTGTAAATTCCATAACATTTTTAAAGACCTATCCATAGGTAAGTACACACACCACACTTATGGAATTGGAGTATTTTTTTTGAGTTTCAGTTCTAAGTATGGGGAACCCCCAAAATTTTAATTTTTGTGTGAAAATCCTAAGGCTGCTTTTCCACCACACATGCGCTATGCTACGTTGCTGCGGTTTGATATCCACCAATCATATTTACATAGCACAGCACTGGTGGAAACGGATTCAACTAAGATGTGTTTTTATATGAAAAGAAGATGCGTGCTATGGCTGCGTGCTGTGGCTGCGTGCTATCGCTGCGTGCTATGGAATTATGGATGCATGCTATTGGTCGTTTTCAGTACAATCGATACATCGCATAGCTCGAGCTGCGCAGCTACCTTGTGACAGCGCATCTTCATAGCGCAGCTACCTTATGGCAGCGCATCTTTATAGCGCGGTACCTTGTGACAGCGCATCTTCGTAGCGCAGCTACGCATCTTCGTATCGCATTATGCATCTTCATAGCGCAGCTACCTCGTGGCGGCGCATTTTCGTAGCGCCAGGGTCCCCGTAAGGACTACTGGCGCCTGTGTGCAAAAAAGGATTTTGGCGCTCCTTACAGCTTTTTGAATTATCTTTTTTATGGGTGTAGGTCAGTGGTGTAATTTAAAATTCAGCGCCCTCGGGCTGTAAAGCTTGCCGCCTCGGAACTTAAACACAAAAGAAACCATAAAGTGCTACTCAAAGTTCACACCCAGAGTGCCATATCATCTTAGAGAAGACAAACTTAAAATTTTAAATTGTGTAGACCACATATTAAGAAGCATTTGTAATTGAAAAATGAGCTATCAAAAGAGAGGTCAAGAAAAGCAAATGTCAACCTTATTTGGAGCGCGAGCGAAGCGAGCGCGAAATTTTTTAGGTTTTGGAATAGGACATGGTAATTCTTCATAGAAGAGCGAACGCAGTCAGCTCTAAAAGTAAAACGTTTCCGGAATTCAAGTTTTAATCTAAAAGTGAGATCAAATATTTGAAGTCTTTAGTAGGTACTTAAACCTAATCCTATAAGTTCTCAACTCCTATTTCAATATTATTTTTGATATATTTTTTGAATATTTTTTTTGGGCCCTTGGCTTTGGCGCCGTTAGAGGATGGCGCCCGTGTGCATTGCATACTTTGCACATAATTATGGTAGCGGGGGCCCTGCGTAGCGCAGCTACATTGTGACAGCGCATCTTACTCGCACAGCTACATAGCGTAGCATCAATGGAAACGGTCACACAGTTTCGTGGCTCAGCTTTTACATCCTCGCAGCACAGCTACATAGCACATCTCTGGTGGAAAGGCACCCTAATGCGGTGACATTCAAACATGACGAATCTATGAGGGTTCCGTTTTTTGCCATTTAGCCAAACCCTAGAGGAAACTTATAAAGAAAGTAGATAATAAATCCAAATTAATAAAAAACTCAAAATTCTTTTCAAAAGTCACTAAAAATCACACTGAAAATTACAATTTCAGATTTCTTATTTTACTTATTCAAAATTAAGTTTTACCTATTTTTATTGTAGAACTTCATGGTTTTTTTTATCGTGGTAAAATTATCAAATGAGTCTTCCCACACAGGGCATGGCGGGAGGGACTGTCAGACTCGTACTGACTAAATTCCACGGCGTCCTTCAATAGCCCTTTACGTTCCAGAGTCACGGTAATGAGATAAGTCCCGCGACCCCGGCAGGCTTTGGCCCTCTAGAGGGAAGCCCCGTCATCATGCTGACGCTTTTTGAGTCGCGAGGTCGTCACCTATCGCCTGCGTGAGGACACGGCGGTGCTCTGCCCAAGCGGGGCAGTCCTGCACCGTATATGCTCCACCTGTCGTGTATGCTCGTGTCCTCCGGGCGATCCTCGCAGTGGTGACACACAGACGTTTCCTCCTTCCTCATCAGACACAGGTACCTCTCGAAACATCTGTGTCCGAGAACTTTATGGTAAACGAAATTTCTTGTTTGATTTCCTGGCGAGTAAGCAAACAGTAAAAACCTGACCCGACAAACGTCGTCCACAGACTACCACAGACCAATAACTTCTAATAGAATTAGAAGTTATTGGTCTGTGGTAGTCTTACAATTACATGCTTATATTTTCTGGTCAAGTCTGGTGATCCGACAGTCCTTTGCGCTTGACCTAAAGCGAAAGAAATCATTTGATAATTTAAACATCCCAAAAACAAAACAAAAAATTAGTAGTTTAAGAAAAGTCTGTTTATTTTTCAATTTCTGCTGGAAATTGAAAAAAAAATCATTTAGCAAAAAAAAGTATTCACAAAAAATACCATCCTGAGATTCGAACCTGTGCCCTAAATATATCGGTCTAATCGTATAACCTCTAGACCATCGACGTTGCTGTCAATGATCTTCAAATAGACGTTCTTAATATGATACTTCAGTCGGAACGAAAAACAGATGACGAATAACATACATTATGCGTTTCATAACAGAAAGTTTAAAAAAAAAGAATATTTTAGTCCTTATTAACCTGGTCCTGATGGTTACAAACACAACAAAAAAAGAATCATCCGAATCGGTCCAGCCGTTTTCAAGTTTTGCTCTTAGCAACACATTTAGCGATCCATTTTTATATTATAGACTAGCTGACCCGGCGAACTTCGTACCGCCTAACAGTCGATTCTTTTAGTACCTATTTTTTTTCTTAATACTTTATTCTGCTATTTAAGAAACGGCCAAGGGCGAGTTGGACTCTCCCATAAAGGGTTCCGTGTAGCAGCAAGTAACGGTAGTTGGTTGTACTAACTTGAAAAGGTAAATTGCGGTTTACGAATTATGTTTACATATTTAAAAAAAAACTAATTACTTGATCTCGTTCAATACTTTTCGCAGGAAGTTCGCATGGTAGTGTACATCATAATTATATATTTTTTTTTCAGTTTTGTCATTCTCTTATTTTGGAAGTTACAGGGGGGAGGACACATTTTACCACTTGGAAGTGTCTCTCGCGCAAACTCTTCAGTTTAGAAAAAAAAGATGTTTGTAAATTCTATAACATTTTTAAAGACCTATCCATAGGTACCCCACACCACACGTATGGAATTGGAGATTTTCTTTTTCAGTTTCAGTTCTAAGTATGGGGAACCCCCAAAATTTTAATTTTTGTGTGAAAATCCTAAGGCTTCTTTTCCACCAGACATGCGACGTTGCTGCGGTTTGATATCCACCAATCTTATTTACATAGCACAGCACTGGTGGAAACGAATTCAACTAAGATGTGTTTTTTATATGAAAAGATGCGTGCTATGGCTGCGTGCTGTGGCTGCGTGCTGTGGCTGCGTGCTATCTCTGCGTGCTATGGATGCATGCTATTGGTCGTTTTCCGTACAATCGATACATCGCATAGCTCGATGTGCGCAGCTACCTTGTGGCAGCGCATCTTTATAGCGCGGCTACCTTGTGACAGCGCATCTTCGTAGCGCAGCTACGCATGTTTGTAGCGCAGCTACAAAGATGTGTTATCTTTTTTTATGGGTGCAGGTCAGTGGTGTATTTTAAAATTCAGCGTCCTCGGGCTGTAAAGCTTGCCGCCTCGTAACTTTAACAAAACAGAAACCATAAAGTGCTACTCAAAGTTCACACCCTTTTTTTTTTACGTGGCAAAATCATCAAATGAGGGCTCCCACCCCGGGCAGGGCGGGAGGGACTGTCAGACTTGTACTGGCTAAAATCCACGGTGTCCTTCGGTAGCCCTTTGTGTGCCGGAGTCGCGGTATACGTATGCCCCGCAACCCCGGCAGGACTGTGGCCCTCTATAGGGGGGCCCCGTCATTATGCTGACGCTCCTTGAGGCGCGCGTGGGACACAACGCGCCGTCGACCCGGGCATGGTCCATGGTCGGACGGCGAGTTCCCTTTAATCGCCGCCCGCATGC
This sequence comes from Agrotis clavis, assembly GCA_954870645.1. Classification (NCBI taxonomy): domain Eukaryota; kingdom Metazoa; phylum Arthropoda; class Insecta; order Lepidoptera; family Noctuidae; genus Agrotis; species Agrotis clavis. The sequence goes on along the minus strand of OX940928.1, from coordinate 19,385,348 downwards.
CCGCGCCTACGGTGGCCGGAGATCGTCCCGCGACATCCGTCGCCGTGGGCGTCTACCACTGCGTCTCGGGCGGAGGGAGGACGGTATCCTCTCCCTCAAGCGGCCTGCCTCCTGCTTCGCGAGCATGACTGCTTCGCAGAAGGAGGCGATCGCCTCCCACTCCGTCTCGCCCCGTAGCATGGCCGCAACCAATACCGGGCGCAAGAGGTCTCCGCCTATCGCCGCAGTGAGGACACGGCGGTGCTCCGCCCAAGCTGGGCAGTCCTGCACCGTATGCTCCACCGTGTCCTCCGGGCGATCCTCGCAGTGGTGACACCCGGCAAAGTTCACACCCAGAGTGCCATACCATCTTAGAGAAGACAAACTTAAAATTTTAAATTGTGTAGACCACATAAGAAGCATTTGTAATTGAAAAATGAACTATCAAAAGAGAGTCCAAGAAAAGCAAATTTCAATCCTTAACCTTATTTGAAGCGCGAGCGAAGCGAGCGCGAAATTTTTTAGGTTTTTGGAATCGGACATGGTAATTCTTCATAGAAGAGCGAACGCAGTCAGCCCTAAAAGTAAAACGTTTCCGGACTTCAAGTTTTAATCTAAAAGTGAGATCAAATATCTAAAGTCTTTAGTAGTTACTTAAACCTAATCCTATAAGTTCTCAACTCCTATTTCAAAATTATTTTTGATATATATTTTTGAATATTTTTTTTGGGCCCTTGGCTTTGGCGCCCTTAGAGGATGGCGCCCGTGTGCATTGCATACTTTGCACATAATTATGGTAGCGGGGGCCCTGCGTAGCGCAGCTACATTGTGACAGCGCATCTTACTCGCACAGCTACATAGCGTAGCATCAATGGAAACGGTCACACAGTTTCGTGGCTCGTCAGCTTTTACATCCTCGCAGCACAGCTACATAGCACATCTCTGGTGGAAAGGCACCCTAATGCGGTTTACATAATACATCTAATTACCAAGTTTCAACAGGATAGCTCTTATACTTTCGAAAAAAAAGTGGTTGTGACATACGGATGTGACAGACAGACAAACATGACGAATCTATGAGGGTTCCGTATTTTGCCATTTAGCAAAACCCTAGAGGAACCTAAGAAAGTTGATAATAAATACAAAATTAATAAAAAACTTAAAATTCTTTTCAAAAGTCACTAAAAATCACACTGAAAATTACAATTTCAGATTTCTGATTTTACTTATTCAAAATCAAGTTTTACCTATTTTTATTGTAGAACTTTATGGTTTTTTTATCGTGGTAAAATTATCAAATGAGTCTTCTCACCCAGGGCAGAGCGGGAGGGACAGTCAGACTCGTACTGACTAAAATCCACGGCGTCCTTCAATAGCCCTTTACGTTCCAGAGTCACGATAGTGAGATAAGTCCCGCGACCCCGGCAGGCTTTGGCCCTCTAGAGGGAAGCCCCGTCATCATGCTGACGCTTTTTGAGTCGCGAGGTCGTCACCTATCGCCTGCGTGAGGACACGGCGGTGCTCTGCCCAAGCGGGGCAGTCCTGCACCGTATATGCTCCACCTGTCGTGTATGCACGTGTCCTCCGGGCGATCCTCGCAGTGGTGACACCAAGACGTTTCCTCCTTCCTCATCAGACACAGGTACCTCCCGAAACATCTGTGTCCGAGAACTTTATGGTAAACGAAATTTCTTGTTTGATTTCCTGGCGAGTAAGCAAACATTAAAAACCTGACCCGACAAACGTCGTTCTATCCGAAGTTATTGGTATGTGGTAGTCTTACAATTACATGCTTATATTTTCTGGTCAAGTCTGGTGATCCGACAGTCCTTTGCGCTTCACCTAAAGCGAAAGAAATCATTTGATAATTTAAACATCCAAAAACAAAACAAAAAATTAGTAGTTTAAGAAAAGTCTGGTTTTTTTTCAATTTCTGCTGAAAATTGAAATAAAAAACATTTAGCAAAAAAAAAAAGTATTCACAAAAATGTCCATCATGAGATTCGAACCTGTGCCCTAAATATATCGGTCCAATCGAATAACCTCTAGACCATCGACGTTGCTGTCAGTGAACTTCAAATAGACGTTCTTATGATACATCAGTTGAAACGAAAAACAGATGACGAATAATATACATTATGCGTTTCATAACAGAAAGTTAAAAAAAAAGAATATTTTAGTCCTTATTAACCTGGTCCTGATGGTTACAAACATAACAAAAAAAGAATCATCCGAATCGGTCCAGCCGTTTTCTTGTTTTGCTCTTAGCAACACATTTGGCGATCCATTTTTATATTATAGATTCAAAACTGGCTGACTGATCTGACAACGCACAGCCCAAACCGCTGGGCCTAGAAACTTGAAATTTGGCATAAGCGCTCCTTATACCACGTAGGTGAGCACTAAGAACGGATTTTGCCAAATTCGGCCCCTAAGGGGTTGTTTTTGGGGTTGATAGTTTGTATGAAACTTCGTTACTACAAGTGCTAGGAATTTCAAATTTTGAATACGGGTTCTTTTGAGGACGTAAGAGTTACCTATGACGCGATTTTGCGAAATTCAACCCCTAAGGGGTTTGTTTTTGGGGTTGATAGTTTGTATGGAACTTTGTTACTTCAAGTGCTAGAAGTCTCTAATTTTGCACGGGGGTTCTTTCTAAGACGTAAAGGCTCACCACGGTGGTATTTTGCAAAATTCGACGCTTGAGGGGTTGTTTTTGGGGTTGATAGTTTGGAGACTCCAATTTTGCATAGAGGTTATTTTTGGACGTAAATGCTACACGATACGAGAATTTGGTGAAACTCGAGCCCTAAGGGGTTGTTTTTGGGGTTGATAGTTTTTGTGAAACTTTGTTATTACAAGTGCTAGGAATTTCAAATTTTGCATGGGGTTTCTTTTTAGGACGTAGATGCGCTCACCATAGCGGAATTTTGCGAAATTCGACCCCTAAGGGGTTTGTTTTTGGAGGTGATAATTTATATGAAACTTTGTTACTACCAGTGCTAGGAGTTTCAACTCTTGCATGGATTTTTTTCGGACGTAGATGCTCACTGAGACTTTTTGCGCAATTCGACCCCTAACGGGTTGTCTTTGGTGGTGATAGTTAGATGTCTTAAATTTTGCAGGAGAGTTCTATTTAGGACATAGGTTTTCACTAAGAGAGGATGTTGTAAAATTCGACCCGTAAGGGGTTGTTTTGGGGTTGATACTTAGGAGTTCCAAATTTTGCAATGGGGTTATTTTTAGAACGTAGGTGCTACATATAACGGGATATTGCGGATTGATTGAATTTTTGTTGTATATTGAAGTGATTTTCTTATCCCAAAAAGAGGGTGTCCGGTAGTAGAAATTCACAAAGGCAAAGTTCTAAAATCACGCGGACGAAGTCGCGGGCGGAGTGCTAGTTAACCCATAAAAACACACTCCCTTAAAAAAATGGTCTTTTGAATCATATAGGGAAAAGAATTGACTGCATCTCTGTATAATATTCTCATCAGTTGGAGCACAGCACCCAGGTGGAGAAACTAGGTGGAGCTTTATGAGCATTCTTTACCTATTAAAAGTATGTTTGTTTCGCCTTCTTAAGAGATTGGGAAAGTGGAAAGTTATGGGGAAGACCTTTGCCCAGCTGTGGGACAAAATAGGTTATTAAAAAAATCTGTGTGTTTAGTGAAAAGGTTTGTTAAATTTAATGAGATTTTTATCGAAGTATTTATCTTCATCATCATCATCATCAGCCTATAATGTTCCCACTACTGCTCCCAGCAGGCCTCCTCTCTTGTGAGAGGGAGTGGGCCATAATCCACCACGCGGGCCCAGTGCGGGTAGGCAGATGTCACATGTCTTCGAATTTTTGGTTCTAGGACATGCCGGTTTCCTCACGATGTTTTCCTTCACCGTTTAGAGAGCATGATGAAATGAGAGCGGTGATAAAATAAATTAGGTACACAAAGTAATGCGCCTGGCGGGGTTCGAACCCACGACCTACAACTCGTAAGTCGGGACTTGGGACCGATACCACAGGGCCACCACTGCTCAGTACCTATTTATCTTGCATTTCGAAAATTTAAGCTAATTTTCGATAGTCAACCTTAATCTTATGAATCGTAAGAAAAAACTGGATCTCTTCGTTGGAGGATTAGCGATCATGTCACGCATTCTTTGTGGACAAAAGTATTTTAATAACTGGTTAGTCGATGGAATACAATATGCGCAGCGTTCATGTGACGAACAAGAAAAACCCAGACGATTTGTTATGCATGCACATGCTCCGACATCAATCTTAATACCGTGTGGGCTGTATTCAACTAAAAGGAACCAGTCTGAAGGAGGGCTTTACTGAGAATGCGATAGAAATGAGAGTAAGTATACAATTGAGGTTTATTTGAAGTTTTATGGAGCACCAAACCGCCCTGCGCCTATACATAATGTAGGATGGACGGCTCACTCGCTTTCAGAGAGAAGGCCTTAGTGCTATCAGAGGGAGCGTTATAGGTGTTATTTTGTTATAATTTAAGCAGCAGTATAGAAGCATAGAAAGAAGAATTACTTATAAACCAAGCAGTCAGTTTCAAAACGACATCATTAACTTCAATAAAAATAAATAAAATATTTGTTTTTTGTAAGTTACTCTTAAGTTATGTAGGTACTTATAACTGTGGTATAAATAGGTACTATATTTACCTTTATAACTGTCGTAAGGTTCTTTGTTCTTGTATGACGCATCTGCTGTTTGTTACCAACATGTCATAAATATTAAAAACTAGTTGATTCCTTTGTTTTTGAAACATAACTTTAACATAAACGGTGAATGTATTGAATAACATCCCCAACACAAGCGTCATTAACCACTTAGGTATTGGGGCTGTTTCAACCACATTTATTATGTAAATTAAATTAACTCACAGAAATATTAATTAACTAAATAGGGAGGTAAGTATTTATCTTAGAAAAGAAATATAATTTTTTGGGTTTAATTTGAAGAGGTTATGGTTTAGGTATAGATAAAAATTGCCTAAACGATATAAGGATACAGGTTTAAACCAGACGATATACCTAATTATGATTATTTACAACGAAGGCGAGGGTAGACATTAATTTTGGAAAAACGTTTTGTTGTAAGGTACGACACTGACATCACGAGAGTTATAATTGTTGAGTTCACTATTTGGATACAAGCGACACAAAAAAAAAAAAAAAAAATGGCCCTAACCGAAAGCAGCCACCTATGTTATTTCATTTGTCAACAAGATTTTTGTTGGAAGTCTCGGAGATAGCCGATTCCTTCAATACATTTCCTAATATTTCACTAAACACTTCGCTATACTTTCTGTTTTATAAATATTATCTACTCTTTATTGTGAGAATAAAAAAAAAACGAGGAACAAGATACATAACTACGTAACTGATAAACATAACTATGACGATGTATTTTATATATTAGTATCTATAGGTAGGTAGCCTTTGATCTTTATTCGATCTTCACATTCATTTCATGTTCCTCTTGTCTCACTTATTGCCATATTATGATTTCACGAAATAAAAAACAAGACAAGGCAAAAACAAGTCACGGGTAATTTGACCATAAACTGTATGATAACAAGTTTTTATGAAGATACCAGTGCGATATGTCGTCGCGACGCCGACGCCATGTCGGAAGATTTTGTCATAAATCAGTGATATTATTAGAAAAATCATTGCCATACATGGAGTTTCAAGAGACTTTTGACTTTTCGTCTTATCCAACCTATTTTGTTTTGTATATTTTGGTACTTACGCTTTAAAAAAGGAGTTACTAAATCTTGGCAAATCTTTATGAAATCAATCCATTCTGGTACAAATAAATAAATTTTTATACTACTATAATAATAATCTATACTATACTGAAGAGTTTGTTTGTTTGAACGCGCTAATCTCAGGAACTACTGCTTCGAATTGAAAAAATATGTTTGTGTTGGATAGTCCATTTATCGAGGAAGGCTATAGGCTACAAAAACATAACGCTACGATTTTATGGAGCTGGGCAATGGGGGTGAAACCACGGGAACTGGGTAGTAAATAAAAATAAAATTAAACTTCACTGCCAGTCCGTGCGACATAAGTTTCATCCGTGTCGTTAATTGCTACTCAAACAACTAAGTAATCGGTATTTACCAGTGGCCAGCAGTGAGAACCCATGTAGGGCTGATGATGGTGCCTCCGCAGGTGCCTCCGAAGAGCACGGCATGAGGGAACCGCTCGTTCACGGGCTTCGGAACAGGCACGCTGATAGCAGGTACGATCGATACTGGTTCGCTGGCCTTTGAGTCCGCATCAGCTTTCGTTGGCACATTGGCTGGAAACAGAAATGAATCAAAATCAAAAGTCATTTAAGTATTCAAATAAACTGATTTATCAGCACTTTTTGAAGGTCAATTTTTACATAAGACAGTCCCTCAAAGCGGGTACTTCGACACTTCCTAGTGTTTTGGGCTGGGAAGAAGAAGTGGCAGAACAAACTCCCCAGCAACACATCTAATCTGTACGGTTAGAAGAACCAAGATTTTATACAATTTAATAGAACTTTAATGATGAACAATTTAATGGAGAAATTAATTAGTTTACTTATAAGTAGTTTGAAGGTAGGGTAGAAGAGATAGGAGGATAAGACAATAATAACAGCTGGTCCCAGCTGGAGGAGGGCTAAAGATAGAAAACGAAGATGTTGGAGGAGGCCTTTGCCAAGAGGCACACAGAAAAGAGAGACACTCGGTTAAAAAAAACAATAATTAAGGAAACGATCTTAAACGTTCTGGATAGAAGGCTAATTAGTTGAAAGATACCTATTCGTTTATTAAAAGCAGTTAATGTGTTTAAATGAAGTTTAAACTAAATGATAGCTTTGTGACCATGAAATCAGAATTTAGAGGGAAATGCCAAATATTATATCGTTGACAATTCAACATGCACATACTTCACAAAAAAAAAGACATAAAAGGAGCCAAAATAGCAATTAGGATTTCCCATAATTTATGACCACACACATAATCGTGTGCGACCTTTTTTCTTCTATACATGTAAGAGTCATAGTAAATGTTTGAAATTTTTGATGAAATCATAGCTGTGGGTCATCAAATTGGGTTTTTGACTTTACTGACCAATAATTCCAAAACATAATTTCTCTAAAAACAAGGTTTATTTGATATATTCCCTTTATGTCGAGTCCCGTTACGTCGAGTCTGGAAGTCTATTGTTCTCCAAAGTATTGATATTTTACGCTTTCTATTACCTTTATGTCGAGTTTGGTGAACAAGTACAGTCAGGAAAGTAAATTAAAAGCCAATGGCATAAAAACATAATAATAATATTAATACAAGTATAGGTGAAGATTACCTAAAAAAGGAAGCTCAACGGAGCCCCGCTCCGCGGGGCTATATTTCTGCATGCATAGTTTAAAGTAACCTAACAAGAAGGGGATGGCGGGGTCTTTCAGACCCCGCCATCCCCTTCGAACCTAACCTGTCCGTGTCGGGGTGCCCACAAGTCACGAGCTCGCTTCGCTCGCTCTTGGATCCCAAGTTCTCCTAATAACAATTCCAATCATTAATAATTCTAAATTATGTGCATGTATTCATTTCATTGGACGTGACTGTACTTTAAAAATATGATATAATTGAACTCGACGTAAAGGTAATAGAAGCGTGGTTTATAAACTCGACATAAAGGGAATAGAAACGGGACAGAAAACTAAACTCGACGTAGGGGTAATAGAAGCAAGACAAGGTTTTCGGCTCGACGTAACGGGACTCGACATAAAGGAAATCAACCGTTTATGATATTCACACATAACACGATACACTTTCAAAAAACTGTTAAATTAGGTTTTTTCTAGCTTTGAAATCAATAAATAGTAAGATCATTGAGGTTACTAATTGGTGACCTCACAATTTGCTTTTGCCATACAAAATGTATGGGAGAATCGTGACAGTAAAAAGTATGTCAGTTGATGGGTGGTTCAAATGGTTTATTCCACGTTCAACCCTCATAATTTCATACCTAATTCATTTTTACGCTGGATATGGATATGGATCTGGCAGTTTTAATCATAGATAGTATCTGTGATTAAAACTGCCGTGGCTCAAGTAGATGATTTAAAATATGGATATGTGAGCTGCCATGATACATTTAGCTTTATCATACCTTTTAGTAGGTAATTGAAATAAATATTAGGTTATAATTTAAACGATAGACATTTCTGTTATGATATCTCATCAGTTAACGACATCAATAATTAGAATATAATTATAATAGCTAGCTAGATTGTACCCACAATGTAATTAAGTAGTGGAATCTTATCTCGGAAAAAAGCCACAGTTTTCCCCATGACAATTAATATTGACGCAGGTTTCTGTAACATGTTATTAACCGACAGATTTCTCACATCACAACACGATCAGAGCCACAATCAGAGCAATTTGTTGTTGTTCATGCGTCAGGGCAATTATGTAAAATCGATGGGAAACTGAATTCGTTTCAGTTGATAGCTCCTGAATACAAGTATGTACTAAGTGTATCGTATTTTCATGGTAAAGGTCAATCATAGTACTAGTGGGTAATTTGTGTTGTCCATGTTGTATAGTATTGTTAAGGGGAATTACCATAGTGGCAATCAAGTAAATAATAAATGTGATTGTAATCCTTATTTTAGAGGATACTTAAATCAATAAAACTTTTAACAATTTTGATTCTTGGAGGAGTAGAAAAGACATCAACGTGCAAATACACTCAAGAAGCATAAGATCGTTTTTAAATCATGAAATTTTTGATAATTTATGTCGATACTATTATTGGTCGCCCAATAGTGAAAATTTGAAGGTTTTTTTTTTAATTTATCTTAAAATATTAAAATGCACTTCTCCATAAATTTTAACTAAGTACTTATGCCAAATTGTTCGTAAAAACGGGCACAAAGTTATTTCTTCTATTTCATTAAATAGATTTCTCTGTTGGTAAGCAACCTGGGAGTTACCGAATCTGGGCTATTATTGTCAACGGCACTCAAATTCTATAGAAGCTAATCAGATTTGAATTAATCAGTCAGTATTGTTATGTTCAAACCAGTTCATCCATTGATACTCATTGACAAACGGGGACATTCCTAACGGGTTTTCAATGTTATTTGGCAATAATAAAACAATCTGTTTGAACTGTTACTAGTAAAAAGGTTGTAATTTGTTGATCAGTATTTCTTACAACATGGAGAACGACACAAAACAGAGCGCACTAGTTAAAAAGAAATGACCTAGGAATGCTAAACTTTTTTTTGTAACAGACTATAAATAAGGAGATAATAAAAGTAGAAAAAATATAAATAGTCACAAAACGTATAAACATTTAATCTTTCTTTCATTTAAAAACTGGCATGGGCCAGTGATGCATTGGCCCACTGTGAATGCTGGACACAATGAAAGGCCATGGTGTCCGAGGCAGTCGACTGCCACAAATGTTGTTGGTTTAGTTTAGTTTTATTTTTAATATTGAATGTTTTTATCTGCCCCTGCAACCCTTGGGGTTGATCGTGGACAACATGGACCCAAAAACATTACCCCACCGATTCTTGAGTTTCTCACTTATTAAGTACTTAGCCATTCATTTTTATTTGAAGATAGAAATATTCTGAGTGCTGCTTGGCATTTTTGTATAGGTGATTGAGGCGCGCTGAAAACTTGTCCAAACTTTCCAATAATATCCAAACACAAAATTGTAACATTATACATATTTACGTAGGTCTCCATTATTATAATTAATCGTTCGCTGGTTACACGTATGTACATTGATCTATTTATATATTCTATTTGTCCTGTTAAACTGTACCGTGTATCGTGCAAGAGGAACGAGTACTGTGTAAATATACTAGCAGTTGCCTGCGGCTTCGCTCACGTTCAAATCGAAAATTATTACGGGTATGTACGATACCAGCATTAACGGGATCCTAAATTTGTTATTTCAGTCAATAGCTTATCTCTAAGCCAAAAATCCATCCATGTATCCTCATAAACTTCCTAATATTTAATAGTAATAGTTGTATTATGAAGTACTATCTAGTATTCTAATTAAACTACTTCTTAGGTACTTCTTTCTTTCAGCGACTTAGGACCAGCCGTTCGGACTGGTGCGAACGGGTGAACGCTGCTGGTATTCTGCGGTTTTTTGTGCCAGAAACGTTCCGGAGTGGTTTGTTCGATTAGAGCAATTATTATATTTTTTTTTTTGACGAACCGTAATTAACCGTACCTACACTGATTGTATTGTAATTAACTAAGCGATAAATAGCATAAAATATGTGTGTAATTTTTATGATTACATGAATGCACCTCAACTTTATTTGGAAAGAAGTTTACAATTGGTACCAACCTAATTACGAAATAGGTACACATTTTAAATATTTACACGCAATAAGGCCTGTGTCGCGATTGTTAATGATTTTTGTCAAAATCTTTAACAGAAAACATATTGATACTTACGACTATCACAGGCACAAGTTTGATTTAAATGAAATATTAATTGAAAAAATAACACGAGATTATTATTTATACAGAACTGCATTATTCACTAATGATGATGAAATATTGTCAAAGTAACACTCACGTTAATTTTAAATCTCATGTTGTGTACAGTTGTTATTGGAAAATAAACTGGAAAAAAATATCTAATCAGGATTTATTTTATCGCACTGTCTTACACGAATTACCTTTACTAATTCTTATCGATCGCTTTTTATTTGTTTAACACTTATCGACAAGTAAAACCGGGTTTTTTCGAAAAAAAATGTTACATAATCTAAACAGTTATTTAATTGTATTATGTCCGATATACAAATAAAAAGACGTTACCTCCAAATCATATCACAACAGAGCAGAATTGCTATCATTTTCACTTCGAAATTTTAGTTGTTTTTCACAATTTTTGGCACAATATTTATGTCGAAAATCCAATAAAATATAATAATTTTATAACTCACATGCTTTCACGGTCTGTTCTATGTCGTTACCCCCCGGAGCGGCCACCGCGAGGACTACGAGTGCGGAGCACACAATCAACCTGCTTGAGAACATCGTGCTGTTTGGGTGCGTATGCGCAGCTCCACACTTTATATATCAAACTTCACTTACTTTTGCCACAGCGCGCAACTTAACGTAATATGTTATCATTTATTATAATTATACCCACTAAGTATGTTAATTTAGATCACGTAATCACTATCGAAAAAAAAAACTTGATCTATTACTATGTATATAGACGAGATAATAGACGAGTGTGCGACGTAAACGTAAAGTATTCGATTTTATTACTCCGATTTTAACACAGAAAATACTTGTTTTATTTATTTTAATTGGGATACTTTTGTTTTTCAATTCAAAATATCTATTAATTTCCAATAATATTTAATTGAAAATATTTTTACTTCACTTTTACTTTACGTACTCGTACGCTTCTCACTATACGATATTGAAAAATGAAATTAAAAAATTATATACCTATAGTAAATTAAATCTGAATCATCGTTTCATATTTTTCGCGCGACTGTCTTATCAAGGGCTAAAATTTAAATGCGCATCAATAATTCTTTTTGTAGGTATACCAATATACTGAATGTGCACCAAATCTAAAACTCGCTTTAGCAAGATTTCAGGGACACCCCGAAGTTCGGTTTGGTTAGGTTCCTTTAAACCTTGTACACAGAAATAGAAGCCCCGCGAAGCGGGGCTTCGTCGACCCTGCTTAGGTAGATTTTTTTTATTACACCTCGTTATGACATATTTTAATGAACATATTTTGGTGCACATTCAGTATATTTGGTGGAACACAGGCAAAATTAGGTAAATGAAATGGGAATAAATTGAAGTACTTTTAAATACCATCCCTTATCAAGTAACCGTGAGCCTGAAATGTAAAGGTCTATTGAAGGGTACTTTTTTATTTTTTTTAGGGTGGTAAATTGAAGGGTACTGTGGATTTTAGTTAATACAAGTCTGACAGTCCCTCCTGACCTGCCCTGGATTAGGATCCACTTGATGACATTACCACAATAAAAAAATGGTTCCATATTACCGAAGATATACATGTAGGTCAGTGGTGGCCTAGTGGTATCGGTCCCGACTTACGAGTTGTAGGTCGTGGGTTCGAACCCCGCCAGGCGCATTACTTTGTGTAATTTATTTCATCACCACTGCTCTCAAAACGGTGAAGGAAAACATCGTGAGGAAACCGGCATGTCCTAGAACCAAAAATTCGAAGACATGTGACATCTAACAACCCGCACTGGGCCCGCGTGGTGGATTATGGCCCACTCCCTCTCACAGAGAGGAGGCCTGTGTCCCAGCAGTGGGAACATTATAGGCTGATGATGATGATGACATGTAGGTACCTATATAAGTAGGTATAATACTTAATTATAATAAAAAAAAAACTTGCAACAAATTAGTCATTACTTGGATACATACAAACTTTGTTTACGTCATCAGTTTTTTTTTGTGAAATCATTGTTGGCGTTCTTACTCACATAGTAATCATCATTGGTAAACCACAGTGATGTGTTCTGCAGGAAACCTGTTATCTTCCTGTTTTTTGTTCAAACAGGTTGAAAGACGTCTCAGCGAAGAGACACGATTAAAAATATAATAAAACAGGCCAAGTGCGAGTCGGATTCCCGCACAAAAGGTTCCGTACTCTTCTACATACTACTACATTTCTATAATATCGGTAAAAAAACACGTTTTTAGTACTGTTACGAGCTGGGTATTGGGATAAATTAATTAACACCAATTAAAACCAAATAAACTTTAATCACACACGAATCACAAACTAAAATAAACACTTAACACTACTCAACACTTAAACACTTATACACACCCTTAATCACACGTAAAAGTCACTTAGAGATCGCTTGTTCACTTCGAGTCGCCTCGATCGTAGTCAAAACCAGACTGACTCAGGTTGGTGATCGACGCCCTTTTTATACCCCGGCCGGACCCACTAGATGTTTCTAGAAGGTGGTCGAATGTTCTGGAAGCATCCATAGACTTCGACATAGTCCCATACCTTCTGGAACATTCCAGAACCATCCCGAAACATCTAGAACAGGGTAGAATTTTCTAGAAATTTCCTGACCGATCTTTAGTAGAATTGTCGAGAACCTTGTGGAACTTTCGAGAAGATTATAGTAGGTCTCGCAATTTGATCGACGTAACACTGCCCCCTCCTTAGACATGCTCGTCCCGAGCATCGTTAGTCCCGTTATATCGCGCCAAACGGTCAACATGGACAATCTTGGGCGCGCCACGTAGACCCTTTTGTATCCGGTAGGTGACGTCGTTAATCCTGGTCACGACTCGGTATGGTCCTTCCCATTTTGCTTGTAATTTAGGAGACTTCCCTTTGCTACGCACTGGGTTATGTAACCACACAAGTGACCCCTCGTCGAAACCTCCATTGTTTGTCTTCCGGTCGTATCGGGTCTTCATCTTCTCAGACATTTGTTGGCCGGATTGTCTGATATGCTCATACACATCATTCAACTTGTTACGCAAGTCATTTGCATAATCAGTTACACTGCGTGGAACATCAGGAGTGGTTCCGGTGATCAAATCAGCAGGCAACCGTAATTCCCTTCCAAAGTTCGCAAAGGCTGGTGTCACAGCTGTACTTTCGTGAACTGCACTACGGTATGACAGAAGAAATGGCTGTATGTGCTTATCCCAATCTCTTTGCCTGCTATCCACAACCTTTGCCAGATATCTCTCCAACGTTTGGTTGAAACGCTCCACCATTCCATCAGATTGTGGATGGTAGGAAGTCGTTCTAGTCTTGTGAGTACCCATCAGCCGACAAGTCTCCTGGAATACTTGTGATTCAAAATTCCTTCCTTGGTCGCTGTGTATTTCCAAGGGTACTCCAAAACGACAGAAGACCTCCTGAACCAATTTATCTGCGACTGTTGTAGCTTCCTGGTTAGGAATGGCGAAGACTTCTGGCCACTTTGTGAAGTAATCCATGACAACCATGAAGTACTTGTTACCGTTTTCACTTTCTGGAAATGGTCCTGCCACGTCTAGTGCTATCCGTTCCCACGGGGCTCCAACGTTGTATATCTGCAAAGCACCTCTGCTGCGTGTCTGGGGTCCCTTCACAGCCGCACAACTGGTACATTTCCGACACCAGTCCTCCACATCTTCACGACAATGGATCCAGTAAAATCGCTCACGTATTTTCAGTAGGGTCCTTTTTACACCCATATGTCCACCTGAACATCCGTCGTGGTAGAGCCGCAACACATCCGGTACTTTGGCTTTGGGGACAACCATTTGTAAGTGACAGTGGTCTCCTCGAGCGTTTTCCCATTTACGGCACAAGACTCCTTCCTGGATAACCAAGCTTTTCCATTGCGCCCAATAACTCTTAGTGATGGAACTCATCGCAGCTACATCACTCCACTTGGGTTTAGGAGCACCAGCTTTAATCCAGTCAAAAATTGGTTTAATGTCTGCGTCATTTTGCTGAGCATGCTGTAAGGTTTCCTTCCATTCGTTACTGATATCCGTTCTTAGCATTCTTACAGGCACAACCTCCTTGGCCTCTTGCCTGTTGCAGTGCTTACAGTCTTCAGGGCAAGGTCTTCTAGACAGTGCATCTGCGTTACCATGTGCCCTCCCACTGCGATGTTCAGTTACGAAGTCGAACTCTTGTAGTAGCTCAATCCACCTCGCCACCTGTCCCTCTGGATTCTTGAATTGCAATAGCCACTTTAATGCGGCATGGTCCGTTCGCAATAAGAATTTTCGTCCCAGCAGATACTTACTGAAGTGCTGCAAAGTCTTTACTACGGCAAGTAATTCCCTTCTCGTAACGCAGTAATTTCTTTCCGGTTTCGATAGAGATTTGCTGTAGTAAGCTATAACAACTTCCTGATTTCCTTTCCGTTGAGACAACACGCCACCAATTCCAGTATTACTTGCGTCTGTGTCAACTATGAAGTCATTTTCAGTGTCAGGATAGTCAAGAATGGGTGAATTGCACAGACGTCTCTTTAATTCCTGGAATGCGATGTCACAGTTCTCGTCCCAACAGAATTGTTGCTTCTCCTCAGTAAGTTTGTGTAGGGGTTTTGCAATGTCAGCAAAATTCTTGACAAACCGTCGATAGTAGGAGCATAAACCTAAAAATGCTCTGACCTCCGTCTTGTCTTTCGGAACTGGCCATTCCTTGACGGCGACGATTTTCTCCGGGTCTGTCTGAACACCTTCCTCCGAAACTATGTGTCCTAAAAAGTTCACTTGTCTCCTGAAAAATGAACACTTTTCCGGGCTTAACTTAAGATTTGCCGTCCGGATTTTCGACAGCACTTTAATTAGGTTTTGAAGGTGATCTTCAAATGTTCGGCCCACGATGATGATGTCATCCAAATAGACAAGACATGCGTCTCCGATCAATCCAGCAAGTACTTGCTCCATCAACCTTTCAAATGTCGCAGGGGCATTGCACAATCCAAATGGCATGACTTTAAACTGCCATAGGCCCTTTCCTGTGGAAAATGCAGTTTTCTCCTTGTCTTTAGGGTCTATTTCCACTTGCCAGTAGCCGCTTTTCAGGTCTAACGTTGTGAACCACCTCATTCCTGTCAGCGTATCCAATGTGTCATCGATCCTAGGCAGTGGATAACTGTCTTTTTTCGTGACGTCGTTTAGCCGTCGATAATCCACACAAAACCGCGTGTTGCCGTCTTTTTTCTTCACTAGGACCACAGGAGAACACCACGGGCTAGATGAAGGCTCTATAAAACTGTTCTTCACCATGCGCTCAATCATCTCCTTCACTTCCTTTTCGCGAGCAACCGGCACCCTTCTTGGTCGTTGTCGGATTGGTAACTCATTGCCAGTGTTAATTTTGTGCTGAACCAGTCCTGTTCTACCTATGTCAGCATCATCTGTAGAGAACATGTCGGCATACTGGAGTAACGTTTTCTTAGCCTTATCCATTTCTACTCCAGTTAGATCGCAGTTTTCCAGAAGTGTTGACACGTCAAACAAGCGAAGCACTTTTTCTGACGGTGTACTTTCCATTAAGATCTCTTCTTTACCACATTTCAACACTCCTCGATCAACATCGATCTCACAACGATATTTCCTCATAAAGTCCAAGCCCAAGATGCAATCGTCTACTATGTCGGCCACGATGACATTATGCCAATATGCTTTATGACCTAGTTTTAACTTCACCTCCTTCTTGCCTCGGACGGTTATGTGCTGACCGGTAGCTGTCAGTAATTGTATGCGGTCGTGGTTGTTGAAGAAGTCCCCAAGGAACCGACTTGCTAGGTTTGAATTGACGACCGTGTGAGAAGCTCCTGTATCGAGTGTCAATTTGCATGGTTTTCCGTTGACTTCACCTTTGATGATCAGGCTGTTTCCGTCATGGGCCTGTGAGATCGAGATCCTCGGGGCTCTTTCCATACCAGCCAGCACCCGCCCCTCAGTCCTGGCGTTTACTCGTTTCCCTGCTGTTGCTGGGCAGTCTTATCGGTCCCTCTTCCCTGCTGGGATTGATCTTCCCTTGGTGTATTTCGCTTGGGACAGCTGGACCGAAGATGACCTTTTTCCCCACAAGTATAGCACCTGGGACTGTACCCTTGTGGTCGGTCGCGTACAGGTGATTCCACAACTTCTCTGACGCGATGCGTGCGATGATCTTGCCTCACTGCTTCTACTTCCAACGCATGAGCCAAGGCGTCCTTTAATGTTTCGTGATGCCCAAGTCTTACGGCGGCTCTGACTTCCAAGTCACGTATTCCGTCGACGAATGCCTGTACGAGATTACCATTGATCAGGGCAGGAGCAGACTGGTATGCCTTTCGGACCATTTTTTCAATTTCCAGGGCCCACTGCTGTAGGCCCTCAGCACTACGTTGAACACGATCCTTTAGCTTAGCGCGAAATACGTGCTCCAAGTGCGCGTCGCCGTACCTGGATTCCAACGCTTCCAGCAGCTGATCGTAAGTCACATCCTTGCCAAGAGCCTCAAGTACGGTCAGGGCCTGGTCTCGTAGGCCTAAGGTGAGCGCGGTCATTGCTTGCTCTTTCGTCCACCCATTCGCCTTCATAACGGCCTCAAACTGCATCCTGTATGCCGACCATGAAGATGTTCCGTCGAATGGTGGCACCTTAAACCCTCGTGCCGAAGGTGCAGCAATCACTGGACACACAACCCCGTCTCCAGACCGAAGTTCACCCAAAGCCTTTTTCACCCCGGCAATTTGGACCTCAGCTTCAGAGATGCGGTTCTCGTGCTGATTGACTTGCTCTTTAACCACTTTGAGCTCCTTGCCAAATGTCGAGTGCAGGTCTTTTATCAGGAACATCTGCTCTTCTTGGCGGCGGGCCTGCTCCTCCTTATCCTTTTGTAGCTGTTCTTCCAGGCGGCGAGACTGTTCCTCCTGGCGGCGGGCCTGCTCCTCCTTATCCTTTTGTAGCTGTTCTTCCAGGCGGCGAGCCTGCTCCTCCTGGCGGCGGGCTTGCTCCTCCTGGCGGCGGGCTTGCTCCTCCTGGCGGCGGGCCTGCTCCTCCTTATCCTTTTGTAGCTGTTCTTCCAGGCGGCGAGCCTGCTCCTCCTGGCGGCGGGCTTGCTCCTCCTGGCGGCGGGCTTGCTCCTCCTTGTCCTTTTGTAGCTGCTCTTCCAGGCGTCGAGCCTGCTCCTCCTGGCGGCGAGCCTGCTCCTGCAGAAGCGCCATAAGCGCAGACAGGTCTGGACCCGCTGGTGCTGAAGAGACTGCAGATGGACCAGCGGCTGGTTCCGTCGTAGGCTGAGCACCACCCGGCGTCTGTATCGGGGAACCTCCAAACCGACTCTGGTCCATGTCTTGCTGGCGCTGACTCCTGGTACGAATACCGTCCGTGTCGTCCTTTGGTAAAATCGGCATTTTATCCCTCACTTCTGACACCAAATGTTACGAGCTGGGTATTGGGATAAATTAATTAACACCAATTAAAACCAAATAAACTTTAATCACACACGAATCACAAACTAAAATAAACACTTAACACTACTCAACACTTAAACACTTATACACACCCTTAATCACACGTAAAAGTCACTTAGAGATCGCTTGTTCACTTCGAGTCGCCTCGATCGTAGTCAAAACCAGACTGACTCAGGTTGGTGATCGACGCCCTTTTTATACCCCGGCCGGACCCACTAGATGTTTCTAGAAGGTGGTCGAATGTTCTGGAAGCATCCATAGACTTCGACATAGTCCCATACCTTCTGGAACATTCCAGAACCATCCCGAAACATCTAGAACAGGGTAGAATTTTCTAGAAATTTCCTGACCGATCTTTAGTAGAATTGTCGAGAACCTTGTGGAACTTTCGAGAAGATTATAGTAGGTCTCGCAATTTGATCGACGTAACAGTACCATACAAAAAAGGTGTTAATGCCCGTTAAATATGTATTTAATTTAATTTAATTGTATATATTAAAATGAATATATAACTAAATATTCTGTAAGTACATATTTCAATCATCTACCTGTTACTGATCAATATCGAGCAAAACTAAGCAAAATTAAATTACGTTTGTTGTAAGTATGGGAGCCCCCTAAATATTTATTTTATTCTGTTTTTATGTATTTGTAGTTATAGCTGTGAAAATTTCAACTGTCTGACTCACGGTTCATCGGGCTGGCTGTATAGCCAGCCCGATGAGTGATGACAGACAGAGACAGACAGAAAAGCCTTAGTAATAGATTTTCCGTTTTATAACGTTGTATAACGGAACCCTAAAAATTTATATTTTGATTAACGAAATTTTTAGGGTTTTTCAAGGAAACAACATAACGAGCATTTCCTTAAGTTACGTATCTAATATATATGTTATGTATTATGGGACGCATTTATGCTGAATGTCCAATAAAGTCGTGCTGAACTGTAAATAATTTTCATGTATTTTTCCCACGTTTTTTGTAGTTATTTATTGCAAGAGAGGTCTTTGGTTTCTCGAACTACCTACAAGTTTCAGTAACCTACTGTGCATTTTGTGTAATAATAAATTAATTCTCTTCAGTTCCTTCCTGAAACGTAATGCAAATAAAATAAATAACGTTGTGAGTAATATTTAGTTTTAATTCCACGACAAAAATCCAGGCTTGGATGCAGGATGCAACCAATTCGCCCTCATGCATATGCATGCACATGCAGGAAAGGCTCGTGTTTTTTTAAATATTTTGTTGCAGACGTCAGCAAACTGACGAATTTCTTCACCTTGCCATTGTAAGTAAACTTTGTGTGAATAGATAAACTAAAGCATATGCGGGTACTATCGATTTTTTCATTACGCACGAAGTTATTTATATCTGCATGCAAATGTTTTTAATTCTTGTGTTTAGTGTCTTTTTTGTGTTTGAAATTCAAATAAATGAATGTTTTATTATAGTAATTATATGATAAGGAAAATCAATAGTTACTCGAATTGTGCTCGAATACTCGTATCTAGTACAGAAATAGAAAAAAATACGTCGGTGTTTTAATTTAATTACCATAGTGATCAGGTGCAATGTTTGCTAAACTATTCCAATAAGGATAAAGATAATTCACAGAAAAAATATAGGTAGGTACCTATAATGTGTGATATTTTAAGAGATTATCTATACAATTGCAAAATTCCATAGCGATCAATTTCTGTGGCTCCTATAGGAATTTCCATCTTTACCCGACTAAGGCAAAGCCAAGAGGAGGGTTATGATTTTTTTATAATTTTATTGACGCGATAGTCTGTGAGTATGAATGGATGAATGTTTGATACGCTTTTAGGCGAAGCCTTCTGAACGGCATTTGGTACAACTATACGGCTAAAATATTTATGAAATATCTCCTAAATTAGATGATTACGAAGAAAAAAAGCTTGTTAACAATTTTTTATGCGCTACACAGCAGCTTTTTAAGTTATATGATACTAGCTGTTGCCAGAGGTTTCGCCCGCTATAACTCGAAAGTGATCCCACGGGAACATAAAATCGGGATAAAAGCTATCCTATGTGTTAATTCAAGTTATGAACCATCTGTCCAACTTTAACATTTTATAATCATTTTATAGTAAGACTAGTAGAAAGTAAGATTTAATATTCATTAGCCCTTGCATTCAATCACTACTACTTATGTACTGTTTTTTTTTTAATAAAAGCTTTTTTTCAAATGTATTTCTTTTAATATACACACTTTAAAATTACTTAAAAAAATTAACTACACATAGAAATATTAAAATACTAAAAATAAAGTTAAACTAAATTATTATAGAGCATCATAAAATTCATCCTCCAAGATATTGGCGGCGTTGCCTCTTTGTATGGCCATGCTTAGCCTCATACCAAGGTAAAAGCCAGCTCTTGGGTTACGGGGAACGTCAAAAAGTATTTTGATTTGTTTTTATTTTATTTATTTATCTTGTTTAATTTCAAAGCCTAATCCGCATGTAAATTATCCAGCGAAGTTCATTTAGAGACGAATTAAACGAGGTCAAACTCGATGAGGCTGCGTCTTTTACGAAGTTCCCATGACCGCCTTCCAGCTCCATCCAAATATCTTCAAAGTCGTCAGTCTCTGGGCGAAGGGGAAGAGGCTGTCTGACTAATCCGGAAGGGGTTCTTTCAGTTACCTATTGCTAATATTGACTATTGGTAATACACTCGAGAGCAATGAATCCGGGTCACTTAAAGAATGTTAAAAATCTCGGAAACTAAAAATGATAGGTTAATGCAATAAATTGTATTTAATAGACAATGTAATACTCCTTAAATGAAAGTAAAAAAAATATGAGTCACCATACATTTTACTAACACAAGAAAAAAACTGCTGATCTCTCTTTAAAACAAAAAAACTTTTAAAAAAAAATGTAACCGCCTTCAAAAACAACCACAAAGAAGGGTAAAATAACCTACAAAACTTTTCTTTCGGAAGTCGGTGGTTTTTTTATTAATTTCATTGTTTTTTTGCCACCGACTTCCGAAAGAAAAGTTTTGTAGGTTATTTTACCCTTTTTTGTGGTTGTTTTTGAAGGCGGTAACATTTTTTTTAAAAAGTTTTTATTTTACTCTTTTTAGTATAAATATTCAACCAAAATTCTTGTCAAATACATCATTTTCTTACATTAAGTAAGAAATCCGAAGCACCGGTAATAACATCGTTAACATCTCTTTCATTCCTTCCTTATCTCAAAAACTACTGAACCGATTTTGATGAAACTTGCAATATTCCTTAAGTTGAACAAAACCTAGTACAACATAAAAAGAATTACTTCAATCGGACTTGTAGTTCCAGAGATATGCGAACACAACCTTAATTTACTAAATCAGTCGATGCCGACTCCTTACTAGAGGAGTTGTACCTTCCGTCATCAGCTCATCCACCTGAGATGATGATTATCAGATGCAAATACTTGAACGGCTTTAGAAAATATATGAAAATGGTACTACGTGCCTATAAAATTTGAAGGTTGCCCTCGATTTCCCTGGGATCCCATCATCAGATCCTGACCTGATGATCATGAGACCAATTGGAAAGTACACCCTTTCAAACAAAAGTAAAATTTTCCAAATCGGTCCAGGCGTCTTCGAGAAATCGGGGAACATACATAAAAAAAAAAAAAAAAAGATTCCGACGAATTGAGAACCTCCTCCTTTTTTTGAAGTCGGTTAAAAATAGGAAACATGAAATTTTTGAACTTTATTACGATTTTCTTGAATTTTAATACTTCGTATTGCCTCCTCGTGCTTCCATTACTGCGTTTACGCGGTTTGGCATGCTGTACACCAAGTTCCTTATACGATTTTGGGGAATATTTTCCCATTCCTCTGTGAGAGCAATTTTGAGCTCACGAAGCGATATTGGGGGAGGGTTTCGTTGTTTTACGCATCTGCCTAGCTCGTCCCAAGCATGCTCGATCGGGTTGATATCCGGGCTGCGCGCTTGCCACTCCATACGAGTAATGTTCATCTCTTGAAGGTAGTCATTCACAATCCTACCTGTATGAGGTCGGGCATTGTCATGCATAAATATAGCATCCTCACCTAAATGATCATAAATGGACCAACGTGATCATTGAGGATTTCTTCCACATATCTTACGCTAGTTAAAGAGCCGTTTTCTATGATCACCAGCTCTGTGCGACTTTCAGAAGAAATTCCGGCCCACACAAGTACAGACCCACCAACGTAGGCTACTTTTTCTTCGATGCATGCTTGCTTGAATCTTTCCCCTGGTCTTCGATTACACTCTGTGTCTTCCATCGTGCTTGTAGAGCATAAATTTTGATTCGTCGGAGAACATAACTTTTGACCAATCTTCAATACTCCAATTTACGTGGCTCTGGGCATATCTTAGTCTTGAAATACGATGCTTACGCTCCAGTTTAGGGCCGTTTGCAGGTCTAAGGGGTTTTAAGTTAGATTCAGCAAGCCGACGTCTTACTGTCCATGCACTTGGGTTACTTCCTCCGAGGCGTCGAAACTGATTGGTGAGTTCAGTTCCTGTGAGAAAGCGATTTCGAAGCATGGTGTTCACCAAGTATCGGTCTTCTCGTGCTGTGGTACACCTGGTTCTGCCCGTTCCTGGTCTGCGTAGGTTAGAACCAGTTTCTTCGTAACGTCGGAGAACTCTTTGTACTGTTGACAGCGACACACCGACAGTCCTGGCTGTATCGCGCTGACTCCGGCCGGTTTCCAGCATTGTAAGTATTGTGGTGCATTCTTCAGGCGTAAGCGACATAATTTCAGCTTGAATAATGAATATAGAGCACTATCAACATGGTTTATGTACCCACATAAATGACAGATTACAAACAAAAGCAAAACCAAATGCTGTAATTTCGTAGTTCCATCTTCGAAAGTGGCCCTTTTTCAAATTAGATTTTTTATGATATAACTTTACAATAACTAAGAAGTTTTAATACCTTCATTTAAGGAGTATTACATTGTCTATTAAATACAATTTATTGCATTAACCTAGCATTTTTAGTTTCCGAGATTTTTAGGATTCTTTAAGTGACCCGGATTCATTGCTCTCGAGTGTATTAGTACCTACTTACCGAAAAAATGAAATTCCATCCTTTTTTCCCGTCCTAAAAGAGTGTTTTTTTTGCACTTTTTAAACGAGCACGGAGGCATGTTACGTTCCGAGCGTTGGAACAGTACTAACTAAAAGAATGACCGATCTCTGATTTGGTCATTCTTTTGGTGAAGATGTTTTTTGTCACTGATTGTGTATCTAGTTGTTATGAATGATCGAAGGGCCAACACCATGAACAAGTCTGTATTATACCGGATTTAAGGGCGCTTAACCAGAAAGTTGGCAACGTCGCTAATAGCTGTTAAATATTTACAAGTTTTAATTAATTTGGCAATGTTACTGTATGGAAATAAGAAATATGTATATGTATCTGTAGTGCACTAGAAAATTGATATAGGAATGCAATTAAAACACTGAATTAGATGTTGTAGGCGTTTCAGGTGTATATAAGGCATTTGGAAAGTTTCCAAATGCTTTTTTACGTCTGAAACTATTAAATTCGGTGTTACAATATTAATTATTGCATTCCCTAATCAATTTTTTAGTGCATTACATTTGCATTTTTGTAAAATTAATCAAAACTTGTTGATATTTGACAACTATTTGCGACGTTGCCAACTTTAAGAATAAGCGCTCTTAACGCAAATACATAACCTATTCAGGTGACAATGTGCTGGCGTCAATTAAATAAAAGCTTTAAAAAAAACAAACAGTTTGACGTGAGTTTTATTTCAAAAATCAGTTATTTTTATATCGCACGAATAGCAGTTGCACGTAATACAAATCAAAACAACAATAGATATCATTTACCGTAGGGAAACCCAGTTCGAAAGGTTTTCGAAATTATATATTTACTAGATGAAAACCCGGCTTTGCTCGGGTGAAACATGACTCATAACTACAGATCTGGTACAAAATGTAGGTAGATATTTCTGTAGTCATCGGTTCTCAAGGAATGGGTATTAAAGGTATGCAAGGCATAGATTCGTATAGCTTCATTCATTGTGTTTAATAAATATAGTACCTAAATAAAAACTGCAGTTTTTCGCCCATTGTTCGCGCCTATTGGCCGGAGATCGTTTGCGACAGTCGCTCCCTTCATACCGCCCTGAGATCGCTCCGGAGCTCTTCCCGCCGCACTAAACTTGTCGAGGCAGCGGGGATTCGCCGTACCAACACAGTTCATGCATGTACCACCATACCAACACTTTTCAGACTCCTAATATCTATTATGAAGAGGAAAGATTTGTATTTTTGTATGTTTTTTTTAGTGTGTAACATCATCAAATAAGTCCTCCCACCCAGGGCTGTCAGACTCGTACTGACTAAAATCCACGGTGTCCTTCAATAGCCCTTTACATTCAGGGGTCACAGTAATTCGTTGGTCCCGCGACCCTGGCAGGCTTTGGCCCTCTACAGAGGGGCCCCGTCATAATGCTGACTGCACTCTTTGAGGCGCGCGTGGAATACAACGCGCCGTCGAAAAATATTCAAGTGGGATCCAACGGGAATAATTCGTTGGTCCATGGTCGGACAGAGATAGGGCGCAAGAGGTCTCCGCCTATTGCCGTCGTGAGGACACGGCGGTGCTCTGTTGCGCGCGGGGCAGTCCTGCACCGTATGCTCCACCGTGTCTTCCGGCCGATCCTCGCATTGGTGACACCCAGACCTTGCCTCCTTCGTCATCAGACACGGGTACCTCCCGAAAAATCCGTGTCCGGTGAAGACCTGCGTCAAGCAGAAGGTCAGGACGCCGTGACGCCTATCCAGCCACTCATCAAAGAGGGGTCTTACCACCGCGATTGCGGCATGCCCGGAGCTCGGTTGCGACAGTCGCTCCCTCCATACTGCGCGCCGCAGCGAGTAACATAGGCTATAATTATTATATCATGTCCACCCGTGCGAAGCCGGGACTGGAAGCCAGTAAATAATATTTTCATAGGTCCTTTCCTCTCTGAAGCAAGTCGGCCCTTTGACGTGAAGAAGCCGGAGGTAATATCGTTCTCGATCAGAAAGGCATTCGTGGTTGCCACTGTCATCATTGTTTACGGCTACACGTTTGTTTGACACTGACATAAGTTAGGCCAGGTTCACACGGTGACCATTCGATTCGATTTTTTCACGTATACGGTTTTACCGTATACGATGCAGTCGTTCACACGGCAACCATTCGATTCGATTTTTTCGGGCCACGCATGCGAGTGCGTACGATTCTCGAATGGGCGAGTCGTGTGAACGACACAACATGAACATAAGCGCCACTGCGAGTCGTATTCGATAAAATCGTTTCGAGACGCGGCGTTCCGGTGACAACTTCGCACGGTATACGGTAAAATATATTTCTCGAACACGGGATTTTCCCGTATGAACGCCGTGTAAACAATTTTTAAGTTTTCACATATATTCTGTTGTCACTCCTCTATTCGATAAAATCGTTTATACGGTATACGGGAAAATAATCGCCGTGAGAACCTGGCCTTACAGTTCATAGTTTTTTTTCTAAATAATATCGCAACGTGTCGAGGAGGTTTAGTACTTAATACACCACATGACACTGGCATGCTAACAGTGCTATCGACTCGGTTGCCAAAAACAAAGAAAATTAAAAAAGCTTCTCAACATGTTACCCGATGTCAAAAATGGCGGCTGCGATCTGTCTGGTCAGAAAATCATTAGAAATGTACAAAATACTCGACAATCCGAATTTTGCGGATATATGTTGTCGACTCGAAATCTTTATTTTTTAATGTTTTATTAATCAGGCAAGCTTTCGATCGAGTCTACCGTAGCCCTGCACGAAATTATTAATATAGATACTTACCACAAAGTTTCCCGGGCGTGAAAAGAGTAGATTATCCACGTCGATTATATGAAATTGCGCTAATTATTTTTGAAAACATTATTTTGTACCTCTCATACATCTGCACATACCTAGGCACTTTTTTTTTTCTCACTTAATGAGTTAATGCGGGTGTAATAAATGTGACGCGCGCCATTTTATTACTCATTATAATCTGCATGAGAGATGTGAATGTGCTGTGAACTTGTGACGTTGTTAGTAAGCTGTCCTTGTTCGGTCTCGTTTAAAGGTCCTCTTGGAAAAAATTTAGAAAAAAGCTTGAAGATGAAGCAATTTTTAGTCTGCATGTACAGAGAAACTACAATCATGTGAAAAAATTAGACAATAATCTATAGGATAGCATAGGTACAGAGGTAACGTGGTTTGGCCAAAGACATTAAACTATATACGAGCAATAGACGGGACATCACGAAGAAATTTGTGATCCAAAACTTTGTACCAATAGGTAAAAAATCCCTCAGTCTAGTAGTCGCGTTGCTATGCAACGCTTAGATAGCGCTACTGACGCATGGCATCAACAATTTTGTATGACAATTTTCCCAATGCCCGCTCTATAGGTTCTTTTAAATCTCTTTGGGTTTGGCCATATATTTTTTCGAAATCATTTGTGATTTCGTGTTTTTTAGGGTTCCGTAGTCAACAAGGAACCCTTATAGTTTTTCAATAATGTATACCTAAGAAAAAAATACCTACAAATATTGAAACGAAACCATTTCACTCCAATTTTTTTTTTATCATAAGTGTGTACATACTAGTGATGTTGCGAATGTTCGATTTTTGACATTCGCGAACGCGAATGCGGATGCGAATATTTAATTCCAATATTCGCGAATGCGAATATGCATTTTAAAACCAATCACGTTTGATTAAAACACTTTTAAATGATCGAACTTCATAACATAATTTTAAATTTTGAATTTTTGTATATACAGCTTTTGGAGACACGGGCAGAAGATGCTCGTTCTCCTTTACTTGGAGGCGAGGCAATAAAAGTCGCATGAAGGAAATCAGAGAATATTATTCAATAAACATTGTAAAGTTTCTGTACACACTTCTTGCAGCGAATTGGTTGCTAACGCGTATTAAACTATAACATAATATATTTTATCCGCATAAAAGCTCCAGGAAAATTCCCAGTCAATTGTCTATCTGACAATACCAAAATGTCAAGAGAAAAACATTCAACCATAGATTGTTAGTGGCCAGGAACGCCACACCACCCCCCCACGGAGAAAGATGCACCGGTTACGTAAAATCGGAGAAATCTTTGAACTTCACTCGTCTACCGGAGCGCGTGGTATACGGCGTTTTTGGGGCCGGATTGACATTCTTGAGTTTTGAAGGCTCTGTAGTTTTCATTGGAATGTCACGCGTCGTGAGTGCTGCAGGTTCTGTGAGGCCCTTCAGAAGATCATGGTCGACTTGGATTGAGTGATCCATGTGTGCCGGTTTGACGCGATCGACACTCACAGTCACAGTTTTGCGGTTTACGACAAGAGTGATAGTTTTACCATCACTGGAGTGACTTACGACCTCGTACGGGCCAGAATACGGTGGCTGTAATGGTCGTCTGACGGAATCGTCCCGTAGAAATACGTGCGTTGCTGATGCAAGGTCCTTAAATATAAATATAGATGGATGTGAATGCCGGGAAGCCGGAATGGGTCGCACGGTCGACATTTTACGTCGAAGCTGTACGACAAAATCAGCCGGGTCATTTAAAAGATGTGATTCATCAGCCGCTATAAGCAATTCTCCGGGCAATCGAAGAGATTCCCCGTACACCATTTCAGCAGCAGTGGCTTTCAAGTCTTCTTTGAAGGCTGATCGCATGCCGAGGAGGACAAGGGGCAGCGCACGGACCCATGAGTCTTGGTGGCACATAAGAGCAGCTTTGAGCTGGCGGTGGACGCGCTCAATCATGCCGTTAGCGCAGGGATGGTAAGCTGTTGTCCTGGTTTTCGTTGTGGCGAATAACGTCATCAGGCGGCGGAAAAGGTCGGATTCAAACTGCGTACCTTGATCTGTAGTAATGATTGACGGCACACCGAAACGGGCAATCCACCCTCGTGTTAGGGTTTCCGCCACCTCTTCTGCGGTGATGGAGCGCATTGGCCATACCTCAGGCCATCTAGTGACTCTATCAATGGCCGTCAGACAGTACCGGTAATCATTGCAAACCGGCAAGGGACCGACGATGTCGATATGGACATGTCTGAAACGACCACGTGGTAGATCAAAATTACCAAGAGGGGAGGAATTATGGCGCGATACCTTAGCACGCTGACACGCTATGCATGTTCGCGCCCACTCTTTACAGTCACTATTCACGGACGGCCAAACGTAGCGATCGGTTACGAGACGGGTGGTAGCTCGAGCGCCGGGGTGGCTTAAATTGTGCAGCTTGTCAAATGCTGTTTTTCGGAAGGAGAGGGTCAAATAAGGGCGAGGCTTGCCCGTAGACATATCACAGGTGACTGCGATATTAGACCCCGGTATGTTAATTTTGGATAATTGAAGGCTGGTGCCTTGCTGCTCCAGGTTTAATAATTCCGGGTCTACCTCCTGTGAATTGGCAAGTGCTTGCCAATCCTGCTCAAGAGCAATGGCATCAACCCGTGACATCGTATCAGCGACTACATTGTCTTCGCCCTTGATGTATTTAATGTCGGTGGTAAATTGACTAATGAAAGACAATTGATTTAATTGTGCTGGTGGGAGTTTTTCCCGGCGCTGTACGAAAGCGTAGAGTAGCGGCTTGTGGTCAGTATAAATAGTAACATGTTGGACCTCGAGTATGTGGCGGAAATGCTGTACGCTTTCATACACCGCCAGTAACTCGCGATAATAAGCAGGCCACTGTGCTTGCTGATCCGTTAACTTTTTGCTGAAGAAAGCAAGAGGCACCCACTCGCCGTCAATTTGTTGTTGAAGGCAGGACCCGATGTGAACGCTGGAAGCATCAGTAAACAGTCCAAGAGGAGCACCGTTGACCGGATGATGTAACAGGGTGGCAGTCGCTAAACTCGTTTTGCAGGCTTCTAATTGTTCGAGTAGCTCAGGTGTCCATATAAATGGTTTTGCACCCTTGCCTTTAGTAGCAATCACAGCTTTAATTAATGGAGCCTGGAACAATGCAGCCTTAGGTAGAAAACGGCGGTAGTAATTTAACATACCGAGAAAACGACGCACTCCCTGGACGGTTTTAGGGGGTGGGAAATCAAGGATGGTTTGAACACGATCCTGAGGAGGCTTAGTGCCCTCAGGGCTGATGCGATATCCTAAGAATGTTACCTCACGTGCACCTAGTACCAACTTGGAAGGATTTATCACAACCCCATAGTCCCGCAATCGTCTAAAGAGGATGCGTAGATGCTCGCAGTGGAGAACCTCGTCTGTAGAGTGAACGAGAATGTCATCCACGTACGGAAAACAGAAATCAAGACCCCGTGTGACCTCGTCGATAAAGCGCTGGAAGGTTTGGCCAGCATTGCGAAGACCGAATGTCATGAATGGGAATTCGAAGAGGCCAAACGGAGTAGTGATGGCGGTCTTCGGAATATCCTCTTCATTAACTGGGATCTGATGGTATGCCTTCACAAGGTCGATGGTGCTGAAAATTTTAGCACCGGTGAGGTTGTGGGCAAAATCGTTTATGTACCTGACAGGATACCTGTCTGGTACCGTTCGGGCGTTGAGCGCGCGGTAGTCGCCGCAGGGACGCCAAGTGTTATCTTTCTTAAGGGTCATGTGCAATGGAGATGACCACGGGCTTTTTGACGGTCATGCTGTGCCAGACTGCACCATGTTCTCAAATTCCTTTTTAGCCGACACTAGTTTTTGGGGGGCTAAACGGCGGGGACGACAAGAAATGGGGGGCCCATCCGTTGTCTTAATGAAATGCACAGTATCGTGCTTAACAATCCTGGTAATGCCAGGAGGTCGAGTTATTTCGGGGAACTCTGCTAGCACTTGTGCGAAAACAGAATTCGACGGAGCTACGGCCTTGACACTAGGTTGCTCTGACGTCGCGGTACAGGCAATTGCCGAAAGATTGGTGACGCCGTCTATTAACCGCTTGGTGCGGCAGTCTGGTAATAAGTGATAATATGACAGAAAGTCCGAGCCAATAATAGCATTATTGACATCGGCGACGACAAACGTCCAGGTAAAATTGCGACGGAGACGAAAGTTTAGCGTCAAAGTAATTGTGCCGAAAGTATGTATGCTGCTCCCGTTAGCAGCGCAGAGATCATAATCCATAGGTTTCCTTCGACTAGAAAGCCAGCGATGAGGGTAACAGCAAAGGTCTGAACCAGTATCTATTAAGAATTGTCGTTTAGTAACCTGGTCCGTTACAAAAAGACGACGGCTAGGGGCATGACAGCAATCAGTCGCCGTCGCTACTGACTGGTCCCTATGTTTTCCGATACCCAACTGCACGGTGTGATACACTTTTTTGCCTTCACACCAAATTTCTGGTGATACCAACACCATTTTTTATTTCGAACCGGAGTGGTGCTGCGCGAAGTATATCTACTGCCACTCCGAGATCGGGACCTTTGGGATCTTAAAGCAGCAACCTCGCAGCTAAGCACTTCTAACCGCTCCATCAGACTGGAAAGCGTAGGTGCACTTGTTGCAGCAAAAACATTTGCCTGACTTGGCTGAACCTCGACAATCTTGTCAGCAATGTCAGCTATCTTGTCCAGGGTGAGATCAGCTTGGGCTGCCAATATACCTTGTACATGCTGGGGCATACGGCGAAACCAGAGCTGGCGCAGGATGTTGTCGTCAGACAATGCATTCCCAGCTAGGGACCGAAGTTGGCGGAGGAACTGAGACGGTTTCCTGTCCCCAAGTTCCTCGTCATTTAGCAGTTGTCTAACCCTCTGCTCTTTGGATGTGGAGAACCGTTTAATCAGGGTGTCTTTCAAAACTATGTATTTGCCCTCAGCCGGCGGGTTGATCACAATGTCTTCAACTTCCCCGGCCACCTGATGGTCGATCTGGCTGAGTATATAACTATATTTAGTGGCATCAGTGACAATGCCAGCCAAAAGAAATTGTGCTTCAGCCTGAGCGAACCACACAGTTACCCGGTCTGGCCAAAACGGTGGCAGCTTCACAGCTACCTTACATGCAGCGGCCGACACCTCAAGTTTAGGGTGAGCATTAGGTTGTTCATGCTGGCCACGCAAGGCAGCATTCTCAGCTTCAAGCATTTTCAAACGTGCTTGAAGTTCATCAGCCATGGTGAAAGACGTGCAAGTCCTCAAAAAAATAAAAATAAAATTTAGCAACCACACGAAAAACCAAACCAGGAGTAAGTTATCCTAACCGTGGGAATGTGGTGAGGCAAGACTATGGTTGAATAACCACTTGATAATTTAAATACTGGTTACATACACATGCAGAGACAAAATAAAAAATACATTAAAGGAATAAACATAGACACCTCTAACAATGATCACCAAAAAATGCAAAAATAGAAGAGTAAACACATAAATGTCAATAAAAACCTTTATCACACGCAAGTATGTTCGCCGGTCGCCGGGCGCGCTGAGTGCACCGATGAATGGACAGGAAACGGAACAGCACGATGTGATGCAAAATGTGCCAAGATGCCGCAGTCCACAGGTCATCTCGTAGTTCAGCGGTCAGTATGCGTAGTGCGTCGCGCAGGCTGAATTCACCTCGAGCATTCGCAATGAAGCAATCTTGTGAAAATCACGTCGGGGTCACCACTTTGGAGACACGGGCAGAAGATGCTCGTTCTCCTTTACTTGGAGGCGAGGCAATAAAAGTCGCATGAAGGAAATCAGAGAATATTATTCAATAAACATTGTAAAGTTTCTGTACACACTTCTTGCAGCGAATTGGTTGCTAACGCGTATTAAACTATAACATAATATATTTTATCCGCATAAAAGCTCCAGGAAAATTCCCAGTCAATTGTCTATCTGACAATACCAAAATGTCAAGAGAAAAACATTCAACCATAGATTGTTAGTGGCCAGGAACGCCACAAGCTTTTTATTTCCTGACTATAACGAGTATGGGAAAAGTATGTAAGAGTAGCTGTAAAAGGGTCAGTCAGTGAAAGAAAGGCAGAATGAAACATGTTTATCTTATCACATGGTAATTTTTATGACTGATGTTTGTGATTGATTGGATGAACATTATATTGATGAATGACGAGATAAAGGCAGACTGAGTAAAATATGAATGGAGAGGACGACGCCAGATAAGAATAAATGAAATGTGTAGAAGAACGAGTTCCAAATATTGGTATATTTCACTCGTTCGTATTCGCATAATATTCGCATGAATTTATGCGGATGCGAATGCGAATGTCTATAAATCTGCGAATATATGCGGATGCGAATGCGAATGCGAATATTCGCAACATCTCTAGTACATACAAACAATATCCATTGTTTTGCAATACAAAGGATAAGTTACTTGGATTTGGAAATCTACAAATTATGTATTAGTTTCGTTGTAATAAATTAAAATATTCGATCGATTTAAGACTGTGTGTGTCACCGACCGACACACGTGATTGGAGAGAATGATTGTTTTTGAATGAATTAATTCCAAAGTTATACTCACCTTAGCTTCACTGTCAGCGAACATTCAATACCACGTACTCGGCGGACGTTATCTTCCAAAAGTGATAGTTACAGGAGAAATCCTATTATAGTATCCCTATATGACTGTGATGACCAATCCTTCAACAATGCACCCACGCCTCGCACGCATAATATTACATCCCTCTCCTACATTTGCACGAAGAGTCCCAAACTATACCTGATAATAGTCGAAAGACTACAATATTTTATTTTCAAATCGCAGCTTTGCGAAACCAAGGCGGATCGCTACTCGCTAGTAGATACCAAAAATGTATCCGCTAAGCTTATTCAACAAGGGGGAGAAAAAAATACTATGCAATCTTGACCGACTGAACATTATTTAATTTAATAGCGATTTTCATTAATTAATAATATAAATTCCCTTTTACCATAGGGGTAGGCAGAAAGTATATCCGTTATAATCCATTTTTACTGAAACACAAAAAATTGTCGGGATTATTTATGTGATATAATTTAATAAAATATTTTATAAAAAACATTTAAAATTTTTTTTTTACAGAAAAAAACGTGTTGCGCCATGTCCAAGTAAAATGGGATAAGGGCAGGAAGATGATTATTTTATAAAAAAACATAACCCTCCTGGTGCAGTCGGGTAAAAATATCAGAGCTCCGCTGGCCTTTGATAGAATTTTTTGTAGCACCAGGTACCAGTCACGCCGAATTATAAAAAAAAAAACCCACTAAAGATTTCTTAAATATTCTATTTATTTCTGACGAAGGATTAAGGAAAACAGCTAAGTACGTCAGCAAATTGACACAGTCCGCTCGGAAAATACTAAGGCTATAGATATAATTTTATGAGTATTCATTTCTGAGAATGCCTTAAATATAAAGGTAACCAAAGAGGTAAGGTCATGGTCCAAAAAATTATGTTTGTTTCTTTAATATTTGATGATCGCCGTCTCTGTCTGTCTGATCGCATTGTTCTTCTAAAAACTGTAGCAGATTTTGTTATAGAATATTAGTGATTTTATGAAATTTTGTGTAGGTACTTTATAAACTTAATATTAATAAAACGTGGAGATTACAGATTTATATACGAAACTGTACTTTTGTATATAATTCTGTACTTAATTTCCGCGCCCTGTTGTACAACCGTATTGAGACAAACCATTTTGAAAGCTTTCAACGCATCGGTCAAAAAATCATCAACTGTTAATTTAATTTTCAGTCTTTGAAGAGAGAAAATCTAGTAAACATATTATAGGTACTGTAAATATTGCGTAAACGGAGAAATAGAATGAATGAAATGGATGAAAGGAATGAGAAATGTGTCTTGCTGTCACTCCTATTCAGTGGCGGATTAACGTATAAGCACTACAAGCACGTGCTTGGGGCCCCTGTTCTCCAGGGGCCTCCATCCTCTGCTGACGTTTCATTTTATACTTACATTTTATCGAGATTCATCTACATTTCCGAAATCACAAGGCGCGAGCGGTCCGGGAGTGACCCTTCATACACTCCCGCAGGGCCCTGCCCCCTGCGCGTTTGCTCTGAATAAGGCAAGGAAAAAATGCTTTGAATTTTAAATTATACCATATACCATTTATACTACACTTTCTATTTTGATGAACTTTCATTTTAAACTTTCTACCTTCCAAATTTAAGCAATAGAGGGCTCTGTGCTTAGGGCCTCGGAAACTCTTAATCCGCCACTGCTCCTATTAATAAAGTTTACTTTTTCAAAAAACAGATGCTGCCAAACATGAAATAAATTCAAAATGCTACATTAGAAGGTTTGTAGGTACCTTATATAATTATTAGGTATATTATTATCAAACTAACATACTCGTAAATAAGGAAGTCTCAAAGTTATTTGTGAGTAAGTACCTAATCTTCATAAAAAATAAGAATAACCATGATAATACGATCGATTTTTGTAGAAATAGGCAAATAAGACGAGAGAAACTGTACTAGTTGATACAGTTTCTGCTTCTTATCGATATAAGGTCAAGAGCAGCAAGGACCATAACTGATCAACTAGTAGGAGAGCCCTAAGGCGAGTCTCACACGATACGGGTGTTCCGCGCGGTCGGGCGTGCCGTAAGGATTGACGAGTGATAAGTAAGGTGGTGATCGCCACTCGTCCGCGCGGACAGACGGTGTATATGTAGTCAATACGACGTGACATCTGATTCAAAGTCCAACCGCGCGGATGATCATAATTGTGTTAAGCTCATCGCACATCTGTCAGCACAACACGTGCCTAAATATCATGAAATCGGTGATTGCTCGTCGATATTCAGATGATTAATGCCAGCAGATAATACCGATAACGTGACGTCATGTAATTCGACACGAGGAGCGCGTATGGTGCTGAGATACATATGTGCGGCCACCCTTAGGAACCGCCTAAACGAGGCCATGTTACTTGACCCTCTGCTGTTATCTTGAATAACAATTTTTTTTACTCGTTTTTGTGGTGTAGAATAGAATTACAATGTGAGGTATAGTAGGTATACACTTGCCTTATTCTTCGGGTATAGCAGGCGTTAGTACCTACCTATAAATTTATTAAAATTGATCCAACTGCCTAACGAGAGCCTCCTTAGATGTTGGTCTTATAATTATAGAACGTTGGTAACATCATTGATTTCCTTATCAAATCACTGGTATAATTATGGTATATAATATGAAGCTAAGTATAGGGAATGTCCATTAAAACACAAAACCTGAATTCAAATAAACTTTAATAATCTCTTCAACGTCTACAGCTTGAGAATTTTGATCAATATAATCGTCAATTACTAAGAATAATTCCAAGATAAGTGCAAATACGCGTAACATCGGTTGTCACAAAGTAACCTCGTAAACAATCATAACATTAAGTTATGTAGTATTAAATACTGTCATATTGCTCATCATTATCACCTACAGACGATAACTCTTACAAATTAACGTGAGATTATTTCCATCTTAAGAGCGTATATTCCGAAAGTTGGCAACGTCGCAAATGGTTGTCAAATATTAACAAGTTTAAATTAATTTAGCATTGTTACTGTATGAAAATAAGAAATATGGCTCTGTAGTGCACTAAAAAATTGATAAGGGAATGCAATAATTAATATAGTAACACCGAATATATAGTTTTAGATGTAAAAAAAGCATTTGGAAGCTTTCCAAATGCCTTTTATACACCTGAAACGGTTACAACATCAAATTCAGTGTTTTAATTGCATTCCTATATCATTTTTTTAGTGCACTACAGAGCGATATTTCTTGTTTTCATACAGAAAATTTGCCAAATTAATTAAAACTTGTAAATATTTGACAGCTTTTTGCGACGTTGCCAACTTTCAGAATATGCAGCCTTAAATGTCTACAAAATCAGGAATGTCCAACTTTAAACTACAAAATAATTTAAATTAACTTAATTAAAACGTGTGATAAATTATTGCGATTTAAAATGACTAAATTATTATCAATAAATAAGTCAGGGTGACGAGTGGCCACTCGCGTAGCTACGGATGTAAAGCTTCTTGTTCACCAGTCGGTCACAAACAACTGGAAAGCTATGTGCTCAACTATGGCCGACTGCCCTTCCTCGGCACAGCAGCCGTGTCATCAATGTATACTTACTTAATTAACTCTTACACGTTTACAAGGGCGATTTACGTCTTGACTCGCCGACCTAAATAATTATATATAAAACGTGATTCCAGTACTTTATATATCCGTGTAAATAATTGATATTTAGGCAAGTAAACAGTTACAAATAATATTCCTAATATTAACATCTCAAATATTCAACAAACTAATTTGACCGCTAAGACAAAATAACATCTGTACAATCAATTCAATTCGTTTCGAAATATTAGTGAAGTCTTTATTTTCTTGTTATTTAAGTTATTTTACCGAAAAATAAAACTTTGTGTTATTTTAAATATGTTACAAGATGAAATACGATATTACAAAAATATAACATAAAATACTGAGTTTGTATTGTTGATAAATCGTGGCAGGGAACGTGACGCGCTGTTCGGAGTTTCGGACACGCTCGGGAGACATCAGAAATGTCATATTGACAACCACTAGTAAAAAACCTCAAGTACACTTCGTTTCGCCTAAAACACTACTTCGTTTAATAAATAATTAATTAAAACAATAGAACTTTGACAAAAGTAGAATATTAAAGTCATCAAAAAGATGTGTTAAAAATGTTCATTAACAATTTATTGTGTAAAATTGTATGCAAACTCAATCGTTTTATGTTAAACGTTTACTCGACTACTTTTGTCAAATTTCATAATAATTGTCTTCTATTTATTGCTCATAAACTACCTACCTACTGTTGCTACATTATACTAGTTGTTATTCAACTATGAAACTGACTAAAGAGACGTGTACAACGAGAATAGGATCTCAAGTTCACGTGATGCCTTTGTATACAAGCAGCAAAGCACACAACACCGAGAATATAAAAATATACCAACGATTGGTCACCGATAGCAATAGTTACTTTAACAATGCAACTACATATATAAATAAAAAACCAAAGGAAAACCATTGTAGAATGATACCATATAAAACCATGTTTTAATGAAATACTTTTAGATTGTAAAATGTCCAGATTCCGTGTTCGAAACAAAATGTTTCTAGTGAAGCCACTTTTTATAAATGTGTGAGTAGGCACCACTCAGCCATATAAATGTTTTCCTTGGAGATGTTCACTTGTTTTCTGGAGGAATCGAATGACTCCATATGGGTATTTTTTTTCCGTGTTTTTGGCTTCAGTTCTCAGTGGCCTATTAGGATCCGGACATTCTATAGTCTAAAGGGGCTATTACACCTTGCTAAATTTAGAAGCCGATATTTAAGACGTTCTGAATTCAGAAAATTGTTATCGCATTTAGGATGAGTAGCATCTTAATTAGAACACGATTCAGTACGTGTAATCGCGAGCTTCGGCGACTAAATTTCTTATCCTAAATCGTATTCTAAATATCGAATTCTGAATTTAGGAAGGTAGGTAGGTAATACCCCTATATGGAAATACTTATACAGAGTGAAATTTTATTAATGAGCCGGGCATTACTAACGATACTAATCGTATTACGGAACTCAAAAACATTAGTATTGCAAGTATTATTTGATGTTTGTTTACTTTTCGTTCCGCGCGCTATTTTAGGACTTTTGGGGTTTATGATTTTTTTATTACTTTTAGTTTTTATTCGCAATGTGACATACTACATTTTTAAAGGTGTCCACAATTGCATGAATAATATTTTTGATTTGCGATTTATTAACCTAGCCAGTAGGCTAGGCTAGGCTATTTCCGGGTAGGCTAGGTAGTAACCTAGCCTATCCGGAAACACATTATTTAACACGCCACGCGACGCAACGTGTCGACACCCGATGTGCAGTGAGCGCGTGTCGTCGCGTCGGGTGTTCATAGTGTGATATGGTCATAGAAAACAATACATTTGATTGAGATTTAACCCAACACGCATCACGTTTCATCAGGTGGCGTCGGGTGTTAATAATGTGTTTCCGGCTTTAGTTTAAAATATTGCCCATGATTTCGATTTCACCCTGTATAAAGGTAGGTTCATACTGCGAGTGGCTGTATCGTCTTCGACCTTGGTGTTAATGTGTGTCAATTGATTAGCGTTGTTATTCAAGAGTAGGTACTTCATCCATAAATTGACTATATTTAAACTGATTGTTATTCTCTATCTTCAAAGGTGATAGGTTAAATAAAAGTGATATTCATATTTAAGAATTATTCCAATGTTGATTCATTTAAAACGCGAATATTAATTATCTGAAGTCTTTAAAAATTTATTCATTAAAATTTTATTAAGAGTATTAATTCCAGTTGAATATTCAATCGTTTCTATAACAGCGATTTCGACTTGGACAGCCAAGTCGAAACCAACTAAAATTAGTTACAAAGTAGCGCCTTTGTAGACGCACAAATTGTGTATTTTTGTTAACTGTGGCATTTTCCTCATCCGTATTTTAAAGGACATCATTTTTTTTGGGCCTTTTCTGAAAGTGCCGGCCAACGAAAAATATTGGTACCTATGGGTAGTACTAGTAATTTGGAGCAATAGTTATTATGGCACAAAAGTTGTAGGATTGCTCTCGGCCAAGTTATACAAGTTCGAAGATTCGTAATTTTCATACATTTTTTAATTTCTGAAAGTGCTGAGAATCACCAAATAATGCTAAGTATTGCTAGAACTAGCAACCACAAGCAATTAAACATAACGCCTGTAATACCTGAACACCTCTGCCCAACCCGGGCAGAGGTGTACCGAATTAAAATGAATTATAATCTGTTTATTTGTTGTGAAAAGTAATAAAAACATTTTAAAATATACAAATCAGCTAGTGGGATCAGCATCGAAGCTGTCTGTGGTAGGCCTCTTTTTTTTTTTTTTTTTTACGTGGCAAAATCATCAAATGAGTCCTCCAGCCCCGGGCAGGGCGGGAGGGACTGTCAGACTTCTACTGACTAAAATCCACGGTGTCCTTCAGTAGCCTGTTATGTTCCGGGGTCACGGTAAGGAAATAATCCCGCGACCCCGGCAGGCTTTGGCCCTCTGAGAGGCCCCCCGTCATTATGATGACGCTCTTTGAGGCGCGCGTGGGACACAACGCGCCATCGACCCGGGCATGGTCCATGGTCGGGCAGCGAGTTGGCCTTTACTCGCTGCCCGCATGCCCACGCCTACGGTGGCCGGAGATCGTCTTGCGACGTCCGTCGCCGCGGGCGTGCACCACCGCGGATGGGGCGGAGGGAGGACACTGTCCTCTCTCGCGCGCGGCCCGCCTCCTCCTTCGCGAGCATTACTGCTTCGCAGAAGGAGGCGACCGCCTCCCACTCCGTCTCGCCCCGCAGCATGGCCGCAACCAATGCCGGGCGCGAGAGGTCTCCGCCTATCGCAGCCGTGAGGACACGTCGGTGCTCCGCCCAAGCTGGGCAGTCCTGCACCGTATGCTCCACCGTGTCCTCCGGGCGATCTTGGCAGTGGTGACACCCAGGCGTTTCCTCCTTCCGCATTAGACACAGGTACCTCCCGAAGCATCCGTGCCCGGTGAGGACCTGCGTCAGGCGGAAAGTAAGGACGCCATGACTTCTCTCCAGCCACTCCTCAAAGAGGGGTCTTACCGCCGCAATTGCGGCGTGCCCGGTGGTAGGCCTCTTGGGAGAGCAAACTCCTAACAATACAAGTCGTGACCAAAAGTACTGCTTTCTGAATCAACCACGTTTTTCGGGTAATAAAATCATCAACCGTGCTACGGGACCTATCCTGCTGAAATAGTCTCGCAAGCCGGTAGGCGTTTGGCTCCATAAGGGTCACTGAAAGCTTATTTAGACGCGCGTGGAACACGACATGCTGTCGTCCTGGGCCTGATCCTTGATAAGACAACTAGCTCCGCATTATTTGCCGTACGCGATTTGATTGAGATTTCGAGGGAGTCCTCTTTCGCGTGTTCTGCCTCTTCCTTCGCTGTCATTACTGCTGCAGAAGAAGAGGCAGCCTCCTGTCCAGATTTCCAACGTGTGATCTGGAATGGGATCCTCCAGCATTATGTGTATGAGTGGATCACCCGAATAGCTATGATCCCCTGGTGCGATTAGCTTGTCTGTTCGCTTCCTTATGGAAACGACAGACACAGGGTTCTCGTAGAGGGGCTTTAACCGTACCACTCTCACGTAGAGCCTTCAAAAAGCGGCGTTTGCCTTGCAAGGTTGGGTAACAGCTTGAAGGCAGCCCCGGCTCGATCCTGTTTTTGTTCCAAACGTCGGAAATGCTCCTTGAAATTCCACGGGATGTCAAGAACGAGTATCAGTCGAGTCTCGTTGACTGGGTGGTGAGGCAAACCCGTCTCACCGCTAATTGTGGACCCGAGAGTATCTCGTTCCAAAAGCTATGAGGCTCTTTGAGAAACAACAATTGATGTATGAATGAAATGTAGGTACCGGCTCGTCGACTATCTTAATATCTGGAACGCAAAGGGCAACCGAATGAAGAGGGTGGACTTTTAGTCAGCAGAAGTCTGACAGTAGATACATAGAGCAGTGGTGGCCCAGTATACAGCAGTGGTGGCCTAGTGGTATCGGTCCCGACTTACGAGTTGTAGGTCGTGGGTTCGAACCCCGCCAAGCGCATTACTTTGTGTAATTTATTTAATCACCACTGCTCTTAAAACGGTGAAGGAAAACATCGTGAGGAAACCGGCATGTCCTAGAACCAAAAAATTCGAAGACATGTGACATCTGCCAACCCGCACTGGGCCCGCGTGGTGGATTATGGCGCACTCCCTCTCACAGAGAGAGGAGGCCTGTGTCCCAGCAGTGGGAACATTATAGGCTGATGATGAGTCTGACAGTCTCTACAGCTCAGCCCAGAGCGAGATAACTTATTCGATTGATTTTTTTTTGAAAAGCTGCAGTGCCGATCACGTCTCTTATTGTTTGGAGATTCCTCTCACAAGACCCCTAACCACAGAAAACCTTGGTTCTGTTCCCGATGCTGGTCACACCAGCAGATTTGTATATTTTAAAATGTTTTTATTACTTTTCACAAAAAATAAACAGATTATTATTCATTTTTATTCGGTACTCCTCTGCCCAACCCCTCAGGCATTACAGGCGTTATTTTAAATTGCTTGAGGTCGCTAGTTCTAGCAATACTTATCATTATTTGGTGATTCTCGGCACTTTCAAAAATTAAAAAATGTATGAGAATTACGAATTTTCGAACTTGTATAACTTGGCCGAGAGCAATCCTACAACTTTTGTGCCATAGTAACTATTGCTTCAAATGACTAGTACTACCTATAGGTATCAATTTTTTTCGTTGGCCGGCACTTTCAGAAAAGGCCCAAAAATGTATGGAGCCTGAATGTTCTCCTTTGGTACGTAATAGTAGTTTATGTAACTGGTACATAATGAGGGGTATTATACACGAGTGTGAGTTTAAAAAACGAGCGAAGCGAGTTTTTTAATAGTATCACACGAGTGGTATAATACCTAGTTATGTACAGTTTCATACACTACTTTATCTACTCTCATTCAACACGAACATATCAAATAAAAGATAAAAATTAATAAACGCTAATATTCATCCACCGAAATACAAACGTCAAAATTCCAACATTCCCATTTAAAAGGCGCGCAGCCATAGATAAAAAATGAAATAGATGTATCTATGATCAGTAATCTGTATCATAATGAAAAAAAATTAAATTATAACATTGTTTTGTTAGAGAAACAGTGTTATAATTTAATTTTTTAATTTCATTACGATACTCTATGGTATAAAGTATGTCATTATAAACTCGTTTTGAGTTTTGTATTTCGAATTTTACGATATGAGAGTAGATAAAACGTTTTATATGGACATGGAAACGTCATAGTTTTAAAACACGCTGTGCCAGATTAATTATAATTTTGTTTGTTAATTTATATGTTATTTGATTTTTTTCCCAGATTTCGTTTATTTCAGGCTTCTTCATTATAACGAAGTTCAAACTTGGATTTATCTAAAATGATATGTTTAACAAATAAATTGACAAAATTTTGAAATATTTATCTAAGATACATAAATTAAATATAACGAGCAGCGAATTAACATTATGCTTTTCTCGACAAATATTTCAAATACCTATATTCAGTTGTCTATCAACTTATTTAATTAAAATTTGACTACAATTTTGTCTTAAACTCGACTATATCTTGACCACATTTTGGCAAAGATTTAACGCACAACAGTATCTTGAGATTCAAAGTTTTAAGGACGAAATGAAGATATAAGATAGTTTGTGTTATATAAGTAGGAATGTTATTAGAAATATTAAAAAACAAATGTAGTTTAGCTAGATTGAAGGAACGGTGTGCTGAGAGTGGTTTCAATTTAAAGCATAACACATATTAATAGCAAACTAAGTATACTGACTAGACTGTTTAAGGCAAAAAACATTAGGGGAAAATTAGATAATACGCCCTAGTTGACAAAATGCCCCGTCATTCTAGCTTTCAAACTTACTGCTCGGAACCACACGACTGTGTTTGCTGTTGGCGTATAAAATGGCCGAGGACGAGGGCGTATTACCCAGTTTTACCCTAAGTTGGAATTTATTTTATCTTAATAAAGCCGGTGGGAAGATCAGGGGGGTATTACAACGGCTTGAAACCAGGCCTGTTCCGGCGAGTGAAATTGACAGAGCCATACAAGTCGTCTAGCGCCATCTCTTTCACTCACTGGAACAAGCCTGGTTTTAAGACGTTGTTATACCCCCCAGGTGAATATGCAATTGATCGTCGTAACAAACTAGAGGTTAGTAAATGGCAATGCTGTAAATAAATGCCACTCCAAGCAGTCCTATCATATCTCATCTACATCTCAGTAGATTCCATATCCATCACAAATTTCAAAGCGATTATGCAAATCCAACTCCTTATAATCTAATCTATAAAAACGTGTGTAATAATCCAATATAATAAATTTAACTATTTTTATAAGCTTACTAAGATTTGAAGTGTTCGTTTCATTAAAAATAACTGTTATTACGTTCGATAACTTATCGCGCTAATTATTATAACTATTAATAACTGATCTAGTGTAGTTACCTAGTTATTGTTTTGTGGCTTTTCATCCATCTTGTGGTTCATTAGCAGGTTGCTCTCTATCTCCGATTGTAATGACGTCTCGTATTCATTTAGGTTATACTATAATGAGTAGGCCGCGATATTCTCTAATAACGAGCTTATACTTTACACAGAATTAATTATTTTTCCGCCATCATGTAAAACAGTCAGTTGTTTGTCACAGTATTTTTTATTAGTCTTGGTAATCCCTTGAAAGCCTACTAAATATTATGTTCCCACTTTTTTCTTGCCCCACTTTGAACCAGCCTTCGCGATGAGCGTATCCAGGTCTTCGTTCCCCTGTCCCATCGAACTTGCCAGACAAATCTTGGCGAGTTTTGACACTGGCAGCCCTTTTGTCCATTTCTACAATTCCTGTTTTCGAGTAGGTACAGAACAAATCGCACAATCGGCGTGCTCGCTGGTCTGAGCTGAGTAGGACAGCTACACAAACATCGATGATTTAATATTATATTATTTTTCAAAAATCCGCGCTTGGAATTACTTGAACCGATTGTACAGGGAAATTATGGCGTTTTTGTTGATGCGTCTACAAATTTTAATTTCTCTAATTTTGATTTCAATAAGGTTTGGTTTCCGAAGCAATCCATGATACAGACAGGAAACTTATGTACAATATTATTAAATATAAATACAATTATCCTGCTTTTTAATTATTATAAAGTTTGTTTTTGTAGTTGACATGTTTGGCATATTTTTGTTGCCCTTTGTATATTACCACAGAATACTA
This sequence comes from Agrotis clavis, assembly GCA_954870645.1. NCBI lineage: Eukaryota > Metazoa > Arthropoda > Insecta > Lepidoptera > Noctuidae > Agrotis > Agrotis clavis. The sequence goes on along the minus strand of OX940928.1, from coordinate 19,341,412 downwards.
TTACTGTTTTAATTTCATGTTTGTATTTTATCAACGTAGATATCTGACTGTTTTACAAACGATGGAAATTGTAATTGAGTAGAAGATAGTTTGAAGATTCGACATTGATTACAAGCGATGTTAACTATAACAAATTGTATGTAGTACAAGGTCCCTTCATGAATGGTTAACACCGTTGTTATTGACATCAAAATATCATGAACGAGGTCTACTTGTTGACTTTGTAGTTCGGATGTGACCCATGATTATCGCACTACTCTTATATGAAGGTAATCTGTATAGTCAACATCACATCGAAATATTAATTTTCCTGGAATTACACGTCCATTACATTTTTCCATGAGTTGACTGTCGTTACATGTGTGTGAGCATCAATTCAGCAGGTACAGATATGTCAGCCGTACGTATGTCAGACATGCGCCGACGCAACGTGAACACGCTACATACTACGTTACTGACTAAGCTACAGCCATTTCCATAAGACCAAATGATAACTATATTATTAGGAAGAATTCTTGCACATCTTAATTTGGCATCTAATCATTTTGTCAGATGTCCAAGTTTCTAAAACTATCGTACTTCTGAATATCAGAATTTTCCCTTTCGGAAATTTATGCATTATTTCACGAAGACGTTGAGGAGGATTACTTACGATATCTTTATATCCGACCTTAACTCAAGAGTTCGGAAGACTGACCTGATCCAACAAAGACCGCCGTATTTGTAGGTTATAAGTGTTTAAGACTTCCTAATGATTTGTTTCGAGCTAAGTTGTGGTAATTTAAATATAAGTTGAGTCGCATCAGGCGTTTTGTTCGTTTAAAAATCGAAAGAATCGACAAAATTCAAAACTAAGCATAGAAGAAGATTAAGTATTTTAATTTAAAAGCTTGAAAATTTTACGTTAAATTTTTATTCAACTATGTAAAACATAAATAAATAAAATATTTTAACAAAAAATAAATATGTCCAGGGTGAATTCTTCAACTGGGCGTGGTTGGCCAAAACCGAATCTATGAAGAATACCGAAATACTGAAAGGACTTCATCATTGAATTTTGAAAAATCCACATTTCTGCCCAGAAATCGAACCCGCTGTTTGATCATTCATTTTTTCATTCATTATTCTAAAGAAGATAAAAGTAATGTTTCGATTACACATGCCTTAGATAGATAATTCAGTTTTTTCTTAATTTGACTCTTATCCTTTCACTTTGCCGTAAGTATATATCATTACTTTTCAGAATTTGACCCTCAAGAGTGACACTATCGAATGGTGTAATGTTATTTTTTTTGTAAATTATATTATTGAGTTCACTTCTTAGGCTTTTTTAAAAATCTGCTTATCCTTTTTTTTTAATCAATATCGACCTCGATCCTTCTTTCAGAACTTTTAGATATTCCTGATTGTTTCGGGTTTAGCCATCCACGCCTAGCTAAAAAACTCACCCTGTATATTTGTAACAATTTCATAAAAAATGATAAAATGATTGCATAGATAAAACCTGTTTTCACTTTGATTAGTGTGAGGCAGGAGCATCATGATGATCGTTCGTGTTCCGATAGCTGTTATTTGTAACACGCAACTCCGTTTCCCCCCACTTGCAACAATAAAAGTGAAACCATCTCATAAAAATCTTTGACTAGTCATTGCATAGTCCACTCGTTTGGTCTTACGGTTCAACAATGATAGCTGTCAAGTCCAACAGCGACGTTAGGAAGCCTTAACATAGCGTGCGTGAGTTCAGTAGAAGTGAGTAAAGTTGAGTAGACGGAGGCGATGAGCGAACGCGGCTGAACGCGGCGAGGATCGCGAGGTCGCGCGGTGTGGCGCTCGCGCTGCGTCAGAGAGTGCGCAGCGGCGCGCGGCAGTCCACGCGCGACATCCACTCTATGTCGCGCGTTGTCACCTGCAAACGGGCAATATAAGATGTTAAAAAGTTAACTGCAAGAATTTTGTGTACGTAGGTACTCGGTATTAAAAACTATGCATGTATATTAAAAAAATAAAATTAAAATTCGAGCATTTTTTTTGACCATATTAATGAATTTGGTTGCTCTTTGAGTTCGTTCAACCGTGTGTTGCGCTCACAGCTGATTCCAACTTTCTCATCACATTTTGCAGACTTTGGACTGGCAATTCATCGAAATAATCCAAACTAATATTATAAATGCGAAAGTAACTCTGTCTGTCTGTCTGTCTGTCTGTTACGCTTTCCCGCTTAAACCTCTCAACCGATTTTGATGAAATTTGGCACAGACAATCTTTAGACCCTGAGAAAGAACATAGGCTATCAAAACACCACGCGGGCGAAGCCGCGGGCGGAAGCTAGTTATAAATAACTTATTGTATTGGCCATATAAATAGGCCAAAAGAAAAATGCTTGAAAAAAAAAAATTATGATTTTGAAAAAACGGCTTGAGAAAAAATTTTTTTGGTATTAGGTATATTTGGTTTTTGATACCGAGAGTACGTACACGAAATTCTTGCAGTTAATTTTTTAACACCCTATACATATACACGTTACACTAGCATTACAACAATGTTACAGTAAAAACTGACTATACAATTGGCTGAAAAATTCTAATTAGTCAATAGTAATAATCAACCCGTACTTATATTTTTTTAAACCAAATTGACGGAGTTAAGATGCTTTGAAATTGGCAATAAGTACGTCAAAATTTTCGTATCGTATCAAAGAATTCTGACAGTAAATATTCATTGATTTTACCAACGAAAAAATACGTGTCCATTATTTTTCAAAATTAACTTGTTAGATTTGTAATTTATTGATACTGTTAAATAGCCAATTCTTTATTACTTTCTCATTTGATTACAAAATCAATATACCTACGTTTTCTGGACGCCTCAATCTGGTTTGGCGTACATGGATGTTCATAATGAAGATGACAGCCGTGTCTTTGCTAACCTGGTGCATGGAGTAGACGGCGAGCACCACGAGCACGTGCATGATGTTGTGCGAGTTGAGGCAGCGGTCCACCGTGCCCGGGAACCACTTCTCCGGTATGTGCATAGCGCCGATCACGCCACCACCCAGGGATACTGCATCCTGGAACATTGTGAAAGCCATCTTTTAGTAAGTAGAAGTTATGTTTCAATTTCCTTTTATTAACCGACTTAAAAAAAAGGAGGAGGTTCTCAATTCGTCGGAATCTTTTTTTTTTTTTTATGTATGTTCCCCGATTTCTCGGAGACGCCTGGACCGACTTGGAATTTTTTTCTTTTGTTTGAAAGGGTATACTTTCCAATTGGTCCCATGATCATCAGGTCAGGATCTGATGATGGGATCCCAGGGAAATCGAGGGCAACCTTCAAATTTTATAGGCACATAGTACAATTTTCATATATTTTCTAAAGCTGTTCAAGTATTTGCATCTGATAATCATCATCTCAGGTGGATGAGCTGATGATGGAAGGTACAACTCCTCTAGTAAGGAGTCGGCATCGACTGATTTAGTAAATTATGTTTTTGTTCGCATATCTCCGGAACTACAAGTCCGATTTAAGTAATTATTTTTATGTTGTTTAAACTTCAAGTTTCATCAAAATCGGTTCAGTAGTTTTTGAGATAGGGAAGGAATGAAAGAGATGTTGACGATGTTATTACCGGTGCTACGGATTTCTTACATATGTAAGAAAATGATGTATTTGACAAGAATTTTGGTTAAATATTTAAACTAAAAAGAGTAAAATAAAAACTATTTCAAAAAAAAATGTAACCGCCTTCAAAAACAACCACAAAAAATGGTAAAATAACCTACAAAACTTTTCTTTCGGAAGTCGGTGGCTAAAAAACACAATGAAACTAATAAAAAAAAGTCACCGACTTCCGAAAGAAAAGTTTTGTAGGTTATTTTACCATTTTTTGTGGTTGTTTTTGAAGGCAGTTACATTTTTTTTTGAAAAAGTTTTTAAACCTTCAAACTTTATAAGAGTTGTGTATTGCATCCGTATTCATTTTTCTTGCAACTTACGAAGGTATGTAAACTTTTTTCGTCTTACCTAGCCACAAGAAAGATTAAAATCTGTTGAACACTTGTCTAAAAAAACTGTCAACAAGCGTTCAACAAATTGTTGTGGTAAGACGGTTTTTGTTACTTCTAAACAATAAAATCAGACTATTTCTTACCCTTTTTCTAATAAGAATAATAGTAACAGGTGTAGTCTAGACTAGTCTGGAACGTAAAGGGCTATTGAAGGATCACCGTGGATTTTAGTCAGTACGAGTCTGTCCTTCCTGTGTCGCCTCATTTAATGGTATTACCATGATAAAGAAAAGGCCTCCAGCTAGGAGACCATCTATCATAGGCAAAACATCATTTAAGTGTAAATGTATACGGAATTGAACCCCTAACCCAGCATGTTGCTTGTTATTGGGTACAAAGAAAGAAACAGTCAGTTGGTTCTTAGGCTAGCACAGTTGACTGCCCTGACTGCACCAGATCTATATCATTATGGCTTAGAAGTAAACAGACCATAACTTTGATCTAACATAACTCTATTAATATTAGTTAGCGGCGAGCAGGGGGTCTACTCTCTTAGTCCATTAACGAAAATACGGGCCCATACGAAAGTAACTCGAAACTTGAGTGAACACTACTCCCTATTTTGTTCTGAATTTGTATGTTGTGGCAATACATCGGGAGTCGTCCAATCATGTTGACACTAATTTTTAGTTCGTACCATTAACTAATCGTTATGTCCGTAAATGATAATGAAAGTACTTCTCCGAAACTTCAGCCGAAGGAAGCCACGGGTCTCGTGATTAGATAGTAGTACCCCAGGAGTGAGTTAATTGTGCATCTTCATAACTGAAGCCCTACAGAAGGCCTACGGGCTGGGGGCCAGGGGCCAGGGGACGGGGGCCGGGGGCGGCGGTCTCATTTGAACCTAACGAGCTATGTAATCGCTTTACGCACTCCGATCCAATTACAAGCGAGCTGTCATCATAAGGGACTGTTTTGTGGAAATTTTATAAAATACATTAGTGTTAGTCACAGTCGTTTTGTATGGAAATATACCAAACGACTATATGGTTTAACCTATACTTGTTTTGAACTTTAAATGGTAGACGAAGGCAACTCTAATTCTATATATACGTCCACACATGGATTTTCTGCTATATCGTGGGTGCGTCACTCGATCACTCAGTAACTGCGCTAACCGTGCTTTGACATTTGATCGTGAATAACTTTTTAGCACACATGGGATCGACGGGCACTTTTTGCACTTCTACCAAAATCCGGCGGTCTCGAAGTTTTTGTTAATTGAAATGTCTATCTTGTATACATAAGGAAAAAAAATGTGGTTTTTGAAATAAATTAAACATAAACATTCAGACTAGATGGGGCAATTGAATATTTCAATAGATGTAGGTAAAAGTTCAAAAAACTAGATTTAGATTACAAGATATTCTTTAAATCCACGTGTTCAGTATAAACCTCATACGGCGACAATTCTGTAAAGCTGGGTATCCATTACGTTCGCGAACCTCTTGCGCTCCGCGCTCCCGTAACCGCTCTGATGGAAACGGTACGCGCATCTCCTTCGCATCTCCCTCTCGCGCGTCCACGAACAGACTGAGCTCCCCTTTGTGTTCGCCTAATTTACCGCCACCGCACGGAGCGCTGAGCGCGGAGCGCGCACCGGTCGCGCTCCAAGTTCGCAAACGTATCCACTATGCGGAGCTGTTGCAAGAGCGCGGAGCCCAAGAGGTTCGCGAACATAGTGGATACCCAGCTTAACACAAAGCTGCTTCATGTAATGGGTTATGGAACTGGCCGAATGCCAGTTAGCGTAATGACTGAGCCAGAGAGTGGCAGGCGGACCTATGAATATCTAGGAAAAATAAGAAAACAAAAGCTAGACTTTTGGATTTAAATGTAGAACACATTGTAGGTTTACTAAATCTATTTTTGAATTTAAAATACAATTTAACGCTGAAAAAGTGCAGGTAAAACAGTTATTTGCAGAGATATATTAAGTTACTAGCTGACCCGGCGAACTTCGTACCGCCTAACAGTCGATTCTTTTAGTACCTATTTTTTTTCTTAATACTTTATTCTGCTATTTAAGAAACGGCCAAGGGCGAGTTGGACTCTCCCATAAAGGGTTCCGTGTAGCAGCAAGTAACGGTAGTTGGTTGTACTAACTTGAAAAGGTAAATTGCGGTTTACGAATTATGTTTACATATTTAAAAAAAAACTAATTACTTGATCTCGTTCAATACTTTTCGCAGGAAGTTCGCATGGTAGTGTACATCATAATTATATATTTTTTTTTCAGTTTTGTCATTCTCTTATTTTGGAAGTTACAGGGGGGAGGACACATTTTACCACTTGGAAGTGTCTCTCGCGCAAACTCTTCAGTTTAGAAAAAAAAGATGTTTGTAAATTCTATAACATTTTTAAAGACCTATCCATAGGTACCCCACACCACACGTATGGAATTGGAGATTTTCTTTTTCAGTTTCAGTTCTAAGTATGGGGAACCCCCAAAATTTTAATTTTTGTGTGAAAATCCTAAGGCTTCTTTTCCACCAGACATGCGACGTTGCTGCGGTTTGATATCCACCAATCTTATTTACATAGCACAGCACTGGTGGAAACGAATTCAACTAAGATGTGTTTTTTATATGAAAAGATGCGTGCTATGGCTGCGTGCTGTGGCTGCGTGCTGTGGCTGCGTGCTATCTCTGCGTGCTATGGATGCATGCTATTGGTCGTTTTCCGTACAATCGATACATCGCATAGCTCGATGTGCGCAGCTACCTTGTGGCAGCGCATCTTTATAGCGCGGCTACCTTGTGACAGCGCATCTTCGTAGCGCAGCTACGCATGTTTGTAGCGCAGCTACAAAGATGTGTTATCTTTTTTTATGGGTGCAGGTCAGTGGTGTATTTTAAAATTCAGCGTCCTCGGGCTGTAAAGCTTGCCGCCTCGTAACTTTAACAAAACAGAAACCATAAAGTGCTACTCAAAGTTCACACCCTTTTTTTTTTACGTGGCAAAATCATCAAATGAGGGCTCCCACCCCGGGCAGGGCGGGAGGGACTGTCAGACTTGTACTGGCTAAAATCCACGGTGTCCTTCGGTAGCCCTTTGTGTGCCGGAGTCGCGGTATACGTATGCCCCGCAACCCCGGCAGGACTGTGGCCCTCTATAGGGGGGCCCCGTCATTATGCTGACGCTCCTTGAGGCGCGCGTGGGACACAACGCGCCGTCGACCCGGGCATGGTCCATGGTCGGACGGCGAGTTCCCTTTAATCGCCGCCCGCATGCCCGCGCCTACGGTGGCCGGAGATCGTCCCGCGACATCCGTCGCCGTGGGCGTCTACCACTGCGTCTCGGGCGGAGGGAGGACGGTATCCTCTCCCTCAAGCGGCCTGCCTCCTGCTTCGCGAGCATGACTGCTTCGCAGAAGGAGGCGATCGCCTCCCACTCCGTCTCGCCCCGTAGCATGGCCGCAACCAATACCGGGCGCAAGAGGTCTCCGCCTATCGCCGCAGTGAGGACACGGCGGTGCTCCGCCCAAGCTGGGCAGTCCTGCACCGTATGCTCCACCGTGTCCTCCGGGCGATCCTCGCAGTGGTGACACCCGGCAAAGTTCACACCCAGAGTGCCATACCATCTTAGAGAAGACAAACTTAAAATTTTAAATTGTGTAGACCACATAAGAAGCATTTGTAATTGAAAAATGAACTATCAAAAGAGAGTCCAAGAAAAGCAAATTTCAATCCTTAACCTTATTTGAAGCGCGAGCGAAGCGAGCGCGAAATTTTTTAGGTTTTTGGAATCGGACATGGTAATTCTTCATAGAAGAGCGAACGCAGTCAGCCCTAAAAGTAAAACGTTTCCGGACTTCAAGTTTTAATCTAAAAGTGAGATCAAATATCTAAAGTCTTTAGTAGTTACTTAAACCTAATCCTATAAGTTCTCAACTCCTATTTCAAAATTATTTTTGATATATATTTTTGAATATTTTTTTTGGGCCCTTGGCTTTGGCGCCCTTAGAGGATGGCGCCCGTGTGCATTGCATACTTTGCACATAATTATGGTAGCGGGGGCCCTGCGTAGCGCAGCTACATTGTGACAGCGCATCTTACTCGCACAGCTACATAGCGTAGCATCAATGGAAACGGTCACACAGTTTCGTGGCTCGTCAGCTTTTACATCCTCGCAGCACAGCTACATAGCACATCTCTGGTGGAAAGGCACCCTAATGCGGTTTACATAATACATCTAATTACCAAGTTTCAACAGGATAGCTCTTATACTTTCGAAAAAAAAGTGGTTGTGACATACGGATGTGACAGACAGACAAACATGACGAATCTATGAGGGTTCCGTATTTTGCCATTTAGCAAAACCCTAGAGGAACCTAAGAAAGTTGATAATAAATACAAAATTAATAAAAAACTTAAAATTCTTTTCAAAAGTCACTAAAAATCACACTGAAAATTACAATTTCAGATTTCTGATTTTACTTATTCAAAATCAAGTTTTACCTATTTTTATTGTAGAACTTTATGGTTTTTTTATCGTGGTAAAATTATCAAATGAGTCTTCTCACCCAGGGCAGAGCGGGAGGGACAGTCAGACTCGTACTGACTAAAATCCACGGCGTCCTTCAATAGCCCTTTACGTTCCAGAGTCACGATAGTGAGATAAGTCCCGCGACCCCGGCAGGCTTTGGCCCTCTAGAGGGAAGCCCCGTCATCATGCTGACGCTTTTTGAGTCGCGAGGTCGTCACCTATCGCCTGCGTGAGGACACGGCGGTGCTCTGCCCAAGCGGGGCAGTCCTGCACCGTATATGCTCCACCTGTCGTGTATGCACGTGTCCTCCGGGCGATCCTCGCAGTGGTGACACCAAGACGTTTCCTCCTTCCTCATCAGACACAGGTACCTCCCGAAACATCTGTGTCCGAGAACTTTATGGTAAACGAAATTTCTTGTTTGATTTCCTGGCGAGTAAGCAAACATTAAAAACCTGACCCGACAAACGTCGTTCTATCCGAAGTTATTGGTATGTGGTAGTCTTACAATTACATGCTTATATTTTCTGGTCAAGTCTGGTGATCCGACAGTCCTTTGCGCTTCACCTAAAGCGAAAGAAATCATTTGATAATTTAAACATCCAAAAACAAAACAAAAAATTAGTAGTTTAAGAAAAGTCTGGTTTTTTTTCAATTTCTGCTGAAAATTGAAATAAAAAACATTTAGCAAAAAAAAAAAGTATTCACAAAAATGTCCATCATGAGATTCGAACCTGTGCCCTAAATATATCGGTCCAATCGAATAACCTCTAGACCATCGACGTTGCTGTCAGTGAACTTCAAATAGACGTTCTTATGATACATCAGTTGAAACGAAAAACAGATGACGAATAATATACATTATGCGTTTCATAACAGAAAGTTAAAAAAAAAGAATATTTTAGTCCTTATTAACCTGGTCCTGATGGTTACAAACATAACAAAAAAAGAATCATCCGAATCGGTCCAGCCGTTTTCTTGTTTTGCTCTTAGCAACACATTTGGCGATCCATTTTTATATTATAGATAATTAGACTAGGTCCGTCTTACTAGGTACAAAAAGTTAAACATCTGTTGATCACTTGCCTAAAAAAAGTGTAACTGCAAAATGGAACTTAATTTTATCAACATCAAATGCCGACACTTTTTCTAGACAAGTGTTCATCATAATATGTTGAACACTTGTCTTCTCGTAGATTGGAAAAAGTTAAGCATATTATGCTTAACTTTTTGTAGTACGACGGGAAATTTTATAATTTTTAACAATGTGTTTTACTGGGTCGATACTCCATCCATATTGTACGTCATCAATTGTATTGACAGGCTCGTTCCACCCACTGCCCACTGAAGAGTAAGCAGCTCGTGTTTGTGACATTCCTTTTTTCACAATAACTTTATCTATGTCAGTATAGGGCAGTGGTGGCCCAGTGGCATCGGCCCCGACTCACGAGTTATAGGTCAAGGGTTCGAACCCAGCCAGGCGCATTACTTTATGTAATTTATTTTATCAACACTGCCCACAAAACGGTGAAGGAAAACACCGTGAGGGGCGTGAGGAAACCGGCATGTTCTAGAACCAAAAATTCAAAGACGTGTGTGTGGTGGATTATGGCCCACTCCATCTCATAGAGAGGAGATGGCCTGTGTTCCAGCAGATAGGAACATTTATAGGCTGAAGATGATGATGATATTAGAATAAATGGGCCATTTACTTGAGTCACTCCATTTGCGGTTCATATTTATACAAAAGCCTGTTATGTGCGATAAGGTAAATTGAGACAGGTAATAGCCGCAAGCAAAGGAAGTCAGCATATCTTATCAATTCAAATTACTGACTGCATGACTTGTCTGTAATCTGAGGTTGTAATGTGGGAAGTGAGCACTTCAAACTGGTAGCTTTATTATTTACAAATGATGATAAGGTGTTCTACGTCAACGGTTACACGCTCAGTCTGGCGTCAGTTCAGTCCATCAGTCTGGTCCGGCTAAGACTGATGCCAGAATGATGGATGAAAAATACGGTTAATTTTTGTCATTCTGGACCATCAGTCCGTCAGTCAACCGGTTAGACGATAATTCTCCCGTCATTCTGAGCAGACTGATGGACCAGACTGACGCCAGACTGAGCGTGTAACCTTTGACTACGATTTCAAAGATCCGTGTTTATGTTAAACATTAGACCATATTTTTTTGGTCGATTTACAGTATCGCTGCAAATTGAACGTACGATAGCATTGCTCTTCTCCCTTTAGCATACCGCGTGATACCTAAAAATAACTAATTATTTGACTCGATGAGTACAACTTGTCGTCGTTTCAAACAGAATCTATGCACTGGTTTGCGTATTTAATCAGGTTTTGTTTGATAATCATATAACATGAAAAAATATCCAGTGCTTCGTCAAGCTTCATGGGCTCAGAGGTTTTCTGGTAGCCGCCAATGTTGGTTTTGTCTTTCAGATGTTGTGGTGGTTTAATAGAGTGATTCTTAACCAAGACTAACCAAGCAGCAAGTGGCTGAGCGATTCCAGTACGGAACAAATATTTATGATCTTCAAGTAGTTGACATTTTGAGCCTGAGCGGTTCCGGACTGTGTGTTTATGTGAATTTCTATGTCTGTCTTGGTATAAACATGTCATGAGCTGGGATGAAACTCATGTGACTAAGAGAATTTTGATGAATGGAGAGGAAGAGGAAGGCCAAAGAAAAGATGGATGGATTGTCTAAGGAATGGTATGGAAGAAAAAAAAACAAATGATAGGTACTGTGACGTCTGATAGAAGAGAATAGATGAAAAATACGTGTTGCGCCGACCCTAGGTGAAATGGTGTAGAGCTGGAAGATGCATGAAGAAGACCCACAATACAGGAGAAATTTCCTTTTAGTGGGGTAGAAAAAAAAAGTGTGGGTAGAAAAAAAAACCTAGAAAGCTTTACTAGTACTTCTTAGACGTAGTTGTCAACAAAGACTGGATTCCCCATCCATCTCTCCCTACACCGGTAGCGCGGTGTACATTACACGTCAGACTAATGTGTTACGTCGCACCCTAATATCATATTATTCAGCTTGGTTTACCAGCACAAAGAAATAATGTGTTCAAGATTTCCATTCTCCGCTTACGGTTTCAACGCCGAACCCACTCAACGTAAAAGATTTTAGGCACTTTGTGCACATGAATAAGTAAAGGGAAATAAGGAAAATCTCGTAATGTTTCAATTACGTCATACATACAGAATTTAAAAATAACTTGATTTGAAATGACGAAAATAGACGCTTCACTTTTATCTTTCACAAACTTTTGCTCGCGACTTCGACCGCGTGAATGTTTGGCCCCCAACCCTCCGTGTGGCATCGTCCGCCTGCAATTGATTACTTTTAAAAACAGAATTGCGTTGGGACAAAAATTGAGATTTCACTAAAACTGAAACGCCTTCAGACGGCCATTCTCCGGTTGCAAGTTTTTTTTCTGTCCGGGCTTACTTAATCCGTAATCTTTTCAAATTCAATCATGGTTTTTTTTTATATGCTAGATAACGACCGTATCTAGCTGTAAACGAAATATTGGGTTCTGTTTTTAATTAGGAAGCCTAAATTAATTGAATCTCTGTCCAAAAAAGCACTATTTTCTAATTACCGAGGCCTGTCCGCACACCGACTTAACGTTAAAACTCGCTTGTAATTTCTAAAACCTACAGATTTACTTTGATCCATTTAACGTTTTAAAGAATATAAAGCAACGTGTATCACATAACAAAATATCGACTCAATAAAACCAGTCTGTAAATAATTATAATTAAATAACTGCGTGTCCGATGGAAATTTATAATTACCGTAACAGTTTCTGTTCTCGGGTGCACATGCCTAAATAACGGTATTTGGTACATCACTACCGCACGCGTCGGATCTCCTCAGTGTGTGCCGCGGCCCATCAGCAGTTGTACGTCTCTAACGTTAGTGTACCGCCGACGAAGCACGTGAGTATATAATTACCGTAGCCCTTGGTTTCAAACTTTTCTAATTACCGTTGTACTTATTTAAACACTTTATTTTTAATATTATACCTTAGTTGATAAGGCAAATGGAACAATGTTTTGGCCTCCGTACGTTGTGATAAGCCAATATTTGCATACTGTGTTGGTTTTAAAAATTTTGAAGAAAATCTGTCGTTTTCTAATTACCGTATACTAATTACCATGTGTTAATAATTACCGTTGTATGAAAAAATAATACTGTTTGTTTCTCAACTGACAGATAGAAAGGGCGTGGTTTTGCTTTTGCTTTAAAGGTACAGAAGTATGAAAGGAATGATAGAATTAAATATGCATAATTACTATTTCTTCATTCATTTTATTTATTCATATCAGACAAGAAACACACTTTATGGTTTTGTCTACTGAAATTTATTATTATTATCCTTATTTCCCAAGATAATTTAATAATATTAGTTTCATAAGTTCCTACTTACCTTTAAAAGATTATCAATTAAGACCAATTTTAAGCACTGCGATTAGCTTCTAGCTAGATCTATCCTTATTTTGCAAGATAATTTAGTAATATAAGTTTTATGAGTTCCTACTTGCCTATAAAAGGTTACCAATTAAGACCAATTTTAAGCACTGCGATTAGCTTCTAGCTATAACTATCCTTATTTTGCAAGATAATTTAGTAATATAAGTTTTATAAGTTCCTACTTGCCTATAAAAGGTTACCAATTAAGTCCAATTTTAAGCACTGTGAGTAGCTTTAAGCTAGATCTATCCTTATTTTCCAAGATACTTTAATAATATTAGTTTCATAACTTCCTAGGTACTTATCTTTAAAAGATTACCAATTAAGACCAATTTTAAGCACTGTGACTTAGCTTTAAGCTAGATCTATTCTTATTTTTCAAGATAATTTGATAATATTCGTTTTATAAGTTCTTCCTTACCTTTAAAAGATTACCAATTAAGACCAATTATGTTTCGAGTTTGGTTATTACCTACCAGTTATTTTTTAGTTTGTTTATTACCAAATATTTTTTTTAAATTTGTTTTAACTGATTTTGATTGAAAGTGTCTAATTTTTAATAAACGATAGCAATGATACAGTGTCTTTTTTTGCGATTGGATATGAGGTACATTATTTATTATTGTAATGGTATAATTTTATTATGTGTATACAAATAATTAACCATGTCAAATGAGTGATACTGGCATTTTTAATTTACTATATAAAAATAAGTTGGGTTTTCCTTCCTGACGCTATAACTCTAGAACGCATGAACCGATTTCCACGGTTTTGCATTCGTTGGAAAGGTCTCGGGCTCTGTAAGGTTTATGTGGCGAAACGGAGTTCGCCGGGTTTGCTAGTATTTTATAATATGGACTTGATCATATATTCTAATTACCGTCGCATCAAATATTGAACTTATCTAATTACCGTACACAAGCAGTTTTTAAAATCTCAATATCTAGAAAACTACCAGTAATAGCTCAAAACCAAAATAACTATTGAATTCGTATCTTTAATGGGTTTCATATTCTAATATGTTTAATGTCAAATGAGTGAAAAAAAAATGGTTACGGTAATTAGGCAAAGAACGCCTAACCGGAGAATGGCCGCTGAACATAATTAACACACTCAGCGCAAGGCAATTTTTGAAAAAGGGTATATGCATTATTTTCCAGGGCCAACACTTTTGAACCCCAACTAAAATGTATGAAACGGTGTATACTGAAGGATACACCGGCCTCCGAAAACGGGGCAGTGTGGTGTATCATTAAGGATACACTGGCCTGTGACAAAAAACCCTAGGGTGTGTCATTAAGGATACACCGGCGCTGAGCGTGTTAAAAGTGACCATGAAATTGAACAAAATTGAGTTTAACACAATACTCAATAGCGACTGATTTCAGTTTATAGTCGTGATCGCCCAGAGGCTTAGAACCTCGCTTCTCATAAATATGAGGTTGCGAGTTCAAACCCAAGCAAGTACTAATGTCTTTTTTTCAATTCACGTGTACTTTCGAAGTTTATCTTGGACATCATTGACATCGGTAACGGAAAACATTGTGAGGAAGTCCAAAGCCATGTCAGAGGCCTGTGATGTTCCCAGAGGCCGTTTAATTAATTCTAATAACAGAGGGTGGCCACATCCTCATACGAAAAAGAAGAAAATCAGTTCAAATCGAAAGATTGAATAAAAATAATATACGTACAACTTTTTCAGTCATTAAATGGGTATAAATAACTACTTTTTGTTTTCTGCTACATCATCATCTGCCTAGCCTTTTTCCAACTATATTGGGGTCGGCTTCCAGTCGAACCAGATGCAGCTGAATATCAGTATTTTACATGGAGCGACTGCCTGTCGGACCTCCACAAACCAGTAACTGGGTAATACGACATCCCATGGTAAGACTGGTTACGTCAAACTTTAGAGCTTCTGACTAACAGTAACGACTGTCAAAGATATACAAATGACAGCCGGGACCAACAGCTTTATATGCTTTACGAGGCACGGAGGAAACTCGCTATGACAGATGGTCACCCATCCACAGACCAACCTCGGTAAGCACGGCTTAACCTGGAAGATCGGCCTGTGCGGCTGTAATTATTTAGCCACGAGCTCCTTCTTTCGAGTTTTCTGTTACAATTCTTTAAAATTTAGGTTAAATAAAGGGAGGAAATTTGTAAATACAATCAGCAAGAGCGATTATCTTGCTTAGAGCTATTTATATTGGTGGTAGTACCACCCACCCGTCATTTGGCAGGGTTCCAGCGCTATTGTGTTCGTACTGAAAGGAATGGAAGGGACTGGCTTGTTTCAAGAGCTCTACAACTAATATGTTACTATAAAATAATTATTTTGTGTGTCAGTGGGTTTCTAGTTTGCGGGCAGAGGTTATGGTTTATATTGATCGGCTGTCTCTGTATTGAAACCTTTTGCGCAGCATACGAAATAATCCTAGTTATTTTTCTGTTGACTTTCAGCGAACCGGGATATAGGTGATCATTGAAAACGATTCATCGTCAATTTACTAGTATCAAGCACTACCTTTGCAGGACCTATTCCCCTCCGTCTGTCCGACCGTTTTGAAAAGCAAGGAGAAAACAGAAGTCCTTAGCTTACTAAGATAAGGAGGAGGCGGGACGCGTGAGGGAGAGGACAGCCTCCAATTCCGGATTTTCAATCCCTCGTGTCCTGCACTGGACGGGACGACTTATTTTGATGATCTTACCGCGATAAAAAAACCTTCTAAAAGAATAAAGAAAATTGTGTTCAGTAGCATCAAAACTTAAAACTAAATAAAAAAAAACATGGAGAATACTAAACGATGATTCGCTTATGTACAATAAAGAGTATATCGAAATGAAGATTGGAACCTTTATGTTACCTTAACTATTATATTTATTATTATGTATTAAACGTGCCTGAAACCTGCAATAAACACCAGTTAGCGTGCCTAAAAGGTAGCAAAACTTATTTTAGTGTCGCTAAGTCTTCTACAACCCGTAAAATGTTTAATGCAAAAAAAGAGATTGAATGAAAACATTTGTGTTAAAACTTCAATAGAAATATCAGTAAAGTATCAAATGAAAATTACTAATAGCTGAGTTGTTTGATCGCGTGTTCCTTACCCGCAGCGGAACCATCAATAAACAATTATAATATCGTTACGAGCCACACTTTCCATGCTCTTACAAACAAACATTCGACGTGGAAAAGTACTGTTCTTTCTAAAAGGTCACCTTTATTTGTATTCGGCTATTTGTCTTTCTTGACAGTGTTTGTTAATTTATCATGTGAGTACAGTATTTGGAAATTTATAGAAAAGGTTAAAACTTAAAGAGAAAGAAACAGTATGTGCTCAATTTACATTTAAGGGCTGATTTGTTCGCGGGACTGTCTAAACAGATACCCGTGACCCCGGAACGTAAAGGGCTATTGAAGAAACACCGTGAATTTTAGTAAGTACGAGTCTGACAGTCTCTTACGCTCCATTCAGGACGGGAGGACTCATTTGATTATTTTACAACGCAAAAAATGACCGATTTGTCCAAAATTAGATTAAAAACTGCATCAAAATCGGTCCATTCGCTCAGGAGTTATGTTGTCGGATACAAACAGATAAAACAGAAACACAGATACACGTCAGCAATCACGTCGGACTTATAAGATCTCTCTCACTCTACGTTAAAATAAAACTCAATTTACTTTCACCAGTTTCAACACAGATAAAAGACGAAACTACATAACAAACAAAAGCATTTATTCATATAAATCTGTACCTAAATGTGACACCTAAGCTCGAGTTACATTTATGTCTGAGTGTCTGACATTTATTGCCAGACTCCAGAGTCTTCAGAGTACGACGAAAATTAGTGACAGATATTACGTAGTTTCGCAATCTGTCTAAACAGGGCTTATACCATAGAATATACGTATTATAGTACTATACGAGGAGGAGTCTTGTTAATACTTATTTGTTCTGCACCAAACTTATAACGAATTAGTGGGATCTAAACGTACCAGATGCAGTATGTTAGTCACATTCACAGATGTGAGCAAATAGTAAACAGAAAACATTAATTTCAATTTTTAACCGACTTTAAAAGAGAGGAAGTAGTTTTTTAATTTTATGTTTGTACACCGATTACAACGCGGTGTTCGATGCAGTATACCAGCCATTCGGTCCCATAATTTATTTATCGAGTTTGGATCAGTAGTTTTTACTTTATGAGCATTTTTCATGTTGCTATTGTTTTGCGGTTGGCCAATCTAGGTGGTGGCATTTATACTGGCTTTCATTGCAAGGTACATCTGTGTGACGTCACGGGCCAGTAAAGCGGGCTATAAATCGCACGTGTCAGCGGCAGGGTGGCTGGACATGTGCCAGTTCCTCGACCGTTAAGCTGCGAAGCTGTGCTTCTGATAATTGCACTCTACATCAGCATCTAAAGTTTTATGGTTGATTGGATACTAAGAACATATTGGCAGGAAGATGGTAGTTTTAAAAGAGCAGGGGGTTTACCATGACATCATAAAGCGACAGTGGTTCCACTGTGGGGGAGAGACAGAGCTATACAAGTCGTCTAGCACCATCTCGTTCCCACAGTGTAACTACTCTCTTTTTTTTTCTTTAGTTCAAAAAGAGGAGTTAATTGGATAGAATGATAAAAACGCTAACAACCACAAAATCGATGATATTTTGACATCCATTTTGGGCGCCCAACGGAGATTACGGGCAACTATTTCTCACAGACCTGTAGATAGATAGATAGAATACTTACCTACACTTTATTGTACACCAAAATTGTTACAAAAACTGTCAGTGTTACTCCGAGTAGATCTCGAAGTAGTAACTCATCGTACCTGTAAGAAGACGTGCAGTATAGCATGCGGGTCGCCGCCGCCGAGTCGTGCTGCGCGTGCGACTGCCAGCAGCACGCGCATGCAGAACGGTGCCGCGAAGCACAACCGTCGCTCCCACGGAGACCACGCTCGCATCGCCTACACAAGATTATAGGCTCAAACCAGTTCATAAAGTTTTTATGCTAATAATATCATTGGCACTTTAAACGATTGAGTGCATCCGTGATCCAACAGTGCCTAAATAAAGTAAACAATAAAGTCTAAACGAATAAAAAAATAAACATGGTAAATAATTTAAGTTACAAAGAACACCAGCAATTATACGAGTATATTTTGTTCAAGCCCTTTCGTTATCTAAGCTATGATTTGAAAGCCTCTACAATACGTAGTCTGTCTTATTATGACAAAATAGTTAAACATCGGTTAAACATTTGTCGACAAAAAGCTGTCAACTGCAAAACGGCTTAAGACGTTGATATGAGGGCAGTTTTGAAGTAACACTTTTTTTAGACAAGACGTGTTCATCAGATGTTTATCTTTTTGTGGTAAAACGGATTATGTTTACCTAACCTACGACCAATCATGCAGAGTCTTAGGAAAATGAAATGGTAGAAGATAATCATATCGTCTGGCTATTGAAGGTCTTAATGAAACTTGATCACCTGACAATATCTTACTAGTCAAAGCACCTGTGTGTTACCTTATAAAGTCCGATAATACTGCCGAGGCTGTAGACGGCAAGCGCGAGATACCGCAGCGGCGCCGGCGCACAGTACACCGTCGCCGTCACCATCGGGATTGCGCCTGTAAACAATCATAAGTGGATGATAAGCCGGCGAACTTATAGACAAGATATAAAACATCGTCCTGTTAATGACAAAGTGGTGGTAGATGTATTTTAGAACGCCACTATGGAAAAAAAGGACGGTTATGGGACCACAGTCACTCTCTTTCGATTTTGATAAAGTAGGTAAGTAGTTCGATACTGGCTTCCGATCTTCCAGATCTTATGTAATACAATGTAGTTTTCATTAGGCAAGTCTTGCATACAAGTATGGCGTCACACTGGGATACAAGCTGCTTAAATTGAAAAAACACAACACAATCTGTTCTGCAGTTCAAACGACATACAATGTAACTTGTATGCAGCTTTGATCAAGTTTCATACAATTTACAACTTGCATACAAGTAACTTGCGTAATTGAACCATAAAGAAGAACAATCATGTCAACTTCAAAAAGAAATTAATAAAAGTAAAAGCGATATTGGTGTATTCTGGGTTTCATTCGACTTTATATGAAACATGACAGCTGAAATGTAGCCGCGGGATATACCAGAACGAAACAATTCAGACAGAATTCGACATGACATTCCTTTCTGAACAATATTTTATGTTACAGTTCATTTATCAGCATTTTCATTTAAGTATCACGTTAATTCTGAGTTGGGATAAAGTAAAATGATTGCTGATTAAAATATAATGCCCCAAAGTAAAAGGCAAGCTACGTTGTGGACAAATTAATTATTACGCGTCCTTTTGCATTTCGTTAATTTCGAAAGATTGTGTGTTTATGAGGGATATGGAAAAGATTAAAAAATAAATCAGCACAGAATCTGGGTCAGCGTGACTTTTGACTCATTCTTACTTCAAGTCATGAGTGAAATGTTTGCACTTAATTCCAACGTTCTTCATTTTCTTTCACACCAGGCTTCTGTTCGCTGCGTGAGTGGTATTGCTAATCATACATAGAATTTTCTATGCTGCTAATTGTTAATGAAGATAACATTCTGAAGTAATAGAAAGACGTTTTCTGTTTTATGCAGATTTTTATTACGAAGTTACTTATTTTTCTTATACATTGGGAGTTTTTCCATTAGACGGCACGGCACCGGCACCGGCGACGGCGACGGCGCCGTGAAAAACGCCCATTACGTAGGTATGGAAATAAAACGATATTGTATTCACATCAAATTACTTTTTACTTTTACTTGAAAATGGTAATTGGGTTATGCTTTTAGGTTCCAGCATCGAAAGTTTATAATTATTCAATCCCAATAAAAACAAAACACTGCCCCTCTTTTGTAGGGTAACATAATAATATTCGTTTAAATTTCGTTAAACTTACGCTGGGGTGTTGCGTATTTTAGGTAAAATCAACCGAGCTATGACCTATATAAGCATTTAAATTGAGAATCACCACAGAATGACCAGCAAACCTTACAAGCCATTACATAACTAAATCGTGACTACATATTGTACGTCCATAATGTTCCTTGTTAGTTATCTATACAGTGATTGATGCGTTATTAATGACCTTCTTTCCGAAATAAGTTTTATTGTAGGTCATAAATCCTCTAGGTTAGCAAGACTTCTTATTTTTGGGTACAGATGTTACGAGAAAAATGTAAGCTCCTTTTTCTAGTGGTCGTTTTAGAGGCTTTAGTCCGCAGCACAGCCATTTTATTTTCTCAGAAACTGGTTGTTTTAAAGCAAGCTTGAGCTTCGGTTTTGTTTTCTGAACTAAGAGTTTTGCTGAAAAATAACCATGTCGGTTGTAAAACCTTGTTTATTGCGGACAATTAATTACTGACATTAAATTCAGACATGAAACATAAAATAAATCACAGGAATTAAGTATAGTGAGCAGTGGTGGCCCAGTGGTAGATATCGGTCCCGACTTACGAACTGTAGGTCGTGAGTTCGAAACCCGCCAGGCGCTTTACTTCGTGTATTTTATTTCATCACCACTGCTCTCAAAACGGTGAAGGAAAACATTGTGAGGAAGCCGGCATGTCCTAGAACCAAAAATTCGAAGACATGTGACATCTACCAACCGCACTGGGCCCGCGTGGTGGATTATGGCCCACTCCCTCTCACAGAGAGGAGGCCTGTGTCCCAGCAGTGGGAACATTATAGGCTGATGATGATGATGATGATGAAGTAAAGTACTGTCATCATTGAATTAATAAATAGTTTTGTGAATATTTACAATTTATTTTTCAGGAGAAAGATAAATTCGACCGTGAGCAGAATTTTTCTTTCTACATAAAAAACCTATAATAACTAAACATATTCAATTTAGTGCGGTACATACACCTATAAATTGTAGGCTTCGTTAAAGTTGGACGTGGCAATATTTATTGTTGGCCGAAAGTTTGTTAAACTACCGATTGTTTGCCAATACGAATGCGGGCAGACCGGGGTAGAATTTGAAAATAAATAGACTGAAATAAGTCCGACTACATGATCGAGTTATTTATATACCTGGTCTTTTAAATTGTTTTTTTTTTTTGTTTATTTAGTTACTTCTGACTTTTTAAACCTTATTTTAGGATTCTTTTGTCTGCTCAAGTTCATCAGCACCTTATGAAAAGGCAATTTAAAAAGTTTTTGTTATGGAACTCATTGTACAAATGACTGCATTAGCCTTTTTCCTAATTTTCGTGAAGCCCGCGTTCTTGCCAAGTACAACCTACTTATTCATTTTGCTACTTCGAAGTAAACAGCAGGCGCTATAGCTGCCAGCAATTTTACTATAAAGTTATTTCTGAATACTTAATTTAGTAAGTTCGCATAAAATTACTTTATAAGTTTTGATTGAAATTAATTTTAATATGCGACCTGTTTTGGTTTTATACAAGTAAAATTTTCAAACGTACCTAAGTACGTAAGGGCGTGGACCCATGTCTACGCGCCCGCCGCGCAACGGCATGGCACCGCCGCCGGCAGACGGCACGGCGCCCTGCCGCGTCACGGCGTACCCAATATTGCGTTACCCAATGTTTTCTTTGATTTTGTTTTTTCTTCATTTCTCGTCTTCTTAACAGCAACAGGAGCAGGATACGTCTTTCGCGGTCCATATCAAACTAAAACATTAATTTTTATTTTTGGATACACTTGCAGAGCGGGTACGTGTACGTACGGTACACGACGCCGTAGCGCGGCACGGCGCCGCGCCGTCCGCTGGCCGCGGCGCCGCACCACCGCACCGCAAACGGCGCCGCACCGTAGACATGGGTCCACACACTAAGTAGCCCAACTGTGTGCTGGGAGATTTCAGATATTGAAAGCTCCAAAGAAACCATAAAATTGCGCTTCAACTTTTAAGTTAGAACTTGTTTTTATACGGTGTTTTCTGATGACATTGAGATAAACTAAACAATCTACGTTTCGTAGCTTATAAACTGATTGAACTTTTAACTGAGTGCCGGGGTCAAGTTTCAATTGCCCTCCAAACCTCCCTTGTCATGTATTTTAGGTTCCCTTCACATGTTTGTCGTCAGGAGGGGTGCACGCCACTGGGATTTCCCCCTTAGGTAAGGCTTAGTCATTCGATATAACAGGATCGGATGAAATAACCTTAATTTTGAATAGTATAAACATCTCTTTGGTTTTACTAGATTTAATGACGAGATTGTGTAAATGGCTAGCGAGGTAGCTAAATATTTTATTACATTTTGTTTTTATCGATGTACCTAGTTCAATCTACAGTTATAGGCCCCTAATAGGCGCTTTAGGTCTGTTTTTCAATAGTCAGATATCTTTTATCGGAGGAATAAAAATAGCGGTTTGACAAATATTTTCTATACTTAGATAAAGCTCTCAAACCGCGCGCTATTTTTATTCCTCAGATAAAAGATATCTGACTATTGAAAAATCAACCCTTAAAGAAGCAATCCAAATGGCTATTTGTTAATATTACAGAACGATAAAGTAATCAGTAATTAACAATACCTCATGTCAAAAACTAAAAAAGACTGCTCTTTAACACCAAAGTCACAAGGAAATTCTTTAAAAATAAAAAGGAAACGGAGGAAGCAGAAACTGAATCTTTCATGTAAGATTGTACACAGCGTTTTCAATTGGCAAATGCGTTCCAGTTTGCTGGCATACGAGTTTCGACTTACGAGTTTCGAGCTTACGAGTCTCGAGCTTACGAGTCTCGGGAGTACAGAGATATAACAAAGACTTGTCATACTTTGATGTATCTTTTGTCCACGGAGGCTTAAGGCGATGCTCCAGTTAAAAGTCGGATCCGTTTTAGCCTGAGGGGATGCTTCGCTTATATCTAGTCGGATGTTCTTTGAGTTTGACATTGTTATATTTTTTTGTATCGAATACGAAACGTGTCTTATGTTGGGCCTCTAAATTGTGTTGGGACAGGATTAAATTAAAAAAAAAATGTTTATTGACTACATCTTTCTTTTTAAGTGCGTAATGTCCTTATCCGCCTGCTATAAAACAAAAAACCTCATTTAACTATAGTCAAAATTAATTTATAAGGGAAATAATAAACCGAATCACAAAATTACTAATTCATTTTGTGGCCAATGTACGAGTAGTTTTCAGTGGTAAATAATGCTATTAATAGAAGTCGCTTTAAATAGCACCCTATTTATTATAGAAATATAACCGATGTAGCCCTACTACAATCCTAGAGATCATATTGTATTCGTTTACTGCACGCTACAACAAAGAACACAACTCACAGCTTACTTTAGGGTAACAAACTACCACATTACTCGCTTTCTCTTACGTTGTACGATCTGTTAAGTACATGTACAGACTTCATAGTACCCACCCAGTGATGTTTGAACATTTCTACTCATAAGAGGTTGGCCACGGAGACGGACTAGGCGCGGTTGCGGGTGGCGGCGGCGGTTGGCTAATTGAACAAATGTATGAGAACGTATAAAACATGCCACGACGCGCGCGCGGCGGGCTAGAGCGGCTGCGGCTGGCAGCGGCGGTCGGCGGCAGCGGTGGCGGGCGAGGCGGGCGGGCGGGTGGAAACAATACCTACTATGAGTCAGTTTGAGCCTGGCCACGGTGCACAGCGGTTTTTTGAGCGGTTGAAAAGGGCTAGCGCGCGACGGATCGAGTGAAACAATTTTGTTTAGACGAATTGACGAGCGGCGGGATTTTATAATGGACACTGAGGCATCTATTACAGAAATATAAAACTGACCACCTAGGATGTCCAAGCATCCACAACATAAATATAAAAATTTAATAAAAAGACAGAAATCAAACAGCTTTTTCCAAGTTATATAATAATACTTAATTTACTAATAAGTAGGAACCTAGGTGCCATATTGAACAATGTAGTGTTCTACAGATCTACACACATAATAATTACGAGAAACTACGCGTCACTTGGTGCAGCAGTGGTGGCCCAGTGGTATCGGTCCCGACTTACGAGTTGTAGGTCGTGGGTTCGAACCCCGCCAGGCGCATTACATTGTGTAATTTGTTTCATCACCACTGCTCTCAAAACGGTGAAGGAAAACATCGTGAGGAAACCGGCATGTCCTAGAACCAAAAATTCGAAGACATGTGACATCTGCCAACCCGCACTGGGCCCGCGTGGTGGATTATGGCCCACTCCCTCTCACAGAGAGGAGGCCTGTGTCCCAGCAGTGGGAACATTATAGGCTGATGATGATGATGATGATGATGACGCGTCACTTTAGTTATTATATGCATCCTCAATACGTCCACTTATAGCCAGCCGCTATAGCCGCTACTGAATGTACGTGGCATGCCACCCGCGCCCGCACAAGTCACCCGCGCCCGCGCTTAGCCTAGCCCGTCTACGTGGCCAAGGCGTTACTAGGGCAGGTTCAGACAGCTGCCTGCTTTATGCGTGTGTCCTTTGTCCACACGATCGTTCACAGTTTATTGCCATTCGATGCGGAAACTATCTGCAGTTAGTATTAAGCTCATTTATTTTCGCTTTTGTTTTTATCGTTGGAGTAATCTTGAAATTGGTGTATTGATTAGGAAGAAGGAAAGAAAATAAACCTACCTACTCATTTTTTTCCTCGCGCATATTTTAACAATAATACCAGAGGAGGCTAAATTATTGGTTAAATTATAACAGCCGATCTCTAAGGTTAAGCCGCGCTTGCCGAGGTTGGTCTGCGAATGGGTGACCATTTATCATAGCGAGTTTCTTCCGTGCCCCAGAAAGCACGTTAATCCGTTGGTCTCGGCTGTTATTTGTAGATCTTTGACTTTGTCAGTCGTTAATTAAAAATTAAAAAAATAACACCTCACATAAGGGTAAGTTATGTACAAAGGCGAGCTTAACCCAGAATTGGGTTTTCTAACAGCAAACCTTAGAGCGATAGAGTGATTATTATTTTAGTGAGGACATCTATTCTGTGTACAAACATTTAACAATAATATTTAATGCATACTTAAATAAACAAATACGTGTTTAAACATAATACATACAATATAACATATAAAATAATAATACATAACATACCTATAAGTCATGATGATAGGAAATGCTCCCTAATTCTTCTCCTGAAAACTTCCAACGACGGGCTATCGCGTAAGGAGTGAGGAAGAGAATTCCAAAGGCGAACAGCACGCACAGTAAAAGATCCATCATATCGACTCGAAGTATGAGAAGGGACACGAAGGAGAAGAGATGAGGATGAGCGACAAGGCTTTCCTCTAGGGACAAGAAACTCAAACCGCTCCGGGAGATAAATAGGAGAATTAGGATTATGAAGCACAGAAAACAGGAAAGCCAGGACATGAGAATCTCGACGCTGCCGAATAGGCAGCCACTTCAGCTGTCTCCGAAATTCCGACACATGGTCGTACTCTCGAAGACCGAAAATAATAAATCACAGTCACAAGCTTGGAAGTCTGACAACCACTCTTTCCAAAGGGTATCGTATTACCCAGTTACTGTGTTTTGGAGGTCAGTCGCTCCGTGTAAAATACCGACTGGAAGCCGACCCCAACATAGGGCAAAGACAATAACATGAATAAAATATATGGGATGTGAGCTACTAATCTGATAAGTACCTAAATTTATATTATATCATAACTTCAAAATGTTTCAGATCAGTGCTAAAGCGACCCACACCGTCACGTTATAAACATTAGGGTTATTTTAGGTTACCTGCAGTCACCTGTCCCCAGTTTACTTAGGTCGAAAATACCACTATTTGACCCATTATTTCGCTGAACTGTAAAAGTCAGCTGAATTAGGTTACAGCGGTATTTATGGACACCAGACTCTGTTACTGTTTCAGGCACGGTTATTAAATTCCACAACGCTATAAAATGTAGGTTTTCTTTATTATATTTGAGCATTAAAAACTGCTCATTTAGGTTGAACACGTTAGATCGAATCGAATTATCTTGTTACATCAAAATAAGGAGACCATAAGAAAAAAAATCATTTTAATGTTATACAGGGTAAACATTGGATTAAGTTCGTGGTAACGTTTTGTACCATACATAATACATAATTAAACGACATTGCCTCACTTAAGATACCTACTAGTTACACTGTCCGCAATCCATCAGCCAGAGGCGTAGCTACCGCCGTATCAGCCGTATCAATTATACGGGGCCCCCAAGTGTCAAGGGCCCCCGACGGTTGAAAACTTACCTCTTACCTCATAAATGAAAGCTTATCGCGGCTATAAAGTTCCAATTATCGAACTCCTAACAGCTCAATTTTCAAAAAGGCTATATTATATAGTTTTCATAAATGAGCTACCGATCAGTCGATCAGCATTCTCAATTTTCTAGCTCCCTTCAAAACACTCTTAATGAAATCAGGATGCTATTGTTAGATTAGAAGGGCCCCAAAAAGTTTTTATACGGGGCTCCTTCTGGCCTAGCTACGCCACTGCCATCAGCTAAGGGTTAATGTCTCTGATTGATCATTCGGCAATCACTTAGAAGCGGCCTATGTCTAACTGTAAACGAAAATAATAAATACGAGTATTATAGGTACTTAGCGAAAAGTATTACATTTATATTTTAGTCTTCATCTTCGACAAATCTTCAGGATGTCGACACTCGCGGTTTGCCAGTGACGCATGGAACGCAGTATTCTGGGAGTCTTTTCAGACCGCATAAGAAACACCGTTCCACGTTCCTTGACGCAAATTGTCGATGTGCAAAACAAACATTCGAATGGGTTTCAAAAGGAAGAACTCGACGTCGTGGCAGGCTCAAAAGAAGATGGCGACGAGTTGGAAAGCTTTATGATGGACTGGACCACTGTCTGAGATAGCCGTTAGATGTCGTGAGAGTGGAGGGAAACCTTTGCCCAACAGTGGGACACTATGGGCAATAATACAATTGCAGTAAAAACAAAGTTCATCATCAAATGAGTCCTCTCCCTCCCGTCCCTCTCCTTCGGTGGAACGGAAGGGATTGTCAGACTAGTACTGACTAAAATCCACGGTCTTCCTTCATTAGCCCTTTACGTTCCAGGTCTTTGACAGTCTTAGCAGGTAACCATGATACCTGATAAGATGTTCCGCGACCCCAGCAGGCGTAAAGTTATAAGACCCTCTTCGATATTAATTAGATAATGTTTATCCTCTCCAGTTTAGTGGTTTCCAACCTGTTGACCGTGTCCACTCATTCGAAGTGTTTTCACTTCAATCAATCTTGAAAATTTTCAGAGGATTAAGTATCGGCTCATAAAGAATTATCGATAAACCCAACCATATTCTTTTAGAATTTATCTACTGTCTGTCTGTCAAACATCGAGATTGTCGTGAAAGTGTGAATTCTCCAAATAAACGTGAAAAATTCATTGTAACATTTTGAATTTTGATTCAGCTAGAAGATCTAAGTGAATGGTTTATATAAACGTCACTACATAATACATTGTATCTTTAATAAAAATGCACTTAAATCAAAGTTCAAAAACACATTATTTTAAACTCTTCAAATAATAATATAATAATAATATTCCACAACTATCACACAACGCCATCTAGTCCCAAGCTAAGCAGAACTTGTGTTATGAATACTAGACAACTGATAAACATACTTATATATTTCTAAATACATACATATTAGAGATAAATTCCACCCAGACACAACAAATGATCGTGCTCATCACACAAACATTTCTCCTGGGTGGGAATCGAACCCACGACCTCCGGCATAGCAGTCAGGGTCACTAACCACTAGACCAACAGGCCTGTCAAATAAAAGGCTGCCACAAGGTTTCCAAAGGGTTTATTTACGCAGGAATATTTTTTTTGTACCTTTAGAATTTACTGCGTTTACACGCAGTCTAGTAAAAATAACTGTAAATTTTTGACATCCATATTCTCCACATCAAAAAGTTCCACTAATTTTGTTTTTTTACGATTCAGCGACAATAAAACAAGTACAATAGTAGCGATCCTAAATCTGGACAATAAAGTTTATAGGATTGTGTGTGGGCCAGTGAGCGCACTGGGCAACAGAGCAGTAACAGCAGCAGAACTGACCTTATAAATGTACAATCGACAAAGTTGAATCATGACCCATTTTGACAAAAAATCGTTTGAATCCGTCAAATTGACAAAGATCAAAGTTGTTACCATGGATATGTATGTTTACGCGAATGTGGACCTAATTGTATTTAAAGTCTGTAGGAAAATAAGCTTAAGGTGGGTCATGATTCAACTTGGTCGATTGTACATTGTAAAAAGATTAACTTTGTTCTGGCAATAAAATGTCCATGGTCTCGCAACATTTTGCACATTTTGAATGTTAAAAGTTAAACCAGGCTATAATTTATAACCCCGACCGTTCTAAGTTGCAACAGAATTTCACAGAAATAGAAGGGTAAAGGTAAGCGTCCACAGGTCGGCATCGTACGGATCGAACGCATCGCATCAAACGGATTTCTGTATCGGCAGCGATCGGATTGCCGACGCGAGTATCAGCAATCGGATTGCCGATACCACCTTCATCGCGTCCACTGATCGGCATTCCGTATGACGTCATCGGTACGCATCGCATGTAGGCATTGCCGATGAGCCGTCCGTACGATGCGGATCAGTGGACGCAGTTTTAATACAAGGCAAACTAAAATCCGTTACGTACGATACGTCCGATACGTGCGATGCTGACCTGTGGACGCTTATCATTAGCGAGAATAGTAGTTAGTAAATACACAATGTAAAGGTGCGTACAGACCATGTAAAAATGTTGTATAACATTGGTATATAACGCTACAAATGTATGTAAAATGTTATATAACAATGTTATATAGCATGACCACACTATGAAAAATGTTATATGACATGTTATGTTACATAGTCTGTACGCACCGTAAGGCGCCGGCTGGCCGAGTGATCGACTGCTGCGTGTCGCGGGTTCGATAGGTACCCGTACGGTATCAATTCAAATTCAATTCAAATTCAAATTCTTTAATTCAGACCATAGTGTCCATTTGCGTGTGTTTGAGTGCGCCTTTGGGCGCGGAACCATACGCGTCCATTAACCCGGCCTCTGGGAGGGCAGAGTCACCTTCTCTGCCCTTCACTTGGGCAATTCTTGTCTGGCGCGTCCACGTCGCGGGGGTGGGCATCTTATACTCTAGTAAATCAGAGTGTATAGATGGCGAAGTTCAGCAGGGACCCAGTTCTGCGGGGTATAACGCGGATCCCGTGCCCAGGGTTACGGGTGAAGACCTCAACGGTGGGGAAGGGCGTAGATAATAGTTGTCGGTACGGCCGAACCAGCGGAGGAGGCGAGCCACAGGGGCGTTGATCCTGGATCCTGATGGAGGGCAGCGGTAACCATCAGTACCAAAGTGAAGCGCAAGAACCATATGTTCTGAATCGGTTCACTAATGGATTACTATATCCACTGAGGTTATAGTACCGCGATGTAGAAAGTAATGGGAACCTACTACATTATTCATCCCATGAGAGTTGCAATGATGAGTATGCATGACAGAGTAAGACCGCCTAGCAATCCGCGTAGCGACCGGCGCCCTGAGCTTTCCGGGGCTGAGGGTGAGAAGTGGGTTACCGGCCATCAGGATGCAGGCAACCAGGCACCCTATGGAAAAAATGCTACTGGAAGAAAAAATGTCAATTTAAGAAAGGAACATCGCATCGGTACATGGAATGTACGGGGTCTTCTTGAAGGTGGAAAGCTTCATATTTTGGAACAAGAACTTGAGCGTTGCAGGCTCACCATCACAGGAATTAGCGAGACACATTGGAAAGATAGTGGCCACTTTGACTCGCAGAAACACACTATCTTTTTCTCCGGGAATGACAGGAGTAGCTTTTCAGGAGTGGCTATTGCTATCCCTAAATTGTGGAAAAACTCAGTGCTTGGCTACCACCCCATTAATGATAGAATCATCTCCATTAAACTAAGCGCATCACCTTCTCCACTCAACATTATTCAAATCTATGCTCCTACAAGTTCTGCTAGTGATGAGGAAATAGAGGACTTCTATGATCAACTGGAGTCATCTATCTCTAAGATACCAAAAAGGGAGATACTACTCATTATTGGAGACTTTAATGCTAAGGTAGGAAGCACCACTATGGATACAGGCATTCGTAATATTGTTGGGAAATATGGTCATGGTGTTCGTAACCCCAGGGGCGAGCGGCTCATAGAGTTCGCTGCAGACAACAACATGACCATTATGAATACGGTTTTCAAACACCACCCTAGACGCCAATATACCTGGACTTCCCCTGACGGAAAATATCGCAATCAAATTGATTACATTTTGGTAAGGTCTAGATGGAGGAGCTCAATAACCAACACACACACGTTACCTGGTGCTGACTGTCATTCTGATCACCAACTGCTTATTGGAAACCTTAGATTAAAACTGCAAAGAGCGAGACAAATTAAAGTCCCAAGAAGGATGGAAGTAAAAAACCCAAACGCTTTGGTCGCTTTGCTAGAGGACAGACATGCCGCATGGAGAGCAGGTGTTGGGAGCAAAGACTCTAACTCCTTGTGGATTTCGGCAAAGAAATATATTGTTGCCGCTATTGCAGAATCACAGTCAAAAAATACCTTGGCAAAACGACAGCACTGGATAACTGAAGACACTTGGCGCCTGGTCGAAGAACGCCGGAAACTTAAAGCCAGTGGCGCTAGCATTGCTGAGCTTAATGCCAAGTCCGCTATCATACAAGCTGCTTGCCGACGTGACCGCAATGACCACTTGGGTAAGATATGTGATGAACTCGAGCAGCATTCTGATAAATATCAAACCAAGGATCTCCATGATAAGGTCCGATACATAACACGCCAGCTTAAACCCAAGACGTGGGCTGTTGAGAACTCCATCGGGACGACGATTACGGAGATTAAGGATATTGTGGAGGTATGGAAAGAATATTGCAAGTCTCTGTTCTCCAGCAATTCTACCACAAGCTCTACATTTTCTTCTGACCAACTCCGTAATCGCGAGCCAGACATCTTGCGGGATGAAGTACGAGCGGCAATTAAACACCTTAAATGCAATAAAGCCATAGGTTGTGATGAAATCCCAATAGAAGTCATCAAAGCGATGGGAGAATTTGGAGTCGAGGTTTTATTCACCATCTGCAGTAAAATATGGGAGACTGGCATATGGCCTGATGACTGGTCACAATCAATTTTCATCCCACTGCACAAAAAGGGATCCACCAAAAAGTGCAACAATTACCGACTCATTTCCCTAATATCGCATGCAAGTAAAGTGATGCTCCACATATTGAATAAAAGACTAATGGCCTATCTCTCAGGGCAAATTGCACCCGAACAAGCCGGATTCGTAAAGGGGAGAGGCACTCGCGAACAAATCCTCATACTGCGGCAGATTATTGAAAAGGCTAGAGAGTTTAACTCAACCCTATACATTTGCTTTGTGGACTTCCGAAAGGCATTTGACACTGTCATTTGGACACACCTCTGGAAGATACTCGCGGAAATGGGTGTGCCGCCCCATCTAATAATGCTTTTGAGGCGACTGTATATGGACGGTACTGCAGTAGTCCGAGTGGAAGATACTTTCTCTGGGTACTTTAAGACCGAGGCCGGGGTACGGCAGGGGTGTATCTTATCGCCGTTACTGTTCAACATCTACACAGAATATATCATGCGCATTGTGTTGGAAGAATGGGATAAAGGTATATCAGTTGGTGGCCACGTGATAAATAACCTTAGATATGCTGATGATACAACCCTTCTCGCACAGTCTAGAGATGATATGGAACAACTTTTGACTCGTCTCGAAACCACCAGCCTGGATTTCGGACTTGCTATCAACCGAGACAAGACGAAAATGATGATAGTAAGCCGGGATGACCCAAGCACAGCTAATGTCCGAAACATAGCTAACTGCGAGGTTGTACACAGCTATATCTACCTCGGCTCTACCATCTCCGACACTGGAGGATGTGGCGACGAGATAAAACGACGGTGCGCCATCACCAGGTCGGCAGTGGAGCGGCTGAGAAAGATTTGGGGGGACAGGAGGATTACCAAAAATACAAAGGTCAGACTAATGAAATGCCTTGTCTTTCCTATCTTTCTCTATGGAGCCGAAACTTGGTCTCTACGTTTACAAGATCGCCGTAAAATCGATGCATTGGAGATGTGGTGCTGGAGACGTCTCCTAAAGATCCCGTGGACAGCGTTTCGCACGAATGTATCCATCCTCAAAGAGCTTCATATTAAAAACCGGCTTTCGTCTACTGTGCAACTACGTATATTGAAGTTCTTCGGTCACATCTCCAGGAATGAAAATTCTATGGAAAGACTGGTGGTTCAGGGCCAAGTGGAAGGCAAGAGGTTACGAGGCCGATCACCAACTCGCTGGTCTGACCTAATAAAAAAGGCTACTGTGACTACCATGGTCCAATGTACTCGGAACGTCTCCAACCGACAAAAATGGAAGCACATCGCTGAAAGAGCAGTCCTCGGGGAAATCAACGACCTACCGAACCTCCCTCCATGTACCTCGTCTGCGCAACCACGACCACTCTGACAAGAGTGTTACGACTAAGAAGAAGATAGTGTCCATAGTGTTAGTATCAACAAAGTAACTTAATAACTAGTGTTAGTAATATAATTATAGAGATTGTAAACATATTAAAATAAAAAAAGAAATCATACGGTGTGGATCTTAACCCAGTGGCGCAGCAGAGGGGAGTCCCACCGATCTGAGAACACGCTCAGAACACTGTTGGTGGCAGCGCGTAGCCGACCAGCTAGCGAGGCGGTCCTTTTTCTTATTATGGCGTAAAAATCATCTGTGCGCGCCTCCGCAAACATAGTGGACGCACTACAACGCCATGACAGTCCCAACAGTATTCTAAACGCGTTATTATATTGGACACGCAGGTCGCTGTATGTCCTCTGCGTAAAACTGGTCCAAAGACTACACGTGTAGAAGGATTGACAGAAAGCTTTGAAAAGAGTGACTTTCACTTCCTTCGTACAACGTGAAAATCTTCGAACCAGCATGTTACATCGAACAGCCAGCGACCTGCGCTCTCTCTCTATGTCAGCATTGTCCTTAAGGTCATCAGTGACCCAATGACCCAAGTACTTAAACTTGGTCACCCATGCTAAAGGAGTGCCACAGAGTGAGACACCAGGAACGTCAGAATAGTTTGTAGCAGTCGCTTTAAACATCATGATTTCACTCTTCTTGACGTTGTACTTGAGCCCATGAGACACTGCATAGGACTCACAAATAGCCACTAGTTTCCTCAAACCGCCGATCGATGGGCTTAGCAGCACTATGTCATCCGCGTAACTAATATTATTCAAACAAACGTCGTCAATGTGACATCCAACTTTGGTGCTGCTAAGCTCACCGACTAGCCGATTTATGTACAAATTGAAGAGGCGAGGTGAGCTCAACCCCCCCTGCCTCACCCCGCACTCTAACTCATACTCATCCGACTGAGCCTCCGCCCATCTGACACTATTCCTTTGGTGGTAGTACCAGTAACGAAACAAAGATGTAATTTCATTCGGTAGTGTAGTATCACTCCGCAGCTTATTCCATAATACCTCGTAAGACACCAGGTCGAACGCCTTTGACAGGTCCAAAAAACAAGCAAAGACAGGTGTTTTTCGGGAAGTATAATATTGAACAGTTTGCTTGAGGCACAGAATGGCACTTTCCGTAGATAGACCGGGTTTAAAGCCAAATTGCGCGTCATGCAGTTCAACGTGCTTAGCCAACTGTTGATCAAGCAAACTGTCCATGACCTTGGCGACTATCGTGGCCAACGATATAGGCCTGTAGTTGGACACGTCAGAGGCGTCCCCTGTCCTGTCCTTAATAACCGGTACTACCACTGTACGCATAAGATCCTGTGGCAAATAACGGTGGCTGAGACATATATATATATATATATCACTATGTTACAATTTACGCACTTGAGCGTATTTACACTGTTCTCGGACATTTTAATAACTTTATTTCGTAGCGACCGCTCGGGATTGCGCACGCGCGAGGACTGTAGAACTAGACTACAATATTTGTAGACTGTAGAACTACAATATTTGTAGAGCCCTACAATTACATAGTTAGTTATTCCAGATCTGGTTCTTTGTGCATGTGAGTTTATATGTTTGTAACCGCACCCACGACACATGAGAAATTCAGGGACAGCGTTTTTACATGAAAAAATGTTTAGAAAATGTAATAGAGCGTAATCAGACAATATTTTCATGGTATTAGAAGTGTGCACTCAAATCATTCGTACACCTAATCTTACAAAAGAATACTCCTGCTAAACCAGCAAAATCAGCTTGAACTAAAATAGCAGTATAAAATGTTGCAGATGTCGGAAACGACGCGGCTCGGTCACCTAAATATTAGGTAGGTAACGTAAAGGTACGCATGTTTGCGCTCTTGACGTAACCTGCGCTTAAATCCTAACTCATACAAACAGAAATAACAGCCTATGTTTAAATGTTCCGGATTTACTTTGGAATCACTTGTTTATTTGGCGTAGGCGTACTTCGGAACTACGCTGCTACGGAACTACGCAGCTACGGTTTTGGTAGCTGCGTGGTTCCGTATGTTAGCTACCATGGTCTTGTGCGAAAGGTTCCGTGTAAGATTATTGTGGTTGAATTACTTTTTATATAACTCAACAATCAACATCTACTTAGTCGTTACCTTAACAAGTTACGTTAAACTTACTTCGTAATATTTCACATTAAAAGAAGATGACGAATACGATAATATGAACTTTAGAATGAGAATACATCACCGGACCGTAACGGGTAGATTATGTTAGTAAGAGTCAGACGCGCGTCTCTCTCTCAATGAAGCCGCGCGGGCGGGCTTCATTTGATGAATTGACCACCAAATAAAATGGAGAAAATACGTAAGTTAATTACACGAGGTACTTTTATTCGGGTTGCTATCTATACATAGAATAAAATGGCAGGAAAGTCAAAACTGTAAATTGAATATTTTTTTTAAAGAATACTTTTGGTGTGATCTACAATCGATACCGAAGCCAAAAATATAGTATTCCGGGATAAACTCAAAATGTGCTGCATGGATTTACTTCTTTGGCACGAATATTATTAAGAAGTCGGGTCAACATGTAGTCATTGTCAACATATATTATTATCATGCTATCACCTACGCCTACGGGAAACGAGCAGTGAACCTTTATTTCATCAACAC
The DNA here is from genome assembly GCA_954870645.1 of Agrotis clavis. Classification (NCBI taxonomy): domain Eukaryota; kingdom Metazoa; phylum Arthropoda; class Insecta; order Lepidoptera; family Noctuidae; genus Agrotis; species Agrotis clavis. The sequence continues at coordinate 19,306,043 of OX940928.1, read as the reverse complement.
ATTCATGCAGACGACGTCGCGGGCAGCAGCTAGTTTACAATACAATAACAACAAAACAACAACAATAAACACAAGTTGTCCAAAAACCAGTGTGAGTGTAGGGTAGCTATAGCCACAGTTAATGTCAAACTGCGTCCAAACGTCGCGGGCAGACTTGCCCGGCCAGCGTAAACTTATATTTTGCCCGGTCAGCAAAAAGTTACACATTGCCCGTCCTTGCCCAACTGTTACGCGATTAGGATAAATCGTTTCCTACTCGGCTGTTTGAGCCGGGCTGTCGCACAAATACCCATCTGGGTCACTAGCATTTAAGCATTGTTTTAGCAGTAATTTAATTCTTTTGACAAGTTTTGATGGACCCTGATTTCATAATGAATTGACTTAATTAAATGGGAAAAGAATTTGTTTTTTCTGAATGCTGAGTTGATTTTATGCTTCGTATTCTTATTAGACTTAGGGCTATAGTTTAATTTTGAAGTGATTAGTATTTTTTTAGAAAAGTAGCAGCTTTGACTTTAGTAACAACTTGTTTAGTTTGAATTCTATTCCGTTTGACATGCGGATCAGTACTCGAAGCTGACCAGATTTATTCCTCTTCTATGAACTAAACTAATCTGAATAGTATCCCCATCCGTTTCCAAGTCAAACACAGGAACGTTTAATAACGCGCAGTTCAAAGTTCCACTTCAGGCAGTTGGCAAGTTATCCTTCAACTAGTTTTTCCCTGAATCCACTCTGCTAATGTGCTCTGCATGCAATCGATATGCTTTCCATACATTTTATAATTATACCTATTTATACGTTTCAATAGAAATTCATTTCGTGCAATCAGAGTCCGGATAACATTTTCAAATCTAAACGTGCAATGGAATAAGTATTGAATCGCCGAATTCATAATTATAATTCAATCATTGAGGTACCTACCTATATAAATCTATAAAATTAGATTCACAATAATGCGTCCGAAAACATCAGTTCGTCTAAAAACCAAACTAACAAACGCGAAAATAAAAATACAAGTTATACTCATTAGGAATCTTTGTTTACGCTACTTTGCAGTAAGAAGAAATACAAATAGGTATTCATATTGATCAAGAGATTGATAGAACTCACTTCTTATTTATTGAAACAATCTTGCAGGTACTGAGATCGGGGCTTTTGCTTGACAAGATAAACTAACGAGCCTTTATCTAGATTAAATGTAATACAGTAACATGTGATGTAATTATTACTTTGAATTGTCGGACATCTAGACCTAAACTTAAAACGAAACTTAAATGAAGAAACTTAATATGAAGCGGTTTACAGCGGGCACACACACACTATGCCGGTGGCATGCATGGCCATGTCGCCATGCTGGTGGCTAATGAACGTTGAAACGTTGACAATGGGACAGCATAGCCATGCAAATCCGCGAGAGTATGCGGATAGCGAATAATCGGGGACTGGCTGTTCGATCATGCAGACCATGCCGGGGTCCACGCGCGCCTCAAAGAGCTGTCAGCATACTGAGGGGTCTCGCGAGGGCCATGGCTTACCGGGGTCGCGGCACTGTCTCATCAGGTAACCGTGACCCTAGAACGCAAAGGGCTATTAAAGGATCACCGTGGATTTTAGTCAGGACAAGGCTCCTCCCGTCCCGCCTTGGGTGGGAGAGCACTCATTGGATTTTGACGAAATAAAAAACCATGCAAATCCGCCGGCTATTTATTATGTGTAAGACCTATTAGATAAAGATTTAAGATAATAGATGAGATTAATCCTTAGGTACTAGTGATCATAATACGTCTATATGTTGAGGTTACAACATACTTATATATTTCTAAATACATACATATTATAGATAAATTACACCCAGACACAGAACAAATGATCGTGCTCATCACACAAACATTTGTCCTGGGTGGGAATCGAACCCACGACCTCCGGCATAGCAGTCAGGGTCACTATAACCACTAGACCAACAGGCCTGTCAATAAATATGCTAGCTACAAAGTGGATAACAGATGCACTCCAAAGTATAAGAAGAGTTGAAGACCATCATACCGTAATATCTCAAGCCTAATTTAAAAATTTACTCCTTTTCTACGTGGCGAGTTGGCGAGAGATAAAGAAGATAGGTAACACAATATATCACATATAAATATGTATATTTTATAAGAGCTTTGAGTAAAGCCATCTCGTAGATTCACCTTGAAATATGAAAGGCTATATTTTACGAGTTAGCTGATAAAATTAAATATATTTAAGGCCAATCTATCTCAGCCTAAACTCGTTTTCATCCTAAAGTGGTTTATAAATAGAATAAGTAAACATGTACATAAATAAGTAGGAACGTGTACGTTTTAGATTTAAGGCGCTTCATTATTTACAAACTTCTAAAGATGAGTACTTACTTATTTATGTGAACACCAGACTCATGACCAGGTTTTTTTTAAACGTTGCCCCTCACAAGGAACTTCTCCTTACAAACATATCAACTCATATACACAAACGCCCAGAGCCGAAACAACTACTTGTAGATCATACAAGTATTTGCTCCGTGCGGGAATCGAATCCGCGATATGCTGTGCAGCAGTCCAATCGTTTAGCCACTGCGCTAATCCTGCCGTCGCATAGTACATTAAACATAGTCAACGAGAATACCGGGGTCGAGGGTCTGTCCAAGTAGAATTCCATGGCTCTAGAACACAAAAGGCAATCGAAGGAAAAGGGTGGACGTTTAGTCGTTAGTAGAGTATGAGAGCCCCATCCACCCCACTCAGGGAGGGAGGGCTCATTTGATGATTGCATGGTAAGCTTACCCGTTTAGTACCCGTTAGTACCCCGTTTGTACCGTTTGTACCCCGTTTTTACCCCGTTTGTACCAACCAAAAACATAAAATGAAAAAAAAAGAATTTAAAACAGGAAAAGACTATGTCTAAATTCTCTAGCCAGTAGCTTGAAAAGAAAATATAGGTACTTAGCTTTTAATAGAACCCTTTTATTCGCGTTCACTCATCTAGTCTGGCGGCATAATTGTATTTAACGTGTTTGTGTTATGTGAATAAGCACTACGGGCTTAACTCATAAATATTTGCCCTTTCAAAGAGCGCAAATATGCTTATGTTAAAAGTTAGTTGACCAAAAGAGTCGAATAATTTAAACCACAGATGATACAATTTAAACCACAGATCCAAAAATACAGTAACGCAATAAATTCTAAAACTAAATACCTCAAGTTTTTATTTTTAGAATTTATTGCGTTTGATTCATTTACATGATTCATTTTATTTAAAAATGCATACTGTATGCGCATTCTGGGAACCCTTCGTCACATAAATTATTTAGGTATGTACTTTGAACGGGAAAAACCCTCAAGCCCCTTTAAATACTTAATTGAAATCAAGCTAACTTTGCCTTTGACTCTGTTTAGTCAAAACTGACAAGTGATGAAGCCAAGTTTAAACCTCAAATCATCAGTCACAAGGCAAAATAACAGTGAAGGTGCCGTTGGTGCCATTCCAAACCGTAGGTCAAAAACAGGGACATTGTCTTCAGTTTAACGCAGTGACCGATAAAAAATAAAACCAATAAATAAACAACTTTTTCATTTTTTAAGCTGTGAAAAAAATACCCACGAAACTGTATTTATTGTAATAAAATTCCAAGCTCTGATTCTGAAAATCCGTTCAGACGTAGAAAAACTAGTCAGTAATGAAATTAAAACATTTAGAACTTCATCCAGACCAGTTAAGAACAAAGTTACCGGGGCGGTGCGTGTTACCATATATATTTACATATGATCCGTTCCCCTATACATTAGCATATGCCGGGAGGGTCCCGGACAATATGAATAACTTGGCCGGAGTTATTTATGTATAGCTGAGTATTTGAGCAGTATTCGAGCATTATTTCACGACTGACCTGGATTTTGGAAGAAATGTTTGCTGCGGTCTTGTACTGTTATCTCAAGCAAGGTATACGCTGCGAGCTTGGAATACATGGAGTTTTGTTGCGGTTTGTAAATGAGTTCTTTGCTTTTGGGTGTTTTGTGGGTTATTAAAAAAGGAGAGTGCAAAAAACCAGCCCCGGCAGAAATGAGTTGTATCATTTATTAATTATCAATAATGTAGTGTAATTAAATAATAACTGGGTGTAGCTTAGGTAGTAAATAAAAGTTATTAATTTTTTTTTTTTAAATTAATTATAAACTTAACTGTGACTTGATGTAAGGTGTTTTCAATTTTACATTATCTGTTGCCACCGGTTATAAACTACGTGTACAAGTACCCATCTAAATCCGTTCTCTAGTTTTTTGCGTGAAACAGTAACAAACACCCATCCATTCACCACCCTCAAAAACTATCACATTTGTAATATTATGTAGTAAGAAATAAGATTGAATACTTAGGTCAAATACTTCACAGCAGACAATAAAATTGGTAGGGTTTATTGTTTGTCAGAATGTGAGAAAACACCATTGTACATTTTAGATTTTTGTGATCTATTTATATATGTAATGTAATACATGAAAGCGGATTTTTTTTTTAATAAAAGTAAAATTTTAAATTGTTAGCCTAAAATTTATAACAGAAATAATGAGAAATTCTCTCTGGGAAATACAGCCCCTATTCCTTGATATCTTGCTCCATACATTTCACGGTTTCACAGTTTCACCTGCGATGAGGCGCGTCATCGTGTAGCGCTATTCATCTCGTTGCGAGAATTGCGAAATTTGCGAGATATTAGCTTACTGCTACGCCGCTACGTAGCTACGCTCTCTATGATATATCATTTTATCTCATGTTACCTGAAAAATCTCAGCAAGTTTAGTGAAATACGAAGTACTCGCTATAACTGCTTAGAGATTTTACGAATTGAAGCCTTGAAACGATATCATTTTCTGTCTGTTCTGACGCAAGAGTGCAAGAGATCGTCTTTCGATTTATTAGGGTTCCGTATCCAAAGGATAAATATTAATATTTGTGATGAACAATTATGGTCATGTATTGATGTTGACTTTCTCGGTGTGGATTCGGGCACATATACTTTTATTAGTGATGCTCACGGTACGTGTAGCTGGCTAGATCATTGTTTAGTTACGCAATCAGCTAAACGATCAGTTACAAATGTTTATGTTAATTATGATACACTGTGGTCTGATCATTTTCCTATCATAATTGAATGTGCCCTACATTTACACCTAAATTACCTAATAAAATGCCAGTCAGCGATAGTGCTGTATCGTGGGGTAATAGGAATAGTGAACAGATTGCGAATTATACCACTGAGTGTCATAAACGTTTAGGGTTAATTGATTTTCCTACTGAATGTCTGAACTGTGCGGATTTTTACTGTAATGATCCCTGTCATAAACGTATTCTTGATGTGATGTACTCTGACATTGTGACTGCCCTTCGTGGCGCGTCTTTGGCGGGTCGAGGAGCTGCTAGGAAGAGTGGGAGTGGGGCGCGCATAGTGGGTTGGAATAAACACGTCAGCGAGGCTCACCGAAGGGCTCGAATGGCGTTTATGCAATGGGTGTCTTGCGGTAGACCTAAATCTGGCTTAATGTACAATGATATGTGTGCTAGCAGAAAACATTTCAAGTCACGATTAAAATGGTGTCAAAATCATAAAGAGCAGATTAAAATGGATGATCTTGCTAAAAAGCACTCTAATGGTGATTTTCGAGGTTTTTGGAAAAACACGAATAAAGTGAATGCCAGACCAGGTCTGCCGGTGAGCGTCGAGGGGGTGAGTGATTGTGAGGGCATTGCTGAAATCTTTAAGCGTCAATTTTCTTTACAGTCACCTTTGGGACCGGCGTGTGAGGGGCTCAATGGTGAGATGCCTAAAGGAAAAGTAGGGGTCAGATTTACGGCCAAAGATGTGGCCGTAACCATTAGACATATGACGAAAGGCAAGAGTCCAGGTCATGATTCTTTATCCATTGAGCACCTGTGTCATGCGGGTCCTCATGTAAACAGAGTATTAGCAATGTTCTACTCGCTGTGCGTGAGCCACTCTTACCTTCCACCGGATCTTATGAAAACTGTGGTTGTGCCTGTAGTTAAAGATAAAACCGGTGACATAGCTGATAAAAGCAACTACAGGCCCATTTCTCTAGCTACTGTTATAGCGAAGGTGTTTGACGGTTTGCTTAATACACAGTTAAGTAAATATATTTCTTTGCACGATAACCAGTTCGGATTTAGACCAAATTTATCAACGGAAAGTGCCATACTGTGTCTTAAGCAGACCGTCAGATACTATAATGATCGTAAAACCCCGGTATATGCATGTGTTAGAAATAAAGATGTTTGTGTGATGGATAGAATGTGTATTTCTGGTTTTATTGACATTATTATCGACTTTATTATCAGGTTTTAGATATCAGGATGGTTATTGTTATTTATTTACTGTATGTAAGGTATCTCTATAGACTTTTGTATAGGAATGGGTTAATAAAGAAAAGCACAAAATCAAGACTAGGTATTTATTACCAAGCTACCTCCGTTCGCAAACCCTAGGTCCTCGTGGAGAAGAACGGAGAAAGAAACTCCACGGCAACAATCATTTTATCAGTACACAGTCACATTTATAAAAATACATCAATATTATCATCATAATAAATATCAATTAACTTACATTTTCATTGTAGAACATTAGAACACAAATTATAACTTTCAGCATCACACAGTTGGATTCACAATTATTAAATCACATTAATTAAATAGAACAACACTCAGAGCACAGCTTTCACCTTATAAAACGATTGGATAATAATGACCACGAAAGTGAGGGTACATCTGTTTTTATAAACTTCGAATTGTACCACTTCCAACAAATATTGCCGCCATAATTGACCAATGGCAGATTGTCATACAATTTAGCTAAATAACTAATGAAATAAGTAATAATAAACAAATCCTATGTAGTAGAACCTTTTTAAAACTTGATTACATCATTTAGAAATTTAGTTATTATTTATTTGTCACCTTTATTAAATTCGATACAATATTTGACTAACAACTGTTTTCGTTCGGAAATCAGTTGATCGTAGTTTTAAATATTTTTCTATTATTAATTACATAGGAGCTATGAATCATAAAATCATAAATCTAACACGGCCATTCTGACAATACTTCGTTCTCGAAGTTTATACCTATTCGATAAAACATATTTTTAGTCAATTAATCTTAATACACATGATTTAACATTTATACACAGTACATGATTTAACATCAACATACATTATGCATCATCACATATTATATACACGTAGTACATGATTTAACATCAACTTGCATTATACATCATCACATATACACAGTAAGTACATGATTTAATATCAACACAGTTTTATACTATCGGAATAGCCACAGGTAAATCCACAGGCTCAGTCTAAGTCATAGGTTGCAGTCTCAGTCATGGCCACAGGCACTGGCAACAGGCACGGGCATAACTATATGCCGACGGCACTGGCGCAGTATCAGCCATGGGCACGGTCATAGTCATAGTCATAGCCACAGGCACTGGCACTGGCCCAAGTATTGGCACGGGCACTGGCACAGCTTCAGCCACAGGCAAAGTCATAGCCACAGGCACTACCACAGGAATATCCACATGTACAGCCACAGGCAAAGTCATAATTATAGCCACAGGCACAGCCACAGGAATATCCACAGGCACAGCCACAGGCAAAGTATAGTTATAGGCACAGCCACAGGCACAGCCACAGGAATATCCACAGGAATATCCACAGGCACAGCCACAAGCACAGCCACAGGCACAGCCAACAGGCACAGCCACTGGCAAATAGCCACAGCCACAGGCACAGCCATAGGCACAGCCACAGGCACAGCCACAGGCACAGGCACAGGCACAGCCACAGCCACAGGCACAGGCACAGCCACAGCCAAGTTATTAGTCACAGCCACAGGTACTGGTACAGGTACGGCCACAAATATTTGCACCGGCACTGGCACAGCCTCAGCCACAGGCACAGACAGTCATTTTATTTTATTTAACTCTGGCTTCAAGGCCCATATAAAATATAATAAAGTACAATTTGACACGTGACTACCATGAAAGTACAATACACAACCTATAATAAAATAACACTTACAAAGATTTTAGTTTGCTATGGTTTGATCTTTAGATTAGACTCAGGCTCGACTTTTTAATTTCGAAATGTAGGTACACATCAGATAACATAATATCTACTTGAATCAGAGAATCTGCGTTTTATTTTCCAAAGAAACTTACTGCTCGGTCATTCTGACAATTATTTTTATCATTCCAGTTTCAGAGACCTTTTCAAAAAACACGATTTTAATCGTTGTGCAAAGCTATACTTTTAATTTTAAGACTTGGTTTTAAAATGTATTTGAAATCCTTCCATCAAATTCTAGTTTCATAGTAGTCAAGATCTTGTTACATTGATCAATCTTATGATCTTAATTATGATTAATTAATGATTTTATGAATGTCAACATTAAAATAATGTCATTATCAAACCGCCTTTTTATTTCAAGAGTGAGAAAGTAAAATTAATGTTTACAAATATACCCACTAATTGCAAAAAAAAGTTTTTTTTTTTGTTTGTTTTTAAATTTATGTATCTTTTCTTATGAAAATGACCTTTAGTTTAAGATCTGGTCATTGAACAGAGGATCTAAAACTACTTTGCTTTCTACGTCAAGTTTAAAGAATTTACACCTCCAGGAAAATAATCTATCTGTATTTTGCAAATGAAATACAGAATCAATAAAGAGAAACCTCATTAATCTTAGTTTATCAATTGTTCCTTTTACTCAATGCTGTAACAACTTGTTACCGTTTTTTTTGTAACCTGTTATCAGTTTTTCATACTTTTTCACTTTTAATTTATATCCTTCCCCCTTTTTTTTGGTTCGTTAAATTTTTAACGAAGCTCAACTTTAAAAAACAATTATGAAATAATTTTCATGGTACAGATCTCTCTGATCTTTACTACTCGCTTATAATTAGTTTACAGCATATAAACTGAAGCCTCTGAAGGCCTTACCGACATTAGACAATAATTCATTCTGTGGTGCAGAAGTTCTCGTTCCGTTATCCTCGGCATGGTTTCAATCCTTTTCAGCAGCATCGCAGTCCCGCTGTTCGAGATGGCACCGAATCTTCATCGCCCTTCTAAAGACGATTCATCCTCCTGATGACGTCACAGCTTTCAGCAGGGATGTGCAGATTGATAGCTCCAACGTTGATTATGAAAAACAAAATAAAAGTTCATTAGAATTAATAAATAGGTTAGGGCTCAATCCCACTTCTGATGTTAGGAATAGGATGTATGTTTGAGATTAATAGAATGTGTATTTCTGGTTTTATTGACATTATTATCGACTTTATTATCAGGTTTTAGATATCAGGATGGTTATTGTTATTTATTTACTGTATGTAAGGTATCTCTATAGACTTTTGTATAGGAATGGGTTAATAAAGAAAAGCACAAAATCAAGACTAGGTATTTATTACCAAGCTACCTCCGTTCGCAAACCCTAGGTCCTCGTGGAGAAGAACGGAGAAAGAAACTCCACGGCAACAATCATTTTATCAGTACACAGTCACATTTATAAAAATACATCAATATTATCATCATAATAAATATCAATTAACTTACATTTTCATTGTAGAACATTAGAACAGAAATTATAACTTTCAGCATCACACAGTTGGATTCACAATTATTAAATCACATTAATTAAATAGAACAACACTCAGAGCACAGCTTTCACCTTATAAAACGATTGGATAATAATGACCACGAAAGTGAGGGTACATCTGTTTTTATAAACTTCGAATTGTACCACTTCCAACAAATATTGCCGCCATAATTGACCAATGGCAGATTGTCATACAATTTAGCTAAATAACTAATGAAATAAGTAATAATAAACAAATCCTATGTAGTAGAACCTTTTTAAAACTTGATTACATCATTTAGAAATTTAGTTATTATTTATTTGTCACCTTTATTAAATTCGATACAATATTTGACTAACAACTGTTTTCGTTCGGAAATCAGTTGATCGTAGTTTTAAATATTTTTCTATTATTAATTACATAGGAGCTATGAATCATAAAATCATAAATCTAACACATGCTTCCTCGACTTGTCCAGGGCTTTTGATTTGGTGGCGTATGACCTGTTGTGGGAAAAACTTGAGAGTACTGACCTACCACAAGAACTGGTTGCTATCTTGAAATATTGGTATACGAATCAGGTCAACAGCGTCAGGTGGGCGGGGGACATGTCGGAGCCATATCGCTTGGAATGCGGTGTTAGACAGGGCGGACTGACCTCTCCAACGCTATTCAACCTCTACATGGATGCGCTGATCGTCGCGCTGAGCAGACAGCATGTTGGCTGCCATATAGATGACACATGTGTCAATAACCTAAGCTATGCGGACGACATGGTTCTGCTGAGTGCGTCGATCTGTGGCCTGAGGAGGTTGATAGCGACATGTGAGGGTTACGCTATTAAACATGGACTGATATATAATGTTAAGAAAAGTCAGTACATGGTCTTTGAGGCTGGCGGTGCCAAATGCCCGGACAAGGTGCCACATGTACATCTCAACAGTGTACCCTTAGACAGGGTACATCAGTTTAAATATCTAGGGCATATTGTCACGGCTGACCTCAGAGATCATGCTGATATGGAACGGGAACGAAGGGCTGTATCGAGGAGGGCGAATATGTTGGCCCGCAGGTTCGCGCGGTGCTCGGATGACGTAAAGATAACTCTTTTCCGAGCGTATTGCACGTCCATGTACACCTGCAGCCTGTGGGCTAATTACACGCAGAAACGATACAGTACCCTTCGTGTCCAATTTAATAACGCTTTCAGGGCGGTTTTGGGGCTGCCGCGCTACTGCAGCGCTTCAGGTATGTTTGCGTTGGCACGCACAGATTGTTTCTATGCGACCATGCGGAAACGCTGCGCATCACTAGTGCGTAGAGTGCGGGCCAGCTCCAACACCGTTCTGAAAATGATAGCGAATAGACTGGACTGTTCTTATGTGCGACACTGCTGTGACAGACAAGTTACATATAGTGCCGCATATAAGAGACAACTTTAATCAAATTTTAATATTATTTTAATTTTGTAATTTAATTTCTGATTTTATAATTTCAAATTTGATTTATTAGTATAATGTTAATCTATAATTTTAATCTGGATTTTAAATTGTAATGTTTCTTATTGTCTATTTTTAATTCGCATTGATGTAAGTGTACCATTATGGGCCTCGATGCCTGATAATAAAGACATTTTATTTTTTTATTTATAAAAAGGAACCTTATTGCTGAGACTTCGATGTCCGTCAGTCTGTCTGTTTGTCCGTTCGTCTGTCACCAGGCTTTATCTCATGAACCGTCATAGTTAGTCAGTTCTAATTTTTCATACATGAAATACTGTTGCCGCCGCCGCCGCTATAACAGAAATACTTAAAGTAAATATTTAAGGGAGCTTTTCCAACTTGCACTTGGCCGGTATTTCCGGAATTCTTTGACCTAAAAGTAGGCCATAAGGGTAATTCTATTCTGATTCCAACTTATGGAGGCAAATATAAATTGTATCATAAGTATCGTATTCATGCATAAATACTCCATTGTAACGACTATAAATAGTCTTTATCAAACATGGCATGATAACATACGATTACAGTTGAATTCCTAGAATTTGCAGTCAACATTGTAAACTACTCTCTGATTCGTAGAATTGATTGTCATACAATTACTAGTAGTTATGTTTATTGAAGCTTGCAATGCTACAAACAGGGTACATAGACATTGGCTGCGTTTGTCATGGAAGTGAGTGGTCAGTGAAGTACGGTCTGTTTGCCAAGTAACTGGATTACGTCACTCCCAGTTTCAAGCTTGAACTGACTTAGGCCGAGACTCAACCAAAGCTGTGCGAGTCGAGACGTGTTTTGAACAACCAATAGAATTGCGTTGCGGCACGGGTTGAGGAGTGGAGCTGTGTCAATAACGCAATTCTATTGGTTGTTCAAAACACGTCTCGACTCGCACAGCTTTGGTGGAGTCTCGGCCTTATTCAAATAAAGTCTATACCGATATAGCATCTGGTTGATAAAAATATCAGGTCAGCTTTTCGAAGTATCACATTTTAAAATAAGGTGAAAGATGATTATTTTGACGTTCACAAAATTGTAAATGTCATACAATGTAAATGTATATTTTTTATACACAGTTTCATATTAAATTGTGGTACAGTCAGCTTTAGAGAAAAGTCACTCCTTTTGGTAGTGATGTCATTAACAAAGGGGGTGATGTTTTCTTCAGCTTACCGTATACATACGGCAGACCTAACGCTGCAAGGCATTATCCACCAGCCAACATTGAGTCAATGCATCATCGTCATCGCAATCTTAGATAGCCTTGGTATAACAACAAGTAAGTCACTGAGTCAGAAGTCAGATAGTTTAAGAACCTTTAGGTAATAACGTCAACTTGCTAAAACGTTCACTCTCCCAAAGCGTCCACTTCCCAAAATGGTAATTCCCTAAATGTTTATTTCCTATTTCGTCTACTTCCCAAAACGACCACTTAAAGGCAATATTTTGTAAATGGACACCATAGAGCAACACAGGCCACCGGCGGACCGGAGACTCCGTGTTGCTCTATGAACAACACAGAACACTAGACCCAACTCTGAATTTCTATTTATGATCCAAAGTCGAGCCTCAATAAGAATGGCTATATTTACCCAAGGGTGTGAACATAACACATGTAATGAACTGAAAGCGAAAATGGGGCGAAAAGATTACTCGTCGGCATATCACGAATCTAACATACAGTTTTAATGACTTGACGAAGTTGGCTGCCAAGCAAAAATAAATAGTAGAAAAAGCTATGAAGGCTAACTAATTTGTTTTTCTTTTGCAATCACGTGATAAATCGTTTTCTAAGTTACAGACATTGCGGTGCCACCTGAATCTGTCGTAGATCTTTACTTATGTTATTAAATTGAAGAGTATGTTTGGTTGAAATTAATCTCAGGAAGTACTGGTCCGAATTGGAAAAATATCGTGGAAGTTATAAGCTACAAAAAATCATGCTACGACTAAAAGGAGCCGATCAGTGCTGATGAGGGTACGGGCAACAGTTAGTGTTTAAATAAAGGGCTGAAGCTTTGCTTGAAATATGAACGTTCGTCGTAGATACTATTTTCCACGAAAATTTCAATTTGTTGATGAAATCCGATTAAATCCTTTAAGTACTTTGTAAGTTTGTGCCAACGAAGCCAAAACACGAAAATGCAGCTGAATTTATGCAACTATTCAGAGATACCTCATTTTAACCGCTTTTGCTTTACATAGTTTTAGAGAACCGCCGTGTGCCTGTATGGTCACAAAGCTCCATAAAGTTTTAAAATTCCCTTTAGCTTTGATACAAACCGAAAAAAGGCGATGTTTTGTTTTAGTCCATAGTACCTATGCCTGAAAAGCTTTTTCACAAAAAACTAAAACTTTTTGACATGCATTTGACACTGTGTGATGCATGCCGCTCGCGGGTGACAATTTTATCGTCACTCACTGAGCTTTTTTGTTCAAATATGCCATTTCTGTAGGGTTACTTCATAAAGGTTTTTAACCTTTATGAATTAAAAAAAACTTTTTTAAAAAAGGGAACCGACTTCAAAACTAAACACAAAAAACTATAAAATAAATTTTCTTTCGGAAGTCGGTGGCTTTGTTATTTTTTTTAATTTCATTGACATATGGCCACCGACTTCCGAAAGAAAATTTATTTTATAGTTTTTTGTGTTTAGTTTTGAAGTCGGTTCCCTTTTTTTAAAAAAGTTTTTTATTTTTCCCTTTTTAGTTGAGATAATCAACAAAAAACTCATAAAATCGGCGTCTTTGAAAATCTACAATCCTATTAAGCAAAACGGATCTTTGTGAGCAACTTCACGAGATATCCATTATTGTTATATACTAAAACCTTACCCTTAACCTTACCTTACTTTTCTGAAAACTGTATCAAAATCGGTTCAGCCAAACGCGAGATAATTGCGGACAAACATGCGTCCCTTAAAATCTACGATCCAAGTAAGCAAATCGGATCCACGCGGGCAACGTCACGGGATATCTATTAGTGTTATATACTAAAATTTCTCCAGTATGTAATGAACACTTTCCTGAAAACTGCATCAAAATTCGTTTAGCCAAACGCGAGATAATTGCGGACAAACATGCAATCGTCCCTTAAAATCCACGATCCAAGTAAGCAAATCGGATCCATGCGGGCAACGTCACGGGATATCTATTAGTGTTATATACTAAAACCTTCTCCAGAATGTAATGAACACTTTCCTGAAAACTGCATCAAAATCCGTTCAGCCAAACGCGAGATAATCGTGGACAAACATACATACATACATACATACATACATACAGGTCGAACTGAGAACCTACTTTTTTTTTTGAAGTCGGTTAAAAAGCAGCGGTGCTATTTTTTTTTTGTTCAGCAAGTTAGGGATTTTCACGATCGAGCTGTGGAAAGCTTGCAATGGCTTAAGTACTGCAATAGTAATCTCTTCCATATTCTAGTTTCAATTTCAGACTTCCGTATAAGGCCAAGTATTTTGCAAGTAGTTTTTTGTTTACATTACGATTCAATATTTAGATTTCGATTTGGTAATTCCACCTTCTTCTAAAAGTAAAGTTTGCAATTTCAGAAAGTGGATCCTTCAACCAGGTTATTTTATTAAACTGTTTCTACTTGAAAAGTTGTATGTATATGTGGGTGTCTGCGTTGATATTATTGTAATGTAAATGCAGCATACCGAAAACATGTAGTTGTCTAAAGTTTTTCGGTATGCAATACATACCTATCCACGTGTGAAGAAGGCGCAGTTTATGTGTGCTTATGCATGCCGTAAATATAACATGTTTTACGGGATTTGAAATTACCTATATACATAAATTATAGAGTCATTATTGCAAGATACATTCACCAAAAACGGAAAAAAGTAATATCTTTTTTCTTTATAGAATTAACTACAAAGCTTTTGAGTTTTTCCAGGCAATTAAGTATTTATGTTCCGGAAGCCGATCCGATTTAGTTTTTTATTTGGCGCCAACTTGCTCAGTAATCAACTTGTCTTAAAGATTGAAGTCTTGACAGGAACGAAAGTTCTAGTCGTTTGAATCATTAATCATGTGTTGTGTTTTCAGTAGTGGCTTTAATGCAGGTCGTGGGTGATCGCTGTCGAACCCGGCAGCTATTAACCCTTTTTACCCGACTGCGCCAGGAGGGTTATGTTTTTCGAGTGTATGTATGTATGTTTCGTTGTGTCGCTCTGCAGCCTAAATGGCTTGATGGATTTTAACTTGAGAGGTGTCGTTAGATTCGTCTTAAACGTGAGAGTGTCACTGGGTACATAAAACTGGCCAAGTGCGAGTCGAACTCGCGTGCAAAGGGTTCCGAACTAAAAATATTTTTTTAAAATCTCTCACATTCTATCAAGTGGGGTATCAAATTAAAAGGATTTAAAAAATGGTTTACCAAAATATATATAACTTATATGTTTCAATTTAATTTAGACTGATAAATGCTAACAAAAACTAAAAATTGTAAAATAAAATAAATATTAAAAAAAAACAAAAAACCCGACTGCGTAATAAAACTAAAAAGAAAGAAACAAGCCCAGTAGTTTAGAGTTAATTCATTCACACTCACAGTCGGGGCCCATTCAAATTATGTATACCAATCAAATCTTCCCAAGGGGCCCCGACTGTGAGTGTGAATGAGTGAACTCTAAACTATAGTATGTACCATTTAACATGGCAATAGAGGTCATTCACTCCCTCCTACCAAGTTTTTCATCACTAAGCGATAATGACACTTATTGTTACCTAAAACTACTAATAAGCGATAGTTGCTTCTATCGCTACAGTATCGTGGTACCAGCCTGCTTGACATACAGGGGTTGTGAATCTTGTGTTGCTCTAATTCAAAATTATTATTTTTTATTTCTAGAAATCAAATTGTGTGCTTATAAATTTACGCGTGACGTAAAAAATGTTCCACTGTGTGTGACGGATTTAATGGATGTAGTGATAGGTAAAACGGCCCTTTTCCCGTCATATGTATTTTCGTCCGCGCGCGGATCATAGTAGATTTTCAAAGTCGATTGTATGTTTGTTCACGATTATCTCGCGTTTGTCTGAACCGATTTTCATGCGGTTTAAAAATGTTTATTACAGTCTAGGGAAGGTTTTAACATACAATAATAATGGATGTCTTGTGACGTTGCCCGCATAGATCCGTTTTTGTTGCTCGCTTGGATATAAATTTCTAAAGTTGCCGATTATACGAAGATTTTTGTTGAATGTCTGAACTAAAAAGGGTAAAATAAAAACTTTTTTAAAAAAAGTACCGACTTCAAAAACAAATACAAAAAAGTGTAAAATAACTTTTCTTTCGGAAGTCGGTGGCAATAGTCAATGACATAAAAAAAGCCACCGACTTCCGAAAGAAAAGTTATTTTACACTTTTTTGTATTTGTTTTTGAAGTCGGTACTTTAAAAAAAAAAGTTTTATTAATACTAAGGGTACAACGGCGGTCTTATCGCTAATATCGATATCTTCCAGACAATTATGATGGACTTGAAGAACCTTAAAAAAAAATGAGGGTAGACAGTGATGCACATCAAATAATAGATAACCGATAATATAAATACAATACACACAAACATTAATAATAAAATAAAATACACATACATACATAAATATAAATATGTATTATTAGAGAGAAAGGAAATGATTTAAGACTAAGCTTTTAAAAGAAACCATTGACTTGGCTTGTCTTACTGATACAAGCAATGCATTCCACAAACGACAGCCTGGACTGTGAAAGAATCATCATAAAAAAATGTGAAAATAATCAAATGTATATAATTATGTATATACAACGTGTAACGTTAATAGCGCAAAACCTCTCGTGGAGTAACTCAGCCCATGCTACTGAACAATGTTTGTTCAAAAACTTTTGGAAAAAAAAAATGATTTTTCATACTGCTCGATCATTTTCTCATTTTTTATGAAAAATCTTTTTTTTTTTTTCCAAAAGTTTTAGTAATTGCCGATTTATCAAAATCATCAACTTTTTGGAGAACGTTTGGTCTACTCCTTTTACCTTCAGGTTGCGTTATTTTATGAGTATTTCTGTATTCACGTAATACCCGATATATCGATCTCTCACTCACCCCACATATTTCTGACGTACGTTTGACAAGATCATGGTTAGTTAAATATTTATCCTCGGGCTTTGTGTTTTGGACATATTTAAAAATATTAATAATCATAAGACGTTCTCCGCTGGTGAGAATCGTCTTCTGTCTTTTTGCTGGCGGCGATGTGAACGGCATCGATTCCGAACCTTCTTGAGGTTGGAATATGTTTGGACGACGACGGCGTTTACTGGTTTCACCAGTAGATGTTCCAGCTTCTGGTTCCATGCTTCTTTACAAGCAACAAATAAAGTAACAATAACAACACAGAACACAAAAACAAAACTGTAACAAACTCAACAACGATAGAAATTATAGCACAGACCCAAAGAGATTTAAAAGAACCTATAGAGCGGGCATTGGGAAAATTGTCATACAAAATTATTGATGCCGTGTGTCAGTAGCACAATCTAGCGTTGTTGCATAGCAACGCGACTACTAGACTGAGCGACTTTCTTCGTGATGTCCCGTCTATTGCTCGTATTTAGTTTAATGTCTTTGCACAGACCGAACGCAAGCGAACTTCCACACGGAATGTTAAATCTAAATGGCGGCTGCTGCCGGGGGTGCTGCACCCCTGACGCGATGACCTCGTAAAACAAAAACGACATAAGATCAAAATTAGCATTTTCTGTGATGAAATAGTTTTTGTAATTTATTTTAGAAAAAATAAGGTGTTTTTACCATCCTGATATCAAAAGAATATTAATACACTTATATCCATACAATATGCACTAACTTTATATTTACTCAGTATTGTATTATAGGTTAATGCAAAATTATATGATGCGTAATAATATATTTACTTTTGTTAAATTGTCTCAGTGTGATAAACTTGTGTAAAAACGAAAATACAATATTTAAAAAAAAATATTTCGTAGGGTACGTTTACTAGATTTTCTATTATTTTGGGTTGTGCATTGTGTTGTTTTTGTGGTAATTTTTTATGTATTATGAGACTCAAGCAATGTCAGTTTTGCGACTGTTTGCGACAGATTTGTACGGGTGAAGAGGAAGTATCGCTAATATTGAGATATCGGGATGAAAGTCGGAGCAATGACCGCTTTTGCCGTGTTAAATGGCACATACTATACTGGGCTTGTTTCTTTCTTTTTAGTTTTATTATTTAATCATTTGTTGAGGGACTGTCAGACTCGTAATGACTTAAATCCACGGCGATCCTTCAATAGCCTTTTAAGTTCGTGGTGACGGTTACCTGTTATGGCAGTCCCGCGACCCCGGCAGTCTATCTAATAGACATTGGAGGAGTGGTAAGTAATAACTCAGGCACATACATATTAACTCTGGTTTGCGAGTTATACTTACCGAAGTATCGAATTAGATTAGGTAAGTCGAAGGATCGAACCCAGGCAGATTCTTATTGCCCAAATGCTGAATGAAAACATTGATGAAATAAAGTAAAATGATGATGAAATGAAAATGTTTATTCATGCAAGTATGTAAGTTATGTCAACACTTTTATACGTCTTTTCATAAAACTAGAGCGGTGTTTCGTACCTGATTACTCTAAAAAGATTCGATAGGGAACCGGGTTTACCTAGAACGAAATGGATATGTTATATCAATCTATGCTGGGCCACTCCCTCTCATAATGTAGAGATCTGTGTCCCAGTAACAGGCTTGTCAATATCATCTCGCATAATCTCCGAAAAATAGGTCCTTATTCTGATGTTCCCTCTCTGTATCATACGAAAAAATAAACCTACAAATGCTCATAATTCACAGTCAAATATATAATCGCTTTTCATTACTAATACTCATTAAAAGTCAGCTCTGTAGAAATTGTTCGCGTGGATGAACCGAAATGAAATCCAATTACTTGTTTCAAGTTGAGGATGTATTATAGAGCTTTTCAGAGCTCGACCCTTGCTAGTTTTTTTTATTCATATGTCATGTTGACTTGGCCATTAGAGCCGCGAAATAATCTAGCCTTCGTGTTTGGTTTAAAATTAACGTGAGTTGGCCAAACATTTGGGTTAAGTTGAACTGGAATTAGCAGGTAATATTTTAGCTGAGCTTTTTGACGTTACTTTGTAGATATTTTTCAACTGTTTGCTTTATCCATTAATAAGGCTGGCCGTATACAGACTTATTCCGGATTAGTTTTCTTGATGTGGAATTCCGATTCTAAATTCTGTGAATCTAGCGCAGAAGTTAGGTTCTTTGTATATTGTACATTATTTCCCATTTGGAAAATTATACGAACATGTGCGCTAAGTAGAACACTTTCTATGAAATATGTGCAGTCAGGTTTCCGAATACGGAAAAGGAATTCGGATATCGAATACGGAAATCGTGTGTATGCGGCCAGCCTAAGAAGTACAATACCAATTTTAATAACTTTTTTACATATTAACGCCTGCGTCACGAATCGAAAAGTCTTTTTTTATGGACAGAAAAATTCGAGCTTGCAGGACATGACTGGGGTGGCTTAATTGGTAAATCATACGGTGTCCTTAATCGAAAGGTCACAGATTCTTGCCATAGAAAAACTTTAACACAAAGTTTTCTGAATGACGTAGAATAAATACAATGTATTGTATTAAATGCTTAATTACTCTACTTCGTAGAACCTACAGGGCTATAACAGCTCGTATTACAACGATAAAATCAACTACTGTCTTCATTGGCTGTACGTCCGTAATTGTCTGATCCTATCTATAAGATCAAATTGATCCGATATTGTTGGAAACCTTGGCCTGATTGACTTAAGAACTCTGCTGCTAATTTTAGATTTATATTTGGTTTCAAATAAGAAGGGAATTATAAACAGATATCCTGTGAGTTATGATTTTATAAAGGATTCAGAGCAAAGAAAAACTTTCTGTTACAAAAAAAAAAAAATTAAAAATATAATATTACCTATTGATTTATTTTATTTCGAGCTCATCATCTGCCTAGCCTTTTCCCAACTATATTGAGGTCGGCTTCCATTCAAACCAGATGCAACTGAATATCAGTATTTTACATGCAGCGACTGCCTATCGGACCTCCACAACCCAGTAACTGGGTAATACGATACCCCATGGTAAGACTGGTTGTCAGACTTTAGAGCTTCTAACAGTGAATGTCAAAGATCTACAAATGACAGCCGGGACCAACGGCTTTTTGTGCTTTTGCGAGGCACGGAGGAAACTCTCTATGACAGATGGTCACCCATCCACAGACCGACCTCGGCAAGCGCAGCTTAACCCGGAAGATCGGCCTGTGTGGCTGTAATTATTTAGCCACGAGCTCCTCCTTACCTCGAACTTATTTCGAGCTATCTGTCCAAAAATAGTAGATATATTATTTTCTCAGAGCTTACATAGCCATCTCGATATGAAAAAGCTATAACAAAATAAAATATAGGACATAAGAGGTTGTGTAAAATTGGGTAAGAAAAGCGAAGCTCTGGCAACTTGCCACTCTGTTCAGTGGAAAGCAATTCTATTAAATTGTATCCTTTATGGAATGAGAACTTTTAAAGTGCTCTACGATATTGAAATGTGTAGCACTGAACAAGGCATGAATGAGTTGCCAAACATCACATAACATACACGAAATTTTTTTGTCCTGTGGGTAAGTAGAAATTACATATTAAATGTCAATCTTTACTACCTTACACAAACTTTAATATTTTTGCTGTCTTATGAATTTCGTAGTTTAAACGAATTTTTGCCAGCAGGATTTGAAGAAATTCGACGTTGTAGGTTGGAACCTCAGTGGCTCGATTGGAAAAAGCGTCGAATCTGTAGGACACAGGTTCAAATCCTGCTTGCGGTTCGAATTCTTCATTCACGCATGCGTTTATGTGTGTTTAATTATAATATTTCTAAAATAACCTTACTTTAAAATAAAAACATACTAAAAATTAGTATTATTACAATCAAAATAAGATAGGTGACATAATAGGTACCTATGCGATAAATCAGGGTAGTTCCGTTCTACGTAGCCAGGTGACAGCTGACCTTTGTCGTGCCGCACCGCGCCCTGCCCGTAATGCCATGACAGCTAGACATATATTGATCACGGAATCGGGAAAATATACTTTATATAGAATACTAAAAATATTGCTCTTTGTTTTGTGAAATAAAATAATTATTCACGCGTTCCGTGAAAAATGTTTTTAGAACCGTGGATGCCGCACGTGTATCTTCGCATCCAGTTTCAGTGTTGAGAAATGTTCCTTCATGTAGTTTGTGAAATTCATTATATTCTTGCGTAACCAATTTTGAATTGCCTAATACTAATGTAGGCAAGTTGAAAATAAGTGTATTGTTAGAAAAAAAAAAACGTTCAAGCACTAAGTCAAAGCTGTATGAATGACCCACCTAATAACCATGGGCGACTGTTTTCATATACAAATTCTACTGACTCAGTAGTTACTCAGACAAGGTTTCGTGTGCCTCTGTTTTCTTCTTTCTTTTTTTATGAAATGAGGCTATTTTAAAAGTGGAACTAAAAAACATCACGTGACCTAGGCAACTGAAGGTCGAATCTAGCTTTGAGTCAGGAACAAATTAGCTTAAAGGTGAAAACTGTGGCGTGTAAAGAAAGCGTAGAAACCTGTTGAAAGTAATACACCAGAAATTGAATAACCTGGCTATACGAGTAGGCACTGAACATCTACACACTGCCAAGAAAAAGTATTTAGCTTTGCTCCATTTTTTGGCTTATAAAAAATAATGATGGGTAAAATATGCAAAATAAATTGTTTCTGAACACCATCCTTTTTTCTTGTTCAATCAATCAATCATCTTATTCCTTCACAAACACTCCCAACATGCGCCACGTTGCTTTAATATCATAAAGTTTAACATTTTAGACGTCGTCGATTGTTAAAACTTCAGACGTGAAATTCACCTTGTACCTACTCAAAGAGAACATGTTTTTAATAAACACAGCCTTCTTTATAAAAGGGGACTGACCTTGAATGTAAGTTCTTATTACTGGAACACAAGGCCTCAAGGCCTCACAGATTAAGCTCTTAGCTAAGGAGTCAGTATTATAAGTTTAATCTGGTTCTTGTTCCAATGGTTCATATTTAATGCTGCCCCTGGGCCCTGTGACTTGTTCAATGGTAATTCTTTGGAGGACAAAGAGAGGATTAATCGTTGTGTTCTTGAATGTAAGACGAGGTGTTTGCTATAAAAAATGTAGGTAAAGAGAAAAAATATCCATGAATGGTTTTCCTGCTATGTTTGAACCGAAAGTTCTTGCAGATTGCGCTCAGGTGGCCCACCAGACATTGAATCCTGATTCAATGTCTTCGAGTATAAGAACTACACTGTCAGTCTTCTAATAAAAAGTATTGAATACTTGTCGAAATTAAAATATTGTACAAAATACTTACGGCACTCTATTGATAACAGTATGTACTCGTAGATTGGTGAAGGTTATATTTCCATTTTGACACCGCAAACAAGTCAACAACACTAAAATTAACTCCAATGTTATTTTATATTCCATGTTTTTAGTCTGTTTGACACGGAAAGTTATTCCGAACCCAAAGTGATTGGTTGCACTAAAGAAATTATGAGCAAAAACAACATGAAACAGATTAAAGAAAAGCTTTCTGCTATTAATATACGGAGTCTTTTTAAATTTACTTTGTTTACGACAAATGTGTTTAAGTGTAATTGATAGTTGTTTTGAAAATAAGCTTAAACTTTGTTTTTGGCAAAGGTTTTTCTTCCTAAAAAGCATTTCTAAAAATTTTTGCTTAAAACTTAAAACAGTTGAGAAAATCTCTCTGAAAACATGGAGCTAGCAAAGCATAAAACGGTATCAAATATAGCAGGAAGTTCATAATTATTCAGTCACTTTTTTCTTTAAAAATAAACAGTTGTAAAAATTACTTTGCAAGACAATATTTATGCTCATTTCGCGTAACAATATACATTCTTTTTTTTCTGTTAATTCTCCCTTCGGGGAATACAAATGGAACGTTGGCAACATTTTTAATGTTAAAGCTTCAAGAAAATTTTCGAAACAAGTTCAATGATCCAAGTAAGTACTGCTAATATTATTTGTTAGTATCCCTTTAACTTAACAAAGAAACTTACTAGCACGATATTTTTACCATTCAGGTCTAACTATTTTTGTAGGACTTACAAAATAATGTCTGTACTTCTTGTGAATGTCTTAATTTATTGTGCTGAAAACTTCACTAGAGGGCGAGTAAGGATGATCATAAGTTTTACGCTACACTGACTGTTTAATGTTTTGGAAGATTTTTACTTAAATGTACAAGTTTAGAAAGAGATAGGAAAGTTTTAGCTTTGGACAATTCCTTATTTATTTTGTGGTCGTAATCTGCAAAATCTGCAAACAATAATTCTACGATTTTTTTGGTATTTATACAATATTATTGTACTTAACTAAACTTTTAAATACTGATAATCTTGACTAGAAATACATAATAATAACGGTAAGTATCATGTATCTAATCATAAAATACTTTTTCTACTCTCACGGATAAAGTTCCACGGGCAATGGACAATGGCGAGTAATGGCTGCTTCACACGTTACGATAAATCGTTACGATTAGTCGGTACAGTTCAAACTGCAACGATAAATCGACAAGTGTGTATGAGAAAAATCGAACAAACTGTACAGTTTTTCTCATACACACTTGTCGATTTATCGTTGCAGTTTGAACTGTACCGACTAATCGTAACGATTTATCTTAAGGTGTGTAGCAGCCATAATGGGTGTGTCGCCGTCCGATCATGGACCATGCCCGGGTCGACGGCGCGTCGTGTTCAACGAGCGCCTCAAAGAGTTGCCAGCAATCTCACGAGCTCCCCTTAGAGGGCCAAAGCTTGCTAGGGTCGCGGGTTCACTAGGTAACCGTGACCCTGGAACGTAAAGGGCTAAGGATCTCCGTGGATTTTAGTCAGTATCTACAAGTCTGACAGTCCCTCCCGTCCATCCCTGGGACTAATTTTGGACGATTTTACTACATTAATAAGAAAAAAAAAACACTTTCAAATACACAGACAATACAGATTTTATTTTGAATTGTTGTTTACACAGCTACCTATATCAAGCCGTGGTATATAGATGTTTGGGTTTTGTAAGCTTAAGTCCGGATTAGACGATAATATTCACCTGCACTCGCTCGAAGACAATCGCCTTACACAAAGCTGTTTGTTCTTATGGGGTTTGGTTGAATATCCCACTGTGGCTTTACAAAGTAGTTTATAATATCGGTAAACAAAATACTCGTCGATAGCCTCCTAGTTTTCAATTTGATTTAAGAAAAAATATGTTCAGTCAAGATTTGGGTGGGATTCTTACAACTTCGAAAGTATTAACACTATAATATCACGATATAATAAGTAAGTATAGGTTTTTTATTGAGCAACATTGACTTTCTGCATTTAAACAACTGTAGCTCTTAAACGCATCTTATAAGGAATAAATAATATAGAGACTTTTACAGAGGGATAAATAACTAATCCGTCACGTTGCATATCAACCCATTGAGGCTTATGGTTGAGAAGTTATATCCGCTCAAGTGAAAAATTGCTCAACTAGCCCCGCCCTACCCTATCATATAGACACGCGTTTATAATAATTACTAGCTGTTGCCAGCGGCTTCACCCGCTACAACTCGAAAATTATCCCACGGGAATATCCTATGTGTTAATCCAGGTTATAAACTATCTGTATACCAAATTTTAGCTAAATCCGTTCAATGGTTTTTGCGTGAAAGAGTAACAAACATACCTACATACACATTCATACATCCTCACAAACTTTCGCATTAATAGTATTAGTAGCATAGTTATGTTATCAAAATATCTCCCAATTCCAAGAAACATCTTAAATGTCTGTCAAACCTGAGTATTGAGCGCAGATCCACAAAGTCCGTTTACAAGTACAAAGAGGGTGCTCTCGTGAAGTGGTGGGGGAGGACATCACGTCGAGAGTCTCGATGGGCCTCCAATGAGGGCCGTCTCTGCGGGCCTCTGACGAGGGCCGTTCCTCTACGGGCCGCTCAATCCGGTTCTTTAAAAACATCTAATTATAGATGGTCTTAAAGAACCGGGAAAGATATTGTAGGAATTCTATGAGTATTTTCGCTTCACTAGTGGATGGAAGGTTCGTAAGATCCGATTATGCGAAGATTTTTTAATAAGGTATTGGGATTGATGTTGTAAACGATCTATACGAGCGATACTTTCCTTGAAATTCACGGTGTGTGAATAGGGTTTAAAATTAATTATTATGTTGGAACAACCTGCCAACCTGTGTTAAAAGGACTCAAAACAAATAGGTCTGAAAACTCTCAATATTTTGGGAAATCTTGTTTTTTTTATATTTAGGTAGCAGTAGCACTATTGTGTAACTTCTTCCAAATACTAATTTAATTTATCACAGGTATAATGGCGATCAAAATTCGATAAGCATTCTCGCACAGCAACGCTGCGCTTTGACTTAACATACGACCTTTTTCTATGAGTTGTTTGTTTATTACTATAGACACGTATACATTTACCTAGTTGGTATAATAAAATACGAATATTATATTTTCCGTACTGAAAGGTGGTAAAGTTTATTATAGAAAGTGGGTCAACTCTCAAAATAAACTACAGTCTAGACTGCTACTTCCACCGAGTTTAGGCACCAAAGTTGAACAACGTGATGCTATACAAAAAGATTAGGGCAGAATACAAAACCTAGATTTTACATATCTACCTTTTTGTATTTAAACCTGAATGAACCTAGCTTTTTTTATTAATAAATTTTCAAGTTTTTCTGTTGTTGCCTAGTTCTGTAGATCAACCATTTAGTTTTTTGTATGAGTTATTTCGTATTTTTTTGCAGTTGTATTGATATTTGTCACGAGCCACGATTGCGTGCGAAACATGACAGCAGCAAATTAGAACGACGTGAATATTTGAATGAAATTAACTATGGTAAATTAATTAAAAGGGATATTGATAGCTTTCATATATTTTGTGCGATGTAAGCCTTTGTTAAATGCTTATAAATAGTACTTTTGAGTGAAATTCTTCGCAATATTTGGTTCGTTTGTACATCATTTGTCTGACTCGTTTTACAGTGCTATTTCGATGAAAACATGTTAAAAATAAATAAAAAAAAAACAGACTGCCCATCCACATTGAAGCTTTAGTGCTTCAAAATGGATTAAGTCTGGCAGTTGGCTGTTAAAGGCTGTACTGTGATTCTGAAAAGCCTTCACTTCAGGGTCAGACTTTCGAAACTCTTTGTTTTATAAAATAATAAAGTCAGTTAATAAAAAAGTAGGTGACATATTGAAGAAAAAATATTGATTGCAAAACGTTTATGACTGTGACGCACTTGGAAGTTTCTAGCACATTCAGTAATTAAAACTTTTTGCTATGCAATCATGAACATGTTCTGCCATAAATGCTACTAGAAATTCCCTTTTTTTCTGTGACTTAAATATATAAATACCTACTTTGTATATTGCATTTTACAGGTATGCCCAAAAAGCTGTGGGCCAAAACAACCACTTTGTGGAGCCCTGACACAGCCAGAAGGCGTCGCGGCAGACCTCGTAGAAGATGGCGGCATGAGCTGGACAAAACCAACTACTAGTGGCACACTTTGGCCCTGGATCGTGAAAACTGGAAGTCATGGGGAGAGGTCTTCGCCCAGCAGTGGGATGAAGCCTACTTCAGCAGTATCAGTAGTCACCAACTTCTCAAAAGTAAATGGCATCACCTAGTAATGGTACCTATACCTGCCGTCGGCGTTATTTGCCCCAAACGATAATTAAACCAATACAAAATAAATAATTAACCATTGTACCGGTTATCACATGGACACAGCTCGCGAACATAACGTTGTTACAGTACCAGAATTGTTATTGCAACCTGTTATCGGTAAAGCTTAACGCCATCCGTAGCATAGCAATACGAGTTCAGTACGTGTCTATGGAATTGAGGCTTTGAAGAGAAAATGGAAGGGAATTTAATGAAACACTGACAATTGAATGTGAAATGTGTATAGCATAATGATGTATCTATCGATATTAAACACGTTTCATACAATAAAACAGACAAATTGATCATTAGTGCGTTTTTCAACTAAATTCACGAGCAGAATATTAATTGAAAATAAAATTCATTGAAAGAGAAACATTTCAGAGGGTTTTAATCATCTATTTACAAGTAAAATTAAGCTTTCGAGTTATAATCGAGTTTGTAATAACAAACTAGTACAAAATACTGAGAGCTAACACCGAATAGTTGTGTTTACTTTCCAATTAAAACGAGGCATAAGATGGTGGATCTATTCACTGTGTACAACCAGGGCAGTACAGAGTATGAGCGAGCTATCTTCCTGTTGTGTGAACACTGTTTATCGACGTGGAAACTATGCCAACTAGGCTAGGATGCTACTGCTGCCGACTAATGGCCATGTTTGCAGTTAGTTCGCAAAGCCTCGCCCTGAACCGTGAACCTCTATTGAAATTGTAAACGCCGATAGTATAAATGTTATGTCAAATATTTGAACAAACACTCTCCAGTATATGGAAGAAGTCGAATCAAGTCTTTGAAGTACGATTTACGTGTGATCACGTAAAATATCATTTTTTCTGAGCGGAAATTCAAAGATCAAAGCTAGATGCATTGATTTCCACTCCACTTAAACTGTCGGGGTGCGGGAATTGAATTTTTTGCGATGTTGCTTTTTCGATCGCGTGATAGTAATTTACGTATACGACGAGGTTGATTAAAAAGTTATCCGGCCCACGGCATGGCGGCACCCCACGCATAAATTATAACATCCTTCCAATTTGTTGGAAACAAAACAATTCTGAATTCGTAAATGTGTCATTAATTTGTCAGGAAAGTGACAAGAACAGACACAACCGAAAGTAGCCAGATAATCCTATTGAGTTAACCATCTGATCCTGGATTACGTGGTAATCCTGGCCGTAGTGGGGGCAGCACTCTGTAAACATGTCCTACATTATTAACTATCTGTGGTTTACGTTGTTTATCATTATGTTGCCCTTTAGTAGCGTAATTAGGAATACTCGGGAAATTAACCTTACATAATTTATTAGGCGCTGAATATTGCGCACTTTGAGATTGAGAGCAACATTGAAGTTGCTTTGAGTAAGTTCGCGAATGTTTCGTACATTTAATGAGAAACTCTACCTTAAATTGGTTACAACCTACCTAACGCATCAAAAGTTTGAGATCATTTTGAAAAATCTAAAATGTCGTTAGGTATAACATCTGTCATGTCAAAGTGAATGAATAAAATTTGAATGAATGAATTTATTTCTTAACGTTTCACTTGATTGACGTGGCTGACCATAGCCTAATTAGTAGAGTAATAAATAAATAATTATAATTGCATAAGTTGATGAGAATGCTATGCAATTGCTTTACCGCGGCAGTCCCCGAGTGCAACACTTTTTTTTTATTTAATTTGAAAAAAGTAATTAATCTTTTCTTTGATCACTAGTGATGAAAAACTTTTTTTGATGTGTGAAAGTGCATGTATTTATTTTGTTTTTACTGATGTTGATATTGAGGTTGATGTTTTATTTATATTACTCAAATGTTATTGTTAGGTCTACTAAAAACTTTTTCTTCGGTGTCACTTTTACGATCCCAAACGTAAGAATTTACTTTTTGAATTTGAAATTTAATGTAAAGTGCACAAAAGTGCTTCAGTTTGGTGATAAACTTAATGCAATGGGGAAAGTTTTGAGCTCAGAGAGACAAGTTATCGTTGTATAGTGTCGTAAAATTTACCACATACTTGTATTTGACGTACCTACACATAAGTGATTTTAACTCGCCAGTAACCATTTTTATGACGTAGGCACAGTTATTTCAATTTTTCTTATTTTTGAGAGAAAAATTTCAAAATCTTTAATTTTGCCAAAATATTCAACATTAAAGTGAACACAACTAAAACCACAAGCTATCAAAACGACGACGTCATTTCCTTGTCTCCTAGAAGGCACAACATTATTAAACATAAGACGTCCAGCCATCAAGTTGGCTCCGACTCAGGTGTCTCTGCATAATGCCATACAAATTAGCGACACTCATTAATACTAGCAAACCGTTTCATTAGCTTGCCGAGGAGACAAAGGTATGACTGGAGTAACGAAGCTGGGGACACAGAGTAGATAAAAACAGAAGTATGTATCAGATTTGTTGAGGAGAGTAACAAGTCTGTTATGTTCTCATTGCTGGGTCACAGGCCTCCTTTTTGGCTTATAGAATGGGACGTAATCCTCGGTAGACAGACCGTTAGTTAGCGTATGTCACGTCTTTGTAATTTTGTACTAAGACGGTTTGCTCACCGTGGATTTTAGTCCGTACGAGTCTGCCAGTCCCTCCCGCCCTGCCCAGGGTGGGAGGACTCATTTGATGATTTTACCACTACAAAAAAAAAAAGACGGTTTGATCACGATGTTTTATATCCCCGCTTTGTGTCCACTGTGCTACTGCACAGTGAAATTAAATAAATTCAAAATAAGGTTTTTCTCTGTACTCAATGTTTATTGTGAGCAGTGGTGGCCCAGTGGTATCCGTCCCGACTTACGAGTTGTAAGTCGTGGGTTCGAACCCCGCCAGGCGCATTACTTTGTGTAATTTATTTCATCACCACTGCTCTCAAAACGGTGAAGGAAAACATCGTGAGGAAACCGGCATGTCCTAGAACCAAAAATTCGAAGACATGTGACATCTACCAACCCGCACTGGGCCCGCGTGGTGGATTATGGCCCACTCCCTCTCATAGAGAGGAGGCCTTTGTCCCAGCAGTGGGAACATTATAGGCTGATGATGAATGTTTATTGTAACGGATACCTGTACACTTAAGGGCTAACCACACATTTCCGGGAACTAGTCCCGGCCGTGTTCCGTCAGGGACGGGGAAAAAATCGGTTACGTACAAATTGTATGAACTTGTTCACACAGCTCCGTGTCAGGCGTCAGTGTCCCGGAGCATGCTTGGTCGCACGGACGCTCGGACAGTGCTATCCGATTTTTGTTAAAGTTGACGATTTATCTGCAAGTGCAACATGAACATAGAAAGGTTGATAGAACTTGTACGGCAGAATGCTATACTTTACGATCTTTCTAATCCACATTATTTGAATTCTAAGAAGAAAAATATCATATGGGATAATATAGGAAAAGAATTAAAGTGTGAAACAGATTACACTGATACCGATTTCTCTGATATGTGTGAACACGGATGACTGATGGCACGTCCCTGACGGGAATACTGAAACGGACAACTCGGAACACGGATAGCCCTGACCCGGAAATGTGTGTATAGCCCTTAAGTAACTTAATTTTATACAATTAGTAGATCTGATCACTTTATTAACTCATTACAACGAGATAATTTTATTACGAGGATGTTGAATGAGTTGTAACTTTATTCAAAATAATCGATGTACTAGTAAATCTGTGGCAATGTACAAAAAACAACTTCTATAATTCCATTAAGTAATAACTTATTCGATTTAAGTAATAGTTGATGAACCACGAGCGCCCTCGGCATGCCTTGTAACTTTTTATTTCACGTTGCATTCCCTTAATAAGGTGACCCAGTTAGTGCTGAGCCGGCCTAGTGACATTTCGACTGTGACTGATGTGACCAGCTTTTTTGTAGGAGTGAGACGCTCCAGTGAGTCAACTTGACAGATTTTAATCGTTAGATTAGTGTAGTTTTTTGATAACTATCTTTTATTTTTTTTTAATAAAGGAAATAATTTTCACAGGAGTACAAAGGTGTTACTTATTTCATTGGAAGTCTCTTCCAGCAGACCAAAGATAGATGAGAGATGGACAAGAAAATTAGACACAGTATGTAATACGACCGTTAAAAACAATAAAAAGATTTCGAAACGAATTATGAACCTTCCCATTTTGAAGACAATTGCAAAGATTGCCCACTTAAAACATTGCACTAAGGAATGAATAAATCCTAAATCCGTCTTAAGAAAGGTATAGTGCCCTATTTCGGTGACTTGAAATAGGTAAGCCTGCTTTTACAGAGCAAAGCTCTTACTCGTTTTAAGGTTGATATACTTTCAAGCAAACTCAACAACTGAGCTGCATTATTATTATCAAAAATCTGTCTTGAAAGGGATTTTGTTGACTTGGCTAAAAAAGCGTTCCTTAATTAATAAAATAGAAAGGCTTATAAATTTTAGACATTACGTACTATTAAGTATTCTGTGACATTTCTTTAACCTTCATATATCCAAAATCCAACCCCAATCTTTTCAAAGTTAGAGTGAAAACGCTTCTTCTGGGTAAACTCGCTTCATCGTCGACTTTGTCTTTGTTTCTCTTGACCTCGACTATCTATCTCGACTATAAAATCTAAACAAAAGAAAACTTAGTTGTATTTAGAATATCTCAAAAACTTCATAGCCTGGCTACCATATCATATTCAGTGGGCCTCGCGAGCCTTTTGTTTAACCTACTCACTGCCTGGCATGTTGCGACTTGCCCCTTCACTTACTCATACGAACATCTAGTCGTTTTGGTCACTCGTACACAATGCAAAGCAAGTACCCGATACCTTACGTCTTCGGTACCCAAGCGACTATCGCAATTCAAATCTATAGAGGTTCGTACACTGGCACGTGTCAATGGATACCAAAGTCGTTATGGGAGACTTGCGTCGCGTTGTGTACGAAGGGCTTTACTGTTAGCTTCGGAGTCGCACTTTGTGAAGATATATAATTTTGATGGACACTGTCGCGACGGTGATGAAGGATGATTGCCGTGAAATATGTATTATAGTGGGTAAAATTAAGGTAAGATTAAATTTAAATAATACTCCCAGAAGTAGCATTACGAATTAATAAAATCAAGAAGATTATAGGCAAAGGACAAGATGAAATAATTAAGACGCCGCCGTAAAGAGGAAAAGCCATTAATTATACAGAAAAAGCCTATGTTAACCTAAAACACAAACAATAATTATATTAATATAAATAAGACCTAAGTTCACTGCCAATACCATACTATTTCTAACACTGAAGTGGTGTATTATCGGACAACTAAACGTGGGCCCACTTGAAACATTTATCGGAAAATTATCTTTATTTACTAATGCTAACAGCCAGGAATGGATATGCAAACAATTTGTTGGATAATATGGATAAGAATAGAATAATTGAACTAAACTGAACAAATGTAGTAACAGAAATTGTGTATAATTTTATTTTTTAATTTAACTGTGACTTCTCTTATCACACTAGCCCACTTGTTGTTACTTAATTAGTGTGTTTTCATAATAATTATGGAGGTGAATATTCATAGGTGTGTTTTTAGTACCTTAAAATAAAAGCCGGAAACGACAGCCTCCAAGATAAGTAATAAGTACCATTGTATTTTTTTACAAAAATCGTTCAATATACGCAGGCACCTTAATTAATCTAATACTTTCCCAATTCGTCCGAAAACGTATTCCACACGAATTCCGTTTAACCTTAGTTTTGTGCCAGTTCGTTACATTTAAGTTCCGCTGAACCAATTTTGCTATTCTATTTTTAAACGGAACGCTTTCTAACCTAAAATGCAAGCATGCAACCAACCGCTTTCATTCTTACGTCACCTTTGCCTGACTTTCACGGATTTCAGGTTATTCGTGTTATGCACTTGTTTTTTAATAAATCCTATTTATTTCAATATTTAATTCTATAGGTACTGTCTACGTCCAAAACTCGGTATTTGACGGAAAAATTCTAATTATTAAGTCAGTTACATTATAAAAAAAAAAACGAAACGTATTTTTTGTTTTGTTTTGTTACCAAAATTGACGGAGATACGACGCTTTTAAAATTGGCAATACGTCACTATTTATTATAGTACATTACTGCCGCGGCCTATAATGGCTACTTTGTTGGTCGCACTGATGATGGCCGACAGCGCAGCGTAGCGCAGCTCCAGGCCGACACAGCGCGGTCAGCATGCAGCACTTGATGGACGAGCTGAGATTACAGCGAGGACAGCAAGGGCTGCAATGGTGGCCAAGCTGGAAGGCCTAGAGCGTAGCTAGGCTAGCTCGAGGCAATCATAGCATGACCAGGGAAGTAGACATAGTGGGCCAAGCCTTGTATAGTGCTTTACTCAAAAATGCAAGTACCTAACCTACATAAAACCAGCAAGTGATTTAAATAAAATATATATTAATTTAATTAAAATAACAATTATGAAAAATACAGTTACTAAAATTCAACACCGGCTTTCCCGGTTTCATATTACTTACTAATAGTTTGCGATAATTTTAATGCGATGTTTGACTGCTATATTTTCTTCATAATATTACTTCATTTACTAAGAGCAAAAAAGTCACTAAATAAAAAAAAAATTCGCTGAACCGCGCTTTTGTTCCTTCTTTGTATTTTTTTTTTAAATATGGAATACAATCTTTTTGTGCCTACCTCTTTATATACAAACAGCTGTGTTTTAAATAAAATCTTTTTGCATTTGTTTTTTTTAAACGTTGAAACGTCAAAATAGCGGCCGGCAATGTTTTGCCGGCCTGTTAGAGCGGCCAGCAAAAACATTGCTGGCCGCTCCTTGAAACAGACCGGCACAGTCGACTTTGCTCAAACAAGTTTGTCAAAATAATGACCACATTACATGCATTTTTGAGTAAAAATATTTATCGAATACAGACGTCACGAGCCCCTAGCCCTACTCTCGAATTTTGATGCGTTATATTATGTTGGTGAGTATTCATTGATTGTATGTACTATCGACACAGTGGAATTATGACCCACTATAAGCTTAATTTCCTACAGAAGCTTAGATACAATTAGGTCCACATTCGCGTAAACATACATATCCATGGTAACGACTTTGATCTTTGTCAATTTGACGGATTCAAACGATCTTTTGTCAAAATGGGTCATGATTCAACTTTGTCGACTGTACAAAAGAAAAAATAAGTGTCCGTTACTTTTGATTACGATTACCTTATAATTAGATTTCTACTTAATATATTTAAACTGTCAAATAGCCAATTACCAAGCTTTAAGTTAATTTTACAAGGAAAACTGTTATAATAGTGCTGTTCATTTCGATCAACCCTAATGACTTAATTACATCCCAGATATAACATATTACCCAAAGATTCAATGTAAAGAAACTACTCAATACCAAAATTCGCAATAAAAAGAATGTATAGAATCCATTTTCTAAAGCTCCAATTTGCTGTTTATTCTTTATTTTTCGTAGGTATCTGAAATACGAGGAAGAAACACTTCAAATAATGGACTCTCGTGTTTGCAATACAAAAATAAACACATTTTCTTCATAAGGAGCCACTTTATCTTGGAATTGGCGTCGGCCACCGGTGATTGTTTGCGAATCACATTACGAATTGCGATTTCCCTGAAATCTGTTACATTGGTTTCCGAAAATGACTGCTTCAACATCGAATATCAATCATATAAGACATTTATGTTTCATGAATAATACATTCTTGATTAATTCCTTTCATGATCATCAAGTGTGTTGTGTACATCGTAATCACATGGGATTTTGGGATGAATTTAATGATGTTTGTGATGAAATAAAATAAGCGGTATAAAAGTTGTTTTATTTTAGGCTGGGTTTTGATGTGGGCGACACCTGTTAGGATACTCTCCGTAATTTCTTATGTAAACCCAGTGAAATCATCAG
This sequence comes from Agrotis clavis, assembly GCA_954870645.1. Lineage (NCBI taxonomy): Eukaryota > Metazoa > Arthropoda > Insecta > Lepidoptera > Noctuidae > Agrotis > Agrotis clavis. The sequence continues at coordinate 19,271,058 of OX940928.1, read as the reverse complement.
AGTTTTAGTAGGAAGACAGTCGTGATGGCCCGGGCAATTACCATGTGTGTCCTTCTCAATTCATATGCATTTTCTAGGTTTACGTCAACACATGTATGTATTGGAAAAGAGAAACATCGTGAGGATACCTGAACTACTTATACCTATGCAAGTCAGAAACCACGTCAGGGTCTGACTCTGTGCGGTTCCCAAAGGTGACTCACTAACTCTGACACCGGAGGGTTGCCCTTGCCATCATATGAAAAAGAAATGAAGCCTACGGACACAGAATTGAGAATAATATCGATTCCATTATTCAAAGTATACTTGGCCTATATTGTTCCCAATGCTGGGAAACAGGCCTCGTTTCTGTGAGGGATTAATCCACCATTTCTCTTTTTCCACCCTTTTTCCGCCTTTGTGCCGCTAGTACGATTCGTTACGAGATAGAAGCACGCGAACAATTATTGTCACCCCGGCATTGTACTTGACCTCGTGCCGGCACGTGTAACTAAAGGAAATAATTACGGTGATTAACATGAAAAAAGTCCTGGATCAGGGTGGTAATTTCGAGGAATGTCCAGGGCCTATTTTACTAAAATAAAAAATATGGGGTGACTGGCAATTAGTGTACGATACAAACACGTGATTGTGCTCATGTTAACAAACAATCGTGAAAAAAAAAAATCAGCTGTTCAGTACATTAGGCAAACATAAATGTACTGAACAGCTGATTTTTTTTCACGATTTCGGCTTTGCTCCCATAGTAAAAATTGTTTGTTATCATGAGCACAATCACGTGTTTAAGTATCGTAGGGACACTAATTGCCAGTCACCATATATTATTCCGAAATTTATTACCTATAGATTATCAAAAAATGTTTGAACCGTATTTTTTCTTTTGTTACGGTGCGTACAGACTATGTAACATAACATGTTATATAACATTTTTCATAGTGTGGTTATGTTATATAACATTGAAATATAACATTTTACATACATTTGTAGTGTTATGTAACAATGTTATATAACACTACAAATTTTGGTTTATGTTAAGGTGCGTACGCACCTTAACATAAACCAAAATTGACGAAGTTACAATGCTTCTAAAAATCACAAAACGTCACTCGGTGGGTATAATTTTACAGGCGTTATGACGTCAGAAGCCCCCACTCCAGAATTTCGAAGCGTTTTATCAAGTCAATATTCATTGATTAAAAAAAAAAACAAGAAATACGTGTCAATTTATTTTCAATGCTTTATTTGACGGACCAAACAGATTTTCAATTTGTTGATGCAGTACCTAACAATCCTATTGTCGAGAAATTTGTAGAAATTTCGAGAAGCTTGTAGATTGGTTGACGTAATAGTATTTCATCTCTACCTCATCATCATCATCATCATCAGCCTATATTGTTCCCACTGCTGGGACACAGGCCTCCTCTCTGTGAGAGGGAGTGGGCCATAATCCACCACGCGGGCCCAGTGCGGATTGGTGGATGTCACATGTCTTCGAATTTTTGGTTCTAGGACATGCCGGTTTCCTCACGATGTTTTCCTTCACCGTTTTGAGAGCAGTGGTGATGAAATAAATTACACAAAGTAATGCGCCTGGCGGGGTTCGAACCCACGACCTACAACTCGTAAGTCGGGACCGATACCACTGGGCCACCACTGCTCCATCTCTACCTAACTACGACTAATATCAGCATTGTCGCTTCTTATCTAGAAGGTGAGATAGTGTTCAAACGTTAGCCTAGCCTAATTACGTTAGACTACCAATTACTGGTAACAGCAATCAAGGCGTTAGGGACAGGTATAACCCTGCAAATTTCCGGACGGCTGTCTGCTCATCCGATACGGTGGAGAGTCACGCAAGCCCTGACATTGTTCTTGAATTCCTGACCTCGCATGCAACACTGTCTTATGTTAATTAGTTGTACGAAGTCTGAACGTGTTCAGGAGTTTGTACGAAGTGCTCGAGGGGAATTGATTTCGTGAGCAAAATCATATATGGAATCTGGTCTACAGCACTGCAAGCGATGAATGTTAGATTAGAAGCGAGTTTTTTTTTAACGATGTCATCCCTTCGATGATTTGATGTAAACCCTCCCCTTCTTATCTTAGTTCGTACAGTCCATCCAAAGGTTGTCTGGAAGAAATCGCTATTAGCGATAAGACCGCCGTTGTAACCATAGTTTTAGCAATATTGTAAGCAGTAGTTTTAAAATTTTGGTGTACAATAAAGTATATTCTATTCTATTCTAATAATCATGAAATGAGTCCTTCCACCCAAGGCGGGACTAGAGGGAATGTCAGACTCGTACTGACTTAAATACACGGTGTTCTTTTAATAGCTTTTTACGTTCCAGGTCACGGTTACCTGATGTAACAGTCTCGCTACCCCTTCAGGCCTTGGTCTCTTAGCGAGGCCCCCGCCAGATTGCTAACAGCTCTTAGAGGCGTGCGTGAAACACGACGCGCTATCGACCCGGGCATGTGGTCCATGATCGGACGCAAGTCAGTCATTTATCGCGGTCTACATGCCCGCGCCTACAGCTGGGTACTCACTTAGCAGTGTTGCATTTAACGTATCAGATACAGTATCAAGTGAGAGCGTAGGCACGAGCCCGCTGCAAACCGCTCGCTGTAAGCTCTCAGTGACCCGCCGAGTGGCGGTATCACTACAAACACAAAGGCGGCTCGCAGTGTGCTTCGTCGAGCCGTACCCACTTGCAGGTTGATACAGTACCTGATACGTTACATGCAACACTGCTAAGTGAGTACCCAGCTTATGGTGACTGGAAATCGCTTCGCTTCGTCTGTTGCCATGGAGACGCCCATGGTCCCGCGGCGGCAAGTTCGTGAGGTGGAGTTTCGTGCCGAGGGCTTAATGCGAGTTACCCTAACGTAATCAAGAATCAGTACTCATGCTGAATTGGACCTGTCTTGGTAAAACAAAGTGGAAATACAATTAAAATATAGGTTAATATTGAATTTGAATGCGACCGATTTGAGTCATTTATACGACCGAACGCTGCGGTCATAAAAGCTCTCACTACAAGTTCCAAGGAAATCATTAAACAATGCTTGTTTTTTTTATTTCCTTTTAGGCTTCTACTTGTCTATGAATGGTCACAGAAGACACTAGTATCCAACCATCATTACTTTATACTTAAGCCTTCGGAATTTGAAATGTAGCCAATGTAGGTACCTATGTACCATTCACACTCCATTTTAAAATAAGTACCGGAAAATATCTTAAAAACAGTTATTAAACATTTAAAAAGTTAAGTAGTTTCTAAACCTAAACGTGTTATGTAAAGGCTACCTTTACACAGCATTTAACTATGGAGTTCTACATTTAGTTAGTTAATTACCGTTAACTACTTTACGTAAACTTAACTAAAGGGTTTGATGAATTTTATAAATCTAGTAGGTAGATATAATTACAAGTGCTCATTACATCAGCAAGTGTGTATATTGAACCAGCTCAGAAAAGGAGGAATTTAAGCTTTAGAAGAATTTTACTAATTGCCTAGTGGATGCTAATCTATACATATCTATACATATAATAAAATAGTAGGAAAGTCAAAACTGTACATTGAATATTTTTTGAAAAGAATACTTGGGGTGTGATCTACAATCGATACCGAAGCCAAAAATATAGTTTTTAGAATTTTTGTCTGTTTGTCTGTTTGTCTGTTTGTCTGTTTGTCTGTATGTATGTCCGGGATAAACTCAAAAAGTACTGGACGGATTTGAATGATTTTTTTTTTGTTGTATAGGTATTAAGTCTGGCCAACACATAGGCTATAATTTATCTTGGAAACTTGAACACCTGGTGCAGAACCGCAACGGACCAGCTAAACTATAAGAGATACAAAAATGGTGCGATAGCAAAAATTATTACGCGTGATGAGCATATTCTGCTGAGGGAATAAATTTGAAGATCTGGAACACCTGATATGGAACTCCAACAGCCCAGCTACACTATAACATAAACAGTAATGAAGTCTTAGCAAAGTTGTTCACCCTGATAAGCAGTTTCTTTTGCCATATAAAAATTGAAGATCTGGAATACCTGATGTGGAACACCAAGAGCCCAGCTACACTATAACAAATACAGGAATGACGTTTTTGCAAAGTTGTTCAGCCTGACGAGCACTCTCTGTTGACGTATAAAAATTGAAGATCTGGAACACCTGTTGTGAAACTCCAAGAGCCCAGCTACACTATAACATGTAAAGGTATGACGTCTTAGCAAAGTTGTTCAGCCTGATGAGCAGTCTCTGTTGACGTATAAAAATTGAAGAACTGGAACACCTGATGTGGAACACCAAGAGCCCAGCTACACTATTACATATACAGGAATGACGTCTTTGCAAAGTTGTTCAGCCTGACGATCACTCTCTGTTGACATATAAAAACTGAAGATCTGGAACACCAAAAGCCCAGCTACACTATAACATATAAAGGAATGACGTTTTAGCAAAGTTGTTCAGCCTGATGAGCAGTCTCTGTTGACATATAAAAATTGAAAATCTTGAACACCTGATGTGGAACACTAAGAGCCCAGCTACACTATAACATATATAGGAATGACGTCTTAGCAAAGAGTTGCTCAGCCTGATGAGCACTCTCTGTTGACGTATAAAAATTGAAGATCTGGAACACCTGTTGTGGAATTCCAAGAGCCCAGCTACAAAGGAATGACGTCTTAGCAAAGTTGTTCAGCCTGATGAGCAGTCTCTGTTGTACGTCACTAACAAAGTAAGATGCGTTTTTTGTTTTTTGTTGTTTAAAATCCCATTTGACTAAGACAACACTGCAACACTCAACGTGTTCGTAGTCATGAAACTGTGACAAAGCAAAGGTGTTTCAGGATTGTAATGTAGTCGTCTTCCCCTGGAGGCGACGGCCCTCCACCGCGTCTATCGAGGCGCATCGCCAGGAGAATGATCATCTCATCCGCACGCAAAATACACGCATATGACGTGGAGTTGCGGATACCAGCCCGCTATACAATACAATACAATCGCCAGGATGAATCCCAGGAAAGAACTCCGGCGCGATCACAGGGCAATATGGAGAGAGCGACTGTCGCAACCGAGTTCCGGGCACGCCCCAACATAGTCCTTTTTGTCAGAATATAGTATTTTTTTTGAAAAAGCCATAAAAAATATAGTGCGCTTCAAAAAAATATAGTATTTTAGTAGGGAAGCATAAAAAATAGACTAAAGTTATATTTTTACTTATTTATTTTTTTTAAACTATATTTTTTTGCACTTCTTCCATATTTTTTAAAAACGTGTTCGTAAATTGCAGGAAGTTTTTTTTTTATTTTTTAGTAATGAAATAGAAACGCAAAATATAAACATTTAGCTATTGTACGGAAATATAGTATTTTCGCGTACTATATATTTCTTCAAAAGTATATAGTACGGAGACCTTAAATATAGTACAATAGGTACTATATATTATAGTACGGTTGGCAACCCTAGCCCCAACCGCGGTGGCGGCGAGGAGTGGCTGGATAGGCGTCACGGCGACCCGCCTGACCTACCACATGACGTAGGTCCTCAACGAACACGAAAGTTTCGGGAGGTAGCAGTGTCGGATAGGGAAGGAAGAATCGCCTGGGTGTCACCACTGCGTGGATCGCCTGGAGGACACGGTGGAGCATACGGTGCAGGACTACCCACTTGGGCAGAGAACCGCCGTGTCCTCACTACGACGATAATCGGTGACCTCTCGTGCTTAGTATTGGTCGAGACCATGATGCTGCGGGGCGAGACAGGATGGAAAGCAGTCGCCTCCTTCTGCGAAGCAGTCATGATAGCGAAGGAGGAGGCGGGACGCATGAGGGAGAGGACAATGTCCACCTCCAGCCCAGCCGCAACGGTAGACGCCGATGGCGACAGACGTCGTTACACGATCTCCAGCCACTGTAGGCGCGGCCATGCGGGCGGCGAGTAAGAGTGCACGTTGTGTTCCACGTGATGTATTACCACGCTAAAAAAAAAGTAATCGTCTGAATGTACCATGTCGAACAAAAAAGCCGTCGAGACCGTGGACCACTTTGAGACATTCGCCATGATGATAGACCCATGGACAATATCACGGTAGGTACTGTTCTCCGGAAAATTCCGGCAGACACTGCCCGTTGTAAGAAGAATTGATAAGTTACGTATTCGGAGTCCCATCAAGTATAACACTTCAGGAAAATTCTTGGCTATTTGATCGTGCGATACTAAAAAAATGACCGAACCGCTGCAATAAATGAAAACATATTAGCCGAAATTGTTGGGAATGATGTGGTTCACACGTCATACAGTAACGTCGTCAATCAGGATGATGCCAGCAACTACCCACTTGAGATTTTAAATTCATTAACTGCCTGTGGTCCTCGAGCTCATAAAATAACCTAAAAGTAATAATAATGCTTCTAAGAAATCTAACTCCACCAAAATTGTGCAATGGAACGCGACTAATAGTTACTGCATTACACAGAAATTTAAGCGAAGCTGAAATTCTCACCGGATGTGGCTCAAGGGGAAACTGCATTGATACCGTGAATACCACTCATCTCCAACAATTTCCTTTTCCAGTTCAAACTTACACAATTCCCGGTAGCTGCTTACTTCGCGATGACCATAAATAAGTCCCAAGGACAGACCCTGAAGGAAGCTGATGTCGACATAAGGTCCAACTGTTTTTCCCACGGCCAACTATATATAACACATGCTCGCCTGTCAGTAATGCTGACCAGCTTTTTATTTTAGTACCAGGGGGAAAAACTACCAATGTCGTATATAAAGTGTTGTGTCTGGAAGTTTTCATTTCATTTGCTTTAAAGTTTGTTATAGATTCTATAACAAAATTTAAAGTGGGACATCAGGTACCCTCACTTTCTCAACGAATTAAAAAATAGAATATTGGTATAGGTGCCATAAAACCAAATACAATGCGGACGAAGTCGCGGGCAACAGCTAGTCTTGTAATAAATGCTAATCTTGCTAATGATATTCTCAGAGTATATTTTTTATTTTACTCTTTTTTATTTTTTTATATACTGCTAATCTTGTTAATGATATTCTCAGAGCATAATAAACATTTGTGTTCTAATTTCCTCAAATGATAAACGCTATCTGACCCGAATCTTATACTCCATTTAAATAGAACTTGGGACAAATAAAGTACTAAGCTTAAGTTAGGGAGGTTCAGCGTGTTTTGTATTTCAAACATGTATCTTATAGTTAAATCTCGAACTACTTGAAGGAAATTATTTTCGAATACCACCTTTAGTAATGATGAGGCTTCTAACTGGAAGCATTGGGGAAAATCTGATCAACTAAAAGGCTTTCAGAGATTAGAGTAGAAAAGCAGGTTTTACAGTGAATAATCTGGGAACAAAGTTTTAAAAATAAGATACCATAGAAGAGTTATAAAGACACTATTTTAATTTCTATTATAAACCTTCTTGAGTCCCCTATGAAAGCAACAATTCTGCTCTCCCCCTAGGAACGGCAACTAACTTCATTACGTCTAATTTCCACATTTGATACACAACTACCAGTCTACACCTAGGTTTAATTAAATCAGCTCACCCCGGGCGGGCGATGCAATATTCTCTCTTTACATCCTACTAATATTATAAATGCGAAAGTTTGTGAGGATGTATGTATGTGTATGTGTTTGTAAGTATGTTTGTTACTCTTTCACGCAAAAACCACTGAACGGATTTGGCTAGAATTTGGTACACAGATAGTTTATGGGTAGTTCTTCGAAATTTGATTCTTTGACTGATTCATATGGTCAAATTTTAATTTCACTTTCAGCTCAGTAACACATGTTCATATGAAAATAGATATTCCAAATAACATTTATTTGTTTAAGGGACTCCTTTTTACAAAGTAGTTTTTAAGATATTGACGTTTAAAAATTTTGTGCCCAGATGAATCAGAATTTTTTACAGATGAATCAGGAACAGAAATAAAAATGGAACACTATAAATAAAAATGGGCTTTGTATTAAGAAAATAATCGTTATATTATAACAACAAAAATATTTTTTTATAAAACAATGTTATCAGCGATCATATCAAGGAAAAATCTGGTCAATTCAGCAATAAAATTCTTGTTTTTCAAAATAACATTTACAGAAATAAATACTTACAGAAAAGCGAGAATTTTGTTATAAATAGGTACTAGATAGTTATTTTAATGCTACGTTATAATATTCTCTCTGTTTACTTTTGTTTTTTCTCTTTTTCTTTTCAAATATAATTCTTTCATTTTTAATTTCCACGCAGCATACTTGTCTGGATCTTTTCATATTTTCCATCTTAGAAGGATGAAAACTTCGTATGTTCTGTGAGTCTCTTTTTCTCATAGATGTATTTTTTTCCATCTTTTCTACTATTGATAGTGGCATTGTTGTGAACAGCAATATAAAATAAAATAGATAGAGTTTGACTTGTGAATAAATACCGAGAATACATAATGTCAGGATTGTCTCACACACACTCTACTGACATGGAAAAGTAAAATAACGTAACAAAAGTGCTCCTTTCTGACTGGAAAAGGGGAAAACTAATTTATTTACAGATTCATATGGGTTTTTGAACATATGAATCAGGCACAGATGAATCATGATTTTGCCTAAAATCATGCTTAACTCATCATTCATACAGACTTCAGTATTATCATTTTTCTACACGAATCTGTTACCCAAAAGCATCACACGAAACTCGGATTAAAGTCTTAAAACAGCAAAACAAAATTAATAAATTAGGCATTGTAATCAGCAAGGTACCTAAACCAAACACAGATGAATCAGACATTTACCTTTGTTTCACCAGGTTCTAAGCCAACCAGCCTCACGTCCGCCTTCTAGCACGTCTGTTGTACGACAGGTTTCCCCCCACGTGGGATCCCAGACTCTCATCATTATTCCTCGACCAAGTATAGTCAAGCAAAGCTTACTCCACATGAATCAGTATTATACGCCGGACACTTCTTATTTACTTAATTAAAAACACACAAACGTAGTTATATCTAATACATATTTTTTTTGTAAGAGGTCAATTAATTACCTTTCGATATAACTTTAATTTATATTGATGAATCAAAGGGAAAATGCGACATCGACCATTTTGTTCCGGAAAATGGGAAACGGACGCCCTATATGAATCAGGAGAACAGACTTCAAAATTTTTTATTTTGTATCTAGATAGCTACTATTAAAATAATATAATTTGTCCCAGGTAGAGCTAAAGCTAAACTGTACAGAAAAAAATATTACATGCCATTTTGTTAGCTGGTTACAGAAATATACCCACAGACATCGAAAATTTTGTCTCTGAAGAACTACCCTTATAACCTGGATTAACACATAGGATAGTTTTTATCCCGATTTTATGTTCCCGTGGGATAATTTTCGAGTTCTAGCGGGTGAAGCCGCTGGCAACAGCTAGTGTAACAATATTGCTGTAAACTAACTATTATCAGTATTATAGAAATAGAATACCGTCTCTACAAACTATTTGACACAAAAAGCGAAACGAAATTGTGAACTTCTTTGAAGCTATTAAACAACACCAACAATGGCGCAAACGAATCCACTCGAGAGTCGTAAAAAAATTCGACTTAGCAAACTCCGGGGGGCCAAGTTGCGCTGAGGGAACGAGATGGCGCTAGACGCCTTGTATAGCTCTGTCTCTTTCTCTCAGCGGAACTACTCATGCTTTAAGACGTCATGGTAGGCGACCAGGGGAAAGAAAACCTATAAACCTAGTTTTTTATTGTGTCAGAAGCATTCTAAAAAATCATTGAGATAGGATAACATTTAGGGGTAGGAAAACGTTTTCTCTTTTAGTATGGACGAGCACTCGGTAGACGATCCTCTAATAACCAGGCTTATTCCAGCGAGTGAAAGTGACAGAGCTATACAAGTCGTCTAGCGCCATTTCGTTCACTCAATGGAACAAGCCTGGTTTTAAGAGGTTGTAATACCCCCCTAGGCCTTTAATACACAAAGACGAGAAGTTTCATTCAATGTCTTTCACATACTGTGCCCTCTTTGTTCGCAAGTCCACATCAAAAGAGCAATAGTCATTAATTTTACTTTTTTATTTCTTAGACTTTAATCTGGTATCGAGTTAGAGTGGCCATGACAGTTTCGGGTGACGGCAGAGTGGTAGGCACAGCCTTAACAAAAACATGATAACTGACAACTTTCTCCATCACTGGAAGAAAATGAGCAACGAAATTATGTAAGATTGATATCAACGTCATCTTGAGCTGTCATGAATCTTGGTTTTTTGTACGAAATTTTTCATATAAGCGGGCTATTTTGGTGAATTGACAATCTAATTTGGGAGCAAGCGATTAAGGTAATTCAATTTTCCCATTCCCAGTTTTATTGTTTTCTGTTGAGACATAAGAAAAGACAGAATTTTCAATGGTTGTATTTATGAGATCATTAATATTAAAGAACTTGTGGCAAAGGTGAAAACAGAACTTAAGTTGAAACGAACAAACAAATCAACAAGTTTACTATAATATTCAAAGCCGCAGCGTATAATTACTAGTTACGTAAATATGGACACATGTGGGCTCGAGTAAACTATCGCTTTGCGTACAATTAGTGCAGCACTATAATTAACACAATAACACACAGGTAGATCGTCATAAGGACTAATTGCTTAATAATGTCACCACAAACGGTAATTTAATAACTTTGAAAGAACGTAAACATTCGTATTTACTGAGGTATTGCCGGCTCAAGCGTATGCAATATTAATGAGGAGCAGGCTTCGAAGGAATACGGAATGCCTCACCGTATTACAAAGATACAATTTTCATTCACAAGGAGAATTCGTTATGAGTTCTAAAATTACATAAAGTAATTTCGATTATTAATTCCAAAAAAGTACCTATGTTTAACATAGTCAGTGTGGTAAAGGAAAAAGGAATTTAGTTATTAAAGTCCAATGTCTGGCGAGTTTAACTTCGGGTGGCTAAGAAGATTTGTTTTAACGGATAAAATGTAAAAAGGAATATATCTGGGTTATGTCGACAAAGGTCTGCTAAGGTGTAATTTTGTGTCAACGGTAAGCTAATTCTAGTTTTGTATAGTTTGATGTGGAGCCGTGTGTTCATATGGGGGTCGGCTTCCAGTCGAACCAGATGCAGCCGAATATCAGTATTTGCACATGAAGCGACTGCCTATCGGACCTCCACAACCCTGTAACTTGAAATTTTTAATGTTTTTCGGAATTTTTATGACGTCCCATGGAAAAAGTTGATATGATACATATTTTTCTGATATTTGTTTTGTTTTTATTTTAACCCTCATTCGCTGTGATAACTGAGTTTAGTTTTGAGACTTCCAAAGTACGAGTACATTAACTCCTCGACTTTGAAATCACTATCCTTTGCAGCCATTCAAGCTATTCTCAGCTATCAATACAATTCTAGCCAAAGAATTTAATTTCATACCGCAAGTGATACCGCGCAGTCTGCGTATTCTATTGTAAATGTATGGGGAGCAATAGGCTGCACTTGAATATTTCAACTACATTTGATGGAGGCCCCATATCGTGACTTTACCTCTTTGTTGAGAGACATTGATAGGCAGCCTTCTTGAACGATTTCTTTTATAGATAGGAACGTGTTCTGTTTTCTTTGTTAGGTAAGGTGTGGCGTTTTTTTTTACGTGGTATATCTTCAAGTGAGTCCTTCCACTCACTGTCTGTACTAACTAGAATCCACGTTGTCCTTCAATAGCCCTATATGTTCCAGGGCCTGATAAGACAGTCCCGCGACACCGGCAGACAAGGTATGAAGTGATATATATTTTCTTAAAAGTTATGAATTTCCTTTTCTATATAATGAAACTCGGAAAATATTAGAAAATGATTAACTTGACAGAGGATTCTTGTTCTTGCTTATTTTAGTTAGAAATATAGTAGTAACATTATTATAATTTCCTATTAAAACGTTTTCAAACCTTCTGAAGTTTGAAAACATTTAGGCTTGAGTGAGATAGTAGGGTAAGATCTTTCAGCGCCATTAGCAACATCTGTTAACCAACCCAATTCATTAATCTCCCAAAAATGTAATAAAGCTATCACTTATTTTGAAAAATGGCGTCCATTCCCGCCAACTTTGTTCGCGTTCACTTTATTAGAATCGCGGCTATCAATAATGTAATGTATTACGAACTCACGGACCAGGGATCGGTAATTCTTATGAAAATTTACGATTCCTAGAGTATCTAGTTACATTAATATTTTGGTTTGTTACATTGTGCAGTCAGCGAACTTTGATAAACTATTCGTTTTATACTGGCAAGTGCTTAAAAGTTAGCATTTGTAGTTTTGAAAATTTTGGATCATTGTTTCATTGTCAGTTTCCGAGCGAAACTGTATCTGATTTCATTTTTGCGAAAACTTCAAGTTTGATACCAATTTTTACCTCGCAGGCTCAAAATATATCATCTATATTGCAATTATAGATAACTAAATAGCTCGATATGTAGGTAGCTAACTCAAAAACTGAATTATAGATCGAAACTCTTTAAAATATCTAGAAGAAATAAAAAAAAAGTACTTTGCAGTCACCTATGGAAATCGTGCAGGATGTAAATAAAAGTAATTTTCAATTATTGTAAAATTAGAATAGAATAGAATATATGTACTTTATTGTACACCAAAATGAATACAAACATACAAAAATTGATAATTTTAAGTGTACAACGGCGGTCTTATCGCTATAAATAGCGATATCTTCCAGACAACCTTAGGATGGACCTACAGAACTTTAATCAAAACAATTATTGTGTTAAACAGTTCACTTCGTTATTTTTATTCATTATAAAACACAAACCTTCCACAAACCTTGCTTGGTAGCAGCATTTAGCTTACAGAAATATGTATGTACCATCAGTCTTTGTTCATTATGTATTTACTTCTCCGGACATAATGGCTATATTTTATTTGTTTTAATTTATTCCACAATGTTCAATTCTTTTTTTTTACAATTAGTGCTTTATGTTCATTAATAGACTGAAGTTATTTTCAAAATTTTCCCTAACAATTAATAATATTATGAGAAATAAATAGAGAATAAAGGCGCGTGTCCAAATTATTCGAGAGATTTTTGTAGATTCACATTCAAATATAACAAAAACGAATTTTCTAAATAAAATTGAAGTATATCCATTAAAAATTCAACCCTTATTTAAACTACTCGTACATAGCAACTTAAAACTGCTTTTCTTATCCAAGAAAACTTTAAGGCGAACATTGAAGTGAGGTTTCATCGGTAAGACACCACGCTCGCCACTTCGTCTTGCGTCGTGGTGTGTTTCCGTCAAACCCTCATTTCTTATTCAGTTGGGTACACACGTGCGGGCAAGTCTAGAGTTTGTCGCCGGTGTACACACTCACGTATTCCAGCAGTAAGTCCCGGATCACTGGTGGGTAATATAAATTGTGACGGTGTGTTTTAGCATCTCATGCGAGGGTCATATACATAATGCGTAAAGTTTATTTATACGTATGTTAGCTATGTCTAGTGTAGCTAGAATCTGAAAAATGTTAGTGCGTATCTAAATGGCTTTGTCTAGTTGTACTCTATTTTTTAAGTACCTAGACCTTTTTGCAGATCTTAGTGGTCAACATACAGGGTGTAATCGCACTAATAAGTTGTCGTTCGTTTTGTTGCGCCAATGTACAATTTGCATTAGGTGTGAAATTTTTTACTGTAATGAAAATATAAACGAAAACATTACGGTTGGGGTCGTGACCCTGCATACATACTCATAGACATTCTGACGCCCCCCCCCCCCCATTGACAGCCCAGCGCCTTCCGGTGACGCGGAACTGTCCAAACGTAGCCATAACCCTGCAACGTAGAGCGTCTGACTAAAATCCAACGTGTTCCTTCCATCAAACAAACACAACGAAATTTTTCTGAATTTAAATGTTATTAGTTAACAACTCTTTTCTCTTAAAACTTTAAATAAGCTTACTTTGTAACTCTGGGCGCGCGCGCTTCCAGTAATGGGTAATTTGTGGGCAAGATGATGGCGATATGTTTTATAGCGTTAACTTTACCACTTAATAACTTACGCAGTTTGCCAAGTAATTAAACGCTACAGTGTAGTGGGGAACAGATGCACTGCTCTGTTTTTTTTATTTATTTAACGATTTGTTCGCGTTTGACCACTATCTCGCTTGATGGTAAACGATGATGTGGTCGAAGGTGAAGCACGCTTGCCTAGAAGTAGATAATCTATTCACTCTTGACTTGAAGACCCCATGATTTAGCTATCTGGGAACACAAACCCCCAGGGCCTGATTTACCCTTAGGCTAATTAGGCTGCAGCCTAGGGCGCGAGGATCGGGGGGGCGCTGAAATCTTGTCTATGATGATGCCTCTCCTCTTTTTTTTTAATATCCAATATAAGTCATGCGGTCAAACACGACATAGATTTGGTTTTCTACTTGGTAGCCTGCAGTCACTTGTCATGATTTTGGTCTTATAATGCGTGAGGTAGATGCCTTTATGTACGGTCAGCTTAAGAAATGGTTTGCCACCCTAAGGTTGAATGTCATCAGGCACGCCGCAATCGCGGCGGTAAGACCTCTCTTTGAGGAGTGGCTGGAAATGCGTCACGCCGTCCTGACCTACCACATTTTTTTTTCTTGGTAAAATCATCAAATGAGTCCTCCCACCCCGGGCAGGGCGGGAGGGACTGTCAGGCTTGTACTGACTAAAATCCACGGTGTCCTTCGGTAGCCCTTTGTGTACCGGAGTCGCGGTATACGTATGTCCCGCAACCCCGGCAGGACGCGCCGTCGACCCGGGCATGGTCCATGGTCGGGCAGCAAGTTGCCCTTTACTCGCCGCCCGCATGCCCGCGCCTACGGTGGCCGGAGATCGTCCCGCGACATCCGTCGCCGTGGGCGTCTACCACTGCGTCTAGGGCGGAGGGAGGACGGTATCCTCTCCCTCTCGCGGCCCGCCTCCTCCTTCGCGAGCATGACTGCTTCGCAGAAGGA
Source organism: Agrotis clavis (assembly GCA_954870645.1). Lineage (NCBI taxonomy): Eukaryota > Metazoa > Arthropoda > Insecta > Lepidoptera > Noctuidae > Agrotis > Agrotis clavis. The sequence continues at coordinate 19,256,006 of OX940928.1, read as the reverse complement.
GGCGACCGCTTCCCACTTCGTCTCGCCCCGCAGCATGGCCGCGACCAATTCCGGACGCGAGAAGGTCTCCGCCTATCGCCTGCGTGAGGACACGGCGGTGCTCCGCCCAAGCAGGGCAGTCCTGCACCGTATGCTCCACCGTGTCCTCCGGGCGGTCGAACCTACCACATGACGCAGGTACTTACCGGACACGGAAGTTTCAGGAGGTACTGTGTCTGATAAGGAGGGAGGAAACGCCTGGTTGTCACTGCTGCGAGGATCGCCCTGAGGACACGGTGGAGCATACGGTGCAGGACTGCCCTGCTTGGGCGGAGCACCGCCGTGTCCTCACGCAGGCGATAGGCGGAGACCTTCTCGCGTCCGGAATTGGTCGCGGCCATGCTGCGGGGCGAGACGAAGTGGGAAGCGGTCGCCTCCTTCTGCGAAGCAGTCATGCTCGCGAAGGAGGAGGCGGGCCGCGAGAGGGAGAGGATACCGTCCTCCCTCCGCCCTAGACGCAGTGGTAGACGCCCACGGCGACGGATGTCGCGGGACGATCTCCGGCCACCGTAGGCGCGGGCATGCGGGCGGCGAGTAAAGGGCAACTTGCTGCCCGACCATGGACCATGCCCGGGTCGACGGTGCGTTGTGTTCCACGCGCGCCTCAAAGAATGTCAACATTGTGAAGAGGCCGCCCTCTAGAGGGCCAAAGCCTGCCGGGGTCGCGGGACTTATCTCATTACCGTGACCCGGAACGTAAAGGGCTATTGAAGGACACCGTGGATTTTAGTCAGTACGAGTCTGACAGTCCCTCCCGCCCTGCCTTGGCTGGGAGGACTCGTTTGATGATTTTACCACTATGGAAAAAAAAAAGTTGAATGTAATGCAAATTAAAAAAAAAATGTTAATTTCGGTTGCAGATCGATCTTAAAGATTTTATAGGTAGTATCTGATAGTGAACCATGACCATGTTAAAATTTTCACACTACTATTTACTCAGTTACGAGTACTACTTTTTAGGCCGTCGTCCGTAACAAGCCTGGCGGGGGGCGCGTCTTCATAATTAGCCTAGGGCGGTCAGAACTGTTAATCAGTCGCTGCAAACCCCTGCAGGGAATTGCACTCCTTTAGCTGTGCGCACATTAAAAGTATTGGCAAAATACTTTGTACGTGCCGGAGGGATGTCCATCATGTAACGATGGCGCATTGCCGTACGTCTTGTAGTCCGAAGATGGAAAGGACCAGGCGGAATCAAGCAGTTCAGTCGCATGCTCTCCGAAATGTAACCGATAAAAAACCGACAGGCTGGTAACTCGGGATATTTCTTCTACTTCTACTGTCTTAGAGATAGTCTGCAGGGTGTAATATAGACATCAACGCAAGAACAGTTACCATCGCATAGGTAATCAGTAAATCATTCCCAACGAACCCACAAAGAAATTTTTCATCGGGTAATTAAAAATGTAAAACGACAGCTTATCCATAATGTTTGACTATGTATATTTATTTTTTACAAGAAATAGCAGGTTTTATTCAGGGTTATTTTGTAAAACATCAACAACCTTTTATGGGCTAAAAGTGCTACTTTCTGCAAAGTTTACAAAGTAAAACTTAAAATTTCACAACACAATGCGAAATAGGATTTTGAGCCATGTACTATATGACTTTTGGACATTATAACACTTGTTGATTTTTGCAAAACTTCATTCTAACCGTCATAGAAATAAAACATTGTGTTATTCTGACATGTGGACATTATTCGTTGTGTGCGCGATGACAGCGCCCCTAGTGGCCGCAACTATTCAGGACTTGTCATCTGTCAAATCATGTCAACTAGATGATAAGATATCTTTGTGATATTAAATTTCGACTAGTTTTTCAACGAAATTGAAAAAATAGTGTAAAAAGTGAGTGTGTATATTATACCTAGCGATTTTCTTCCTCGTGGAAAATATGGATATTATAATACGCACGGGATTTGAATCGGTTAAGCATAAAATACATTTGAGCAAAAAGGGAAAAAATTAGTATTAGCACAGCATGTGAGAGAAGTGGAAGAGCTTAGAACGAACGGGAAAAGTTAAAGTTAAAGTTTTCGTATTAAATTATAAAGAAAGTTATGAAAATAAAGCAACTTGACACATGACAGCCCAGAATTAATTCACATTTCTGCCACGTCGTGCGCTACGATCGATTTGCCGTTCCCCACCACCCACTTCGCACATAGTCAATAACACTTGGACGAATATTACCATAAACCATTTTCCCTACCCTCAATAAGTATTCATTCGTATAAAATTCTGGTTTGCATTGTAAAGCGCATTTATTTGTTTATAGGTCAAGTTAATCGTATCGCGCCATTTCCCGAATCGTACGTATGCCCATTTATCCGCTCCGGACAGAATGCGAAGCGATGCGCCGCGCCGGTGGAATTGCTTCTGATATTTTCAATTCGATATTGTAAGTTGTACATGAAAGTTGAGAAAAAATTGAATTATTTTGCTTGAATTTCATCAAGTTATATGAACTGTTTTAGTTCACCCAGATTAGTTTCATTTTATTTACATGTTTAATTCTTAAAATGCGTTACTGATTTTCTAATGTTTTTGTTCGCTTCAGGATTTTGTGCGTGTATTCCTTCTCGTGAGTCGAATTCCCATATTCATTCAATGACAATACGAAAATAATTCCATTAACAAATTGTCATACGCCGATGCTATATTATTAACACAACCTTTGAACTTGTAATTATATTACTGTACACTAGCCGATCGCATGAAAAGCTTGTTATAAAGCCCGGGACAGGCAGATCCCAGCGGCCGCAGATAGTCCAAAACTTGTTACAGGGTCCGAAACTTGGGGAATCAGTTGCTTCCCCAACATGCTACGCACCGGATTACATCGTCCACGTTAAGGCCGTACGGCAAAGCGAAAGCATCGTTTGATGAGTCGGAAAAGTTGCCACGCACCGCCACCAGCAGGCGCCAGTATCGCGAAATTAACGCAATCCAAAGTTTTATGTATTTCATTTCGTCAACTTCGACATTTCATAAAGTGTTCCCTTTGCGCAAAATACATGTATTACTCTAGTAGAAATATTTTGATATAAGGATATTGAAACATTTACTAAAACAAAATGAAAGAAATACTTATTGATGTGGATAAATATTTTGTAAATATTTTTATCATTCACAGTCTTAAATTTATTTTAAAACACTTTGACACAGATTTTGACGTCCCGAGAAAACGTAAAAAACTACTATTTGGTAGAAAATTAATAAAATTGGCACACTTTGCGAAAGTGACAATTCCCAATTATCTAAAGCCCCAAACACATGCGCGCACGTGCATGTGCGTTGTGTTCCACGTGTGCCTGGAAGAGTGTCAGCATAATGACGGGGCTCCCCCTTAGAGGGCCTACCGGGGTCCCGGGACTAATGTATACCGTGACCCCAGAACGTAAAGGTCTATTCGTAGATTTTAGTACCCGCCCTGCCCTGGGTAGGAGGACTCATTTGATTATTTTACCACGCTAAAAAAAGCCCCAAACACACGCTCCTTTTTTAACGTCCGTTCAGAAAGCTGGTTGCGTGATATCTTTATATGTTCGATAATGTAAAGCTAAGGTACTAATTTTTGATGCATTTTGATGTAATGACAGACACTAGCGCCGCGTAAAAGAGACTTTTTTTTTTTCATGGTAAAATCATCAAATGAGTCCTCCCACCCCGGGCAGAGCGGGAGGGACTGTCAGACTTGTTCTGACTAAAATCCACGGTGTCCTTCAGTAGCCTGTTATGTTCCGGGGTCACGGTAAGGAAATAATCCCGCCAGGCTTTGGCCCTCTGAGAGGGGGGCCTGCCATTATGCTGACGCTCTTTGAGGCGCGCGTGGGACACAACGCGCCGTCGACCCGGGCATGGTCCATGGTCGGGCAGCGAGTTGCCCTTTACTCGCTGCCCGCATGCCCGCGCCTACGGTGGCTGGAGATCGTCTGCTGACGTCCGACGCCGCGGGCGCCTACCACTGCGGTTGGGGCGGAGGGAGGACGCTGTCCTCTCTTTCTCGCGGCCCGCCTCCTCCTTCACGAGCATTACTGCTTCGCAGAAGGAGGCGACCGCTTCCCACTCCGTCTCTCCCCGCAGCATGGCCGCAACCAATGCCGAGCGCGAGAGGTCTCCGCCTATCGCCGCCGTGAGGACACGTCGGTGCACTGCTCAAGCTGGGCAGTCTTGCACCGTATGCTCTACTGTGTCCTCCGGGCGATCTTCGCAGTGGTGGCACTCGGGCGTTTCCTCCTTCCCTATCAGACACAGGAACCTCCCGAAACTTCCGTGCCCGGTGAGGACCTGCGTCATCCGATAGGTCAGGACGCCGTGACGTCTCTCCAGCCACTCCTCAAAGAGGGGTCTTACCGCCGCGATTGCGGCGTGCCCGACGCGTAAAAGGGACTTAGTAGTTTTTACTCGTATATTATGAGGTACAGGTACACAGATTATTGTAGTACAACACTTTTATTGTCTAACCTCTTTATAATTGAATCTTCATTCTTTAATATCCTATCAATTTTTTTTTTTGGGACAAGGTCTTAATATCACTTTTCTGATAAATGAAACCTTTGAGAGATATCTATCGGCTCCAAAATAATGAGCCCAGTACTAATCATTTTTTTGCCTCCAAAGTAATAAATAGAGCGAGAAGCAACTTATATCGAACACGCGGTGAGACAGCAATGACCACCAATTTTTCATCGTAGTCGCAGTATAATACTATAGGCGATATTTAACAGGGTGGTGGGTGCTATGCCTTATTTGTAGTTGACATATAATTTTGAAGTATTCAAAATTTTGACAATAGCAGTTTTCATTTAATTTATTTTAATCCTGTTTCTTCGAAATTGTTATAAATCTGTGACGAAACTAAATAAATAATAATAAAGGTGAAGTGTTTCTTATCCTATATCGCAGTTTGAAACGAATAAAAGTTGTTTTCAGTTACATAATATGGTCTAAAATTGTTGACTGCAAATCAGTGCATTTATCATTAGTTCATGTTAAATGGTATTTGGATGCATAAAGATTAGATGTGAGAAGGATGGACACAGAGGAACCATCCGACAACAATAGTACGATATCACGATAGCATTGATATAATTATAACTGTGAGTAATTTATTATATTGATAGGAACAATTCGTCATGTAGGTATAGTATCATACGTATTCTAACATTTCCCTTGTTTGCTCTGTAGGGGTCGTCAGGAATTTCCTGCGATGATTTATTCATTAAGTTTGGTTTATTTTATTCTTGATTTATTAATGAAAATAATGTGTTATTGAAAAAAGAAAGTTTACGTGACTTATTTACATTCATGTCCGTTTAAAATCACGTCCCATTGAACACATCGAAACATAGTTTTGAATAATCTATAAGCCTACGTATCATTCGTTTGTATTTTCTCGATCTTTTTATCCATTACCAATTTTATTATTACGAAAATCTGACAGCCGCGATCTGAAAAAAAGTGTCACAGGTCTAGCCTGTAAGAGCCACGCTGGCTGACTGATTCGTCAAGGAACGAAAGTGATGACACTACTGGTAAAAGGCAAAAGATGAGAGGACGATAGTGAATGTGTGCTCAGAATAAAACGGCGTATGTGCCCAAACATATTGACGTCTTTTTATGAATTAAAATTGTTATTAATTGGAAAACTGTCTTTACAGAATTTAGATACTAGTATTTTCTACAACTTAAAACAACATCCTTTCAATAACTCATAGTAGTTATTCCATAAAGTCCAAAAAATAAAAAGCATAGACCAAACTTTGCATTTTTTTTGTATCGAGAAAATTTAATTGAATCGTGTTTTCAGCTTTGTGAGAATTTAGATCATATAGTTAATAACTATATTCCAAGTTGTAAGATCTGTAGTCCAGTCATGTACGACAGAAAGTTAAATATAAAAACCGTATAAGTACTGACTAAGCCCCTTAAGTATTTCATAAAACAAATTGAAATGTGGCCGTTAAGGATTCTTATTTTTCGCTTTATACTGCTCTTCAAAAAGTTCAGAAAGTCTAGTCATATTACAAAAAGGCCTAATTGCTCGAACATGACAAGTTTTACAGACCAGTTGGGCTCAGTCATCAAGTAATTAATTAAATGTTACAGAAATAGAGTCGTGCAGACGTTTTTCGTATGTTTTATTTTTGTAGAAAGTTGTCGCCAAAAATAATAACCAATAGGTTGCAGGTTACTAATTTGACATTATATGGATATAGAAATACCTATGTTCAGTCACAAGACTTTACATAGGTATGTATAATCTATCACATAAGTAAGTAGATAATCTACATACATGTCGACATCTGATGTCGACAGCGAAGCCTTTTACGTTTTATGTTTTCACAAGAAAGATTTTATGACACATAGGTATCATCTACAAGTTTATTGTAATTATGCAATCTGGTTAACAAATCAGGACAGCTTTTTCGTATTAATGGAAATAAAAAAGAAATAGGTATTATTTTGAATAAGCTTTGTGACATAATTTTCCGTTTTTTTGGGTTCCGTAGCCAATTAAATGGCAAAAAACGGAACCCTTATAGATTCGTCATGTCTGTCTGTCCGTCCCATGTCACACCCCTTTTTGACGAAAATATAATAGCTATCCTGTGGAAACTTGGTAAGTAGATGTATTATGTAAACCGCATTAGGATTTTCCCACAAAAATAAAACAAAAACCAGGGGGTACCCCCCGTACTTAGAATTGAAACTCAAAACATTTTTTTTCGCCTGATGATGTGGGGTATCTATGAATAGGTCTTGAAAAATGATATTGAGGTAATTACTAGCATCATTTTTTTCTAAACTGAACGGTTTGCGCGAGAAACGCTTCCAAAGTGGTAAAATGTGTGTCCCCCCCCCTTTAACTTCTAAAATAAGAGAATGATAAAACTAAAAAAAATATAGGATGTACATTACCATGTAAACTTCAATTGAAAATTGGTTTGAACGAGATCGAGTTATTAGTTTTTTTTTAATTGTCATAAATCGTAAACCGCAATTTACCTTTCAAAGTTACAACCAACTACAAGAACTTTCATATTATGTTACTGCTGCTACGGAACCCTTTATGGGCGAGTCCGACTCGCACTTGGCCGGTTTTTTTGTTTTTATTCTCCTTCACGCTATGTTTCAAGATCAAGCTGCTTTGCATATTTTACACGATTTAAAATCCACCAGCTCGAGAACGAGTAAAAATGTAATTTAGAAAACCTGTTGGCGACTTTTACCAGAGAGTCTAGAAAGCAATTTATTTCTACTTTAAAAGCAGCCGTGTTTTAAAACACTTGAATAATGTTTGGATTTCCTAAAACGATTTATTAAACTTTTTGTAGAACTTGAGATAAAATACCTGAAAGACAGGGTATATTCTGGCAGGTCTTAGGCTTTGTTTCCGCTGAGGTGCAGCGGAGAACGATTCACCAATCACATGGCTTGAAATCCACATCTCTTCTCCACTGAAGCCGTGTGATTAGTGAATCGCTCTCCGCTCCGCTTCGCATCAGTGGACACGCAGCCTTATACCGCGAACCTTAGGCGCGGGCCACATAGAAAAGACGTAAGACGAGGACGCGTCGCGGACGTGCGAAAATGTATGAGAGTCGCGTCCGCGCCCCGTCTCTTCTGTGTGTTTTACGTCGCGACGCTTCTATACATTTTGTATGAAAGAGACGCCGAAGAGACATACATATGTCTCCGCCCGTCTGCGTCTTGCGTCTTTTCTGTGTGGCCCGCGCATTACAGCGCTACGGACAATATACGACATGCCAACATTTTTGGGACACTACGCGTCTCTTTTTAAAAAATCATCCATTGTGTCTTCCCACCCAGGGGGAACGAGAGAGACTGTCAGACTTGTACTAATTTAAATCCATTGTGATTCTTCCATAGCCCTTTGCGTTCCAGGGTCACGGCAACCGGTACACGGTAAGACAATCTGACCCCGGCAGGTGGTTGGTCGTCTATGGGTGCCCCGTCAGTTTGCTGATAGCTCCTTGAGGCGCGCGTGGAATACGAAGCGCCGTCGACCCGGGCATGGTCCGTGATCGGACGGCAAGTCACCCATGACTCAGTGTGCGCATGCCCGCGTCGAAAACAAAGCCAAATTGCCTGCGATGTCGTTGCCGTGGGCGTCTCCCGCGGAGACTAATTTAACTCTCACTCCCAAATCCCAATGAATACTTTTAACAAACTCCGAAATATTAACTCAGTGAAGATTATATCTTTATGTATGGATGAACGTGATTTCCTGTTCGTTGTTAATGGCTTTTACATGTACATGACCACCTCAAACCATTATAAACCCTAACATCAAAACAGCAAAGTTGATTTTGGATTGGCAGATGTGATTGGGCTGAACACGAAACAATTTCAGTTATAATAGAAATTGAACTATGTGTTTTTGAAATAAGGTTTCTAATCCCAGCGTGATGTGATATTAGTGAAACAGATGATATGAGTTTCAGTAACGATGCGTTAAATATTTAGCTCTGTTTTGGGTTTGTAGCGTTAATATTCAGCTATGTGTGTTGGTAATCAACATTTGTTCGATAAAACAAACTGGGGTGTGTTTATTTTATAATATAAAATACAATTATGTAGTATGGATATTGTGTGTTCAAATCCATTAACATAATGATACACTGAATATTTAGATATTGGCACGCTTCACGCACGTGTCTTTGCGCAATAATTTACCACTTTGTTATCGTATTCTCAAGGTTGAGCACACTGAATTGGCTGAATTGAATGCTACGGTTTTTCGTAGGCCCCGTAGCACTGCGTAGCTTCGTAGCGTTATAATTATGTTCTGTTGTAGTCTCTTTTGTTTGGGTTACCAACTCTATTTTTCTATCGACTCGACTGCTTATTTACCATCGAACACCTAATATTAAAAACGCCTAATTATTTAGATCACATCATGCTTGTAATTCTTAAAGGATTTAAAGCCCACACACCCACCCACATTTCGTCAATTAAGTTTATGCCAGAAAGTTTTTTTTTAATTTGTTTAAATCTAGATTCCGTATCTCCGATGGAACACTGTGCCCGAACTGGAAATCGAACCCAGGACCTCATGCTCAGCTGTCTACTAGACGAAAAAGAGGCAGATTTATTTACAATAACAAAAATATCACAGTGCCCCCAGAGTCAACAACCATAAAACCAATAACTAGTGAACGTCATATAACGGAATTTCCTTGGAATCTATGCGGGAAGCAATTACCGGGGCTTCCATGATTAATTAGGGCTCACCGTGGCCGCCGCGCTCAAGTGGCGACACCTATCGAGTAATGACGCTGTCCTCAGTTGGCAAGCTTCTTCAAGTGTCTGTTAAAATTGCTGGCTGCATGATTCTGATTTGAAAATGAGTTGGCACGAATTTGTGGTTCCGTAGCATGTGGTATTGTTTGTCTAAGCTTTGTCTAAAAAGTTTTAGTAGACCAGAAGATAAACATAAACAGCCTTACTACAAAAACTTAAACATCTGTTGAACACTTGTCTAAAAAAGTGTGACTGTAAAACGGACCTTATTTCAACGTCATAATCTGAAATTTTTTTAGACAAGTGTTCAACAGATGTTTAAAAGTTTTTGTGGTACGACGGAACAAGTCTGTTGACAACTGCTTAACGGTTTGTTGAAGACGCGGTGAACAGTGCGGAAGAAGCGGTGAACAGTGCGGCGGATGGGACGGCGCGAATAAGACTTTCGTTACTGTGTAAGTAAGCGAATTCGCCACTGGCGGCGCTTCGTGGTGAGTTTCAAACATTTCTATACATTTGATCTTACCGCTCGCCCGCGAAAACTCACCGCTCACGGCGGCAAGGTCGTGATCGGTCCCTAAAAAGCTCACTATTTCAGTTATCAATTACAGCCACATGAGCCACACATGCCTAGCTTGTAGGTTAAGCCGCGCTTGTCGAGATTTGTCTGTTGATCGGTGACCATCTATCATAGTGAGTTTCCTGCCTTGGGAAGCAAGTAAAGCCGTTGGTCCCGCCTGTCCTTTAAAGATCTTTGAAAAGTAACTGTTAGTCAGAACCTTGATAGTCTGACAACCAGTTTTACCATGGGGCATCGTATTACCCAGTAACAGGGTGAGAGAGAAAAAGATAGGCAATCGCCCTATGTAAAATACTGATATTCACCTGCACGTATTACAAATGGAAATCAACCTCAACATAATTGGGAAAAGGCTAGGCAGATGATGATGAGGATTTCATCTGAACAATTAATATTCGTATAATATGCAATCATACAAAAACAGTAATAGTTGTTTCGGGTATTTGAGTATTAATGTTTATAAACGCGTCGACGATACAGGATAACTTACTAGTGTTGGTCAACGTTTTCATAAAAGAAATAATGAAAAGAAAACTTACGAAATGATTTGACATAGCTTAATAATCTCACTATGGGCCATAAAATAAAGGTAACAAACTATGTATAATATATTATTTTGACAACACGTCAGTGGGCTATGTCCCGTAATCTATCATTGTTTCAAAGTTTTGGGATTGACGTCGACCCGGAAACAGGCAAAGGTCGGTTATTTTTTCACATATAAACAAAGAAAAATTGGGATTTTTTCGGCGATATAATATTCTTTTCTTTAACAGCAGTCATAACTTTAGTTATTTTAAGAAAAGAGCGAAATATAAATTACATAACATTTAAATACCGCGTTAACAATTCGTTTGTATGAGTAAAATTAATGACATAATTTTAAATCTATATTTAATATTATAAAGCTGAAGAGTTTGTTTGTTTGTTTGTTTGTTTGTTTGTTTGTTTGTTTGTTTGAACGCGCTAATCTCAGGAACGACTGGTTGGAATTGAAAAATTCTTTTTGTGTTAGATAGTCCATTTATCGAGGAAGGCTATAGGCTATATAACATCACGCTATCACCAAAAAGAGCGGAGCAGCAATGAGAAATGTTTCAAAATCGGGAATATGTATTCCTTTTCGAGAGCTTTCGTTGCGTGCGCTGCCTAAACGGTTAAAGATACGCAAAAATTATGTACTACGGAATTATTCCTCATAAAAAGTTCTAAAATAAAGTCCGCGAGAGCATATATCTATCTTTTAAGATTAAGTCACTATAACCTTTTTTATGGAAATCAAATTTGTTTTAAAGTAATGCATTATTTGCGAAGGTATTTTCATTAATATGATATTAATCCTTATCAAAATAAATACGTTAATCATCACAAGCATTTAATTTTGAACAAAATTGCCCTTGACATCGTTTGATTTCAATGAATATCTTAGGAGATATCATAGTTTCAAAATAATGGCACAACACAATTATTACTGCCTGGGCAAAACTGAGCATATCATAATTGAGGGTAAGTGCACCCTCTACCTCTCACCCGAGCCACCGCTGAAGACGCCCAGGGCGTCGGAAATAGTGGGTCATATTCCAGCCGCTTACGGACGGGGAGTAATGGGTAGCTTGCCGTCCGACGGCATGTATTTACATATAAAGAAGCACTGGCCAATCCCCGCTGCATAGACAAGTCGAGGCGCGGCGGGAAGAACTCCGGCGCCATCTCAGGAGGCGGTATGGATCCTGTATCGAATGGGGAAGGAAGAAACGCCTGGGTGTCACCACTGCGAGGATCGCCCCGAGGACCCGGTAGAACATACGGTGCACGACTGCCCCGCTTGGGCAGAGCACCGCCGTATCCTCACAGCGGCGATAGGCACTGGTCGAGGCCATGCTGCGGGGCGAGACGGAATGGGAAGCGGTCGCCTCCTTCTGCGAAGCTGTAATGCTAGCAAAGGAGGAGGCGGAACGCGTGAGGGAGAGGACAGCGTCCACCTCACGACGCAGCCACCGCGGGAGACGCCCACGGCAACGGACGTCGCAAGACGATCTCCGGCCACCGTAGGCGCGGGCATGCGGGCGGCGAGTAATGGGTGACTCGCCGTCCGATCATGGACCATGCCCGGGTCGACGGTGCGTTGTGTTCCACGCGCGCCTCAAAGAGCTGTCAGCAATCAGACGGGGCCCCCCTAAGAGGGCCAGAGCCTGCCGGGGTCGCGGGACTGTCTCACTCGATAACCGTGACCCTGATACATAAAGGGCTATTGAAGGAACACCGTGGATTTTAGTCAGTACAAGTCTGACAGTCCCTCCTGTCCCGCCCTGGGCGGGAGGACTCATTTGATGATTTTGCCACGATAAAAAAAAGGGGGGGGGCGGTATCGAGGGAGCGACTATCGAAACCGAGGTTCGGGCACGCCTCAATCGCGGCGGTAAGACCTCTCTTTGAGGAATGGCTGGAAGGTGTCACGGCGTCCTGACCAACCACCTGACGCAGATCCTCACTGGACACGGAAGTTTTGGGAGGTACCGGTGTCGGATGGGAAAGGAAGAAACGCCTGGGTGTCACCACTACAAGGATCGTCCAGAGGACACGTTAAAGCATACGGTGCAAAATTGCCTCGCTTGGGCAGAGCATCGCACATGTCCTCACAACGGTTATAGGCGGCGACCTCTCGCGCTCGGCATTGGTTGACGTGAAATAGACTGGAAACCGATCGCCTCCTCCTGCGAAATAGTCATGCCAGCGAAGGAGCAGGCGGGACGCGTGAGGAATAGGACAGCGTCCACCTCACGACCCACACCCAGCCACCATGGTAGACGCCCACGGGGACGGACGTCGCAGGACGATCTCTGGCCAACAGGCGTGGGCATTCGGGCGACGAGTAATGGACGACTCGCTGTCCGATCATGGACCATGCCCGTGTCGACGTCAACGTTGTGTTCCACGCGCGCCTCAAAGAGCACAATGACGGGGGCCAAACCCCTTAGAGGGCCAAAGCCAGCTGGGGTTGTAGGACTTATGAGCTACCGTGACCCCGGAACGTAAAGGGCTATTAAAGGACGCCGTGGATTTTAGTCAATACAAGTCTGACAGTCCCTCTTGCCCAGCCCTGGGTGAGAAGACTAATTTGTATCGGTATCCTCCCACAGCGCTTCGCACTAAAAAATACATTGTTAAGGTCCGACATCCACGCGAACGAAGTCGCGGGCACAGCTAGTCTAAAATAAGAAAATACAAAATTAATCTAACAATTTGTTTTCATTAAATATTATAGACAAACTTGTATTAAAAGTCTCTCCCAGAGTCTTGAATTATGAAATTCAGATTCGAAAGTCAAGCTTTTGTCATCGCGCAAGTCCGGATCAAAGTGATTCGTATTTTAAATTCAGCCAGTTATTTTGGTCGTTTCAATTATTTCGGGTGTTTCATTTTAAAAGAGTTTCATTGAAATCACCTCTTTATTCAATTTGAAGTAGCTGAAATAGACTTCTTAAACAGGAGGTTGTTTGGGTACTTAAAAATTCGAAAACTAGGATACAGAGCAGAAAGTTTCAGAATTTAGTGGAACTATTTATCTTATCTAATAAGCGTTTCTTTGTAAGTCTGACTAATCTTACTCTAGATCTTCTTAATAAATCAGAAACCATTTTCCCATGATAATTGCAGCCATAAATTAAGTGGATCGTCACCCTTCACGTTTTCACAAGCTTACAATAGCAGTGGCGTGACTTTCTCGCTAATTGTGTTACGCGAGTCTAAAATAAACTAACAATGGACCACTTGGGAGTCTTTTTTATAAAATACATTTAAATCTTAAAATAAATTCCATACATTTACAAAGTTAATGTTACTTCGCTATCACTGATGAAGAAGGATGCCACTGCGGAGCCTCATCACAAACGATGGCCCATCTCCTCACTTGTGCTTCATCTATACTTAAAGAGATCTATCCGAGACCGCCACCAACGCCGTAAAGGTGGCTAGTTTCAGAGGCGTAGCGAAACCGAATCTAAAAGTGGTCAAGACGCACGTGCGATTCCCTTTTTTTCTGGATGAATAACGTGCCTCCGCTGCTCGCACGAGGCCCCCTTGTTGTGAGATAGATGACTTGGTCATCTGTACCAAATGTGATTGTCATGTGACCAAGTTATTTTGCAACATGGAGATGTTGCAAAATAACTTGGTAACTCGCGCAAGCAGTAGAAGCGTTTGACCTAAACGTGATCGTCGGCGACATCAGCATTGCGAAGTCTCTTAGGTTCTTTCAGTGCCACTCATCAAACATCAGTGGTATATAATAAAATTGTAGGTCATGTTAAGTTCTTAATAGAAGTGAAGTGGCATTGCTTTACTGACTGGCCAAGATATTTTCCTCGGAGCGCGAGGGTCAAGGCGCGATGTTGGGGACTAGGGTCGGCTTCGGCCCCGCCTAGCTACGCCACTGCTAGGTTTTTTACGAAGCTCATTTAATTAAAAGGAATTACCGACACGCCGAAGAAGACTTACATGAAAGCATAATTTTAAATGAATTATGTTTTTGAAACTAATGTAAAGCCTCCGTGTTTATGAGTTCCTCAAGGGGACACAACCCTAAAATCGACCGTCATTTGTTATACATTATGTGTAGTGTATACGGCAAGGTTACGGTTAATTTTGTTTGTCAGCATTTGCGTATTAAATACTGAGCAGCGTGCCGTGGAATGCAGTGGACGATCCCGCCTACAACTTGATGAAAGCAAAGCGACGTTAAAACTAATTAAAACACGTCCATAGTTTAGTCGTATGCTGGTTTAAACCGCTTAATAGCAATTGTGTTTATTAAAGGTCAGTTTCTACAGGGTGAAATTTTATTAATGAGCAATATTTTAAACTCGAGCGTTACTAACGATACTAATCGTACCTATTACGGAACTCAATAACATTATTAATGCAAGTATCTTCGTTCAGTATTATTTGATGTTTGTTTGCTTTTTGTTCTGCGCGCGGTGAATTGCGCTTTAAAATTTTGATTCTTTAGGACTTTGGGGTTTATGATTTCATTTTTTATTACTTTTAGTGTTTATTTGTAATAATAAGCCTTTGCAATGTGATATACTACATTTTTAAGGGTGTCCATAATTGCATTAATAACATTTTTGATTTGCGATTTATTAGCCGTAATGCAATCAGCATCGTGAGTAGAGCCTAAGATTAAAATATTGCCCATGATTTCGATTTCACCCTGTACATTAAAAGTAAGAGACTTTACCCATGACGCGATGCGTCGCGATTTGACCTATTCCAACTACAAGTGAAAATAACCTTACCACTACTAAAAATAATGATGCAATTCGATTGACTTGACGTCGTCGTGGAGTCGAGCAGCAGGTGAAACCACGGGGGATAATTAGTTCTATTGAATAAGAAACTGGCTGTTAGTGCCAATATTCCTTAAATTATTAGTTACAATGATAGCTCTTGAATCTGGAACGCCATCTCATTGGGCAGTTCGCCCTGAATTGGTTAGACGCCATTCAAAACCGTTTAGTAGTAGGTAAGTGTAAAAAGAAGAGATAATGATCACAAGAGACGTCCTCACTCGACGGCGACCGACGCTCAATGACCGATCGCTTTAAGCGCTTTCATCGCTTTAATGTCTGTTTGCTAGATGCTCTGAAAGATTGCTTACAAATACTAGATACGTCATTTTGAATGGAAAAAGTTTTGACACTGAGTCTTAGTTACATATTATATCTAGTATTATCTGTTGTTACCAGCAAATACTAATTTAATGTATCTTCTCCATTTTTTACCCGACTGCGCGACGCAAAGGAGGGTAATGTGTTTATCAGTCTATGTATGTATGTTTGTTTCTATGTGGCGTTCGAGAGACCAAATGCGTAGGCCGATTTTGATAATTCTTACGTCAATCGATTCGTCTTAACCCTGCGAGTGTCACTGAAGACATGACAGTAATCAAAATTCACCACAGCGACAGCCAGACGCCATAATGTCAAAATGAAAAAAAAAAAGTCGATGAACTATGTCATGTGGGGTATCGTTGAATAGGTATTTTAAAATCATCTTTAGGTTTCCTTTATCATTTTTCATTTTAAATAATAGTTTAGGATATATAACGATTTAAAGTTGTTTAACAAAACAATAATTCTCGCTAATTTTCTTAGTTTATTGATTTAAGTTTTTTTTAAATGTTACTTCATGAACTTAATTCTACATGAACTTCATGAACTTATTTTATGAAGATAAACTATCATCCATCATCAAACTTTTGAGTAGGTAGTTCCTTTTCACATTATTCTGAAATAGCAGAAAAAAATCTACTTTTTTCTTTCTATTAAGAACCTATTTGAGTTACTCGTATTACAGCTAGAAGGGAACAATTCTTAATCCTACTAATATTTATTTATAATACTAGCGGCCCGGTACGTGCTTCGCTACGCCAAAATGAAATGACCGCATGAATGACATAACAACATGCTTGTACTGGTAACACTGAAAAATGTTTCAATTTGACAGCAAAATCATTAACAAAATGATCCGCCATTTATTGAATTTATTTGTTACAAAAAATGTGATAAATAAAGAACCGCTCGACCGATTTTGTGCAAACTTCACATAAACCATCTACTAGTCCGAACAAAGTGTAAACGTTTGGTTTGGATAGGTGAGCCCGTTCTTGAGTTATAAAATTACAACGAAAAGTGGCATTGATTTTTATACAACATTATTTTTAGTATATGCGAAACCTGAATATACGAGTAGTTTGTTCGGGATCAGTAACTGATTCGATTCCAATGATTTTTACACCATGTTATATTTTTTTTCAAAAATATTTTAATTAAATTTTATTACCAGTTAATTACAATACAATCACCGTACGGTTAGATACCTATTTGCCAAACTATTATCATGAGTGTATAACACAGTAGACGCGGTTTACGCGGGTGTACCGCGAAATGAGCATGTTTTGAACGGACAACCAGTTATAAGCTTGTATATTACATACAAGCTTATAACTTTGTGATTTTTTACGATACGGTTTTAAAATTTTGTACATAGATTCTTCACACAAAAATATTGGACAGGTGTATCGGGTTTCGCATATACAAAAAATAATGTTGTATATATAGATAAACTATAAATTTTAGAGAATGCATTTATGGATGTTTATGTCTCTTTCACGCAAAAACTACTGAACGGATTTGGAAGAGATTTGGTACAGATATTTTATAAACTAGATTATATTTTCAGTTTAGGAGCTCGTGGCTAAATAATTACAGCCGCACAGGCCGATCTTCCTGGGTAAGCCGCGCTTGCCGAGGTTGGTCTGTGGATGGGTGACCATCTGTCATAGCGAGTTTCCTCCGTGGTGCCTCGGAAAGCACGTAAAGCCGTTGGCCCCGGCTATCATTTGTAGATCTTTGACATAGGTACGTTACTGTTAGTCAGAAGGTCTAAAGTCTGACAACCAGTCTTACTAGCGGGTTGTGGAGGTCCGATAGGCTCCATGTTGACTCGCTCCATGTGAAATACTGATATCCATCTGCATCCGGATTGACTGGACCGACCCTAATATAGTTGGGAAAAGGCTAAGCAGATGATGATTAGTTTTTATTCCGATGTAATGTTCCAGTGGAATAATTTTCGAGTTGTAGCGGGTGAAGCCGCTCTGGTTACAGCTACTTCTTTAATATTTCAGAAAATACCGGTCTAGATTTGTTTAAACTAAATTTAATACC
Organism: Agrotis clavis; assembly: GCA_954870645.1. Taxonomy (NCBI): domain Eukaryota; kingdom Metazoa; phylum Arthropoda; class Insecta; order Lepidoptera; family Noctuidae; genus Agrotis; species Agrotis clavis. The sequence continues at coordinate 19,238,388 of OX940928.1, read as the reverse complement.
TGTTAAAAACCTGAACTTTAATGAAACACTACCTGTGAAGCTTACTTAGGCAACAAAATATTTTTCACACCACCTGCTCGTAAATGTCTAAATTATATGTCTGCTAACCGGCCGTAAAGCAAGGCATTGTTCCCTCCCGCTCGAGCCGGGAATAATATATGTACTGAATTTCATTATTCCCGTGGGAATAATGTGATTTGAATTTGGAACCTCAAACAAAACATAGTATGAAAACTTTGAACGAAGGAATTGAAGCAGCGGCGGCTGCCCCCCGGCAGTCCCCACTGCAACAGCTGATCGCTAGCTGAGGTGGGCACCACAGCATGCTCACGTTCGAAGGTTGTCGTACCACATCAAATTTCAAAATTCGAATTTATTTCCTCGCAGGTGCTGTGAAAAGCAGAGTACTCACCTCAGGAATAACGCTGCCTTTGTCTTGGGCTAACTTAAATCCCTCGCTACACTAAGGATTCTTATCTTAATTCCCTCGTTTCACTCGGGAATTAACACTTGAACCTCCTCGCTGCGCTCCGGAGGTTCACCCCCAGAATCCTTAGTGTCGCTTCGGGATTCAATACGCCCGTGACGTAAGGCACTGCTTTATTCCCTTGGTGCGTAATCTACTATTTCACACCACCTGCTCGTAAATGTCTAATTATATGTCTGCTAACCGGCCGTAAAGCAAGGCATTGTTCCGTCCCGCTCGAGCCGGGAATAATATATGTACTGAATTTCATTATTCCCGTGGGAATAATGTGATTTGAATTTGGAACCTCAAACAAAACATAGTATGAAAACTTTGAACGAAGGAATTGAAGCAGCGGCGGCTGCCCCCCGGCAGTCCCCACTGCAACAGCTGATCGCTAGCTGAGGTGGGCACCACAGCATGCTCACGTTCGAAGGTTGTCGTACCACATCAAATTTCAAAATTCGAATTTATTTCCTCGCAGGTGCTGTGAAAAGCAGAGTACTCACCTCAGGAATAACGCTGCCTTTGTCTTGGGCTAACTTAAATCCCTCGCTACACTAAGGATTCTAATCTTAATTCCCTCGTTTCACTCGGGAATTAACACTTGAACCTCCTCGCTGCGCTCCGGAGGTTCACCCCCAGAATCCTTAGTGTCGCTTCGGGATTCAATACGCCCGTGACGTAAGGCACTGCTTTATTCCCTTGGTGCGTAATCTACTATAATATATCCACCTGGCTGGTTTCAGTTTAATTTGCCTGGTGTAGAGGCAAAGTCGTTATATTTGCTCTTCCAAGTAAACAAGTATCTCGTTTGCTCTTTATTATTTGCACGCCTTTTGTGCGAGACAAAATGAACATAGTAAAATTTATTTTTGCTAGTTTTAGATTTTACTTTTATTAAAAGAAAAATAAATAGGTTCTTGATTAATCATTTTAAACTGCGGTGTGTTGTGTTGTTTTGAGTAGGTAGATAATTAAGATAATGAATTTTTTTTTTGTTAAACTGGCTTTGTCAAAAAATACATGATATTTAGATAGTTACGCCATTTTGTACTGTCTGAGAATTCCACAAAAAAAAAAAAAATACTATAATAATAGTTTTAGCTTTCAAAGATCGTGTTATTTCAAGTGACACTCGCTCAAACAGAATATTATACAGGGGTAATGCTCACGGGATCGGGTTCAAAAGCGTAGGACTACTTGCGATCGACAGCGAGTAGGCGGAAACCAACGGACAGGTAAAACCGATCAATTACTGTCGGACCCACGAATAAAATGGTTACTCTAGCAATGACAATGTGAGAAGAGAATTTGTTGTAAGTAGGTGTATGCTGATGACCTTTTTGATGATTCGGCATGGATTTTTGTAGATAAGTAGTAGACCACTGACCTTTTTGACGATGTTTTTGGGACTGTAATGAGATGTTAGTACGTGGACTAAGCTAACAGAAGACGTAAGATCTACCTAGTTCCATGTGAAATATTAGGTATGATTATAATCATCCCACCAAAAACATTTCATGTAAAATTTTGCCAAGACGACCACATAAGGTTTGCCCTGTGAAAAAGATATCAGATCTCATGTAGAGCCTTCTGAATCTACACGGCCTAACTCTACCGATCCTAACTTCACAAATTCTATGTTTATCGTCTTGCCGGGGGCACTACTGTGCCTCCAGATAGGTATAAATGTGGTGTTTATTTTATTGCTTGTCTCAAATATCCAAATTAGGTCATATGAGAGGCGCTCATGTATTCTGAAGCACGCAAAGGAGTCGTCAATACTGCTACAGTACCCAGTAGTCCTTATATAAGTCAATGCCTCAATGACATAAAAAAAGCGTGAGGATTTTCCCACTTGATGGAGATTGATTCTAGGACATTTACCTGCGACCGTCTATCTATACAATGTGTTTGGTGTCGGTCTGAAACTTAAAAAGGGAGGTAAAAAAATAAAATTATTCTACTTAATATGGGGTCGGAAACCAACGCCTACTGAATGGCAAGCAGCCATTCATCATTTAAAAAGGCATGTAGCTTGCTCAATTCTATCAATAAAATTATTTTACAAATGTGGTTGAGAGCCAACCTTGAATGGTAAGTTGTCACTTTTAGGGTTCCGTAGCCAAATGGCAAAAAACGGAACCCTTATAGATTCGTCATGTCTGTCTGTCTGTCTGTCCGTCCGTATGTCACAGCCACTTTTTTTCGAAAGTATAAGAGCTATCCTGTTGAAACTTGGTAAGTAGATGTATTATGTGAACCGCATTAGGATTTTCACACAAAAACAAATTTTGGGGCTACCCCCCATACTTAGAATTGAAAATCAAAAATTTTTTTTTCGCCTCAACACTACGTGTGGAGTATCTATAGATAGGTCTTTAAAAATTATGTGGTTTTCAATATATTTTTTTTAAACTGAACAGTTTGCGCGAGAGACACTTCCAAAGGTGTAAAATGTGTCCCCCCCCTGTAACTTCTAAAATAAGGGAATGATAAAACTTAAAAAAAATATATGATGTACAATCGACAAAGTTGAATTATGACCCACCATAAGCTTATTTTCTTACAGACATTCAAATACAATTAGGTCCACATTCGCGTAAACATACATATCCATGGTAACGACTTTGATCTTTGTGAATTTGACGGAATCAAACGATTTTTTGCCAAAATGGGTCATGATTCAACTTTGTCGATTGTACATACATTACCATGCAAATGTCCATTGAAAATTGGTTTGAACCGGATCAAGTTATTAGTTTTTTTAATACGTCATAAATCGTAAACCGCAATTTAGCTTTCAAAGTTACAACCAACTACAAGCAATTTTATATTATGTTACTTGCTGCTACGGAACCCTTTATGGGCGAGTCCGACTCGCACTTGGCCGCTTTTTGTCTTTCTATCATCTACTAATAACTAAGTCAATTATCATGAATATACATAGCTATAAATGTCATTCAAGCACAATGTATGCTTCAGATAAAGCTTACATCTATTCGTGGATATCTGCGTCGGACAGGTAATGGACGGACACAAAACTGACACGAGACCGGTGAGCGGTCAAATAACACTTAGTTATCTGACCATTCTGTTATTATTGTTTTGTTCTCTAAATAGATCATGCTGTAGATCCTAGATACTTATAATTAGAGTTAAGTTATCAATTAGTTACAGTCTTATCAATTCTAAAGTTATTACTAGTAGATTATCAAACGAAGCTTTTGATATAAAACGCTTTAGTTTTTGTTCTTTTTTGTCTAAAGTCGTGAAACTTTTACTCGGAGTGAAGAGTTTGAAGCACAAAAAAATAATGTAAAAACATTAATTATTATTACTAGGATACAAAAATGTGGAATTGTTACCTATCCGATTTCTCGATGACGCTGACTCCTGGACCGATTTGTACTTGTTAACCCGTGGGCTGAGAGCTACTCGATGTGGTAAAGTACCACCAACAACTATCGAACTTTCGACCTGTCCGTAGGCGAAACTTTAAGATTCAACTATTATCGGAACACTAAGTATTCAGAGGCTTGCGGTTTGTATAGTAGTGGACACAGGACTGATTAAAGCACTATTTATATAACCCTTTCAGGGTTTACTTAGCCGTGTGGTCAGGTTTAAGATTAGTTTTGAAGAATATTTGTCTCGCTCCATTTGAGGACACCAGATACTACTTTTAGCAATTTTCGTTAGATTTCTTACTGGTGGCGTATCATGACGATTTAAAGCATGAGTTGTTACTCTGTGTGAAAGAGACAGAGCTATACAAGTCGTCTAGCCCATCTTGTTCCCACAGTGAAACTAAATAGCACCTGATCCGCAATGTACACTTATACAGTGTACACACTCACGGTTACTTTTATTGTGGGAACCGAGTCCAACACCCCGAGTAATCTGTGGATTGTAAGTTTTTTTCTTATTGTTATACTGGAAATTGTCGATCCTCAGCTTTATTAAATTAAAGCATTGAAATTAGATCCAGATGTCTGAATAAAAACACGTTTTTACCCGACTGCGCCAGGAGGGTTATGTTTTTCGAGTGTATGTATGTATGTATGTTTCTTTGTGTTGCTCTGCAGCCTAAACGGCTTGATGGATTTTAACTTGAGAGTGTCGTTAGATTCGTCTTAAACGTGAGAGTGTCACTGGGTACATAAAACTGGCCAACTGCGAGTCGAACTCGTGTGCAAAGAGTTCCGAACTAAAAATATTTTTTTAAAATCTCTCACATTCTATCAAGTGGGGTATCAAATTAAAGAATTTTAAAAATGGTTTACCAAAATATATATAACTTATATGTTTCAATTTAATTTGGACTGATAAATGCTAACAAAAATTAAAAATAGTAAAATAAAATAAATATTTAAAAAAACAAAAAACCCGACTGCGTAAAAAAACTAAAAAGAAAGAAACAAGCCCAGTAGTTTAGAATTCACTCATTCACACTCACAGTCGGGGCCCCTTGGGAAGATTTGATTGGTATAATTTGAATGGGCCCCGACTGAGAGTGTGAATGAGTGAATTCTAAACTACTGGGCTTGTTTCTTTCTTTTTACTTTTTTACGCAGTCGGGTTTTTTGTTTTTTTAAATATTTATTTTATTTACTACTAATTTTTTACCGATAGCGCCATCCTGACAAAGCCATTTTACAGGCAAAAAATAAAACAGCACTGTATATCTACTTACCTATGCTCTGGCTGACCCAAATCCCCAGCATATCCAACTGTAACAGCCGATGGTAGAGCTCTGCCCCACGCGTGTGGTTCATGAACAGGTGGTAGATGAAGGAGCCGCACCAGGGCGCCAGCGCGCCGAGCAGGTGGCACATCGAGAGGAACCAGGGCCCGGGCCCGCTGCGCCAGGGCAGCAGTCCCGGCAGGACCAACAGTATGTACACTAGGGACACTCCTGCAACAAACAAATGGAATGTTACTGCTTGGTAATAATACTGCAATACAACAATCAATCCCGTGGCACATGGGCTTTTTTTACACGACTGCGCGACTCACAGTCGGGGCCCATTCAAATTTTACCAATCAAATCTTCCCAAGGGGCCCCGACTGTGAGTCGTTCTGTTCTGCTTCTACCTGCTGTTCAGTTGGGTTTGTCTCTTTCTTTTTAGTTTTTATATATTTTTTTCACGTATTTTTTAAAATTAGTTTTTACGTGGTAAAATCATCAAACGAGTCCCCACCCAGGGCAGAACGGAAGGGACTGTTGACCCTCTAAAGGGAGGCCCGTCATTGACCCATGGGCTTCACCTTGGCCAGAGGCTAAGCTTTGCAATACAACCAGGTATCGCCGGTCATTTCTTGGGCACATTACCAGCTTTGAGAAGGAGTTTTTCGATATTGATTAGGTATTAATTGTTAGTAAAATATTAGTAAATGTAAAAATGAAACGTAAGCGTAAACAGCACATCTAAACCACGTTCAAAAGCTGTCAGTTTTAAAATTTCACAAAAGTGACATAGAATATTTCCTCTTGATTGTGGTTTTGTTTTATGTACTGAGGACGGGCGGCGGCGCGGCGCTGGTGCTTGGAAGCTAGTCAGTGTTGTTGATGTTTTTTGTATGCATACCAATTTTTTTTTCAATTATAAGCATTTTGGTAGCAGCAGTTAACTACAACCGCAACAACTATATTTCTATGGAAACAACCTTGCACTCTATGGTTTTCTTTTCAGTTAAGCTAATACGTTATTTATATATGGCTTCAAAACATACATTTATTGCTGTCGCCTCCAAGTCATATAACATGTAACTTATTAAACTAATAGCTGAGCACATGACCATCACCCTTCCCTCCCCCATTACCCATTTATCCCCCATTATTCCCCATTACGATGACGTCACGTTGACATTGATTGTAAAATCAGTATTGTAAGCACGTCGCGTGACATGTAAAGCACTAATTGGAAGTTCCATAACACTGACTGAACCAATATTTTCGAAAGTATTTATAGACAAAGACTGGCAATCGTTTGTTCTTAAATATATTCATAAAATCTTCAAAACTAGTTTAGATAAAGAGACGGATCCATAATTTGCTAAGATAAGAACATAAAATAGTTTCTTGCAAACATTAACATAACTCATACAGACACAGATTCAATCACCTTCATTTATAATTACCAAAAAAAATACGTGTGGCACTCGGGGACTGTCATCGTAAAGCTATTGCATAGCACGGCAAATTACCATCATACCTTATTGCTATACCACAAATTCGCACTAAGCGTTTCCAAACGTGTTTTATAATGCGAACTGCGAAGGAGTGGAACTCTCTGCCTGCGTCTTTGTTTCCGAACGCATACAACCCTAATCTCTTCAAAGTTAGAGTGAACAGGCTTCTTCTGGGTAAGCTCGCTCCATCGTCGACCTTGTTTTAGTCATTCCTGACCTAAACTAAGGTCAAAAGCAAACCCATCTCACAAAAAAAATAGCATTAAAAAAAAAAGGAAAAAATTATCGCCTACCGCGAATATTAAACGAGAAAATCATTTCAATATGATAATTATTTACCTATGGGCCATCCCGACTAAGTAAATTATATTGCTTTTTACTTATTGCGTGTATCAGTTAACTGTATGGTATAGATAATTCGCAAAAATCACCTTCAATGTAATACTCAATCACTACACTTCGGTAACAATCTCAACGCACGCAACCTATACATTACCACAAATAAAAATAAGTCGTCCGACCTTGTGTTCGTCTAGAAACTAAGGTTTCCCATTGATCTTATTAGCACTGATAATGGCAGTGTACTTATTGTACAGGCTTACTTGTAAATCATTAACAACTTTTCATGGTTTTAAAGTACGTATGATTATACCAAAATAACTTTTACTATGAAACCAATTAACCCTGAAAGATAAAAAAAAACAGGAGTTTCATACAAAATGTAATATTTTTCTGTTGACAATATCTTCATTCAGGTTTGTCAATGTTTTACAAGTAACCCTGTATACAATAAGTAGATTATAAAGAATAATCAATAAACGCACGTAAGTATGCTTTATTTATTTATTTATTTTAAGGACAACCAACAAAGCATACACCATGATACATGTTTAGGATAAATGACTTTTTACATTTTATAGTGTAGCCTTAATTAAAGGCTGCCACGGCATGCATTGAACAAAGGAAGAATACAGTATCGAAAATAATAATTTTTGTTTACAATATTTAGGTAATAATTTAGCTTAGGGCTAATTAAGATTACCTACTACATATATAGAATTGCTGTGCAGATGAAAAGGCAAAAGAGAAACACAAATTAAATTAAATATTTCACAAACGTGATAAGGCTTTATGTAAGGCAGACTTAAATTTATGTAAAGAGTAAGACATATCACTTTCCATATTCACAAGAGTAAGACTTTCGCTCCCAAACATTTGGAATTTCCCACGTCACCGAAATCATCCAGTCAAAATAGTTGTATAAAATTGACAGATGTGGAATTCCTGATAATTTACATGAGTATTCCAATTAGCAAGAGTTTTGCTACGTCTACTTTTGTTAGCGCTCTTAACATTTTCATTACCTACCATAGAATATTGTTGTACAGACGCCAACTCATCAACCTACCTTAATCTGACATAAACCTTTAATTGATTATCAACTTTATCACAAAAGAACAAGGTTCATGTTCGAGTTTTAAAGTTGGGGACAGGTTGACGTACGGCCTGTTCGTGCTATTCCCCACGAAGGATAACCCATTTCCAGATACGGAATACGGAACACACGAAGAAACCCGTACTCGAAATCTGATACCAATTAATAGTACATTACTGCCGCGGCCTATAATGGCTACTTTGCTGGTCGCACTGATGATGGCCGACAGCGCAGCGTAGCGCAGCTCCAGGCCGACACAGCGCGGTCAGCATGCAGCACTTGATGGACGAGCTGAGATAAAGGCCGAGGCCGTAGGCCGAGGCTTTTACAGCGAGGACAGCAAGGGCTGCAATGATGGCCAAGCTGGAAGGCCTAGAGCGTAGCTAGGCTATAGCTCGAGGCAATCATAGCGTGACCAGCGAAGTAGCCATAGTGGGCCAAGGCTTGTATAGTGCTTTACTCAAAAATGCAAGTACCTAACCTACATAAAACCAGCAAGTGATTTAAAGAAAATATATAATTTAATTAACTAGAAATTTAATTTAAATAACAATTATGAAAAATACAGTAACTAAAATTCAACACCGACTTTCCTGGTTTCATATTACTTAAAACGTTGAAACGTCAAAATAGCGGCCGGCAATGTTTTGCCGGCCTGGTAGAGCGGCCAGCAAAAACATTGCTGGCCGCTACTTGAAACAGACCGGCAAAGTCTACTTTGCTCAAACAAGATGGTCAAAATAATGACCACATTACATGTATTTTTGAGTAAATATAATTCCGTACCCTGTTCCTTTGTACGAAAGCTTGTTTTTGTTTATTTAATAACAGTGAGTGAGTGAGGCGTAGTTTCCCAGCTCAAATAGAATCAACACAATACAATTTTGTTTTCTTATAGAACATACTTTATTTACATATTTTCTGTAGGCTTTGGAGGCGAGCCTGCCGGGGTCGCGGGATTATTTCCTTACCGTGACCCCAGAACATAACAGGCTACTGAAGGACACCGAGGATTTTAGTCAGCAGAAGTCTGACAGTCCCTACCGCCCTGCACTGAAAAAAAAGAATTGTTGAATGTACTAAAGTAGCGTAGGTTGAGTAATGAACTGCCATAGTCAACCCTTTTCATAGTTAATTTTACTATAACAAGAGTGAATTTAACAAAATCCACTTTGTTGATTTTACATAACAAAACAGATTGACTAAAACTATTTTAAGTATAGTAAAATTTATCGAACAAATATTTGAATACACTAAAGAAAGTTTGTAAAATACTTTCGTAAGAGTTCTCTAAATTTCCAACAGGTGACGCTACTAAATTTGTTCGTAACATTAACAAATAAGAAAGTTGATTTTACTTAACACAAATCATGAGATACGTTTAGTATAATTAACACTAGAGATATGTATATTTTACACGAGCTTGTCAATAAAATCAACAAAGAAGTTTTGTTTAAATAACAATACGAGTTTTGCAACACAGTTCTCCAGATATCCGATAGGTGTCGCTTGCTACTCTACTAAAGTTGTTCGTAAAAACTAATAAAGTGGAAAATTGATTTTACTTGACACAAATTATGACATATATTTAATGTAATTGACATTACAAATATGTACATTTTACACAAGCTTATCAATAAAATCAACAAAGAAGTTTTGTTTAAACAACAGTACGAGTTTCGCAACACAGTTCTCCAGATATCCGATAGGTGTCGCTTGCTACTCTACTAAAGTTGTTCGTAAAAACTAACAAAGTGGAAAATTGATTTTACTAAACACAAATCATGAGACATATTTAATATAATTGACATTACAAATATGTACATTTTACACAAGCTTGTCAATAAAATCAACAAAGAAGTTTTGTTTAAACAACAGTACGAGTTTCGCAACACAGTTCTCCAGATATCCGATAGGTGTCGCTTGCTACTCTACTAAGGTTGTTCGTAAAAACTAACAAAGTGGAAAATTGATTTTACTAAACACAAATTATGAGTTACATTTCATATAATTAACACTAGAAATATGTATATTTTACACGAGCTTGTCAATAAAATCAACAAAGAAGTTTTGTTTAAATAACAATACGAGTTTCGCAACACAGTTCTCCAGATATCCGATAGGTGTCGCTTGCTACTCTACTAAAGTTGTTCGTAAAAACTAACAAACTGGAAAATTGATTTTACTAAACACAAATTATGAGTTACATTTCATATAATTAACACTAGAAATATGTACATTTTACACAAGCTTGTCAATAAAATCAACAAAGAAGTTTTGTTTAAACAACAGTACGAGTTTCGCAACACAGTTCTCCAGATATCCGACAGGTGTCGCTTGCTACTCTACTAAAGTTGTTCGTAAAAACTAACAAAGTGGAAAATTGATTTTACTAAACACAAATTATGAGTTACATTTCATATAATTAACACTAGAAATATGTATATTTTACACGAGCTTGTCAATAAAATCAACAAAGAAGTTTTGTTTAAACAACAGTACGAGTTTCGCAACACAGTTCTCCAGATATCCGACAGGTGTCGCTTGCTACTCTACTAAAGTTGTTCGTAAAAACTAATAAAGTGGGAAATTGATTTTACTTGACACTAATTATGAGATATATTATTTAATATAATTGACATTACAAATATGTACATTTTACACAAGCTTGTCAATAAAATCAACAAAGAAGTTTTGTTTAAACAACAGTACGAGTTTCGCAACACAGTTCTCCAGATATCCGACAGGTGTCGCTTGCTACTCTACTAAAGTTGTTCGTAAAAACTAACAAAGTGGAAAATTGATTTTACTTGACACAAATCATGAGACATATTTAATATAATTGACATTACAAATATGTACATTTTACACAAGCTTGTCAATAAAATCAACAAAGAAGTTTTGTTTAAACAACAGTACGAGTTTCGCAACACAGTTCTCCAGATATCCGATAGGTGTCGCTTGCTACTCTACTAAGGTTGTTCGTAAAAACTAACAAAGTGGAAAATTGATTTTACTAAACACAAATTATGAGTTACATTTCATATAATTAACACTAGAAATATGTATATTTTACACGAGCTTGTCAATAAAATCAACAAAGAAGTTTTGTTTAAATAACAATACGAGTTTCGCAACACAGTTCTCCAGATATCCGATAGGTGTCGCTTGCTACTCTACTAAAGTTGTTCGTAAAAACTAACAAACTGGAAAATTGATTTTACTAAACACAAATTATGAGTTACATTTCATATAATTAACACTAGAAATATGTACATTTTACACAAGCTTGTCAATAAAATCAACAAAGAAGTTTTGTTTAAACAACAGTACGAGTTTCGCAACACAGTTCTCCAGATATCCGACAGGTGTCGCTTGCTACTCTACTAAAGTTGTTCGTAAAAACTAACAAAGTGGAAAATTGATTTTACTAAACACAAATTATGAGTTACATTTCATATAATTAACACTAGAAATATGTATATTTTACACGAGCTTGTCAATAAAATCAACAAAGAAGTTTTGTTTAAACAACAGTACGAGTTTCGCAACACAGTTCTCCAGATATCCGACAGGTGTCGCTTGCTACTCTACTAAAGTTGTTCGTAAAAACTAATAAAGTGGGAAATTGATTTTACTTGACACTAATTATGAGATATATTATTTAATATAATTGACATTACAAATATGTACATTTTACACAAGCTTGTCAATAAAATCAACAAAGAAGTTTTGTTTAAACAACAGTACGAGTTTCGCAACACAGTTCTCCAGATATCCGACAGGTGTCGCTTGCTACTCTACTAAAGTTGTTCGTAAAAACTAACAAAGTGGAAAATTGATTTTACTTGACACAAGTTATGATATGCATTTCATATAATTGACATTAGAAATATGCTAATTTTACGCAAGCTTGTCAATAAAATCAACAAAGAACTTCTGTTTAAACAACAGTACAAGTTTAGCAAAACAGTTCTTCAGATATCCGATAGGTGTCGCTTGCTACTCTACTAAAGTTGTTCGTAAAAACTAACAAAGTGGAAAATTGATTTTTCTAAACACAAATTATGAGTTACATTTCATATAATTGACATTAGAAATATGCTGATTTTACGCAAGCTTGTAAATAAAATCTACAAAAACTTTTGTTTAAACAACAGTACGAGTTTCGCAACACAGTTCTCCAGATATCCGATAGGTGTCGCTTGCTACTCTACTAAAGTTGTTCGTAAAAACTAACAAAGTGGGAAATTGATTTTACTTGACACAAATCATGAGATATATTTAATATAATTGACATAACAAATATGTACATTTTACACAAGCTTGTCAATAAAATCAACAAAGAAGTTTTGTTTAAACAACAGTACGAGTTTCGAAGTCAGTTCTTCCCGACAGGTGACGCTTGCTAATCTACAAATAGGTACTAGTTGTTTGTAAAAACTAACAAACTGGAAGATTGATTTTTATTGAATCAAAATATGAGATAAGAAATAAATACGTACATTTTATACAAGCTTGTCAATAAAATTTACAAAGAACTTTTGTTTAAGGTTAAACATTAGCCCGTGACATGACTCGCTATTGTAGGCACATAGCGTGGTTTCCATGAGTTTTAGCTTCTACATTATATATTTTAGCGTGTTCCGACAACTAACGGCAATTTGTTCACTATGAACTGTTATGTGTGTATGTTTTAGTATTTGCCGAATACCTACAAATTAATGTGTGCATATTCACTCTTTTGTACAAATCAAAGTTGTATTCGGCAAATACTACAAACATACCGAATACAACAGCATTTAATGAGATAATTTTGCTTTGTTATCATAGTTCATTCATAATTTATCCTAGTTGTATTTGGCAAGTACTACAAGCATACCGAATAAATACAACAGCATTTAATGAGATAATTTTGCTTTGATAACTTATCATAGTTCATTCATACTTTATCCTAGTTGTATTTGGCAAATACTACAAGCATACCGAATAGATACAACAGCATATAATGAGATAATTTTGCTTTGATAACATAGTTCATTCATACTTTATGTACCTAGGTATAGTTACAGGACATTGTTCCTATAAGACCATCCATAACTTTTTAAGATATTCTGAACTGCATTCACAGATTTCGGAAAAGTTTACAGTCACCAAAAAAAAAAATCTAAATACGAAAAAATGCCAATCTGTCCTATTTCATGTGAGGATCAAAAGACTCTATGGGACCATTTAAGGTATGAGTACTAGAAATGACAGCAATCGCCAAAAACTTTTCCTATACATTTTGAACAGAAAAACGATAAATCAACGATAAATATTACATAATGCCAAAAATGATCCTATTTCATACTGTGATCAAAATACTCTATAATATAGAGGATGCTTATTTTTGACCTGACTAAGTATACAAATGAAATAAATCTTAAAATATAGCTTATTGAATTGTATATTGATTACGCCTATCACATTATTAAAAGAAACGCAGGATAAAAAGATTTTTTAACATTTATTTCTGTTAAGGGGGATGCTCCAACCAGCCCGCGAAATTCAATTTTTTTTACGTTTTTTGCAATTTGCAGGCCAGTGACATGTTGTAGCTTTATAAATATATGAGTTGCGGTAATAACAAGTATAATTTTAAATATAAAAAATATCAAAAAACTCGCTCCATCAGCTCTCACATAGAAAAGGTGCATCATGTTAAAATCTCCGAAATCTAACTACGATGCACCTTTTCTATGTGAGAGCTGATGGTGCGAATTTTTTGATAATTTTTATATTTAAAATTATACTTGTTATTACCGCAACACATATATTTATAAAGTTATAACATGTCACTGGCCTGCAAATTGCAAAAAACGTAAAAAAAATTGAATTTCGCGGGCTACATCGAAGCAATCACCTTAATTTCACGCACGCATTCAAATCGTCCTTTTTTACAACGTTCCATTTTAAACTTTGCTGCTTGACTTTTTTTACTCTGTTTCTGAGTTTTATGCATATTGTACGTTTAAGTTTACCAGTAAGTTTTTCTTTATTAATCATTGGATAAAATAAATTATTTTAAAATAAAACAATAATTAAATTAAATTAATTATGCAGTGTTTCATTGAGTGTGCGCAAGTGAAACGGATTTTTGACATTTGACAGTTCTGTGATTTGCATCGGCGCCAGTATTGCCAACTTAGTGGATTTTCCACTAAAACTGGTGGTTTCGACCCTTTAGTGGCGAAATATTGCTTTTAGTGGCTGGTGGTTTTTTCTAGTGGTTTAGTAGAATTTACTTTCAATAACTAAAATGCTATCACTCAACCACTAAGCTACTAAAACGTTACGAAATAATTATGTATTTTTACTTCATTTAATTGTCAGGAGAATTTTATTTTTATTTAAGAATACGCTTTGTTTTAAGATTGGAAGGAAAATGCTGCAAAGATTATGAAATTGCAATAAAGTTACAAAACAAATCGGGACCGAAGAATCATATAATATGTGAAATAGACGATGGGGTAGACAAAAATTCAATTGATGAAAACGAATTTTAGAATATCACTTTATTTTTGTAGTTATTGTTGTAATTAATTTTTGTGTTCCTCATTTTAACGTCTTTTTACTTAAATATTTTGTTCCGTAATGAAAATTAACATTTTAATTACATAATTAAATATAGTTTCTGTTTACTTTCGGAAAAAAATGTTTAGTGGAAAATAAAGCGATTTTTACAAGTTTTTGGAGTAGAGCCGATTTTTGTTAGTGGTTTTCTGGTGGTTTTAGAAGTTTAATCTGGTGGAGAGATTGTTTATCTGTTGGCAACACTGATCGGCGCAATCCTTCGCTGTTGTTGTTTTGTTGCGCTTGCGTCCTGTTGTGTTGTACTGTGCTATTTTGTATGGATTTCTTCTTATTACGGCCCTATTTACCGCCCGAAGACCCCAATATCTTCCTCATCTGACGACCTTTGCTTACCATACCATAAACCGTTGCAAATTGTGAACCTTGTAATGAACTCCTCATGAGAAGCATATACCAGCAATTAACAACAAGCTGCAACAAGCTCAAGCTTCCGGTTCACGATCCTTGCTCTTGTTATTGACAGTCCTTCAGAAGAGCAAAGACAGATTTATGCTGTTATACAAACAAGAATTGCACCACGTCAGGTATTTATGTTTCTTTATTGTTTATTATCATATTTCTTCTGGTTAAAATGATCATACCAGTCAGTGATTGATCCATGCTGTAATACTTTGAAACACAAAAAAAAAGTACATAATAATAATCATGAGAATAATAATAGGTTTTTTTTGGCCCTGAATGTAGTGATGTCTTTCTTTAATATCTTTTATTAATATATACACAAAATAACTGATATTAATTCAATGTTTTCTTTCATAGATATCATCATCATGATATCGATAAGTTGCAAGCATGCTGAAATAAATAATGAGCGTGGCGATGATGCCTGTGGAGTTTCTACTTCAGACCAAGTTGTAATTAAAACACTAATAAGTGGAAAAATTAAGTCTAGGATTATGTCAAAAAAGCAATTTATTAAGTCTATATTTTAAAAGAAGTTAATGTATTTGGCAGAACCAGGATAATTGAAATTGTTTGGCCGGTCAATGAATCATTGGATATTGCACTCACATGGTGACGGTAGTGTGGTACCTTTTATGGGCTCGGAACCCCGCCATTATTTTATCTGCTCCAGCAGAATTTCTGGATGACGTTGTAAAAGAATAAGATGAAAATGATGAGGATTAAACCATTCTATTGTAACAAAGTGTTTTGTTTATTTTCCCCGTTTCATTCAACAGGATGTAAGTTGGTAAATTATATAGTGTTTACTTTTGACAAGAATTGAATTAGACTTTCTAGAGGTAAGTATAGCAACTATCTAACTAGGTTTGATACCTATTGTTTTTAGGTTGTTTAGGTATTTTTTATGTACCTAAGTACTTTAGAGAACGTAGGTAAGTACCTACTTATTCTTGAACAGCTGTGTTATTTTCATAAATAAATCAATTGAGTTAGAATGTATGTACAGACGCCAGCAGGTCAACCTACCCGAATCTGTCAGATTATACCAATCAAATATTAACCTTCTACTCTTGTGATAAGGTTGAAATTCTATTAAAGAAATCTGACAGATTGTGGTAGCTTGATGTGCTGGCGTCTGTACCTATATTGGCAATCATCAAGTCTTAGCATCAACTTAGGGGCAGTTGGTTTCAAGGAATTAACAAAGTAAAAAAAAAGATGATTTAGACCATAGTCAGGTTAATATTCATATTTTAGATTAACAAGCATTATTAATTAAAGTCTGTTTTTTAATCTCGTAGACTGAATTGACAGGTGCAAATGGCAAACTGACATAAATTTCAATAGTATTTACGTCAGTTTTGATGTTATCATTTGTCAATGTGGACAGGCGGGGATGTCAATGTGGTCTACGAGATTAAAAAACAAACTATAGTTTATGCACGTTGGTTTCATTATTTCCTATGACGGCAAATCCTAACCTAAAAACAACAGAATGTGGTCATATTGGGTCATCAGGATAAACAACTCGTGCTAGACGTCATTCCTTCCTGTAAGTAGGTATATGCTATAGTGTAGCTGGGCTCTGGGAGTTCCACATCAGGTGTTCCAGATCTTCAATATTTTTATACCTACATCAACAGAGAGTGCTCATCAGACTGAACAATTGTTGCTAAGAAGTAATTGTAAATCTTACATGATTGATAATTATACCTAATTACAACGACGATATAATACTAGACTCCGCATGCACGATCTAAGGAACAAAAATTATTCTGTCAACTCGCTGAGGTACTACGTAAGCGAGGGGGACGGGGTACTGCATTGTGATTGGCTAACTCATGGTCTGTTCTGTCTCAACGTATGTTTACGGCTCACAGGATTAATATAAGACTTTTTTGCCTAATGTGTTGACAGACATCGGTCGCCTGTTATTAGGAGTCTAGTATTATATCGTCGTTGCCTAATTATGATGCAATCAATAATTTGGTATGGGGATATCTTTTGTAGCGAATTAACGTTTTAAGTACATTAAATCCTGGAATGTATTTAAGCAAATAACTAACCCCACGCGTACAAAGTCGCGGGCGGCCGCTAGTATCCTATAACTAGAAGACAAATAAGACGCTTTTAACGTTACCTCATTTGTCAAATTACCTTTAAACAAGTAGCTTAGAAGTTAAGGAATTTAAGGCGACGATTACACGTAAGGTATTTACTGTGATCCATCAGTAAATAATGACGTATCGTGGTATTTAATTAACGTGTAAGTAACCTAATGTATTGATGTACCTATGTCATTATTTATTCATGGATTTCTAGATTTCTTGATTCTGTATTGATGATCCGTCGGATTATGATAAAATATTGATCGTGTAGCCTCCGTCAATATTTTTATCACGTCAGTAGGTACGCGTTACGCTAGCAATGGAGGAGGACGACTTTTTGGATCTTGTGGCGGCGACAGACGCACCGTCGTTGTCGCCGCCCCGCACCCTCTCGAAACTTTCTAAAGATCAGGAAGTTATAAAGCATTTATCCTAAATTTAGAAGTATTGCCAGAGATATGGGATAGTTCTTCAAAAGATTACAAAAATTTAATAAAAAAAAGGAGAAGCACTACAAAAATTACTGGAAATTTACAAAAAAATGAAAAGTGATGCCACGATTGATGATGTCAAGAAAAAAAATATCATTTTACGCTCAAATTACCGGAAGGAACTCAAAAAAATACAAGTATCCATGACTGCCTGGCATATTGAAGCCGGTGACATTATAGCCGAAAACTTTAAAGTTCCGTCCCGTTGCCAGGTAGGTAATGCAAAGTTAACGCTAATTTTTCTCTCGGGGTAATAGATTTTCTCATCACGGTATCTTGTTTGGTTAAAAAAGGTGTTACTATTGTCAGAAGTTCTTCAAAGCAGGGTTCAGGCATTCGAAAATAATTCTCGTAATCATTCATTTCACCATGTAATTTAATTTCTGCCATTAAATTCAAATGTGTGTAGGTACCTTTCCCTTTCTTGTAACCAATTCTTTCCCATCGCTTTCGCTTGACCTTTTTATTTAAACTAAGTGCTAAAATAATAGCCACGCAACCTTTAATTTTCAGCTCTGTTGACATTTTAGACGTTTAAACTGCAGGAGACCGAACACAATACTGACGTAATAAATATTGAACGTGTAGGCTGGTGTATTAATCCATCAGTAAAAACTGAAATCCATCAATAAATACCGTGGAATGGGGTGTCATTGATCAATTTAAAAATTCAAAGGGCTGTATTTTCTAAAATACAAAGGTACCGAAGACGAAAAAAAAATTGGAATATCGGTTTTTACTATACAATCGATACAATGAATTAGATTCTATTTTAAATAAATAATATGTCGATGAAAAATATAAATGTGAGTGGTCAATGTTAAACCGTAAGTGGGGTTACTTTGATACCCCCTAATATTTTCACGGCAAATGATAGTAACCCCTTTAAACGTTATTATTTCGAAAGAACAAAAAAAAATCGGCTAAGTGTAAAAAAAGATATTAATTTTTTTAAAGTTTTGGGGTGACATTGATCAAGGCAAAAAAAACTTTTTGAAAAATCACCTTTATTTTAACGTTTCATTGAGATATATTAATTGTAAAAACATAATTAGGAACATTAATCAGTCAAAATCTTAAATGTTAAGTAAAAATAGAAAAAAATCACTACTAGCTACTGCTCGTTCTAACACGTCTTCATTAGAATTCCGATAGGCGCGAGCGCCTAAACGCTTCATATATGTTCTTGGCATAGCGCTGAAAGTAAAAAAAAATCATATAAAGCAGCCATCATTGCAAATATATTGATAATATATGTTAAAAATGTCATGGGGTGAGATTGATCAATGACCAAAGTAACCCCATGCCTGTGATCAATGACACCCCGTACAGAAAATAAACCACCACTGAATGAAATTTTGGAGGTTAAAATACAAAAACAACTTCTTTCTCAAGCTAATTAAACACATAACAACATAAACTATATTTTTTTCTAGCAACTTGCATATCCAATCTGGTACCCTGGAAGTTATTTTAACCCCTAAAATACTTTAAACACAATACTCACAGTTTTTTATGAAAATCTCCGGTAGTGATCTGTTTGTACGTGCAGCGCTTGGGCAATGTCAAAGAGTGACACACAGTGCTGCCAATGCAAAAGACGAAATTTTTCGGATGCGTTCAGAAATTAAACAATTCCTGTTTTAAAAAAATATAAAGTTTTTATCAATGTTACCCCGTGAATCAAACTAACCCCATTCCACGGTACCTACTATACTGACGGATCACAGTAAATACCTTACGTGTAACCGTCGCCTAAGGGAACAGAGGAACATGACACACAATCATACCGGTCAAAATCATAATATAGGTAGGTACCTATATTTTCGTTTTTTGCTTCGCCGTAATCGGGTAAAAAAGAAGAGACACGAAAATTGCTCTAAATACTTATAGATACCACTCACAGCTTATAAAGTTATGAATCATGATCGGTTTAGTAGATAAGATGTGAAGGCGTACAAACAAACGGACTTTCGATATTTTATTAAAGGTATTACAGCTTGGCCAGAACGGATTGAAACGGAACTAATCTTTTTATTTCTGACAAACGTTTTAATATCTTTGATATTTGATGTAAACAAAGACCGCAGGTTTGTTAGATTTATTATTGTGCCATAAAACTAACGAAATAAGTGAAGTAAAATAAAATAAAATCACTCAAAGTGCTGGTAGCGCGAAGACAGTGGCGACTTCCGGTTTTCTACAGTTTTTTGCCAAGCTGTAGGTACTAGCAGGCATCCGCGACTTCGTACGCGTGGGGTTGGATATTTGCACATATTCCGAGATTTAATATACCTAAACGTTAATTCGGCATGAAAGATATCCCCATACCAAATCTCTTTACTATTACGATTTTTATGGTTCTCACGGGGACCAATATTTTTTCAGATATAAAAAGTATCCTGTTAATCCAGATCATATTCTATATGTGTGCGAAATTCACTCTGAAACATAACTCCAACAAACGTTTCTCCGCTTAACGATTCGCCGACACAACGATTCATTCCTGGAGGCCAATCGCGCTAATTTGAAACGTCTGCAAACGTATACGATAACGTTATGGTTCGATTGCAACAGTGGTTACGTTACGATTCAGTTTTTTCTGATTTTGGTATTGCGTTATAAGTTCAAACGCTAACCAAAGTTAGATAGATAAATTCATAATAAGATAATATCATATCAGTAGGATGTAGTGTAGAATCACTTCACAACAAAGACAAAACACTCCAACGATGCAGTAACGATCATAAAAAAGTAGCGTCCTATCAACTTTACGTTTGACAGCGGTTACGTTCCAGCTACGATCGCGTTGCGTCTCAACTTGCTGTCAAAATTTTAGCGCGATACGAAACGGTCAAAAAGTTTTGTTATGGTAGCGGTTCAGTTGCGATTTCGTTGAAAAAAAATAGCGCGATTGGCCTCGACGGTTTGACGACAAAAACTTTCACCGTAGAACGATTCGTCGACAAAGACATGGTTTGACATTATAATACTAGTAACTAAATCCGACATAAGAGCACGGGGTGCCCTTGATGTCGGATTTAGTTTCGGTTAGTTAGGTTCCTTTAAACCCTGAACACAGAAATAGAAGCCCCGCGCAGCGGGGCTTCGTCTAAATGGCTTCATTTCAATACTTCATGAAACACAATACTCATGACTCAATCGTTCTGTCGGCGAAACGTTCGTCGAGGAAAGTTTCTGTCGTCGAACCGTCCAGGAATGAATCGTTGTGTCGGCGAATCGTTAAGCGGAGAAGCGTTTGTCGGAGTTATGTTTCAGAATCGCGAAATTTCATCCAAATCCATTAAGCCGTTTACAGCTTGGCCAGAACGGATTGAAACGGAACTAATCTTTTTGTTTGTTGATAACGTTTAAAATCTTTGATATTTGATGTAAACAAAGAACGCAAGTTTGTTAGATTTATTATTGTGCCATAAAACTAACGTAATAAGTGAAAAATAATAAAATAAAATCATTCAAAGTGCTGGTAGCGAGAGCACAGTGGCGACTTCCGGTTTTCTACTGTTTTTTGCCAAGCTGTGTGATTGAGTCACAAACATCTAAACATCTTCACAAACTTTCGCATAATTATAATATTAGTAAGATTAAATATTAAAAAAGTAACGATTTACCTCTTTGTTTTGATCTATACCTATGTTACATAATTAAAATGTTGATTTTACGAAACATCTTTGAGATGTTACTAAACTTTAATGTTACTTGACGTGACGTCATACATTTTGTTCCACCATATTCGTGTTCCGTTCTCGACTCGACACGGCTTAGAGTTGCCAGATTAAAACCTCTCCGCCCTTTTTTCCGTTCGTTCGTTCCGTACCTAAAGGGTAAAAACGGGACCCTATTGCTATGACTTCACTGTCTGTCTGTCTATCACCAGGCTGTATCATAGGCTGCTGTATGATAGCTAGACAGTTGAAATTTTTGCAGATTATGTATTTCTGTTGCTGCTACAACAAATTCTAAAAACAGAATTTAAATAAATATATAAGGGTGGTTTCCATACATTAAACGTGTTTTTTAGCCGTTTTTGATCGATATGAATAACGATTGGTACGAAACCCTTTGTGCACAAGTCCGAATCGCACTTGCTTGGCCGATTTTTAGACATAATTGCGTACCTACTGATCATATAAATATCATGTCCGGACGTTTTAGCGTGACAAGTAGTATTTCTGTAGATTTTGGATGGTGTACCGTGTTTTCCCGTCCGCATAAGTTCTTTTTTCATTTTTATGATATTTTGACACTACTGAACAAGATAAGAAAGGGTGTCGCGCTGACACCCTTGAGCGTTTCGTATAAAACTCATAATTATGCCAAGAAGCTACCGCCAGCCATTAGACAAACTTCTGATTTTAAGATTTTTAATAACTATCATGAAAATAAAAAAAAACCTTTTATGCGGACACGAAAACATGCTTCTCTCTCATTTGTTCCGAGCATCTACAGAAATAAGGTAAAATCTAAATAATTAAAATAAAGTACAGAAAATATGGCCATTAACATTTCTAAATACATTTTGGACTGAAATAAATGCCAAGGCATGTTACTCGTGCGATTTACCCGATGAAGTAATCGTAAAAAAAACTTAAATAATATAATATTTTTGGCGGAAAAATTCCAACTTGCACGGAATTCAAAATATCTCGTTGGCAACACTGTTCTGTTCTTCAATGGGGAAGGCAAGTGTCAAAGTGACAAGTGACAGTTTGGTCCCAAAAGAACTGTCAAATCAAAGGAATTTTCTGAAAAAAAAAACGATTTATTGATGTAAAATGACTAGATATTGTGTAATAAGCTGTAAAAATCATGGAACACACAAATTTCCGACCAATTCACACTATCAAGAAATAATTGGTAACTGCTGTGACTGCCTTGAGAACAAAAATTGAATTATAACTAAGGAAAAGCTATATAATATACAAATATCCAGCCTTGCGAAGCCGAGACAGGCCGTTAGATGAGTTTATTAATGAAATTCTATTATTATACCATAACTAAACAATCGAATACACTTTTCAAAATAATATCTACTTTTCTATTGGAGGTTAAGTACCAGTATTGCATCGCTCCATAAATCATGAAATGGTTCGTCTGGCGGAAGAATTATCACCTGGAATGAGTTTTGTGATAGTTGTGGTGTTAAGAAATTAAATATATTGTGATATTTCTCGAATCTAAATAGAAAAAAGGGGTAAAATTACTGACTTAAAACATTATGATATTTTATCAAAATAGAAAGTCAGAAGCAGCATTATATTCTTGTTATAGGAGAGGACAGGTAAAACATACCTAAACTCAAAAATTGAAACCTCATCTACAAGTAATTGTGGATTTATTACGGTAAAATCAAATGTATTACCACTCAATTAAATTACTTTTTTTCCTCTTGTAGATGCACCTCGGCGTCTTAATTCTTCTTTTAGTATATGCACTTGCATTGACGAATAATTTTCCATATTTGTTTTGTATTTATACTCAATTTTTATAACAATAAATCTTGTTTGTTTTTTATACAAGGTAAACAGTAATCTGACGTAGGGACCAACTATCGCAGCGCCATCTACGATTAGCTTTGAGTTGCCATCCCCATTCTTTCTTTTGGTCGCTCGGCGCTTGGATATTATGACGTGCATGTGCGTGCGTGGTATTTATTTAAATAATTCATAGTAAAGTTATCTATGAATTATACTCGCTCTGCTCACAGAACACTAATAACCTAGGTTAATTAGTAGTAGTTCATAGTGAGTGAAAATGGACTCGACGTCACAAAGTACGGTGGAATTTACATTATGCTCCAACTTCGCCATAGCACTCCTCGATTCCTGGGGCGTCTCAAAAGACACACAAGCTGTATTTCAAGGTAAGTTTTAAGTTCCTACTTATTACCTATCAGTATCAACATAGAATGGTAGAATAGGTATCTGACGAGTTGCGTTTTTGACGAGATGCAGTCCTGACGAGTTGCGATTCTGTCTACATGCGTTTTCTGACGAGTTGCGAATCTGACGAGTTGCGTTTCTGTCGACATGAGAATGATCCGTACCTTCGTCCTAACAGGTCAGTCTTATCGTAAAGTAAGTCATTCTATGTGCCTTGCCTATTGCCACTCAAGCTAAGTTGGTAACCTGCAGATCTCCTTATTTCTGATTTCAACGCGCAATAACTCCAAACATAGCTCGTTAGATAGTCCTTGACCTTGAGCCTTTAATATGACATCCTAGTTAGCGAATATCTGTCTGATAACTAGCGGTGAGTAACTCCGGAGGTACCTACTGATCCGAAGGAAAACAAGTTTTTTTTTTATTGAAAACAAGATAGTTTATTAAACTTTCTAGCTATGAATGTGTAGTTAGCAAAACAAAAATTGTTACTTTGTTACTAAAGTATAAATTCATATAAATAAAGTCTGTAAACTGTTCAATTCAAAATGTGCCAAATGAGCCAACGAACCGAATGAATAAAATTTTCTGGTCAAACCGCAGAACCAGAATGACCAAATTAATGCCGGTGCCAAAGGAATAACTAAGGTGAACCGGAATTGGAGTCGGAATAAGTGAATCAATTCACTTTCCGGAATAAAGATAACCCACTCCTACTGATAACCACAAAATATTGTAGTTTTTTTGTATCTAAAGTATTTAACTACACACCGCATATTACTTGGTAGTGTATAAATATTAATATGTAATTTATCTAGGTAGATACTTTAAATAAATGTATTCCAAATTTTAATATCACTCCCTGGGCCCTGTTTAATAAATGCTACTAATTGTAATTGTATACAAGCTACAAATCTGCAAGTTTCTGTTTAGTAAATAATACAACTTACCTAAATAGCATTTGTAATATAAAATATTTTTAAGATTTTTATGTGCAAAATTCTCACTATTTTGTTGTGTTTATTAAACAGAACTTGTAGTACTATTCAACAACATTGTAGGATTGTAACATTTATTAAACAGGGCCCTGCCCTGCCACCAAATACAAAATTTTCTGATGTCAAGCTGGGAAATAACTAGATTATTGTTTTCTTCTCTTTTTAGAATATGACTTGGATGTATTTTGCATAGAAAATATTTCTGATACTGAAATAAATGAGCTGATTCCAAAATCAAGAATAAAGGATAGAATTAAATTCAAGGCTGGATTAGCTCAATTTAAAAATGAAAATAAATCCCTGGTGAGTATTTTGAAGTACATAAATATACCTATTATTGTACCAACTTTCCAGAATGTAGCAAAAGAGCCTTTAGGCTCGGTAATCTCAAGCACAGGCTTTGCTTGTTTTAAAATTGATTGATTTGTTCATATTATTTTGGTTTTGTACTTGAGAAAAAAAAGAAGTAAATAAACTACATATATATTACTAGCTTTTCGCCGTGGTTTCACTCGCATTAATTTGAAAATGTCCCACGGTTGTATGTAGCGTTCCTCAAATAATGGACTATCCAACACAAATAATTTTTCAATTCGAACCAGTAGTTCCTGAGATTAGCGCGTTCAAACATAGAAGCAATCAAACTCTTCAGCTTAATAATATTAGTAAAGATTATTATTTTAAAGATTTTGTGTATGTATCTCAGATCAAATGCTCGTAATAGTATGAGCACTGATCTAGCTGGAGTCAACTTGAAATTGTTTTTTCACATTAATAAAATAATAAGGAACATAGGTACAAATGAAGTTATGTGCTTACCTTATCTTAATTTTTACAGAGAACATGTTCTTTAGACACAGAATCAATAGAATCAGATAAGGATTCTATGGGGCATGTGGGCAGCGATTATAGTTCTGCGGCTAGTGGCTGTTCTTGTGCTACTTCGAACGAAGAGGTTAGTTTTTTACACTTTATTTTGGTCAGTGGGTAGCCTTAGGGGCGGATTTTTAGGAGTTGGAGTATATCCTTAGGGGCGCTATGAGAAGCAAAGAAAACGAAAAAAAAATTTTTTTGGTTAAAAAAATTTTTGGGACTTAGAAAATTTTTGGGACTTAATTTTTTTTTTCGATTTGGTACCATACGCTTATAGGCACCATGAGCCGTGCAGAAAACAAAAAAAAAATTTTTGGGTTAAAAAATTTTTTGGGACTTAGAAAATTTCTCTTTACTTTTCTCTTTACTTTTCACCTTGAGTACGGTTAGGGGCAAACACTTAGAAAATTTTTCGAAAAAAATTTTTTTTTCGATTTGGTACCATACGCTTATAGGCACCATGAGCCGTGCAGAAAACAAAAAAAAAATTTTTGGGTTAAAAAAATTTTTGGGACAGAAAATTTCTCCTTACTTTTCACCTTGAGTACGGTTATAATAGCTACAATTAATATCCCTGTTACGGTAGGATCATACAAACGTCGACGGAGCACCGCTTCGCGGTGCTCCTACTTCTGGGTGGTTTAAAAATAAATAACCACGAAGGGGATGGCGGGGTCTTTCAGACCCCGCCATCCCCTTCTAACCTAACCTGTCCGTGTCGGGGTGCCCCAAGTCGTTTTTATGAAAAAAATTCTCAAAGAAAATTTTTGAAATTTCTGGCAAAAAAAAATGCTTGGGGGGAGTTATATAAACCCCTCTCTACACCCCCCATGCATCAGAATACTCAAATTCGGGTAGCACGTTTCTAAAGTTGAGCCCAACATCATAACAATTATTATTTTTAAAAGTGTTTGCCCCTAACCGTACTCAAGGTGAAAAGTAAGGAGAAATTTTCTGTCCCAAAAATTTTTTTAACCCAAAATTTTTTTTTTGTTTTCTGCACGGCTCATGGTGCCTATAAGCGTATGGTACCAAATCGAAAAAAAAAATTTTTTCGAAAAATTTTCTAAGTCCCGCGCCATAGCGCCCCTAAGGCTACACTCCAACCTTTATTTTGAAATTGCCTTGTTAATAACCGATACCATAAATACCTACTACAAAATACTCGTATAAGTTATTGATTAAAAAGCCCGCCCTATGTTGTTCCTGCTACAAATGGCAATAATGCTAGAAGGATTTCCCTGCTGCAGGCGTAGCATGGCGCCGCAGAAAGGGGTTTTGTCGACGGAAGAAAAGACAAAATGACAGAACGTAGAAATAATTTTAGCGTTTTAAGCATGGTAATGTAAAAAATATAGAAAATAAACATTCTATTCTTCAATAGTGTACGAATGGTGTCAGATTTGTGCAAAAAAACAGTTGTACAGGAATAACAATAAAATAACTGTCTATTCTTGGTAAAATAGAGATGGAATCGTCCATGTCTGTAGTGAAATTAACTTTGATTTCATATCTTTTTTTATCCATATTTTTCCAATTGATAGTTTTATTGTTTTTTATTTAATTTACTTAGTGTTATTACAAATGATTTTTAAACACTTTAACTTAGATACCTGTTTAAATGTGATGTTGTCTCTTTCAAACAATATTGTCAAAAAACAGCATTGTTTAACCCTAGAAAGATAATCATATTGTGTAGTACGGAGAAGATAGTCATGCGTAAAATTGACGCATGTGTTTTAATTAGCTGTAGATTGAGGTTTATTAATATATTTCAATAAAATCGTATGTTATATATATTTACACATATATTAGAATAATTAAGACTGCAGATAATTTATTTATAATTATTTATTTATTAAATAAAAAAAAACTTTAATGTTCTGCTATAAATGATCAATTTTTTTAACACTTAGTCTTTATTTATTTTTTTCTATGATAATCACCGTTTTTATAGCACAAAATCAACAAGTAGAATATCTTATATATATTAGAAAAATATAGATGTGAAAAAATCTATTACAAACAACTTTGGCAAGACTTACGACACACTGGTTTCTCTACATTTTTTTCAGGACGCATTTGCCCTTCGCCTCATTATATAAGGGAAAAGGGGCTGTTCTTCTTGTAACTCATCTATAAAAACTTCTTCTGTATCGCTCTGCACGTCATCTTCACTTTCATGGTCCGCTGCTTCACAGTCGGTATCCTCACAGAGATCCTCGTCGTCGCTTTGCATAAGGCTGGCCAGGATATGGTCTTCGTCCAAGTTTCTACTACCCCATTATGTTATATTTTTGCTTCAATATCTATAAAAGCAAACTGATAATATAAGTAATGAAATACAGTTATAGAAAGATAAAAATAAATAAAAAGAATATACAAGTCAAAATCTTAAAAGTCACTTAAAAGATAATCATGCGTAATTTTGACGCACGTGGTCGTTATATTTCAAAATCGGTTACACATACCTTATTGACACGTGCAATTTACGGTAGCTCCCAGTGACTAATGAGATGTCCTAAATGCACAGCTATGGATTCGCGCTATTTAGAAAGACAGAGCTATATTTCGAAAACGCATGCGTAAATTTTACGCAGACTATCTTTCTAGGGTTA
The DNA here is from genome assembly GCA_954870645.1 of Agrotis clavis. NCBI lineage: Eukaryota > Metazoa > Arthropoda > Insecta > Lepidoptera > Noctuidae > Agrotis > Agrotis clavis. The sequence goes on along the minus strand of OX940928.1, from coordinate 19,210,257 downwards.
AAAATAATTGTAATAACACTGACTATTTTTACCATTTCTGTGTACATAAGTCCTATTTTTTTTCTCCCATTAGTCTTTTAATTTAAAAGAAATTCTGAAGACCACTAGTATCGGACAAATATGCCTTCAGTATATAAACAAGAAGATTGATGATACAACTATAAGAAACAATTTATCAAAATGTATTATAGAGTACTTCATAAAAAAGAAGGGTTCGATGGATGCAAAAAATTATGAGGACATGTCCAGTCAAATTGTTAAATTTTTCCCATTCGAGTCGAAGGTTATATTTTTATTGCAAAAATATTTTGGTATGGTAGATTAGATACTAGTATATTGGTACTACTATAGTAGTGTTATGGTAATATAGTAACAGTAGTTTTATAGTATATATGTAGATAGCGTACCATGTATAAAAAAAATAAAAAATAAAATAAAATGCATTTATTTCGAGTTACTATGACTCATAAAATTAACATAATACTAATACCATAATCAAATTAATCAAACTTAAAATCATCCTAATAAAATAAAACAATAATAATAGCTACTAGTGGTCAAACAACACAAAAATCAAATTAAATATGAATAAGATATAAAAATAGATATATATAAAGATATATAAATAGAATAAGATACAAGTATAGTCTTGAATTTTCTCGAATTCTGCGCACTCTTCCCATTTGCAACTCGTCGCCAGGGCTCGAAAACGTTATTTAAAATAATGTTCTTAAATGTTTCAGTTTTTCCTTCAGTGTTCCAGATCAATAACCAGATTGTTGCAAGGAGCGCTTACACCGGCAATAGGGTATTTTCCAAATTTTTACAAACCGTTTATTTTATTCATCGGTTTCATGGAGAAAAATACATACATTAATTAATTTATTTTTCTGTTGGATTAAAGATTGGGACGAACACGTCCCAATCTTTAAATATAAGCGGTTTTCAAAAATTTGAAAACTACCCTATTAAAATTGCTGTGCTGCCTATCAGCAATTTTGGTCCATTGCAATATCAAGTAATGGGTAATATCTGAAAAAAAAAACAAATTGGAATTTACTACATTACAAACAATTTTTCAGGATGCATATTATGTACCTAGTAGAAAATATGGGAAGTCATATATTCCAGCAAGAGGGAAATTGGTAGACCGGTACCATAACCAAAGAAGGATTTTACGAAAATCAGGACTCATAAAGAAACACGAAACATCCACCATTACCATAACTGAAACTCATGAAGGTATATTATTCAACATTTCAACTTTGCACTGTCGGGTTTGAAAATCATTTTGCTTGTATGTAAAATCGTTTAGTCGCATTAAGTCCACTTTCCGAAAACACGTTTCTTTCGCAGTTGGTCCATTTCGCAGAAAGGCTCTATATTTTCAATCATTTTATAAATAATTATTTTTCTTCTTAGTACGTCGTCGTAGTAAAAAAAAAATCTGACATTTGTAGAATATGAAAAAAAATAACAAAAAACATTATTTACCTTTTCCCATATTTATGTGAAATATTATCAAATGGGAAATGACAATCTGCGAAATGGACCAAATGCGAAATGGACGTTTCCCGAACTGAAGCAAGTGGATCAAATGCGAAGTGGACGCGATGTGCCATGCCGCTCCGAACGGGCAACCAGTAGAATCGCTCGGACCGCGGTCATCCGCAGCCTCGGCGCTCCACCTCGGCGAGTTGCGCCCTCGCGCTATGCGATCATCGGTTGGCGGGCGACCGCGGTGGAACTCAACTAAACAATCTGCTTTGTGAGTTCTTATCTTAACGTCTCACATTCAGTTTTACGAGTTCAATTTCAATGGACATAGAATGTTATTTGTTTAAGAGTCCCAAAATGTATCACTTGAAGATCTTAATAATATGAAGCTATGGTTGAAATTTAATAAAGAGCCTTGGGTAGATGTTGTGGAGAAGTGGAAACTAACAAGGACATTGCGAAAAGAAGATTTATCTGGAAAAGACAAAACCATCCAAGACTTATTTAATGAGTGGCCTTCAATCAAAGCAAGCTTGGGCTACAAACTTGTTCGTATAATTTATTATTAAATATTTCATATATTTTTTTAAATATTTCAGTTTTTTGCAAATATGCCATTCGATACTTATGCTTGTCAAAATTCGGCCTTATTATATTATGCTTTTAGAATTTTTAATAATAAATATTATGCTAATTGATATTTATGCCATTTAACAGTAAAGGTTATGTTTAGGACAAAAAATTATGCGTAGGTAATCATTCAATTTTATTTTTTATTTTTTTAGGTTGAATTAGATTTTGATTTCATGTACCCAAACCATGACCTAGAATTGTTCAAAAAGTGGCCAATATTCATGGAAAAAGCATTGCCAATTTACAGTACAATAAAAAGTTGCGTGGATAATCTGAAAACTTTGAACGACGATAGTACCACACCAGGTCAGTAGGTGCTAAATTATTTTCATTATATTAAATAAAGATAATAGACAGTCCTCATTTATTACAGGCTTAGCTTTGTAATAATTTTTAACTCCTTTCAGATGTGAGAGATTATGTTTACCTTAAACTGATGAGTTCGAAGATGCCACCCACCATTAAAATTCCAGTTAAAACCGAAGAAAATAAGAAAAAATATTATAAACCAAGCATTGCTGAATCAGAAAAGGCTTTCATTTTACATGTCGCGGTAAGTAAATAAAGTGCGCAAATAATTAATACAAAGTATTTACCTGTGGTAGAGAAGGAAGACATCTTGAGGAAATCAGCAAGTCTTAAGAACTCAACCCAATGAAGACTTGTGATATTAGTTTACAGGCAATGGGTTCAGTATTTAAGACCCAGGACATCTTGTATATTTGTATTTGTTCAACCTTGTTTCTTCTATTACAGAATCAGAGCGAAATAGTAACAAAGATCAAGCTGCGTCAGGATGAGCACTTGGCCAAAGGACTTACTTGCCAACCACTGATAGTCGTGGTAGGGTCATCGATAGAAGAAATAACCGATTACTATGTCCATTATGAATCAGTCATTTATAAGATCGACACCCTACTAAAAGCAGTAGATGTATGCTTTAAAATTTTCCATGTTTTCAATTTAGAGTACCCGACAGAGTGTGTTAACGTGTGGACCTTTATACAAAAATATTTTTACGGAATTGATTGCAAATCTGATAAAAAAATTTCAAGTGTAGCTTGCTTTATGGCGGATCTGTCTTAAAACCTTTTTAGATTGAAATTTCTATTTTGTGCCAAATATTTTATTTTGTGCATAATCAAGACATTTTTAAGGATTTGGTGATAAAAAAAGTCTAATTTGATTCCATCTAACTAAACATGTTTATTTGTTTTATGTGTTCGTCTGTGTTAAACGACTATAAATCATTTTTCTTACACTTGAAATTTAGCCATGACTTGCGACCTAACTCCACTTATTGCTGTAGACAGTTTAATTGTACCAGAATATTTTCAAATATACGTTCGTTTCGTCGTCATCTGACCAATGCTCATAATCTGAATCTACCTTCCGAAATATGCCTGTCAAACTGTAGAAACAACAATATTATTCAAGAACCGAGTACATCAAGTAGCCAACAAATAATTTTCAACTTGGACTGTAATAGTGATAATGATGAACGCCCTTTTGTTTTTGAACCTGAAAGTAACCAAGATCCCCAGAAAGATGAAATTTTTAATATCTCAACAGCCACTTTCGCTTTGTCTTTATACAGTAATCCTAACATTAATCGAAAATGTGCCAACGAAATAATTAATAATATATCAGAGCATATAACTGATGTTATTAGTAATATGTTAACTGATCTTTTATCTAGTGCTTCAGAAACAAATGTCGAAAAATTAAAAAAAGTAATTAAAACAATATCGCAACCTTTTGAAAATTTATCCACAGAGTATCAAGTAATGAATCATTTTTCTGAACTTGGCATTTATATACCTCCTAAAAAGTTTCTTATTGCTGAAGGTACATTTTCAAATACTGCCAATTCTTCTTCAATAAGACCAAATTCCGAGTATGGAGCTAGAGTACCTTTAAAATTAATATTTAAGAAAATTTTCGAATTACCCGGTTTTATTTCTGTTTTAAGAACATATAACGGTGCTGAACCTAATTCAATATCAAATTATACTCAAGGCAAGGTTTGGAAACATAAAACATCTGGAAAAGAAGGGTACTTATGCGTACCGTACTTTTTGTACAATGACGATTTTGAATGTAACAATCCATTGGGAAGTCATGCTGGGGTTCATTCTATTTCTGCCACATATTTCCAATTTCCAACTATGGGAAGTGAATACTTATCACTTTTAGAAAATATATTTGTTGCTATGTTGCATAAGTCGTCGTGTAGTAAAACTTACGGAAACGCGGCTACTTTTCACGAGCTTATTGAAGAAATTAAGTGTTTAGAGGAAAATGGCATTGATATAGCAACATCGGAAGGTAACTTCAGGGTATATTTTATACTTGCAATGGTCATCGGTGATAATTTGGGCCTTAATACTGTACTAGGATTCACAAAATCATTTTCAAGTAACTATTACTGTCGAATTTGTAAGGCCGATAAAACTATAATGAAAAAACAATCTAAACAAGATGACAACTTTCTAAGAAATCGAGAAAATTATTCCTGTGATGTTGAAACTAATGATGTATCAGTGACAGGTATTAATGAATCTTGTATATTTAACAACATTAATACTTATCACGTGGTAGACAATTTATGTGTTGATATAATGCATGACATATTTGAAGGTGTTTGTCATTATGACCTTGCTCATATTATTTTGTATTATACGGAAACCATAAAACTTTTCAATTTAGATACTCTCAATGACCGGCTACGACTATTTGACTATAAAGGAAATGAGTTAAATGACAAATGTACAAAAATAAAACGGGAACATTTATTAAAGAACAAATTTAATATGTCAGCTTCTGAAATGATGTTGTTTGTACACATTTTCTCTCTATTAATAGGAGATTTAATCCCAGAAGATGATAAAGTATGGTTATTTTTTCTTACATTGCTTAAGATAATTGACATACTTTTTAGCAGGAATTTTGATTACAGTACAATTGCTTTACTTGAATCTTTAATCACCGAACACCATGATGGTTATGTAAAGCTATTTCGTGACACCTTAAAACCTAAACACCATTTTATGGTTCATTACCCTGACATTATTAAACAAGTTGGTCCCTTACGATTAATTTGGTGCATGAGGTTTGAAGCCAAACATAAACAATTAAAAAACACTGCTTCAATAATAACCTCCAGAAAAAATTTAGCATTAACTTTGTTAATTAAAGAACAACTGTCATTTGCTCATAGACTTTATACCGTAAAAAGAGATGAAGCTAGAATAAAACTAAGTTCACGGGTAAACTTTATTCCCTCTAATATTAATGACATTGAAAATATTTTAATTCCTCAAGATGTAGAATTAACTGGTACATTTAACTGGGTTTCTTTCAATGGTATCAAATATATGCAACATGCTATTTTAATTATTTCCAACGAAGACAGGTACCAGTTTTTTGAAATAAATTTTATTTTTGTAACGGCTTCAGGAACGGATATTTATTTTCTGTGTAAAGAAATTAACTGTAACGGATTTAATGAACACCTACAAGCGTTTGAGCTCAACTCAGTTGAGGTTGACGCTTGGATATTTTTAAAACCTGAGGACCTTATCATAGCACCAACTTATTCGCATATAATGTGTAATGGAGATACATACTGTAGAATCAAGTACATGTAACTAGAGAGCCACCAAAGCAAATACAAAATCAAATCGAATTACATTCCATATTGTTTTCTTTGTTTTTGAGAAAAACTTTTACAATGTTTAAAGACACGAGACGGCATATTTTGGCAAACAACAACGACGCGTAGCTCGGTACGATGCGTAGCTTGGTACTGTCGCGAGTTGATATTCGTTTTTGATTTTGTATTTGCTTTGGTGGACACACTCGCGTGTTCTGAGCGCTCTATCTGCCTATTTCTTTGATCTGAGATTGATATAATATAAAGCCGAATTGTAACTGCGTTAGATGTAAACTTAGCAATGATGTTAAGTAATATAATATTTAGGTTTTGTATGGCGTTGGTATGCTGGACATTGTGGTTGGATAATTCTTTCTTTTTATTGCAGAATGTATCAGCATATCTAACCACCCTTAGAATCACATGATTGAAGATGATCCCTTCTGGACATCCTTTAAGACGAGCCTTTTGTAAGAGGTTACCGCAACCTTAGTTTTAAGTGCCTACATTTAAATATAAATATGTACATTAAGAAAAAAAAACTTATTTTGGATTAAAGCAAATTTCAATTAAAATTATAATCTATTGATGTTGACAGATATTATTATGGTCTGTGTACGTTTTCCTTTTACTCTTTTTGGGTTTCTATCGCAGTATTGTTAATATGTTGTATTGTAAATGCTGTTCTTTTCCTTTATTCGCAACGAGTCGCACTGAATCGTGTCATACTGACTGGTTGAGAAAAAAATTCGCAACGAGTAACAGTGTGACTCAATGCGAATTTTTATTCTCATCTAGTAACACTTGTTAGTAAATGGTTCAGTTTATTCTTCTCCTTCATCTCCTTCATCATCTGAACGTGAATAAAAAACTTTTTATTTTACCCTTAAAAAGTTTTTTATTTTACCCTTTTTAGTTAAAATACTTATTGTTATTGTCAGTTCCCCTCGATTTTTCAGGTCTTCCATCATCAGACCTTGTTTTCCATATCATGGGACCACTTTAGAACTATCTTCTTTCCAATAAAAAAGGAATCATCAAAATCGGTTCATAAACGACGAAGTTATGCGCGAACAAACATAAAAAAACAAATATACGGTCGAATTGAGTAACCTCCTTTTTTAGAAGTCGGTTAAAAAATATTCTTTAAGTAACGGTGTTAGGTAACTGCTCCAAGAGATAAATATGAACCATTTACTAACACATGTTACTAGACGAGAATAAAAATTCGCATCCAGTAAACCGTTTGTTACGCGTTGCTAATTTTTTCTCGATCAGTAACAGTATCACACAATTGGATGTCTGACTTGAGAATGGATACTTTTAAGGCTTAATAGAGCATTCTGCGATTAAAAAAATTTGTTCTTTTTTTTTACCAAATTTGAAATCTTAGAAATCATGGTAAAATTCGTCAAATTGAGCCAAAATTTCGCGTAGGGGTTAATTTTGCCATCCCTTTGCTCTTTTAAACCTTAAAACGTACAAACCATTCTCAAGTCAAATACCCAATTCAGTATGACTTGTTGCAAATAAGGGCTCTTTAATTGAAAGCACTGTGACCAATGAAACATCTGTTCAAATTGATACCTTTTTTCCTCCAGGTTCAAAATGTACACTTCCCATAATTTGCACAGGTTTCAAAAGGTACATTTCCTGAAATGTCCACTTCTCAAAAAGTACATTTCTCAAAATGCACCTTTCCCGGAATGTACATTTCCCTAAATGTAATTACCCAAAATGTACATTCTTAGAACAAAAAGTACTTAAATAAAAATAAGTTAACCTTCTCCATATTTATGTGATCCTGGTACTTTAAAATCTGTTCAGTCAGTTATTCCTATTAAGAATGTACATTTTGGGAAATGTGTACATTAAGGGAAAGTTGCATTTTGGAAAAAGTACTTTTTCGGGAGTTGTACCTACCTTTTGAAACCGGTGTTCACTATGGGAAGTGTTCATTTTGAACCTGAAAGCCGTTTTAAATAATTATTTTGTGCCACATTTGTTTTGTGACACACTAGTTGATTATTTCATGTGAAATTTCAGTTCTTACCTCGCCTGTAAGTGAATTGTTTAAGTTTTATTGTAAAAATAATTTGATAACAGTTATAATATACTCAATTTTATTCATTTAATATTTTGTTTTCTTTTACTATTTTAGTTATAACCCGAACAAAATTATTGTAACATTTTATCATACCATTCAGATTTAATTTGTTTAACATTTAAATGTGTGTTTTTAACAGTTAAAATTGGAGTACTTTTTGGTATATTTTGTTAAACATGATCTTTTTATATTTGATTTTGTCTTTCGTTTATTTTTTATTGGTAGTTTACTGATTTGTAAATTAGGCAGCTGACTACAAGTCTCTGGCGACAAAGTATACACGGTGACTTTATTAGTGCGCATAATTTTTGAGGATGTTCGTTCAGTCGGACCATTAGTTTGATGGTCTGAACATCCTTATAAGTTATGCGCACTAGTCACCCAGTATATTACGCTACGAGAGATTTTCAGTCAACTAATAATTTACAGCTTTCATGCATAATGGCGAAACATGTTTAATAGAATATACCTACATCCTGTTCGTACATTTTAGGAGAGCGCATTTTGTGTATTTTACTACTAAAAGTGAAGTAAAGTATACGAAATGTGCTCTCCTAAAATGTACGAAATGGTATGAGTAAATGTTACAATACTAATTTTACATATTTTATTACAATACCTTACGTAAAATATGCAATACTTATTTAATGTAATATACGAAATCATACGAGTAAATATCACAAAATTAGTTTTGCATATTTTAAGTAAAATATACTAAACCAACAAGAAGATATCTAATAAATTGTATGAAATTAATTTCACATTTTTTACCAAACACTTTTAGTTAAACATATTAAATCAACATCGTTAAATGGACGAAAGTAATATACGTGAAATATGCAGGACTCGATTAGCTGAATATACTAAATTAAATGAGTAAATGTAGCAAAATTAATTTCATATATTATACATAACACATTTAGTGACATTCATTAAATTTCATCGTGAAATATACAGGACTGGATTAGTTGAATATACAAAATGAAATTAGTAAATGTAGCGAAACCAATTTCACATGTTTTACCAAACACGTTTAGTTAAACATATTAAATCAACATCGTTAAATGGACGAAAGTAATATACGTGAAATATGCAGGACTCGATTAGCTGAAAATACTAAATTAAATGAGTAAATGTAGCAAAATTAATTTCATATATTATACATAACGCATTTATTGACATTCATTAAATCTCATCGTGAAATATACAGGACTGGATTAGTTGAATATACAAAATGAAATTAGTGAATGTAGCGAAACCAATTTCACATGTTTTACCAAACACTATTAGTTAAACATGTTAAATCAACATCGTTAAATGGACGAAAGTAATATACGTGAAATATGCAGGACTCGATTAGCTGAAAATACTAAATTAAATGAGTAAATGTAGCAAAATTAATTTCATATATTATACATAACACATTTATTGACATTCATTAAATCTCATCGTGAAATATACAGGACTAGATTAGTTGAATATACAAAATGACATTAATAAATGTAGCGAAATCAATTTCACATTGTTTACGTAACACGTTTAGTGGTATTTATTAAATCTCATCGTAAAAGATCAAAAGTAATCGACGTGAAATATACAGGACTTTTTAGTTGAATATACAAAATGAAATGAGTAAATGTAGCAACATTAATTTCACACATTTTACTTAACACGTTTAGTGACATTTATTAAATCTCATCGTAAAAGATCGAAAATAATGGAAGTGAAATATACAGGACTTTTTAGTTGAATATACAAAATGAAACGAGTAAATGTAGCAATATTAATTTCACATATTTTACATTACACGTTATGTGACATTTACTAAATCTTATCGTAAAATATCGAAAATAATCGATGTGAAATATACAGAACTTTTTAGTTGAATAAACAAAATGAAATGTGTAAATTTACTAAACGTATGGGTTACATAATCAACCAGTTCTATTTGGTAAAATCAACAATTTCGTGTGTAGGACCTATATTAACCCGCGGATTTGATAAAATTTACGCGGAATTTAGTAAAATCAATCATTCTTTTTTTTCAGTGTGCCCGGGGTGGGAGGACTCATTTGATGATTTTACCACGCTAAAAAAAAAAAAAAAAGGCTTTGGAGGCGAGCTATATTTATGAATCAGCCTACATTTGTCACGTTCCAGCCTCGCTTTGATTTTATATTGGATTTGGATAAGTCTAGCTACCTACTCCAGATTTTTTTGAAATTATTCGTTGCTTTTATATTATTCTTGCATTAAAATAAAGTAATTAACAGTTTATTTGGAAACCGGCTGTTGTTTGCGGTTTTATTTGCTTCCTGGAGGAACTTTACTGAGGTCTTTGTCTTATAGGTTTTACAAACGTTCCTTGCAGTAACTACACATAGTTTATAGTTTACTAGCTGTTGCCAGCGGCTTCACCCGCTACAACTCGAAAATTATCCCACGGGAACATAAAATCGGGATAAAAACTATCCTATGTGTTAATCCAGGTTATAAACTATCTGTGTACCAAATTTTAGCCAAATCCGTTCAGTGGTTTTTGCGTGAAAGAGTAACAAACATACCTACATACACATACATACATTATCACAAACTTTCGTATTTATAATATTAGTAGGATTTTACAACGAATAAACAAAAAAGCTATGGAAAACCCAATAGCACATCCCTCGACCTGATTATCAAAACCGCGTGTAATGCAGTTTCTATATAACCAGGTTTCGATAAAATATATTAATGCCAAAATCTTCTTAGGTACTTGGTTTTATGTACTACTAAACTAATAGATATGAGCTGCCTATGTCACCACTCATGAAGATATGGAACACGATGTGTGTAGGTCGAGGGAGTAGTCGAGGGAGGTAGTCGAGCCCGCCTTTGAGTGATGCTGACACATTTTCCTTAGCGTTGCACATTTTTAAAGACAGGCCTCTGATAGGTATAACACTCCGTTTGCTATCTCGTCAACAGGTCACGCTACGTCTTTGCTACTTTTTAGGGTTCCGTACTCATAGGGTAAAAGGAGAACCTACTCGTATTACTAAGACTTCGCTGTCCGTTTATCTGTCTGCCTGTAGGTATGTCAGCAGGCCGTATCTTGTGAACCGTGATAGTTAGACAATTAGCACACAAATAATATATTTACAAATGATGTATTTCTGCTGCCTCTATAAACAACAAATGCTAAAAGCAGAATAAAATAATACAACAGACATGATTTTATTTGCCGTTTTAAAGATTATGGTACGGAGCCCTGCGTGCGCTAGATCGACTCGCACTTGACCAGTTTTTTTTTAATAAAATACTAGTGATTCATCCTTGCTTCGAAACAGCAAATCCTCAAAATGGTTTTGCCTTTCTACCTAAATACACATAAATAATGCAGATATGATCCAAATATGTATATCTACTTAAATGGTGACAAACTTATTTTTCTGAGAGTGCTCGAAGTCGCACCAAGTGATCGAATTTATATAAATTGCAATTCAAATTCAGATAGGAATTGAACTCAATCAGTTTGTACGAGTCACAGCTGCCACTTACATTAGATTACGTATAGCTCTCGATTGGATACAAGATGAGATGTAAATTAAAGTGATACACGACGGTCCAATGCAATCCATTGTTGACTTATGATCGTAATACACGGCTCCAATTTTGATGAAATGTCATTCATATTCCAAAGAATGTTCAGAACAATATAAATCTTGACTTGGTTGTGTATCTTATAACATAGCGTAACACAAAAATAGTGGGTGTAATCAAAGTTGATGGTATGGAAATAGTGGGTGTAATCAAAATTATACTTGGGTGGGATTTTTAGCGGTATTCATTAATAAGGCAGATTAAATCAATATACATATTGCACCGGAAGAGTTAGAATTTTCATTAATTGTATGAATTTCAATAAGAAGGCTTATCTAGTTTCACACACGTTTTATATTTTAACATCTTTTGATTTGCAGAATACAATATGTGTAATACAAAAATAAAAGTCCTAGTAAAAATATTCATGCCACGATTTAAGAGGATTGTATAGCGGCTGCCTTTTCAAAAAATAGGTATTTAGAAAAACTCGTGCTGTCCCTCTCGCGCGTTGAAAAACCCCCGATCGTGCGATAGAGAGCGTTGCAGCTCGTGACTGATTGTGAGTATTTTTCATATGAAATTTGTCTCTCGGGAGAAAACGTTTTTCACATACTAAATCACGTCCAATCTCTTAGATTCTGGTGTCAATCGTTTCAGCATATTATATTCTAGGTTTGTAGGTTTTGTTTTTTTTCTAAAACTTCTTTGTTTTCAAAATACAAAGGTTTTACTTCAATGAAGATTTTGTCATAAAAATAGTAACTTTTAGGCGCCTGTTACTTTCAAACTATTATAAATTTTGAAAAAAAGAAAACCTATAAACCTAGTTTTTTACAGTGTCAGAAGCATTCTAAAAAATCATTGAGATAGGATAACATTTAGGGGCAGAAAAACGTTTTCTCTTTTAGTATGGACGAGCGCTCGGTAGACAATAGTCTTAATAAAGCTTGAATAAATATATGGAATAGTTACGAGCTCATGGAGAAAGAATAATGCTTTGTTCGCAAGCACAATAAAGAGCGGCGTAGTTTATTAATTAAATGTTATTACGATTATTATTTTCTCTAAGGAATAATTCTATATTCATAATTTCCCATAACATTGCGCTTGATGGCCAAGGACTCAACTTGAGCCGGCTGCCAGGCTTCTCATTGAGAAATGACTAGCAGAAAATGAAAACATAATTTTCTTTTAATAAGTTTAATGAAAATATAAACCTAGTGGACTAATCAAATCGAACGATAGAATTTTATTATTGTACTGCAAGTCTGTTACTGTCCAACAAAAAGTTCTCACTCACATTTCAATGCACAGCCGTAATGTAAAACTCACAGCTTATAATATATCGGTTTCCGTAATAATAAAATTCCAGTTATTGTTACCAAAATACCGGCCTTTCATAAGTTTCATAAATAAAACAACAATTTCACACGAAAAAATAAAATCAAACAAAATAGTTACCTATTCCAATGTTCTCACGTTTAGTAAACTGCCGGCCGAGCCGAAAATAATAAATTCATTTTCAACGAAATGAAAATCTTTTTCATGAAATAGAATAACAGAGTTTTGATTAATGTTTTCGGTAGGTATTGTTTAGTTATATCCGAGAAAACATTATATATTGTCCAACGAAGGTAATCGTTTATTGACTAGTTCATAAATATGTAGATACGTACGAGTATATGTACAAGTATGTTATAAAAGTGATATTTTTGAAGACCCTTTCATTTTTAATGCGCGTTTCACGGTTGGTTGTTACGGTGCGTACAGACTATATAGGTAACATAACATGTTATATAAAATTTTTCATAGTGTGGCCATGTTATATAACATTGTTATATAACATTTTACATAGAGTTGTAGTGTTATATAACATGTTACATGGTCTGTACGCACCCTTAGATAGATCATTCAGAACTCTTGTTCTTACATGATAGGGTAAATCTAGGAAATACGATCTAGTTGACAAACGCGTCATCATTCTTGCAACTTACTGCTCGGAACCACACGCGAGTGTGGCCTCTGTTAGCGTATAAATGGCCAAGGCTGAGGCCATGTTGCACGCCAACAGCAGCTGAACTGGCGTGTGGTTCCAGGCAGGAAGTTTGAGTGTTAGAATGATGGGGCGTTTTGTCAACTAGGTCGTATTACCTAGTTTTCCCCCTTACTTATTGTTTTTTCATTTGAAAATGTTAGTAAAAAATTAAAAAAAAAATTAAAAAAAAGGGAACCGACTTCAAAACCAAACACAAAAAAACTGTAAAATAACCTTTCTTTCGGAAGTCGGTGGCTTTGTTTTTTAGGGTTCCGTAGTCAACAAGGAACCCTTATAGTTTCGCCATGTCCGTCCGTCCGTCCGTCTGTCCGCAGCTTAGCTCAGGGACGCCCAGTACTAGAAAGCTGTAATTTGGTGTAAATATACGGATTTGTTGTGCCGAAAAAGTGGTAAAATAAAATCTCCTAAAATATTTTTTTTTAGGGTACCTCCTGTACACGTAAAGTGGGGACGTTTTTTTTTTTCTCGCGTACCCCTTAGTGTGGGGTATCATTAAATAGGTCTTTAAAAAATATTGATAGTTTTCATTAACATTTTTTTGATAAAAAGTTTGTGAAATATTAAGCTTTAAAGTGCTAATTTTTGCTCGACTCGAGTGTCCCCCCCCTCTACCAGCTAAACGGTTATGTTTGGGGGTGTGAAAAAATTCAGAATAGTAGCATATATAACGAAGTTTAAAAGAAAATTATCATGACTAAGTAGGCTTTACAAGTTTACGAGTAATAGTTGACCAACTTATAAAACGTACTTGGATAACATATTTTCCTAAACAAAATGTATCGGAGAACATCTGCTTCAGCTGCAAATGTAAGTTTGTCAACTTTATTTTTACAGCAATAATAGGTGGGTATGTTTTGGGGATAGGTAGGTTTTTATTGTCAACTATTTTTAACTGAATTCAAAAAAAGGATGAGGTTCTCAATTCGTCGTAATCTTTTTTTTTAATGTATTTTCCCCGATTTCTCAGACGCCTGGACCGATTTTGAAAATTCTTCTTTTTAAAATTAAATTCAGCGAATCAGTTTAGTTAGTTCGCATAAGTATTTTGACGGGCAACTACGGAACCCTACACTGTGCGTGGCCCGACACGCACTTGGCCGGTTTTTTTATTTCATTCACTATGGCCACCGACTTCCGAAAGAAAGGTTATTTTGCAGTTTTTTTGTGTTTGGTTTTGAAGTCGGTTGTTCCCTTTTTTTAAAAAAGTTTTTTATTTTTGCCTTTTTAGTTCAGATATTTAACAAAAATCTTCATATAATCGGCGTCTTTGAAAATCTACAATCCTAGTAAGCAACAAAAATGGATCTATGCGGGCAACTTAACAAGGTATCCATTATTGTTATATATTAACCTCTCGAGCCCCGGGAAAAAATTTTTCCCACCAAAACCTGTACGATTTTAAGACTTATTTTTCCAAAAATACAGTTTAAAATCGGTCGGGGTTTGGTGGCACAAAATTGTGCCATTGGGGCGCATTGGGGTCCGAGAGGTTAAAACCTTCTCCAGAATGTAACAAACACTTTTCTGAAAACCACATCAAAATCGGTTCAGCCGAACGCGAGATAATCGCGGACAAACATACCTACATACATACATACATACAGGTCGAACTGAGAACCTATTTTTTTTTTGAAGTCGGTTAAAAAGTTACAGACGCTTTTTCATAAGTACTTTATCACGCATAATCTTTGTAATCTCAGGAACAATAAGATGCTAACGATATGCAGCGGGGCTTACGTTTATGATACGAATTTTAAATATTGTGTGGATTTGGGTTACATCGTAAGTAAACGAAATGGCGAGGAATAATATCTCATAAAAAGGAAAAAGTTTAAAGGAGGCATTTTCCGTTAGCGATAAAGGGAAGCAATAGCTTGCTTGAATAGGTGCTTGTGTAAAATAATTGAATTCACCGAATTTGGTTGTATTAGTAATAATCATAAAATATGAGGAAAGAAAGCGCTTAAAAAATAACAGCCTTGAGCGACGTCCAGAAACAATATCTTTATGTTGTATGAAGGAAATGACGTAACGAATTGTTTACTGAGGCTCGCACGGCTGTCCTTGTGTTTTTTGTCGAAGTAATGCCATCGCTCTGAATCCCCAGGCGCTATTGATAGATCGAGTGTACTAGTACGCTTTAGATAACATCACATAACATCACGCCAATGTTCCCTGGAGTGGTAGTCAGGGGTTTATTGCCTACAATCGACTTTGAATGATGACCGCTTATGACGATGAATCGTTTCAAAACATCAAAATAACAAAGATAAAGGTTACCATAGTACAGTGTTTTTCAACCTTTTTCATGGCACAGCCCCTTTAGTATCTATGAAGATATACACACATCAAAAGTGTCTAGGGATCAACATATATTTTTGCAATAACTTTTCTCCTGATTGATATTAATTAAAATGTTCTTTAGGGATTCATCAAATAAAGTGTTATCGTTTGTCACAGTAACGATAAACCAAGTCACCTTTGCATTCATAAAGAAATTTGCCATTTTCCTAATAAAGGGATTTTTGACATTTGAACCACTAACATTAAAGTTCGAAAAAAAGACTGAAATAACAGTTTTCTTTAAAATTTTATTGGGTAACTTAAACAATTAATAATCCGTGTTTCTACCGCGAACACTAACAACACAAGAACATCGGTTTGGCATACTCAAAATGAGTTCATCCAAATCACGCTGTGGAATGGCCGCCCATGTTCGTTGCAACAACAAAAAAAGGTCTTCTTGCGACTGGATACCCTCCATATTCGGCAGAGCTCTTCTCTGTAGCATATCCCATGCATGCTCAATCGGGTTCAAGTCTGGCGACTGAGCAGGCCAGGGCAGGACATTGATGTTAGCTGCGGCGAGAGTCTGTCTTACAACTCTTGCGGTGTGCGGTCGTGCATTATCATGCATTAACTGAAATAAGGGACCGATTTGCACTTGTAGAGGAACGATGACGTCTGATACAATCGTCTCAGCATAAATTTGAGCGTTGAGGTTGCCTCTGATCCAAATCAACTCAGTTCTTCCGCCGATCCAAATACCCGCCCATACCATGATGGTTCCACCACTATAAGGATGGACTTCCTGGCAGGATTTTAATCGCTGTTGGCGTCCAGGGGTTCTCCAGTGTCGTATACGTCTTGTATCCGGTCTCATACCAAAACGAGACTCATCAGAAAAGCACACGAAACGCCCTTTGTTCTTCTGCCCAATTTCTGTGTTCAAGAGCCCATTGATATCGAATCCTACGATTGTGCATTGCTATAGGTGGTACCCGTAGCGGTCTTCGGGAATGAAGGTTCACTTCATGCAAGCGGTTTCTGACTGTTTGGTCGCTAATTAAGTTCCCTGAAGAGTGATGAAGCCTCACGGCTAACATCATGGCGGTTATTGTTGGAGCTCTTCGAGTTAAGATTTGAATGTATCGGTCTTGTCTCCGTGTGGTGCAGCGATACCGTCCTCCATGGCGCTCAGCCACGGTACCAGTGCTTCGGTAACGTGTCCAAAGTCGACTGATAACACTCTGACTTGTATTCAGAGCTAAAGCCACAGTACGTTGCCGGGAACCAGCTTCTATCATTCCCACGGCTCTGAGCATTTCTTCCCTGCTTAAATGACGTCGCCGCTCCATAATAACGTTGGTTTTAATCATAGTAGGGAAACAGTAGCACTAATAATGTCTTCAATGCGTTGTATGTTTTTATAGGGAAAATATTGACAGCTGATTTTCATCTTTTACTCGAATTTGATTTACAGTTCCTGATTCAAATTATGAAATGCACCAAAAAGGATCCATATAAATTTATAAAATCATAAATTTATTACAAAGCCACATCTCAATCTCAAGAAATCCGCATAAAAATGCTTGATCCCTAGACACTTTTGATGTGTGTATTTCGCGACCCCCTCTACCAGTTGCTTTTTTCATTTAAGTATTTTATTTTGTGACAAATTATTATTCAATCCAACATAGTTATCAAAAAAAAATGATTATGTCCTTTGGTCTTTTTTTTACCCGACTGCGCCAGGAGGGTTATGTTTTTCAAGTGTATGTATGTATGTTTCGTTGTGTTGCTCTGCAGCCTAAACGGCTTGATGGATTTTAACTTGAGAGGTGTCGTTAGATTCGTTTTAAACGTGAAAGTGTCACTGGGTACATAAAACTGGCCAAGTGCGAGTCGAACTCGCGTGCAAAGGGTTCCGAACTAAAAATATTTTTTTTTAAATCTCTACCATTCTATCAAGTGGGGTATCAAATTAAAGGATTTTAAAAATGGTTTACCAAAATATAAATAACTTATATGTTTCAATTTAATTTGGACTGATAAATGATAACAAAAACTAAAAATAGTAAAATAAAATAAATATTTAAAAAAACAAAAAACCCGACTGCGTAATAAAACTAAAAAGAAAGAAACAAGCCCAGTAGTTTAGAATTCACTCATTCACACTCACAGTCGGGGCCCCTTGGGAAGATTTGATTGGTATAATTTGAATGGGTGAATTCTAAACTACTGGGCTTGTTTCTTTCTTTTTAGTTTTATTACGCAGTCGGGTTTTTTGTTTTTTTAAATATTTATTTTTTACTGCAGAGTTTTCTCAACCTTTTACAACTCCCCTATAGAAGATTCGCGACCCCCTTAAACCCCCCAGGGGGTCCCGACCCACAGGTTGAAAAACACTGCTATAGTATGTTTCACTTATTTGAAATGTAATAATGCCTTGATCACACCGAACAAACGCGCGAGACAGTGCTATTCAAAAGCAAAACCAATTTGGTTTTGGTTTTGTATAGTAGCATAATTATGATCTTTTGCAGCTTTTGGAGGACCTTGTGGCTAAATAATTACAGCCGCACAGGCCGATCTTCCGCGTTAAGCCGCGCTTGCCGAGGTTGGTCTGTGGATGGGTGAACATCTGTCATAGCGAGTTTCCTCCATGCCTCGGAAAGCACGTAAAGCTGTTGGTCCCGGCTGCCATTTGTAGATCATTGACAGTCGTTACTGTTAGTCAGAAGCTCTAAGTCTGACAACCAGTATTACCATGGGGTATCGTATTACCCAGTTACTGGGTTGTGGAGGTCTGACAGGCAGTCGCTCCATGTAAAATACTACTGATATTCAGCTGCTTTGACTGGAAGCCGACCCCAATATAGTTGGGAAAAGGCTAGGCTAGGATGATGAATCTTTTGCACGCAGTGAACGGTCATTTTTGTTTTGGTTTTTCATAGCGTATTATGTCTAGTCGTGTGTACATCAAAACAAGGGTTTATTCCCATCTGCCCCCGATATTAAGACTCATGTCATTGGCCTTTTAAACTAATATTTCAAAAGACACCCGCTAAGCATTATAATATCTGTGAGATTTCCACAGCGCCAGCGGTACTACGCACTTTTAGTCAGCCCTGTAATTTGAAAACGTAGACGGGATGTACGTTTGCCCCAGAGGGTCCTTAAGCTTATTGCTAGCCGGGTATAAACATCAAGAGTTGGGTTGGTCTTAGAATTAACAAATAAGGGTTATAAGAAGGGTGGAGCGAAAGGGACTGGCAGACTCGCACTGAATAAAATCTACGGTGTTCCTTTAATAGTCCCTTACACTTCGGGGTCAGTATTACGTGATAAGACAGTCCCGCGACCCTCAGACAGTCCCGCGACCCTCAACAGTCCCGCGACCCCAGACAGTCCCGCGACCCCAGACAGTCCCGCGACCCTCAGACAGTCCAGCCACCCCAGACAGTCTCGCGACCCCAGACAGTCCCGCGACCCTAAGACAGTCCCGCGACCCCAGACAGTCCCGCGACCCCAGACAGTCCCGCGACCCCAGACAGTCCCGCGACCCTTAGACAGTCCCGCGACCCCAGACAGTCCCGCGACCCCATCAACACAGTCACGCGACCCCAGACAGTCCCGCAACCCCATCAACACAGTCACGCGACCCCGTGACCATCAGTCCCAACTAAAACTTACGTTTAAAAATGTATAACGCCTCTATCTCTAAGCAAACCTTTAAATACATATTGTGTTTTATACCTCTCCATATCATGTATGAAATAAATGAGAACAGCTGCTGTTGGTTTATTTAACGCCCGTTTTTTTATTGGTCAAACCATCAAATGCTGCCCGGGAGGGATGGGAGTAGCTGTTACTGACTAAAACCCAAGGTTATTCTTTCAATAGCCCTTGACGGTCCAGTCACAGTTCTCTGATAACACAGTCCCTTGCCACGGCAGGCACTTAACCCCCATTACCAATAAACTTGCCAAAAAACTCGAAAAAGTATGATTATTCTGGATATAACTTTTTTTCTCCACGGTTACTTTTTGAGATAAGGCACTTAGGGAATAGGGACACTAGGACAGTTACGCCATCTGTTGCAAGGAGAAAAAACGATTGTTTCCAAGTGAATGTGTAGATAATACCCACTATCATCTTGATTTACGACGCATGTACCATTTCACACTACTTCGTTCTCTTCTCTAGGGAAATAAACGGTTACATTGTTACAACCAACAAAACATAACTGAGAAGTGTATTTATCTTAGGTTTTCAGGCATCAGACAGGGATCTACGATTCAAAGTTTTTAAGGTGATTGCTTCGATGTAGCCCGCGAAATTCAAATTTTTCAAAAATCATAATAAATAAAAAAATATATATATATACATATAAATTCAAAAAACTCGCTCCATCAGCTCTCACATAGAAAAGGTGCATCATGTTAAAATCTCCATGCATTAGATATTTTTTAAATAAGTATACTTATTATTATGTACGAAAACGCGAAAGTAATGGTGGCCCAGCCCAGTGGTATCGGCGTAGGTTCTAACCTAGCTAGGCGCATTGTTAGTGTAATTTATTTAACCAGCACTACTCTCAAATCGGTGAAGAAAAATATCGTGAGGAAACCATCATGTTCTAGAACCAAAATTTGGAAGACATGTGATATCTACCAACCCGCACTGGGTCCGCCTAGTGGATTATGGCCCACTTCCTCTCACAGAAAGGAGGCCTGTGTCCCAACAGTGGGCATATTTATAGGCTGATCATGATGACGTACGAAAACAATCAACGTTCTATAGCAAAAAATATACAACCTTTTTGAATTTCTTACAATGCAAATGATTTGCGTAACTTTTTACGGTTGCCTTTGCTGAAATCCCCTACACGTCTTTTATCTTTTACGTTCCTTTTCATTTATGATTTAAAGAATTTATGTCTGACTAGCTGCTGCCCGCGACGTCTCGTCTGCGTGAATGCGTTAAAGAAATAAAGGTTCACTGCTCGTTTCTCGTAGGTGATAATATTATTATGTAGCCTATAATATGTTGACCCGAATTCTTAATAATATTCCTGCCAAATTTGAAGTAAATCCATGCAGTACTTTTTGAGTTTATCCCGGACATACATAAGACAAACAGACAGGGCAACTGGAACAGAAAGGGCTATTGAAGGACACCGTGGATTTTAGTCAGTAGAAGTCTGACAGTCCCTCCCGCCCTGCCTGGGGTTGGAGGACTCATTTGATGATTTTACCACGCTAAAAAAAAAAAAAAAAAAAAAGGCGGTGAGCTGTGCGGTAATCTGCGCGAAGCATAATAATTTATGGCTTTATAAGTCCGCGAATTCTTCACTGGTGGGTGGCGCTTCGTGATGTGTTTCAAACATTTCGTCTTACCGCTTCACACCCCGCGCAAAGTCACCGTTCACAGCGGTAAGGTGGTGAGGTGATCGGGCTGTAAAGGCGGAATTTCCTTAAATTTCTGGTACACCGCACTTTTTGCGTTGTATTATGTACGAGTACGTAGGCAGTATGTAATTAGGCTCTCTTTGTTCATCCCAGATAATGTTCCTTATGTAGGTTTACCAACGAAATTCTTTATTTCTCGTGTTTTTGTAGATAACTGTAATAATATAGGAGTAAGCGTGAATTACTCGTTTTATTAATGTTTTTCATTTCAATTCAAATTCTGTGGTAGGAGGAATATATAAAATTATATTTGTATTTTGATAAGGCCATCTGCTGATTTAAACAGATTTTAATGAAAAAGTCGGATAAACATTTTGTATTTGGGAGGACTTGTTTGATGATTTTACCACGATAATAAAAAGGTGCGAGAAGCCTTCCTCAGATTTTTAACGCGTGAAGCCTATTATTAATATTAATATTTAATTTTGCAAAGTAAACTACAAATTAATATGAAGGATCTTTTTATTCTAATTTTATGACGTCAAAACTTTTACAAGTCATCCAACCAACCAAGCTTTAGGACATTTCAAAAATTCTTAAAATATCCAAACAGATTCGGGTTTCATGTAAAAAGGGTCTAAAAATAAAAAGGGCCTACAATTAACAACCCAATATTGACATCGAATCGACCTTTGCGACGGTAAAAAGAGAGAAATTTGATTAGGAGCTAGTTATTTGTGATTGGTATAGAATTAACAACGGAGACATTTCAGTTTGTAGGTAATGTAATAAAGAAAGATGAAGAGGTTTTTTATTGGAGCGAGCTAATTTTGGAAACTACCAGACTGATTTGTGAAATTCTTATTTCATTTGATAGCCCTATCCTTAGGGCAGGTTATTTATCGACCTTTGAAGGAGCGATGTTTTTCACAAAAACTTATTACCTAATAAATTTTTAAAACATAATATTTTTTTTCACAAAAACATAATTTTACTAACATAGGTATGTACATACATAACGACGTCTTTATTCTCATGGGACACAATCACAGAAAACTTCACTTTGTCTCTGTCACCTAAAAAAAGAAAGAAAATTGTGTTTATTGGCACTAAAAGTTAAAACTAATCAAAATTTAATTAATAAATGAACTAATGTTTGAATGCCAAAAGAGCCTCAGCTCACCATAATACCATGGCAGCACAAAGTTTGCCACTTGACGCTGATTTTCAGCTGCAGGCTGCAGCCCACGAGTGCCATACGCTCGAAATCAAATAGGTACGTAAGTAGACAAAAAGCCCACGTGAAGAAATAGCGCCGACAACAGAGTCAAGAGGAAACAATTTTAATTTTAACTTCTTTAATTAAATTGTATGCCTCAACTTTGATCTTTTTTAACGTAGTAAAAAGAATTCAGCAAATGAGTCCTCCGGAGCCCTGTGTGGAGCAAAAGAGACTGACAGAATCGTACTGACTAAAATCCACTGTGTACCTTCAATAGCCCTTTACATTTCAGGGTCACGATAACCTGATAATATTAACCGCAACCCCAAGACAGTCCCGCGACCCCAAGACAGTCCCGCAACCCCAAGACAGTCCCGCAACCCCAAGACAGTCCCGCAACCCCAAGACAGTCCCGCAACCCCAAGACAGTCCCGCAACCCCAAGACAGTCTCGCAACCCCAAGACAGTCCCGCAACCCCAAGACAGTCCCGCAAACCCAACAAGACAGTCCCGCGACCCCAGACAGTCCCGCAACCCCAGACCGTCCCACAACTCCAAGACAGTCCCGCGACCCCAGACAGTCCCGCAACCCCAAGACAGTCCCGCAACCCCAAGACATTCCCGCAACCCCAAGGCAGTCCCGCAACCCCAAGACAGTCCCGCAACCCCAAGACAGTCCCGCAACCCCAAGACAGTCCCGCGACCCCAGACAGTCCCGCAACCCCAGACTGTCCCGCAACCCCAGACTGTCCCGCGACCCCAAGACAGTCCCGTGACTAAATAAAAATGTTAACAACGACATAAAAAAAATAGATTAAAAAAATAGAGATTTAGATAGTTTTGCGACCCTTAACTTTAAGCCTTACATTATAAGTGCCATATTCTGTGTGGAGCTACTAGCGGCCTGAATCTTTGTAACATACCTACGAGTAGATGATAGGATAAGGGTCACTAATAAATTGCTTTATGTATAACTTAGTTACCCGGCTCGGATCATACGGGATGTATGAAGAGACTTTGTTGTTTCAAGAGAGAACTACTAATGCGGGTATGAATACAGAGTGATACGTTTTTTCATGAAAGATTGCGTTTTTTTCCCATAGTTTATTTTTATTTTAAGTTTTGTTTTTTTTTTTGTAACTGGAACTACTTAGGTGACTCTGTTTTCTGATGAAGTCGTCGTGAACGGTACGTTAATTTGGAGCAGTGGCTGACCAGTGGGGGTATTACAACGTCTTAAAACCAGGTTTGTTCCAGTGAGTGAACGAGATGGCGCTAGACGACTTGTATAGCTCTGTCACATTCACTCACCAGAATAAGCCTGGTTTTAAGACGTTGTAATACCCCCCCTGGTGGCCTACCAGTGGTTCCGCTCAGGGAACGAGATAGCGCTAGACGACTTGTATAGCTCTGTTTCTTTCCCACAGCCTACCTACTCACGTTTTAAGACGTCATGGTGGGCCCTATGAGCGCTCTATTGTTACGCAACGCATCGCGGGTTCGATCCCCGCACGAAACAAATATTTGTATAGCCCACAAGTTTGTTTTGAGTCTGGGTGTTTGTGTCTACATTTATATGAGTTTCTATGTTTGTAAACGCACCCACGATACAGGAGAATTTTTATTAGCGTGGAGGTTTTTTTTTTAAGTACCTAAATATAACGTTGACAAGAATTATTTGGCCGTAAAATCATATTATTATTTTTTTTCGTAAAAAATGGTGCTATTTTTCGGAAATATACAACGTGTAACTAAAAATTCGCAAAACCGCTCGTGGGGTAACTCAGCCCATGTTACTGAACAATGTTTGTTCTAAAACTTTTGGAAATACGCAAAAATCCAAATCTGTTCATCAGTTTTTGCGTGAAAAAGTAAGGAAACAAACACCAATCCATCAATTTTAAAATATTAAGTAGATTTTACCTACCCCAAAGTCAACGGTAAACGTGAGTTTGTATTGAAGCCAGAAAAACTAGTTTAGTTTTTCAACATGGGAGCATTAATTAGCTTCACTGATTGCACAAAATTTTCCCAAGCGGAGTTCTCAGTATTTTCCAAACCAAGTCGGTTTTCCAAATAAACTCTTATTTGGAAATTTACCGACTTGGTTTAAAGAAATATAGTGCTTATTTCTCTGAAACTTATCCTTACATCGCCTCGTTTGGGAAAGAGGAAAATACGTAACCTTACTTTAATTTTGAGGAAAAAGCAACAGATATGGAGCGTGTTTTTGCTGATTTTCGTATAAAATGTAGGTTAATGTTGCTAAAACGCTACACATAAAGGTCATACATATATGGTACGTTCCTTATAAAGACCCAATTGTGTTTTTGTTTATTCAATGTGCAAAAAAACCCATAAAAAATAACGAGGGAAAACCAATCGAATACTACATTTATTTCTGAAACAACTTTATTTTTCCTTATATAATATGTATCCTTGATAATGAATTCTATGCTATTGAAAGAATTATGTAGAACGCGTTTGGAATAATTGTGAGGCTTGCAAGTTCCCACTATGGCTGGTGGCAGTGCAAATATCGATTGTAGGTACACATCGACCGACCCCCACACTTATTATCGCGATACTACGCGGAAAACGGTGTAATTATTGTATCATATCGGTGCCTGCGATTTCACGACATGGCAAAGCGGAGTCTAGTTTTTTAGGGTTTCGCCATGTCCGTCCGTCCGTCCGTCCGTCCGTCCGTCTGTCCGCAGCTTAGCTCAGAGACGCCCAGTACTAGAAAGCTGTAATTTGGTGTATACATACGGATTTGTTGTGCCGAAAAAGTGGTAAAATAAAATCTCGTAAAATATTTTTTTTTAGGGTACCTCCTGTACACGTAAAGTGGGGATGATTTTTTTTTCTCGCGGAACCCTTTGTGTGGGGTATCATTAAATAGGTCTTTAAAAAATATTGATAGTTTCCATTAACAATTTTTTGATAAAAAGATTCGTTTGTGAAATATTAAGCTTTAAAGTGCAAATTTTTGCTCGACTCGAGTGTCCCCCCCCTCTACCAGCTAAACGGTTATGTTTGGGGGTGTGAAAAAATTCACAATAGTAGCATATATAACGAAATTTAAAAGAAAATTATCATGACTAAGTAGGCTTTACAAGTTTACGAGTAATAGTCGACCAACTTATAAAACGTACTTGGATAACATATTTTCCTAAACAAAATGTATCGGAGAACATGTACTTCAACTGCAAATGTAAGTTTGTCAACTTTATTTTTACAGCTATAATAGGTGGGTATGTTTTGGGGATAGGTAGGTTTTTATTGTCAACTATTTTTAACTAAATTAAAAAAAAAGAGGAGGTTCTCAATTCGTCGTAATCTTTTTATTAAATGTATTTTCCCCGATTTCTCAAAGACGCCTGGACCGATTTTGAAAATTCTTCTTTTTAAAATTAAATTCAGCGAATCAGATTAGTTAGTTCGCATAAGTATTTTGATGGGCAACTACGGAACCCTACACTGTGCGTGGCCCGACACGCACTTGGCCGGTTTTTTTAGTATAATTGTTGAAAAACTAGTGCGTTAAACCAATATTTACTATACCTATGGCTCTTTCTTTCTTTACACCCATCTTCGTAAAAAATATTTTATGAATAAAATTTTTATTTCTTTATTTTATATCAGACTTCGATAAATATACCTTTCATTTGGCGTATTATTTCGTCTGCTCTTGTAAGTCAAACATGCAAAATTAAACCAAAACTGAAAAATACAAAAAATAAGAATTACAAAACTGATTTTGAGATATCTAAAAATTCCAGAATAATATAGGCAAACATAGTGACTATTGAAAAGCTTAATTTATTTTATTTAATACGGCTCTAGTTAAGCGTTTCCGGAATAAAACTCGAACTTACATCTGAAATCCAAGTAGGTATCTAACTTCAGCAAAAATAACACTAAAAATATGAAATAGACTGTGATGAATAGAAGAAATATTAATATTTCAGTAATCATAAATAAAAAAGATTAATGATTGGTTAAACGTGTCTTGACATTGAAGAATACTAGTGAATCAAAGTGTACTGAATAACCTCATTTCTACTTTCTTTGATAAATGAAAGAAAGTTGTGTGGGAAAATGCTAGTAGTTTTATTTTCAGTAAGTAGATATAAAAGATGCCATACTTCATTTACAATACAGCACTTAGTTATGTAATTGCCTTTGACAGTTTTTCTGAATATTAATGGGTTTTACCAAAAGAGAACGCAACAGTATTTTCTACTAAATATCTTAATCTAAATCTCACTGACAGACAAAGGATTTTAAAACGTGAAATAATTCATAATTGCTAATTTCAATATCTCGTAATCACTTGATACTCACGGTGACAATGATACTAGGGGTGATCCAAAAGTAATGATAATGAATATAAAACAAGGTATTTAAAGTTAAAATAATAATTCCTTTTTCTACATAGTCTCCTAACAAATCAATCCATTCAGTCCATTTTTTCTAAACCCAGGATTCCCTTTGAAAAAAAAATATTTCCAAAAACCTCCCAAAACTCCTTAACAGCGGCCATCACTTCACTATCGTCTTCAAATTTCTGGCCTCGGAGGTGTTCCTTGAGCCGAGGAAAGAGGTAGAAGTTACTAAGAGCTAGATCTAACGAATGGGGAGGGTTTTCGAGCAGTTTGAATCCCGTTTCTTGAATGGCAGCTCTCGCAACTGCGGCTTTGTGAATCGGTGCGTTGTCTTGATGAAACGCACTCCAACTCGCAGTTTGCCGCATCTTTTTTCCTTAATGACCTCCCGTAGTCTTCTTATTTAGTTTGCGTAGTAAGAGTCCGTAATAGTGGCTCCCTTTTCCAAATATTCCACCATAATATGCCTTCAGCGTCCCAAAAACAGATGCCAGAACCTTTCCCGCCGAACTTGACACTGAATTTCTTTGGTGTCGGTGAGGAGGCTCGATTCCAAGTCATTGATTGTTGTTTCGTTTCAAGATCAAAATGGTAGATCCAGATCTCGTCCATAGTCACAAAACGTTACAAAAAAATTTCTTGATCTGCTTGGAACTTTTCGAGATTGACCCTCGAAATGTCAACTCGTTTTTTCTTTTGCTCGTCGGTTAACATTCTCGGTACCCAACGCGCAGAGACCTTTTTCATATGGAACTCATTCGCAAGGATTTTTTAAACACTGCCATATGAGATACCTGTGACCTCAGCTACATGCCTGATGGTCACTCTTCGATCTGCCAACACAAATTCTTCGACTTTTTTCACGTTGTTTTCAGTGAGGGACGTGAATGGGCGTCCTTCGCGATGTTCATCTTTTGTGGATGTTCTGCCCAGTTTAAACTCCTTGGCACAGCGTACAACTGTAGAATATGGAGGAACAGAAAATGTTTCCACCAAGTCACTGTGTATGTCTTTTGTAGACATTTTTATCAAACAGAGGTTCTTGATGACAGCTCTAATTTCGTTTTTCTCCATGTTGATGTTATCTCTTCGACAGTTCATACTCAAATAAATGTATCTCCTGAAAATCGTGATCTATTCATATGATTTTTTTAGGCTGACGTAGTGAGTATATAAGCATACAAAAACATTTTTTTTGGATTTTTATGTGGACCTAAAGTAACCGATTATCATTACTTTTTGATCACCCCTCGTAAAAGAAGATGCAGGAGGGATGAGCTGGACAAAACCAACGATCAGTGGTCCACTTTGGCCCTGGATCGTGAAAACTGGAAGACATGAGGAGAACCTTTGCCCAGCAGTGAGACCAAGTGGGCTAAGTGTTAAATTACAGTGGCAGCGGGACGGGCAGCGGAATCCGCTGGCGGGTAACGCAAACACTTAGATTTTGATCAAGGTGCACCAAGTGCGGGCGGAGCGGATGAGCGGAAATCTAGTCCGTTTCGTGACCCGCCACCCACTTTCGCTGCCCGCCCCGCGCGACTGTAATTGCTAACTAACAGTTTCAGTATCCGTATTTTCATCATCATCAACAGCCGGATGACGTCCACTGCTGAACATAGGCCTCCCCCTTAGACCGCCACGCCGAACGACAATTCGCCACTTGCATCCATCGGCTGCCCGCGACCCTCACGATGTCGTCGGTCCACCTAGTGGGAGGCCTGCCTACGCTGCGTTTTCCGGTCCGCGGTCGCCACTCGAGAACTTTTCTTCCCCATCGGTTGTCAGTTCTATTTTACGTTAGTAAAAAAAAACAATAGTATTTTATTTTGTTTTATTATTTGGCGTGGTAATATCATCAAATATTTCTTCTCACCCAGGGCAGGGCAGAATGAACTGTCAAGAAACAATAGCTAGGTAGGTACCTAGTTTATGCACTTAAATTCGTGTTAAAGGCACTAACCCATCGTTTCCACTTAGATCAGGTTGTTATGAATAAATAAGTCAGACTACAATTGAAGGCAGCGTGCACGATAGTAAACTAGACGAGTAAATAAACTATTTGTGGCATTTCCCTGAATTCTAAACGGCTCATTACTCATGCAGAACTAAGGCATAGGTCTGGCTAACTGGTCAAGAATGCATGGACGTGAAATGTCAATCAAAGTTGAAATGGAATAGTACTGATTTGTTTATCGTTGGAACAGGTATTACCTTTTTTTTTTGTTAACGGGGTGAAACCTTCAAAAGGCTACCGGTCTTTGGGGAAAAGACCGGGGAGTGTGGGATTTTTACCTCACTAGAACCACCCCGGTGGTCACCATCAACACATGGGAGGAGGCCTCGTTTCCTCTTAAAAGACCTGACCGTGGCCCCCTCTGTGCAACGCCTGTTAGAGCACATCCCTAGGGAGACTGTATTGGCCTCCTATTATCTTCGCTGCACAATTGTGTACGGCGGCACGTGACCACTGTGCCGCCGTCGTCTATGAGGTCACACAGAGTCCCCACTCTGTACACTAGTGACCCCAAACTGCCACCTACGCAGGGGGGATTTCAGCATTTTAGGCAACGAGGAACAGGTATTACCTATCAATGTTTTGTATACGGTAAGGTTTTCTTATTTGTGTTCTCATAGTTTGTGAGAGTCCTAATTTTTTTTTTATCAGTTTTGGGTTTATTCCCATAAATAATAAAATTTCACTGAAAACGCAGTGTTTTTTTCATATTTAACCTAATGTGTTTTCACTTTGAAATAAATACTACAGAGAAGACGAAGATTTATGTAGTTATACACATTAGTAAGCAATGACCTACCTAAGTACTTACCACCAATCTTTATTTTATTTAAATTATTTCAACTACCAAACTAATAACACCTAAATTGGTACTTTCAAAACAACACCGTTTGTTCATGAACATCAGAATAAACTTTTCGGTCCATTATCTGGGGGCACGGCAGTGCCCCAGCCAAGTCTCGAGCAAAACGGGCACGGCCGTACCATCTTTTCTCGAAGTTATACTTTTGCGAGAAGTTTTCTGATATTTTCTGAACGTTATCTGTGCCTGAACGATGTTTTCACGGTACTTTGAATTTATGTAATAAATCTAATTTGTTTATCAAAGTTTTCCTTTTTATAATTGTTCTTTTGACGCAATAATGAACTAAGTACCTATTAGTTGGTCGCGGGGCTTATCCAATTACCGTGACCCTGGAACGTAAAGGGCTATTGAAGGACACCGTGGATTTTTGTCAGTACGAGTTTGACAGTCCCTCCTGCCCTACCCTGGGTGGATTCATTTGATGATTTTACCACGTAAGAAAAAAACAAGTAGGTACTTATTAGTTGATAATTATGTTCAATAGGTTTCACTAAAACTTTTAAAAGGTCGTGTAGACGTTACCCGAAGGGTTCAATAGCTATGTGTTTATTAGACATTTGATACTGATAGAAAACCAATGGCCAAGTCACCAAAATTATCTAATTTTAACCGACTTCAAAAAGGAGGTTCTAAATTCGGTCAGCAATTTATTATGTATGTTTACCGATTAGTCCGAGGTTTCTTGAGCATTTTTTTCTTATTGTATACTTGGACAATGTTATAATTCTAGTGTTTTTTATATAATTTTATAAAGCCTTTTTTATTCAGATCAAAATTACATACAAGAGAAATACATGCAAAGCTTAATACTACTGTTATCCTTAATCTAGTCTTTTATTTGTGGTTTTCTTACTTTTTGAAGATCTGTTTGCCAGTCGGCAAAGGCCTCCTCCAACCTTTTCCAATCAGAGTGGAAAATAATTCTAGTGTACTATATTTTAATTCTAGTGTATTCTAGTGTATATATTTACATTATTCTAGTGTAACAAAATTATGCACATATCTGACAAGAATTTGGATTGAATAATTTGAAGTAAGAATAAAACCGAATTTACACTGTTCTGTGGTGGTTTTTGAAGCTGATTTTTGTTTCTTTCATAT
The DNA here is from genome assembly GCA_954870645.1 of Agrotis clavis. Taxonomy (NCBI): domain Eukaryota; kingdom Metazoa; phylum Arthropoda; class Insecta; order Lepidoptera; family Noctuidae; genus Agrotis; species Agrotis clavis. The sequence goes on along the minus strand of OX940928.1, from coordinate 19,179,431 downwards.
ATAGTTTTTTCTGTAAATGACGACGAAAAGTTGTTTCATCTTCACCCTTTTGTCAACCTTTTTTTCCGAGAGGACCCTTAAGTTAAAAGCAAATGCAGTCATATAAATCCGGGAAACGATCCAAGAGAGAAGAGAAATATTGTATCTGCATAATCTGCTTATGTAAATTAGTATTCCAAACGAAATGCAAAACATTTATGTTTATTATATTCTTTCACTGAAACATTACTAGGGATTGAATACTGCAGTAAATAAAATAAAGGAAGAATATGTAAGACAATTGGTTATTTGCGATTTATGTAGGAAAATAGTTTTATTCGTATCGTAGTTCGAAGAATTTATTCAAACTAAACACATTGGTCCGATAATGCGTATTATTAATAACTCATGCTACCCATTTATATAATCTAAGTTACGCAGTAACAGCCTTACTACAAAAACTTAAACATCTGTTGAACACTTGTCTAAAAAAATGTATGACTTCAAAACGGACTTTATTTCAACGTCATAATTTGACATCTTTTTAGACAAGTATTCAACAGACGTTTAAAAGTTTTTGTGGTACCACGGTGAATATTTACTGCCTATACCACAAAAAGATATAGGTACGTCTGTTGAACGCTTGTCTCAAAAAAGTGCAACTGCAAAATGACCCTCATATCAACGTTAAATGTTGTTTTGACTTTGACATTTTTTTAGACTAGTGTTCAACAGATGTTTAACTTTTTATAGTAAGACGGTTAGGGTCAACTCACACCAAGACACAACGCTGTGCGCACATTTCAATAGAGCAACTAAAAATCTAACCATATTTACTATAAGAAAAGATACCTACACACATTTCCAATATCGGAACGCCGCGCCTCGATGGTAACTGATGTAATGATGTAAGTAATCTGTGATCTGAGATTTAAAAGCTCGACTCATTTACTTTCCACAGGTCAATTCAACTATACCACTCGTCTCCATATATGCATGTTTATCCTTCGTGTATATCCCAAATCCTAATTTAGACAGTTGGCAACACCAACAATACGTGCCTACCAACATTCAGAACCTACGATCCGTCGTATTCAACGGAATATATATTTAATGGATCTGGGTATTGGCGCCAAAGTTGGCGAACTGTGCCCTCTGTGAGTACACTGGTGGATTATTGATGGTGTAGACGTGACTCGCGCGTAAAGCCACAAACACACGTCACATGGAGAAGTTCTATTCAAAGTTATAAACCTTATACAAGTAGTGCTTGTTTCTACTAAAAATAATGGTGACTTGTGTGATCAGTAGTTATGGACTTTGGTCTAAGCGGTGAGTGGTGCAGCGGGCGGTGTGAATAACACACTTATTACTTTCTAAGTACTCAAATTCGCCACTGGCGGCGACTCGTAGCGTGTTTCAAACATTTAATCTCTCCGCTCGCAGCTCCGTACTAAGTCACCGCTCAAAGCGCCAAATTTACAGGCCGTTATGCTATTTGTTAAAATCCTATACATTTCACAATTCGTTGAAAACTGTTTAAGTCCGATTTTAACAAATAGTTTACTACTGATCAAACATCTCGCCCTATGGCCCAGTTCTTGGATCAATAGTTAAACAAACGATTGTTCTTAGGATCATTTTGCAGTCACACTTTTTTTAGACAAGCGTTCAACAGATGTTTATCTTTTTGTGGTAAGGCGGTTGATGTCTGGACTTTAAAAGAGATTGTGACCTCTGAATTTAGTGCGTTACCACAGAACACTTAATAGTGCGTTACAAAACACCAGCCTCATCTTGTATAAAAAAAAATGTTTTTTAAAACTAGATGAGGCTTGCGCTTTTCCAATATGTGTTTAATTACCTACATAATATATCTATCGTAAATGAATTGGTGCATATTTGTATTCATTTCGTTCAACCTTTGACACAACATTGATTTGTGCTGTTTATATTTTCGGAATCTGATTTCCAATATTACCTTCATAAAATCTAATGGTACCAACACTGAAATCTAGAACTGTCTAGCGTACCGTATAAAACCCGTTACCGCTTATCAAGCCGACTGAACGGCCCGTTCAGAACTCCGGTTTATTTCCGGAATTACGGTTCAATTCCTGTGTCCACGTTAGATTATATCCGACGTTCATGACGGCTTTTTAATGCTTCTGAACGCCGTAATTGACGAACTTCCAATTATTGGTATTAGCTAGTTTAATTGGTCTTTTCATTTGAAGTCAAACCATTAGACACCTGAATGTGAACCTACTAGTCTACAAATTGGGGTCTTATAGTCTCAGTAGTGAGATCATTTTTAGCTAAATATTTCCAAGAAATAAGTGAACAACTAGGTCGTGGTAAAAGCGTATGTGGTGCAATTATTTGATTTTGCAAGAATTTGACTTTACGTATTATTAAATAAATTTTCAATAGTAGCGGTAGCAAACATCAGAATATTGTTATGTACTTAATGGGTATTTGCACAAAAATGAGACCGATTTTGTTTATCAAATTCAATCAAACTGCGTAAGAAAAAGGTTTTTCAAAGTAGGTATGCCTCAGCCACTGCAATACATACCAATTGTATAAAGATTCACCTTTTAATAAAAAAATCGAGTTAAATCTAGGCCAAGGTTATATTATTGCATATTTAATATGCATGCGTGTATACCGAACGGTTAGCTCTAATGGCCTGTTACGATAACGGACAGGTAGGTATTACTGTGTGACTTACAATTAAATCGATTTAATCATTATTTTTCAATCAAATGTGTGCATAGTGGCACATTTCTCATGCACCTGTTTTGTTTTATTCTTTTATGAAGTTCATTATGGTAGGTATATAGATTTTGTTTATTCAGTAAAATTAATATCTGTAAAATTGGTCCTTTCAAATCACAACGGGACAGTAATTGTTGTACTAGGTATAAGTACCTACTACTATTAATGGCTGTTACCTATTCCACACGACTGCACGAAGTCTTAGTGCAATGTTAGTAAAATGTAAGATACTTTGTGCTAACAAGTTTAGGTTTTATTTACTAACACTTGTTGTATTGAATATGTATTAGACTTGTAAGACTATGTTTTTATATTGTATCTATGTATAGGCCTTCGTTGCCTGACAAAAAATAAATAAAATAATCTTTTCTGAATAGGTAGGTATATCAAATGCTATAAAAAAGGCTCAAGCAAGACCCCAAGAGGTTTCAGATCCCAATAAATTTTTCATTGGCTATGGTACCATTTCTATTACCTACTATTAAACAAGTCTCTACTTTTTCAGACAGATAATATCCACAGAGATCTCTTATTTCATTCTAATTAAGCCTATTCACTATAAATATTTGGTATTTGGAACAGTCGTTATTACTTTTTTTCCAAACAAAAAGATAGAAAGTTATTCGAACACCGTGTTGCCAACTTTCCAAAATTATTAAAGGCACAAATAAGGCGGAGCAACCAAACAATAAACATATATTCAACCTTATTAAATAAATAGAAAAAAAAAACTCTGCCTTATCTTTGCAATTTTGTGGGGGAGGACCTTCTGAAACCCTTGAAGAACTCCCAAGAGAAATGCTTGTAGTATTTATTTATACGAGACCATTTTAACGAGTTCCATAAAATGTTTTAAGGCACATGTTGGAAAGGCGTACGATTTTAAGCTTCGTACATACCTACATAGAAATAATGCAGAGTTAGTCGTATATAAATAGGTATATAAATATAACTGTCATGGTAATTTCCAGGGCATAATGAAAATTAATAGCATAGCCCTATGAAGTCACCAGACTCAAAAATAGCACTTCGAGTAAACTTTTACAAAGACTCCTACTATCACGCTATCTAGCAATCAACGAGTTTACCTAATGACTTCAATGCCCCCTTCCTCCCCACCAAGTCATGAAGGCTGAACAAGTGAACAAACATAAATTTCCTTCCCTCAATATTGAATTTTTAAGTTTTTAAATTACATTTATTTTAGTGTGAAGTCACTTTATGAAAGTTTGAACTAAAAAGAAATACTTAATAACATTGGTGTTAAGAGTCTTGCTTGATTTTGAATAAACTGAACTCGACATAATACCTACGAGTATCAGGCGGAATGCTTTCATAAATGTTTGTTGTTCTCATTAAAAAGCATTGCACCACAGAGTACATACAGACAATTACTTTAACAACACGCCTTTGTGCCTTTTGCTTCAAGAGATGTAAATATTAATGTTGCTCACATATGGCTTTCTCAAAGGAAAATTCATATTTTCATTTTCAGAGTACAAAAAACAAACTGAAGGAAATTGTACGGGAAATTGGAAAGCCTCTGGCTCTGAAACCCAGATCAGACGATTGATCAATTTATTTACCTATTTCATTACTTCTGTTTTAATAAAAATATTATAAAGAGTTATTTTTTGTATGTAAAGGGTAATAATCTCCGGAACCACTGAGCCGATTTTAATTCACCAGTGTAGTATATTAATACCTAATATACTACACTGGTGAATTAAAATACCTAGCGACGAAAGTTGAAGATAATAATATTATCTTCAACTTTTTATATCGAAAGTTGAAGATACTAATATTATCTTCAACTTTCGTCGTTAGGTAGGTGAGTTGTACACAGTTGGTTGGGTGTTGTTGGTCTTTAAAATTGTTAGCGCAGATGAAGTCGTAGGCAAAGTACTTTTACAACTCAGCGACAACAACAAGGACCTTTAAATTCCTTCCAAGTTCAAATTTTAAATCGTTAAACGTGCATAGAATATTGTAGGGTCAAGAGTGTGGGATGTCTGAGACCGCTCTTAAATTATGTACAGGGATGATACGAATAATATACAATGTGTAAAACGCACATAGGCAAGCGAGGAAGTTGACCCGTGGTGAATAAATTAATAACTTATGTGTTTCATTCCTTTGTGCTGAGATAACTTGGGGAATCATTTTAATGTTTGGCTTCCGAAGCTGTTAGCTTAATGAAGAAAAGAAAAATAACTTGTTTTGCTTGATTTTTATTTTATTTTAAAACAAATAATGCTACTTGCACAAGCGAAAAGGTTCATTGAAACTTTGTGAAAATATGATAGAAGTAATTTAATAAATAAATATTAAAGTAAAATAAATATATTGTTAACTGTGGTTGCTAATGATAATGACCCTAAAACCGTCGTACCACAAAAACTTTTAAACGTCTGTTGAACACTTGTCTAAAAAATTGTCAGATTATGACGTTGAAATAAGGTCCGTTTTGCAGTCTCACTATTTTTAGACAAGTGTTCAACATATGTTTAAGTTTTTGTAGTAAGGCTGCAAATATTGAAAAGCGAACTCAATTTAAAAAAAAATGTGATTATGAAAAATGATTTGAACGAGCAGAGATTAATATTGTTTCGAATTATCGAATATATCTACCCGAACATATAAATCTGCACGTATACTGTGTCCTAAGTATATTGCATTACATAAGAACAAAGATAACCTTTTCCTACATGAAATATTTTCTTTTATTCCTTCAATGCTAGGAAATGACCAGCACTTTCTTTTCTATTCGCTGCCAAAAAATCTATAACGCGAATGGACATTCAGTAACTTCATTCAATGAAACTGTGTCGAGTTTCCTTTAGGAATTACGACTAATGTTCGTAAAAAATACACACATTTCCTTGTATTTTAGCGGGGCGTGAACTTACAGCCTTCGGACAAAAATGGCGATTGTGTAATAATAATTATTTGGGCCGATGCCAATCCATGGCCACGTTCTTTGGATTTGTCGTAGCTTTCAACAAATTGGAATGTTAATAAATGGGCCCAAATTTTTTAATGATGTCACTGTTTTTTTTTCGTTTAACACTTAAATTTTAGAGTTTTTATGATGAAAAAGTATAAACAGACCATGCAACTATACATAGTATCTCTTTTTTTGCCCAAAAATATTTCTTTGTCGTAAAATATTATTTAAATTAGAATAAATTCCTTTAAACCGTTTGATGTGAACTAAATATCTACTATTGCGCATAGATATCATTTACGCAATGCCTCGTCAGATGTATCATATTATACATTTTACGACACCCAAGGGATAAGATGGGTTGCATAATTTAGAATAGGAGCAAAGCAACTAAATATTTATATGATTAATTGACTTCATAAGACCCAGCACCCACGTTGCATTTAACTTTATTTTTAAAAGATATAGGACGGGTAAACTTTTTTGACGAAGTATCTGTTTTTTTTTGGCTATTATTGTATGACACTGACAATGGCACAATGACCGATGGCTATTGTAAGATCAGTCTTATGGTGCATTCTCACACATCAGTCACCGACAAGTCACGTCACCGGCCTGGTTTAAAAATGTTTCTATACTCCTAGTATGACTTTGTTGATCCACACGTCAGTCACCGGCGCGTGATCTATCAGTGACGTCACCGGTCAGGCACGTCGAAATTATATTTCACTATATTTAAGCTTAATTAAGTCGTAAGTTGAGTTTGGTTAAAAAACTGTTCTGATTTAGTAAAATCTATACTAATATTATAAAGCTGAAGAGTTTGTTTGTTTGTTTGTTTGTTTGAACGCGCTAATCTCAGGAACGACTGGATGGAATTGAAAAATTCTTTTTGTGTTGGATAGTCCATTTATCGAGGAAGGCTATAGGCTATATAACATCACGCTATCACCAAAAGGAGCGGAGCAGCAATGAGAAATGTTTCAAAATCGGGAACATGTATTCCTTTTCGAGAGCTTTCGTTGCGTGCGCTGCGTAAACGGTTAAAGATACGCAAAAATTATGTACTACGGAATTATTCCTCATAAAAAGTTCTAAAATAAAGTCCGCGAGAGCATATACCTATCTTTTAAGATTAAGTCACTATAACCTTTTTTATGGAAATCAAATTTGTTTTAAAGTAATGCATTATTTGCGAAGGTATATTTTCATTAATATGATATTAATCCTTATCAAAATAAATACGTTAATCATCACAAGCATTTAATTTTGAACAAAATTGCCCTTGACATCGTTTGATTTCAATGACTATCTTAGGAGATATCATAGTTTCAAAATAATGTCACAACAAAATTATTACTGCCTGGGCAGAGCATAACATAATTGCGCGTGAGGGAAAGTGCACCCTCTACCTCTCACCCGAGCCACCGCTGAAGACGCCCAGGGCGTCGGAAATAGTGGGTCATATTCCAGCCGCTTACGCACGGGGACTAATGGGTAGCTTGCCGTCCGACGGCATGTATTTATAAAGAAGCACTGGCCAATCCCCGCTGCATAGACAAGTCGAGGCGCGGCGGGAAGAGCTCCGGCGCCATCTCAGGGGGCGGTATGGATCCTGTATCGAATGGGGAAGGAAGAAATGCCTGGGTGTCACCACTGCTAGGATCGCCCGGAGGACACGGTAGAACATACGGTGCAGGACTGCCCCGCTTGGGCACAGCACCGCCGTGTCCTCACAGCGGCGATAGGCACTGGTCGAGGCCATGCTGCGGGGCGAGACGGAATGGGAAGCGGTCGCCTCCTTCTGCGAAGCAGTAATGCTAGCAAAGGAGGAGGTGGAGCGCGTGAGGGAGAGGACAGCGTCCACCTCACGACGCAGCCGCCGCGGGAGACGCCCACGGCAACGGACGTCGCAAGACGATCTCCGGCCACCGTAGGCGCGGGCATGCGGGCGCCGAGTAATGGGTGACTCGCCGTCCGATCATGGACCATGCCCGGGTCGACGGCGCGTTGTGTTCCACGCGCGCCTCAAAGAGCTGTCAGCAATCTGACGGGGCCCCCTAAGAGGGCCAGAGCCTGCCGGGGTCGCGGGACTGTCTCACTCGAAAACCGTGACATAAAGGGCTATTGAAGGAACACCGTGGATTTTAGTCAGTACAAGTCTGACAGTCCCTCCTGTCCCGCCCTGGGCGGGAGGACTCATTTGATGATTTTGCCACGATAAAAAAAAGGGGGCGGTATGGAGAGAGCGACTATCGAAACCGAGGTTCGGGCACGCCTCAATCGCGGCGGTAAGACCTCTCTTTGAGGATTTCATTAATATGATATTAATCCTTATCAAAATAAATACGTTAATCATCACAAGCATTTAATTTTGAACAAAATTGCCCTTGACATCGTTTGATTTCAATGAATATCTTAGGAGATATCATAGTTTCAAAATAATGCCACAACAAAATAATTACTGCCTGGGCAATACTGGGCATGTCATAATTGCGCGTGAGGGAAAGGGCACCCTCTACCTCTCACCCCAGCCTGAAGACGCTGAAGGCGTCGGAAATAGCGGGTCATATTCCAGCCGTTTACGGACGGGGAGTAATGGGTAGTTTGCCGTCCGACAGCACGTATTTATAAAGAAGCACTGGCCAATCCCCGCTGCATCGACAAGTCGAGGCGCGGCGGAAATTGAGCTCCGGCGCCATCTCAGGGCGGTATGGAGGGAGCGACTATCGAAACCGAGGTACGCCTCAATCGCGGCGGTAAGACCTCTCTTTGAGGAGTGGCTGGATAGGTGTCACTTCCTGACCAACCACCTGACGCAGGTCCTCACTGGACACGGAAGTTTTGGAAGGTACCTTTGTCGGGGGAGGAAGAAACGCTTGGATGTCACCACTACGAGGTTATAGGGGAGGTGGGGGGCTAAGGTAGAGCATACGGTGCAGAATTGCCCCGCTTGGGCAGAGCATCGCACATGTCCTCACAACGGCAACGGTGATAAGCGGTGACCTCTCGCGCTCGGTTTGGTTTGGTATTGGTTGGAGTGAAATAGAGGGGGAACCGGTCGCCTCCTTCTGCGAAGCAGTCATGCCAGCGAAGGAGGAGGCGGGACGCGTGAGGAAGAGGATAGCGTCTACCTCACGACCTAGCCGCAGTGGTAGACGCCCACGGTGACGGACACAGACTTCTTTAAGATATCTGTGGTGACGGACGTCGCAAGACTATCTCTGGCCAACAGGCGTGGGCATTCGGGCGGCGAGTAATCGGACGACTTGCTGTTCGATCATGGATTATGCCCGGGTCGACGTCCCGTCGTGTTCCACGAGCGCCTTAGAGTGTCAGCACAATGACGGGGCCCCCCTTAGAGGGCCAAAGCCAGCCGGGGTCGTTTGACTTACGAGCCACCGTGACCCTGGAACGTAAAGGGCTATTGAAGGGCGCCGTGGATTTTAGTCAGTACAAGTCTGAGAGCCTCTCTTGCCCTGCCTTTTTTTTTTTTTTTTTTGTTGGTAAAATCCTCAAATGAGTCCTCCCGCCCTGGGTGGGGCGGAAGGGACTGTCAGACTCTTACTGACTAAAATCCACCCGTGTTCCTTCGGATGCCCTTTACGTTCCGGTGCCACGGTATCCTGGTTTAAGAAAAAAACCCGCGACCCCAGCAGGCATTTGGCGCGAAACACGACGGGCCACCGACCCGGGCTTTGTCCTTGGTCGGACGGCGAGCTACCCATTACTCACCGTCCGTAAGCCCGCTCCGCCGCTGTGCCCTCTGCTGATCAGAGGGACACGCGTTGGAGCGTCCACACGACAGGCTATTCGCATACGGGCAAAGAGACCCCTTAGGCACACAGTGCCTAAGGAAGAGTTTTTGCCCGCATCTCAGGGTGCACCGGCCCGAAAAACTGGTCTTCCGTCCCCCGGACGTATCCGAGAGGGAACTCCAGTCCACGGGCGCACGTGGAGGTTTCCTGTCTTAGCACCCCCTATTGTGCCTTGGGTGAGAAGACTATATAATTTGACGACTTTATGACGCTAAAAAAAAAAGCATAAAGAAAATGATTTGTATCGGTATCCTCCAACAGCGCTTCGCACTAAACAATACATTGTTAAGTTCGCATCCACGCGAACGAAGTCGCGGGCACAGCTAGTTTAGTTATAAGTACGCATCATTAACTTTTATTGGTTGCTTCAAAATGTAATAAAACTAATACACACATCAAAAGTGTCTAGGGATCAACATATATTTTTGCAATAACTTTTCTCCTGATTGATATTAATTAAAATGTTCTTTTAGGATTCATCAAATAAAGTGTTATCGTTTGTCACAGTAACGATAAACCAAGTCACCTTTGCATTCATAAAGAAATTTGCCATTTTCCTAATAAAGGGATTTTTGACATTTGAACCACTAACATTAAAGTTCGAAAAAAAGACTGAAATAACAGTTTTCTTTAAAATTTTATTGGGTAACTTAAACAATTAATAATCCGTGTTTCTACCGCGAACACTAACAACACAAGAACATCGGTTTGGCATACTCAAAATGAGTTCATCCAAATCACGCTGTGGAATGGCCGCCCATGTTCGTTGCAACAACAAAAAAAGGTCTTCTTGCGACTGGATACCCCCCTATTCGGCAGAGCTCTTCTCTGTAGCATATCCCATGCATGCTCAATCGGGTTCAAGTCTGGCGACTGAGCAGGCCAGGGCAGGACATTGATGTTAGCTGCGGCGAGAGTCTGTCTTACAACTCTTGCGGTGTGCGGTCGTGCATTATCATGCATTAACTGAAATAAGGGACCGATTTGCACTTGTAGAGGAACGATGACGTCTGATACAATCGTCTCAGCATAAATTTGAGCGTTGAGGTTGCCTCTGATCCAAATCAACTCAGTTCTTCCGCCGATCCAAATACCCGCCCATACCATGATGGTTCCACCACTATAAGGATGGACTTCCTGGCAGTATTTTAATCGCTGTTGGCGTCCAGGGGTTCTCCAGTGTCGTATACGTCTTGTATCCGGTCTCATACCAAAACGAGACTCATCAGAAAAGCACACGAAACGCCATTGTTCTTCTGCCCAATTTCTGTGTTCAAGAGCCCATTGATATCGAATCCTACGATTGTGCATTGCTATAGGTGGTACCCGTAGCGGTCTTCGGGAATGAAGGTTCACTTCATGCAAGCGGTTTCTGACTGTTTGGTCGCTAATTAAGTTCCCTGAAGAGTGATGAAGCCTCACGGCTAACATCATGGCGGTTATTGTTGGAGCTCTTCGAGTTAAGATTTGAATGTATCGGTCTTGTCTCCGTGTAGTGCAGCGATACCGTCCTCCATGGCGCTCAGCCACGGTACCAGTGCTTCGGTAACGTGTCCAAAGTCGACTGATAACACTCTGACTTGTATTCAGAGCTAAAGCCACAGTACGTTGCCGGGAACCAGCTTCTATCATTCCCACGGCTCTGAGCATTTCTTCCCTGCTTAAATGACGTCGCCGCTCCATAATAACGTTGGTTTTAATCAGTAGTAGGGAAACAGTAGCACTAATAATGTCTTCAATGCGTTGTATGTTTTTATAGGGAAAATATTGACAGCTGATTTTCATCTTTTACTCGAATTTGATTTACAGTTCCTGATTCAAATTATGAAATGCACCAAAAAGGATCCATATAAATTTATAAAATCATAAATTTATTACAAAGCCACATCTCAATCTCAAGAAATCCGCATAAAAATGCTTGATCCCTAGACACTTTTGATGTGTGTAGATTTACCTTTCGTTATAATCTTCTGAGCAGACAAGCATTAAAAACTTTTTACTAAAATGGTTCATCCAAAATATCTGGCCATTATCCCATAAAACATTTTATTACTGGCCATGAAATAATAAAAAAATAATTTTTATATTTCTTCTATGGCTGTACCCTGTCTTTAAATTATGACCAGCCAGTACGTGACATATCAGCGACCATGTTTATAGAACTCCTTGTGACAAACAATATTTTCTAAATGTGCGTACAGACCACAGATATCTTGTACAGACCATATAACATTGTTATATAACATTGCAACATAAAACAATACCGTACACATTAGTGTAACAAAACAAATTGTCGTTTGTCGTTCTTCAGTGCTATTCACAATGTTATATAACATTCTGTGTCCACATCATCTGTAACATGTTATATAGCAATGTGATATAACATTTTGTGTCCACATCGTCTGAAACATGTTATATAACAAAGTTATATAACATGTTATGTTATATAGTCTGTACGCACCTTAAAGATTATGGACAAGTTACAATAACAGGCTTGAAGGATCACGGCACTTTCTAAATACCTGTTTAGGAAGTCTAGTGACCCTTCATCATGATCCTGGAACGTAATGCTATTGAATCAAAACGGCGGGGGGATTCGTTTGAAGAATTTCACGTAAAAAGAAAAAAAAAGACCAGGGTGTCGAGTCTGCTAATTATTAGTCAGAATGGCGCCACAATGGCGTTTCAATTGTAGTGCTTATTCGAACCATTTTTTACTGCTGAGTAAAAAATGGTTCGAAAATTGAAACGCCATTGTGGCGCCATTCTGAATAATCATTAGCAGACTCGACACCCAGGCCTGAAAAGCCAATGAGTAAATTGAACAACAAAATAACAAGTTGTAAACAATGGTAAGTAATTAAAACTATCTTATATTATGTAAAAATGTCCAGATTTCGTGTTCACAACAAAACGTAACGAATGTCTTCGCCAAAGGTCTTCGCAGCTGTCAATTCTGACTTAACTACATTGTCAAATTTTCTCTGTCGGCCATGGGAGCAAAAACTCCTCAGTGACGTTTATGAATTTTTTTAATGGATTTTTGACTTTGGGGACTAAAAGCACCTTTCTAACATTCTATAATCTAGGGTTGTATAAGTAGGTCTGTTTAAGTATGTTTGTACGTATGTATACCTAGATGTCATATCACCACTTAAGGCTGCATATTCTGAAAGTTGGCAACGTCGCAAAAAGCTGTCAATTATTTGCAAGTTTAAATTAATTTGGCGAATTTTCTGTATGAAAACAAGAAATATCGCTCTGTAGTGCACTAAAAAAATTATATAGGAATGCAATTAAAACATTGAATTTCATGTTGTAACCGTTTCAGGTGTATAAAAGGCATTTGGAAAGCTTCCAAATGCTTTTTTTACATCTAAAACTACATATTCGGTGTTACGATATTAATTATTGCATTCCCTTATCAATTTTTTAGTGCACTACAGAGCCATATTTCTTATTTTCATACAGTAACAATTCTAAATTAATTAAAACTCGTTAATATTTGACAATCATTTGCGACGTTGCCAGCTTGCGGAATATACGCTCTTAAATAATTCTCTTCTATTTTATTTTTGTGGAATGAACCGAAAATTTACTATATGACATTTTCGTCTTCGTTTTGTCACGTACTACCTATTATGATGTGTATTATGATTTAACTAAAATATACTTAGGTACAGACGCCAGCACATCAAGCTACCACAATCTGTCAGATTTCTTTAATAGAATTTCAACCTTATCACAAGAGTAGAAGGTTAATGTTTGTTTGGTAAAATCTGACAGATTCGGGCAGATTGACCTACTTACTGGCGTCTGTAATAATAATAATTTCGTTTATTTACCAACAAAAATTACAAATAAACTTATCAGTACAAATGTTGCAAAAACTTTACAGTAATTGAAATAACCCTGCCTCTTAAACTAGGATGAAAACCTGTATTTTAAGAGACTGTGCTGTGATAGGTACTTGTTTTATTAGACGATGTATGTGAGTAAAGACTCTGTGTAGGCATAGTCCTTTTGTAATAGCCACTCTGTTACCGTGTTTTTAAGTTTGTGTACGTTTAAGTTTATAATATTTAGTTGCGACTGTACAACAATTATGTAAGTACTCTTTTTTTAATGCATTCGTTAATAAACGAAATAAACTATTACATAAAAGCTAAAGATAGCTTTCGATATTTTTTGACAAACTATACCCTCGCAAGGAATTTTGTCTTGCAACATTTAAACTCAAATAGGTACACAAACACGCAGACCCGGAACACGATCCGTGCGGGAGTTGAACCCGCGACACGCGACGCAGCCAGGTGTCAATTGCTCAGCCACTGCACCATAAGTACGTGCCGTAAATATAAGCTTCTTCTTTTACATAACTAACTGATATAAAGGTACTTGAATCATCATCATCATCATCAGCCTATAAATGTTCCCACTGCTGGGATACAGGCCTCCTCTCTGTGAGAGGGAGTGGGCCATAATCCACCACGCGGGCCCAGTGCGGGTTGGTGGATGTCACATAGTCTTCGAATTTTTGGTTTTAGGACATGCCGGTTTCCTCACAATGTTTTCCTTCACCGTTTTTTAGAGCAGTGGTGATGAAATAAATTACACAAAGTAATGCACCTGGCTGGGTTCGAACCCACGACCTACAACTCGTAAAGCTAGGTTCATATTGCTGTGTCGAGGTGTGTCGGGTCGCCGTCTGTTATGTCGCGGAGTGTTCATACATATGTACTAATGTGTTGTCTTGTGGCGCAATATGTCGCATTTTTAGATCATTCTCGATTTGGAGTGAATACGTGTTTTAAAATGGAATCGTCTGACAGTGACTTCGATGAAGATATTCATTTTTTTCTATTGATGACTCTTCTAAAAAAAAAAAAAAAGGAAAAGGAGATATTGGGTTCATCCCGTAAATAGATTAAGAGAGACTAGAGGCGCATTTCACTGTCTTGTCTGTTCGAGAATGAGAAAGTGATGACGAAAGATTCCAACGATATTTCAGATTTACTAAAATACAGTTTGAGCAAGTACACACTTTAATTGAAAAGGATATCAAAAAATACCGTGATCCTTATTCCTTACATTTCGTCTCTTATAGAACTTTGTATTGCCGTACTAATTCAATAAGTTCATCAGACATTTTAAAGAACGAAAAACAGAATTATAATAATTGCATGAACTGGGTTCCCACGCAATAACGCGTCGTAAATAATAGAATTCACATTAGTGTGGCGCGACAGATCGCCCACCACCTCTCTGGCGCGATCGGGCGTCGAGCGATTTTAGGGCTACACCACATCTGGCAGCACGGAATCGCCTTTTTCCGTCGCCCTTTCTCTTTCTGTCGCTTAGAACTGCCATTTGCTAGACCGAGACAGAATGCAAAATGCGATAGCACGCGGCGGAATCCGTGAGGCGGCCGGCTGCTGTCGCATTGTCTCGGTCTAGCAAATGGCAGTTCTAAGCGACAGAAAGAGAAAGGGCAACGGAAAAAGGCGATTCCGTGCTGCCAGATATGGTTCTACCCTTACTGCGACAGAACGCGCCACAACACAACACAACCTAATAATGTGAATCTATTCATAGTAAACTAGCAAACCCGGCGATCCCGTTTCGCCACCAGATGGCTTCGTTTTTTTTTCCTGAATTTTCTTTGCTATAAACCTCACGGAGCCCGAGACCTTTCCAACGAATGCAAAACCGTGGAAATCGGTTCGTGCGTTCTGGAGTTATAGCGTCAGGAAGGAAAACCCGACTTATTTTTAACCGACGAAAAAAAAAGGAGGAGGTTCTCAATTCGACATGTATATTTTTTTTTTTTTTTATGTATGACCACGCATAACTTTTCCTAACCTGGTCCGATTTCAAAATTCTTTTTTTGTTGGAAAGAGTATATCTCAAAGTTGGTCCCATTTAAATTTCAAAACTAAAATCGGCCTCTAAGGGTAGAAAAAAAGGAATTAATTGTCAATCTTCCTACAGACTTTTCAATTATGAACCGATTCTGTTGAAATAAAGTTAACAATTGTAGTTCTGAGGACATTATTATATAGCAGAGATGTGGAGAACATAACATGATGGCGTCACCATCATCAGATCAACTCCAGATCCCTGTTATTTTGTGAAGTCAGTCCCAAGAGTTCCTTAACAGTTAACAACAGCTATATCGTGTTTGGGCTCATTTCACTCAGCTTGATGAGAACTTTAGACCTAGCTGAGGTATCATTGCCATCGAGGGTCTGAGGATGGTGACGGACAGCAGGGGCAAGAGGTCCTCAACAGTTAACAGCACCTTTATCGTGTTTGAGCTCATTTCACTAGTCTTGATGAAAACTTTATACCTAGCTGGGGTATAATTGTCATCGAGGGTCTGAGGATGGTGACAGAGGGCAGTAGCAAGAGATCCTTAACAGTTAACAGCAACTATGTATATCATATTTGGGCTCATTTCACTCATATTGATGAGAACTTTAGACGTAGCTGGGGTATGACAGTCATTGAGAGTTTTTAGTTACAGAAATTGACACGAGATAGGAAACTCAAAAGTAAAAAATAAGTACTTTTAAAAAAAAAAATCAAACCGACGAAACATCGAACTGAAAAGCAAAAAATAAATTTTGAGGCGGCGCCAAAGAAACAATCAACGAATAGCTACGACGAGCTATTCAACCACGACAAGCTTTACAACGAGCTATTCTGCTCTTCAAATAGTTAATTTATATGTTTGTTTGTTTGGCGCCGCCTCAAAATTTATTTTTTGCTTTTCAGTTCGATGTTTCGTCGGTTTGATTTTTTTTTTAAAAAGGACTTATTATACAGTGTGTCCGGGCACGGGTTAGCGATATTTGAAGGGGATATTTTAGGCTCTTTTTCATCGACAAAAATGCTTTAAAAAAAATTCTTACTCCAAAACTTCGTGAATGGCAGCCATTTTAATTTTTTGATCTGTCGAACTGGGGTGTGTACAATAAAATTCAAATATCTTTAAATCCAAGGGACCTACATTCATGCAAATGACTTTATTGCAAAGTTAAACGTTGAGGCTTATTAAAGACTTACGAAAATTTTCTAAATAATATGTAAAAATAACCAAAAAACATGGGCAAACACGAAATTGTACACAAAAATTACTGTATAATTTCACATTTTTAACTCTAGCTCGATAAGTACCCCTGAATTTTGCTAGGGTTTTTGCATTCAATTAAAAGTGTTTGAGATAGGCTATAAAATGATATCAAAATATCACTCTACGATAAGTATCTTAGGAGTTATTCTCACTTGAACATCACCCTTCCGTCTCGCCCCGCAGCAATAATTCCAAGAAGTGGTTTCATAAAATAAAAAAAATGTACCATTTCAGTTTATGGATTATGGTGGTCAATAATGCCAGCTGATAAATATTCGTTGGAACGATTTAGCTCGCCCAAAGAATGCGACACCTGTTATATTGGGGTACGTGCGCTAAGGAAGGGTGATGTTCAAGTGAAAATAACTCCTAAGATACTTAACGTAGAGTGATCATTTTGATATCATTTTATAGCCTGACTCAAACACTTTTAATGTAATGCAAAAATCTTATCAAAATTCAGGGGTACTTATCGAGCTAGAGTTAAAAATGTGAAATTATTCAGTAATTTTTGTGTACAATTTCGTGTTTGCCCATGTTTTTTGGTTATTTTTAACCGACTTCAAAAAAAGGAGGAGGTTCTCAATTCGTCGGAATCTTTTTTTTTTTTTTTTTTTTTATGTATGTTCCCCGATTTCTCGAAGACGCCTGGACCGATTTGGATTTTTTTTCTTTTGTTTGAAAGGGTATACTTTCCAATTGGTCCCATGATCAACAGGTCAGGATCTGATGATGGGATCCTAGGGAAATCGAGGGCAACCTTCAAATTTTATAGGCACATAGTACCATTTTCATATATTTTCTAAAGCTGTTCAAGTATCTGCATCTGATAATCATCATCTCAGGTGGATGACCTGATGATGGAAGGTACAACTCCTTAATAGTAAGGAGTAGGCATAGATTGATTTACTTTGTGTTCGCATATCTCCGGAACTACAAGTCCGATTTAAGTAATTCTTTTTTTGTTGTACTAGGTATCATTTAACTAAGAGAATACTGCAAGTTTCATCAAAATCGGTTCAGTATTTTTTGAGATATGGAATTTTATTAGCTTAATGTGTACATGAGTGATGTAAGTAACTACTGGTGCGAAGGATTACAAAATTCTAGTGCACATGTAAGAGAATAATGTTCTTGACAAGAATTTGGGTTGAATATTTAAACTAAAAAGAGTTAAATAAAAACTTTTTCAAAAAAAATGTAACCGCCTTCAAAAACAACCACAAAAAGTGTAAAATAATCTACAAAATAACTTTTCTTTCGGAAGTCGGTGGCTAAAAAGACAATGAAAAGAAAAAATACAAAGGCACCGACTTCCGAAAGAAAAGTTATTTTGTAGATTATTTTACACTTTTTTGTGGTTGTTTTTGAAGGCGGTTACATTTTTACATATTATTTAGAAAATTTTCGTAAGTTTTTAATAAGTCTCAACGTTTAACTTTGCAATAAAGTCATTTTCATGAATGTAGATCTCTTGGATTCCAAGATATTTGCATTTTATTGTACACACCCCAGTTCGACAGATTAAAAAATTAAAATGGCTGCCATTCGCGAAGTATTGGAGTAAGAATTTTTTTTAAAGCAATTTTGTCGAAGAAATTGAGCCTAGAATATCCCCTTCAAATATCGCTAACTCGTGCCCGGACACACTGTATAATAGATGAAAGTAAGCGATTGCGTTCTGGCGCGCCCCGACACACCCCGACACAGCAGTATGAACCTAGCTTCAGTCGGGGCCGATACCACTCGGCCACCACTGCTCCAAGGTACTTAAATGCATTCACGAAATGTCAATAATCAGGTTATAAATCACTAAAACACGATAAAATTATGATGGTTCATAATGAACACAGAACAGCGGGATTTATGTCTCGTCCATGTTAATTAGCTTGGACTAATTTAATTTATGTGCGTGCGGTTGGCAGCATTGGTATTTGAAGTTCGTTTGTTGAAATTCTGCGTTTGGAATTTTGATAGAGCCTTAGCAAAAACAGTACCTATTTTAAATTAATGAGGTACAAAGTAATGTGCATAGTGAATACCACAATTAGCCAAATTAATTTGACAGGCGAGAATTGTACTTGAAATACCGAAAGAAAATATTAAAATTTTTGTTCAAAAAAAATTGTTAGTTTCATTAATTATGCGAGGGCATAGGTATATTACATATAGGTACTTATTTATATATATTTTTTTTAGTTTTTATTTTTTTTTGACCATTGTAGTTACCGTTAATAGAACGCAAACATGACAAATGTAAACAACATTGTTTCTTTGGAGTAAATGTAACTGAAAGCCTGAAGTAACTATAGTTGGTGCCAGTTAAGATGGCAATAGCGGTCATTGACCTTTACCTAATAAGTCCTCGTATAATGACATAAGATCAGAATTAGCATTTTTCTGTGATATGATAGTGTTTACTTGTGAGTCTTTAATATAAAAATAATATAAAATCTGAGGTATAGGTGAAATGTTTTAACCATCTTCATATATTATGAAGACTTAGATACTTATATCCTTACAATATACTGACTAATTTATTCGGTATTTTGTAAAAATGCTAATTCTGAGCATATGTCACTATACGAGGACTTATTAGGTAAAGGTCAATGACCGCTATTGCCACCTTAACTGGCACCAACTATAGCAAAGCTTATAATATTGTAATATGTATGTCATACACCACGCGCTGTATAACTAATTCAAAGTTTCAAACAATGTTCAAAACATTTTATAATGAATTTTACAAATAATGAGATGGTTTTAGAACATGCGCAGTGTTACAAAGGCTTTGAATTGTCTACATTCGCACCGGGGCGCGGGGCGCCGGCGCTTTATTAATGATGCATTTAATTTTCAACTCTCTGCTTAAAAGACCAGAATTGAAAATCTTAAGCACCATGTAAAGGTAACATAAGTAAAGTTCGTATGTATGAACGTTATCATTTTGCGTAGCGTGCTTGTTAAAAAAGAAAAAACCACATAACGAACGAGATACGACAATTTCAATAAGCGGCGGCACATTTAACAGTACAGGTGAACGCACCTACTTTGCCTTCAAACGAAAAAGAATACAGGATGAAAAAGTATTAGCTTTTCATATTAGTCACGAGCATAAATTGCCTTCAGAGATTTCGAAGTATTTTTTTAATTTCTTAAGGGTTTGTTCTCAATCTAGGCTAGCTCAGAAGCAATGATGATGCCAAGGTTCGGCTGTTTCTTCTCAGAGTAGTCAGGTACGAAACACAGGTCTCATCTAGCTTTAAAAATATTGGATGTGACGGTTAAAAGAGTTTTTTAACAATCAACTTACAAAATAAATATAATTTATCACTTAACATAGAGAGGGCACCAGAAATAACTGGAACTGGTGGCCTACCATATGACGTCTTAAAGTATGAGTCTTTAGGCTGCGGGAAAGAGACAAAGCTATACAAGTTGTCTAGCACCATCTCGTTCCCTGAGCGAAACCACTCACGCTTGAAGACGTCATGGTAGCTGTTCCTCTCGGTGAAACAGTAAATACTGTTTGGTAAGTATTACTAGTACTGGTAAGTATTTATCTATAGTATTTCGTTTCTAGGCTGAAAAGAAATAGGTGGAAGTGGAACACGGATTGTTTTTGTTGCCTGACACAGAATTGGAAAATCTGAACACACAGGATACTTGAGCATTATTCACTCTAAAGCTCTTATTTATTATTTCATGTCTTTTTGGCAAACATTTCTATACCTAAATCTTCAGTTTAACACTTTGCCAAAGAATTAAGAAAGCATCTTACTTATACCTAATCTAATTGTTTAACTCTAAATTATTACTTTAAGTTACTTATCTTGCTATTTATCTGTTTTTATAAATTGTAAGAAAATCTGGTTGACCGAGCTTCGCTCTGTTTTTAAAATGTCTATATCTTGGGAACCGAGCTTTTCTCGAACCTGGGACCTTGATAAATCGATTCCTTGAGCCGAAAAACCCCTAATCTGTAACTTTCATGAAAATCCTTGGAGCCGTTTCCGAGATCCTGATTATATATAAATAAATATACAAGAATTGCTCGTTTAAAGATATTAGATTAGATATGCAAGTGCAAGTTGTATAACAAAGCATCCTCCGGTCAAGTGCTATAGAAAATAATTAATTCCTACTCTAAAAATGGCAATTAATCTTCAGTCCAGCCCGCGTTTAACCTCCGATAACTTTATTCTCTTTGTTCATCCATAATTAATACCTTGCCGAAGACTGATAAAGGTTTTAAAATTAAAATCTTTTGTACCAAAATAGTGTATAATGATCTGCATTTATTGAACGTTACTGTTTTAATCCCAGTATGTTTGGGATTTATACATCACCATTTCTCCTTCTTCTATATTAATTCCTTGTCTACCAGCTGCACCTACAGTACTTTCACAGTTATTATGTCTGTTTTTTTCATTTGACATTTCAAAAGTGCTTGTAACTGGCCTACTCGAAATATATTTTTTTAATTTGAATACTAAAGTTTTAAATTGGAAAGTTTGTATGTACAGTGAGCTTCATCAATTGGTTACCCCCATTAAAGAAAATGATTAAGTAAAGATTAGTAACCATAAATGCTTCCAAAGAGGGTAACCAGAGAATAGATAAAAGAGATCTTCCCTCTCCTATCTCCTTGTCCTACCCCTTTTATCTGTTATGTGGGGGTAACAATGTCGTGACGTGGGCTGTGCATAGCATAGTTATGTTCCATTTTCACTTCAAAACCGTTGGACGGATTTTGATGAACTTTAGTACAGAGATTGATGGAAATCGCGGCTTCGCTGGCCCCGCAAGCGTAGGTGCGGGTAACAGTTAGTTCATTATATAATTATCTATTAGTCTCAGGTCAGTAGTCACCCCTTTCCAGCCATATTACCATATGTCACACAATCCAACTATGTTTTCTTTCTTTTTTCCACGCTCTCCTCAATTACTATCCACGTTTATACACAAAACATTGCTTTGTTTTCTAATAGATTTTTCCTCCTTTTACTAAAATTAAAACCATTTGAAACATGTTGAGGTGGGTCTAGATCAATGATTTGGTACAGAATCAATGGATTTGTTCCTTTGGTCTACTACACTACTACTATTCTCACTATTCATAGTACCGTTGTCAGAACACTTCCTTTGATTAAACAGAAGCTTTGCATGGCAGACTCACCGTGAAATGTCACACTTTAGTCCCTCGGCTTAGCAAACGACTTGGTTGACACCAGTACCTATGTAGAATGTAGCACTGTCGCAATTTAGCTTAACATATATTACAAGGATGTCACAGGTTACATAGACTTAGGGACTTTACTCATGGCGCGATGCGATATCGAATTGCATCGATTGACGATATCGGTCAGAATCACACAAGCGTCCGGCCGAACAAAATGAATGAACAATCGCTAGTGTTTGCTAATGGAGTCGCACGGATTGACGATATCGCTCACAGATCTCCTCGATATCGAATTGCATGTACGTCCTAATGACAATAAATAATATGATTCTCTGTTCAAAATTCGATTGCGCAACTACTCGTCACGTGCGATATCTTTTGTATTTGGTTTGCAGCGCCTTTATGTCGTAGTAGTAAGGTGGATTTTTGAAGTACACGGTCTAATTGCATCGCATCGCTCCATTAGTAAATACGTGCGACAGCGGCAATCGACTCGATATCGCACGAATCGTCACGTCGCGTCGCATCGCGCCATGTGTAAAGTCCCTTAGACGAACATATAAACGAAGAACCTTGAATGTGTTGATCAGTCAAATTACTATAAAATGGATCCCTTTGTTCATACAAATGTGTTTGCTATACAAATATTGTATTGTACGCGGATCAAACCCATGAACGTTGGCCAGCCAACCAACTGCTTAGACACAGTGCCAACCGAACTTTCAATAAAGAACCGATCTAGAAACACTTAAAATAGTTTTAGACCTACAAACATCGTTTTATTGTAAACAGAAGCAAGTTTCAGTATAAAATTGGATCAGTAAAGTAAAACGTGTTCGCTGTCCGACGTCCGAGCCACTCGCTACCAGCGCCGGAATAAATCGCGCCCAAGAGACACTGACGGGTTAACTTTTATCGTCTTTTCTTTCCATTTTCGAGAAGCCATTGTGACTGGCACGTCTTCTATGTTCTTTTAATAAAATACATCCATAACTGCTAAAAATATCTGACGAAACTTATGACTGGAACAATCAATAAGAGAAATGTGGAAGCAGAAAACACGCTGTGCCAATTTCCAATCAAGTGGAATTTGATCAATAAGATGACTCAATTGAGATGTTGGTATGTGAACCAAGTATAGTAAGTATATGATAGAGTCGGTGTCTTTTTTTAATAATTTCTTGACTTTTTTGTTTGTCACCGTGTTCCAATACCTACTAACTTTTCATCCAAAAGTTATCTCACAACTTTTTTTAGAAGTTGGTTCATTTTACAATAACACAACATACATAAAAAATAGGAGTAAATTTTCCGATTTGGGAACCTCCTCCTTTTTTTAAAGTCGGTTTAAAAAGGTTAGTTGCTCAAGAAAAGTTTAGTAAGAAGTGAAGGTTGCACCATGAATGTATCTCGTAGTGCATAACATTGTCCGATGTCCACGATTGTGGGACATAAGCCGCAAGCACCGCAGTAATCCATTCAGCTCTGTCTAACTGACGTCATTGGCAAACCGCGTGTGGCTACCACAACTCAATCAGACTGTGTGGCGCGTGAAATAGGGATGCTATTGAATTCAAAATGGGGAATGATAAAGCTGCAATTATTTCTATATGCAGGCCAATCGCTCGTAGAACTGACAACCGATATGGGGAACAAAAGTTCTCGAGTGGCAACTACGGACCAGAAGACGCTATGTAGGCAGGCCTCCCAGTAGGTGGACCGACGACATCGTGAGATTAGCAGGCCACTGATGGATGCAAGTGACGAATTGACGTTCGGCGTGGCATGGCGGTCTAAGACGGCCTATGTCAAGCAGTGGACGTCTTCTGGCTGATGATGATTTCTATATTTTATAACCTCCGATGCTAACCTGAGAAGCAAAATTCGAAGGAATGTAGTGTCTATAAACCTACACTAGGCTCATGTGGATGGTTTACGTTAAGGCCCACTCTGATGCAAGGTTATCGCGATGATAGACGTTTATACGAACATCTGTTAGAGTAGACCCGCATTTCATTACAGCTTCCTGACAAAAACCACTCAACAACAACATTATATGAATAGGTAGTTCGAAAATTCTTTTACTTTAGTGTGTCCTTAGCACATGTGTAGTGTTTACTTGCAAGCTATATTTTATTAAAGTTCTGCAGCTCTTTAACTTGCTTATAAAGGGATAAAACAGAAAGCATAACTAAGCAGTTAAAGATATATCTATAGAAAAATAAAGCATATCTACATATTTTTATTATGAGAATGAGTTTCAAACTTTCACGCTTTTGTAAAAAAACTTAACCTTATGGACAGTTGAATAGCAAGTTCTGTCTGTCTGTTCAACTATCAATATATCTTACACCTATACCATTGGTTTACGAAAATAAAAATATACCTTATCTTATGTAATTAAGAAGAAGATAAAGATTTAGAAAGTTGATTCAAGCACCAATAAATTATAAAAAAAATGATTTATTAAATATTATTTACTTGTTATTTTTTTTTTTTTTAAAAGATTGACGGTTCAGCCTTATAACTAAGACAGAAGTATAGAATATAGATTACAATTTTTTATTCGCTCGACGCTGTGTAACCTTTTCACTCTTGACTTAAACACCTAAGGTTATATAGCTATCAGGAAACACAGACCCAGGTAGGAAATTCTACTCCCTAGAGCCAAATAAAAGTATTGTCAAAACAAAGAAGTGTGTGTGATATTCCCGTTCGCATACCAATAGCAAGAAAACATTTTGTGCAAACAAATTTTCTATTACCTATTACCAATGATATTCTAATATACAGATATGTTATACACTTACAAAACAACAGAAAAAAACTGTTCCGCGCCGAGCGGCAACACACAATATACACTTTTTTATTCACACATTACATTTCACTACAAGTAAAAAGGATAGCTTGATAAAACGCAATAAGAAAAAAGTGACAGCTATATAAACAAACAGCGCCACGCGTCATCAATCCCCCCGCACGTCGGCATCATAGACTAGCAAATTGTCCCACGTAGGACATTTTCTGGTCTTCACGTTTTGCGCGCTCTTATCATATCTGTTTATTATAATATCATTGCCTATTACACTAAATAAATAAACCCCATCATCGGATATGACATTTTTGGTACTAATACATAAACGAGGAGCCAACTCAGTCTACCACAGTTATTGTCAACAGATTACCTACACGATTACCCAATACAAAGACGATGGCCGTCGGTAATCACATTGTAATTTATAAAATGACCGCCCTTTCCAATGTTTACTGCGGTATCGATTACTGATTTATGCATCATTTTTAGTGTTCCGTACCTAAAAAGTCCCCTATATCTAAGACTCCGCTGCCCGTCTGACTGTGTATCCGTCTGTCACCGGGCTGTATCTCATGAACTGTGATACAGATGATGAAATGATATGTTTATTTATTCAAGTAGATTACGTCAACAATTTTACACGTCTTTTCATAAATTATGTTTTCATAGATGTTTTTCTATTGCCATGCCGATACAAAAACAAGTACTAAAGACCAGAATAAAATAAATATTTAAGGGGGCACCCGTTTTTTTTTATACGTGGTAAAATCATCAAATGAGTCCTGCCACACAGTACTGACTTTGTCCACGGTGTCCTTCAATAGCCCTTTATGTTCCGGGGTCACGGTAATGGAAAGAGTCCCGCAACCCCGGCAGGCTTTGGCCCTCTAGAAGGGGGCCCCGTCATCATGCTGACGCTCTTTGAGGCGCGCCTGGAACACAATGCGCCGTCGACCCGGGCATGGTTCATGGTCAGGCAGCGAGTTGCCCTTTACTCGCCACCCGCATGCCTGCGCCTACGGTGGCCGGAGATCGTCAGCCGAAATCCGACACCGTGGGCGTTGACCATCTGCGGCTGGGGTGGAGGGAGGACGCAGTCCTCTCCCTCACGCGGCGCGCCTCCTCCTTCGCGAGCATTACTGCTTCGCAGAAGGAACAAATAACATCATTTTCTATATAGTTCGTTTTTGCTAGATATTGATAACGGCAGGAAGACGCTTGAAATATTCCCAAAATATTTAGTTAGGGATAATATTAGTGTGCCGATTTCAAATATTTAAGGAACCCCGTATAACAGTACCCTTAGCACGAGTTTTCACTATTTTACTTTACAGCGTCTTTCCAGTATTTTCCAGTATTTTATTTTGTCAAAGTTCCAGTTTACTTTACGTCTCAAATACTGAAAACTCGTGCTAAGGGTACAGACATGTTCTTTTTACCGTTTTATAGTTAGTCCGACTCGCACTTGGCCAGTTTAGTAATTTCTCTTTGTGTATGGAATCAAATAGAGTGGTGAACTCATAATCATTATGGCTTCATACGAGTAGATAATAATGTGATAAAGCTTACGACCGACGAGCCTTTTATTTCTAGAAAGAAAATCTTACGCATAAATAAGTAGAACCCGATGTCTGAGGGTTATAAAGGGTTTTGCTAGCTACCAACTCGAAGACCATTCAGTGATGCTACTGACATGAACTGTGACTTTTTTTCTCTTTGGCCTATAGTCAAGTCTCAAGAATGTGAAGGTTGGAGAGGCGCCACGGCTTCCTCACGTTCCGCCTGACGCGGGTCCTCACTGGACACGGATGTTTCGGTAGGTTGTCTGATTGGAAAGGAAGAAATGCCTGGGTGTCACATCTAAATGAGGCCCTTAGAGGGTCAAAGCTTCCCGGGTCGCGGGACTGCCTTATCAGGTAACCGTGAAACGAGAAGGCTATTGAAGAATCACCGTGGATTTTAGTCAGTACAAGTCTGACAGTCCCTCCTGCTCCGCCCTAGGTGGGAGGAATCATTAATTGATGATTTTAAAAAGAAATGGATAGGTATAATTTATATTCAGTCATTCACTGTGTTTTCATAGATTCAAGACCGTAAATAGACATAATTAGTGGTTGATTAGTACAGTAGCTATAATACTTACCCGTAACGAAGGTATTTGCTAATTTGTGTTGATAAACGATAATTAGTTTAAGCGGGGATTATACAGAACAGCTGTCGTCTGCGAACCAGGGATTACCACAACACCCGGTTCTGGTCTAGTCCGTCCATATGAAATCATTGCCCGGTAGATAATATCTACACCATCACCGTCCATATACTAAGTGTTGTAAAAAGGACAAAAAACCGCATTGTTTTTAGGTTTAATCGGTTATATCAGAAACAACCGGACCAATTCTACAATATGAGTCAGACTTAAATAATTCATAACGCTGTTCGATAATTTTATGTTTAAACTGAAAATTCGTACCATCTTTAGAGAATGTCCTAGGTGAGGACATCCCTAAATGATAAAGCCGGAAACACATTATTTAACACGCCACGCGACGCAACGTGTCGACACCCGATGTGCAGTGAGCGCGTGTCGTCGCGTCGGGTGTTCATAGTGTGATTCTGGTCATAGAAAACAATATCATTTGATTTGACCCAACACGCATCACGTTTCATCGGGTGGCGTCGGGTGTTAATAATGTGTTTCCGGCTTAAGGGCTTTTTATCCACTGAAATATTATCATAGGAGAAATAATTATGATACCACAGTTGGCGCAGTGGCTGAGCGATAGACTGGGCAGCGTATCGCGGTTCGATCCCCGCACGGATCAAATTGTAGGTATGTTCTGCAAACCCAAATATTTGTACGGCTGGTATGTCGAATACAGTGAAACCAATTTTTAGATCTTATGAACTTATATATGTTAGGTACCTATATTCTTACAAATAAATAAACATTCATTCATTCATTCAAATAGTTGTTCCTGGTTTGGGTGTTTGTATATGTGAGTGTCTTTGATTGTAAACGCGCCCACGATACAGGAGAAATTACAAGTGTGAAGCAACGTTTTATTTAATAAAAAATCCGACCACCACGAGAACAAAGGTGGGGTTATTTAATGTGTTTAACGAAGTCTCTATAATGAATTCAAAAAAATAACATTGGTAAGTTACAAATAATACTTATCCTTATGTTAAAATATTATCATCTGCCTAGCTTTTTCCCAACTATATTGGGGTCGGCTTCCAGTTGAACCAGATGCAGATGAATATCAGTACTGTACATGGAGAGAATGTCTATCAGACTTCCACAACATATTAACTGGAAAATACGAAACTCTATGGTAAGACTGGTTGTCAGACTTTAAAATTACGCGACATAATTTTCAAACAAAGAAAACAGCCGTTTCATACTAAATGTTCCTAAATAATGGGGTTATCGAAAATCCGCGAAGCTATTCCATGGGGTTGCTCGATACAATAGATGGGGATAAGATAAAGCTGCAGTGCCCCTTAGGGCTCACAATGCGCGGCTTTATGAGGTTGCCCCATAGACCACTCCCATTCAATCAGTTACAGCGAGTTCTTTGAATATAAAATGAAATACTTGTTAATTTACCGAATAAGCTATTTTACTGAAAAAAATTATTACCTAGATTAAATTATAAAAAAATATTTGACCCGTTTTTTTATTTTTGTATGTTAAACAAAATTGAAGAAGATACAACGCTTCTAAAAATCACAAAAACATCACTAATTCGGTATAATTTTCCCAATTTCCGAATTTCGAAGAGTTTTATCTGTGTCAATTAATTCGTTAAAAAGAAAAAACAAAAAATACGTGTTTATAATTTTCAATAGTCTAATAAACGGACTAAATACGTTTTCAAATTATATTATTTACTAGCGGCCCGGTACGTGCTTCGCTACTTTGACAGCAAAATCCCATTAACAAAATGATCCGCCATTTATTGAATTAATTAGTTACAAAAAATTTGATAAATGAAGAACCGCTCGACCGATTTTGTGCAAACTTCACATAAACAATCTACTAAATATTCCAAACAAAGCCTAAACATTTGGGTTTGAAGGTGAGCCCGTTCTTGAGTTATAAAATTACAACGAAAAGTGGCATTGATGAACTATACCCTATTGTTACAGGGTAAAGGATTGTTATTATTAAATTCGACTTACGGTTTTGAATAAAAACCTTGTATGTATTTAATGTTGTCACATGATTACTTCTGATTATCATTGTCTTCTCTACATGGTATCAAGCAAAGTACAAATCATAAGTCTACGTACTACAATCCCGAAAGACTGCACCAATATACTCGTACCTAATCATTGAAAATGTTTTATTTTTTACAAATCTCGCAGGCTTTATGTTTATAAAGTATGCATTTTATCGTGCAACTATAATTTTTTTTTTTCATAATATTCTACATAAATTTTGGCTATAGGTATTCGTTTAAAGTTGTCCACCATAAATAAATGGAGACTATAATTATTTTGTGATTTATGAGAATAAAGGGAACTGCGTTAGTAGGTATCATTTCAAAAAGAGTAATAAAAGTTTCATTTGCTGAAATATTGTAGCTATTTTTTCGTAAAATTTTCGCAAAACCATCTGGTATTTCTTAATAGCACAAGAATTGTACTACAAGGACCCGTAGCCCGTAGCCCGTAGCCCGGTGCTACGGCTACGACCGCCACCGACGTAGCACGTCACAGTGCTACGAATGCGTACACACGGAATGCTCACTATTTGCACTAAGCCGACCCACTTTTCTAATTTCATTTCAAGTCATATTATTTCGTAAACTGAAAGTATATTGACTCCTTGCACTATAATTATTTAGAATTCGTATACTTAAATATGTAAGTAGCACAAACGTAAAAATGCTGTATGTATGTTGCAGGCCAGCTGAACCTTTATGTAACTGGCTTCCCTCACATGAGGAACAAGAGCAAAACTCATGCCCCTGTAATAAATACGTAACAACGCGCAAATAAATCAATGGGTACGTTACCATGAGTGAGGATGTTGATGGTCTCGTTGTGGAAGTAGAACAGGCTGCCGACGCAACCGGCCCAGCTCTGCAGCGGCCGGTAGCCGGTGAGCACGTAGGGGTTGAACTGCAGGTGCTGCGGCATGTCGCGCCAGTGCAGCAGCTGCCGGCCGGGCTCGCGCGCGCCGCCGCCCTGGGCCTCCGGCGCCGCACTCTCTCCCGCCGCCTCATCCTCGGCACGCACCTCATTATCACAGATATGCTCTAACGACTTTTTCCTCTTTTTAGGTCCTTTCCCGTTCACTTCTTGAATTGACATATCGAACATTTTTGTACATGTATCAGGTACGCTCTGAACGTCCCTCATAACAGCGTGCTAGCTCGTGGAGCGGGAGGCTGCGAGTCGGATCCGTCCGGCGCGTCGTGTGCCCGCATGGCCAGCGTCGGCGGAGCAGAGGAGCGCGGAGTTTGTACAAATATCACAGTTACAGCATTAGTGTGGAGCGTGGGGTGCTGGCGGACGCTGGTGGTGGTAGTTTTCTGTTATTCTGTGGTAGGTGAGCAGTTCGCGGCGCCGCGGCGGTGCGCGGCGGGTCGTGGGCTCGGAGGGCGGGCGCAGCGCGCGCGACTGGCCGGGCGCGCCGTCTCCCCGGTCGCGAGCCGAGCCGCGCCCCCCGCACCCCGCACTTTTGCGCACTGCGCAAACCCGATCAGCTGATTCCCGCCAGAAGGTCGGCTCTTCTCAGCCTTCTTCCTTTCCACACACTTTCACTCATCATCTAACTGCATGACCAGTAGTCTCCGTTGCTCATGTTCGTTTACGCAGGCTCTTTTGTTTGTCGATAGTAAGAAATGGTTGGGTGTGCCACCCCTTTTTGTACCTTACCTTAACATCTGCTGTATTAACTACCTTTAAACGATTAATATGTGAGGAAATCAGTAAGCCGGTAAACTTTCATTCAATAATATTGACCAAATTTTAGCTTTAGGGGTTAACTAACAAAAAACCCTTTAGCAGTTTTTGCGAATGAGGCTCTGCATCGACCCCCAGCGCCATCTGTGTGTGGGACACTGAAGCTCGAGCGATTGCAGTTAGGTAGGTAAGTCTGTACTGTCGGACTGTGTCCCTGAATATTCAAAATACAGTGATTATACATGGTTCTCTTTAGGCCGAGACTCCACCAAAGCTGTGCAAGTCGAGACGTGTTTTGAACCACTAATAGAATTGCGTTGCGGAGTAGAGCTGTGTCAATAACGCAATTCTATTGGTTGTTCAACAAAACACGTCTCGACTCCGCACAGCTCGACACAGCTTTGGTGGAGTCTCGGCCTTATCCCTTGCTACTGCCACGCGGTACCTATTATACAGATTTTCGTCGTAGAAAATGGTGGTATAGGGTGGTCCCACCGTGACTGAGAAACCTACCTATGTAAGTATGTACAACCTAGGTCTACCCGTGGGTTCTCTCGCTCCACACAGGACGGGAGGACTTTTTTAATGATTTTAATACGCTAAAATAAAACAAAATCCATGGGTATGCCTTTCGTCAAAACCTATTAACGGCTGAATAAGTTTAAGGCGTGACAAGCAAATAAATTATCGAAGTCACTATAACATAATACCTGTTGTCTCAAGCCAGAGGCTTCGCCAAATCGTCAGTACGGAGGTCGTATTGCCCCAAAAGATTATACTACCGCGATAAGATACTAAGATATACCACCGGACTAAAGTATAATCTACCTCTTTGCCAAATTCCATTCAACCCTTCTGACATGACCGAGTTAGAAACATCCATCCACTGTAACATTTAAACTTTTACATTCATAAATAACAGTAAGGATTATTTGCAAGGCCAAAGCATTCCACTCTGGGCAAAGGTTTCCCTTCATTCCATTTTTCAAAGATAACGTCACACCTTCACTGTCGCTAGCCGGCTGGACCAGTGTCGCTCTTTCAAGGAACCTATTCTGTATTTTACGGGACCACAGCTCGTTCCTGCTTATGATGGCAATAAAATAAAATACGCACAAACAGGTGCAAACAAAGTTGCACTCTCTTCTCTTATCGTCATGTTCTCTTGTGTAATGGAAGGGTTCTCTCACACGTCCAACAATCACACAACATTCGGGCGGGATCAACTGCATAAAATTCTCTCCAGGCACGATACCACTTACAGAATAACACTAGAACACATGATGTTGTTGCCATGTTGCTACGAACTAAACTGGAGAGAGAATAGAAAATAATAAATGACATTTATGATGTCAGAACAGCCGACACAAAGCAGGTAGAATATGTATATCATAAACATACGAAGCAGTGTAACTACACACAGGATTTATTTTTGTACCTAATGTAGTAATGTAGGTAATATCCCACAGCCAATGAAGAATTTCGTCACTTCGATGTCCAGCAGGCGTAGCATGGCGCCGTGGAAAGGGGTTTTGTCGACGCAAGAATAGACAAAATGACAGAACGTAGAAATAATTTTAGCGTTTTAAGAATGTATATGTAAAAAATAAGGAAAATAAACGTTCTTTTCTTGAATAGTGTAAGAATGGTGTCATATTTGTGCAAAAAAACAGTCCATTTGTGAAGAAATATCGATGAAATAACTTTGTCTTTTCTTGGTAGAATAGAGATAGAATCGCCATGCTACGCGTGCTGCTTGAAAGTCAGGCCTGAAACTGCGTTAACGTTACGTTCAAAAGAACGTTTGCACAGTGACAAAAAGTCGTAAAAATGCATTTTGACAAAAAAAAGTTGATCGTCGCGTTAGATTTTCCACGAACGCATGCATGGCCTAAAAGCTATGTCGGGAGCACAAAAAAAAAATCGAGAAAGGGATTTTGGACCTATAACGGCCGTTTTTTTTTGAGTGTTGCAAGAGTTGTTCAGCCTGATGAGCACTCTCTGTATAAAAATTGAAGATCGGGAAAACCTGATGTGGAATTCCAAGAGCCTAGCTACACTATAACATATATTTATAGCAATGACGTCTTAGCAAGAGTCGTTCAGCCTAATGAGCACTCTCTGTTGACATACGAAAATTGAGATCGGGAACACCTGATGTGGAACCCCAAGAGCCCAGCTACACTATAACATTATATAGGAATCACGTCTTAGCAAGAGTTGTTAAGTATGATGGGCATTTCCTGTTGACTTACTTTTGTAAGAAAACTAGAACGTCTGGAATCGTCATGCGCGTCCCGTTGTTTTCCCGTCCCCAGGCTCTAAGAATTCGACATCAGACGTTTCAGATCTTCGATTTTGACGACCCCGTTGCCGCTGGTATAAGCAACAGGATCCGCGTACGAAGTCGCGGGCAGAAGCTAGTTTAATAATATAATACTTCTCCATATGTGCAAGCTTCAACTTAGCTGACTTTCATATACAGGTTGATAGATAATTGGGTAGGTACCGAAAGGCCTTGAAGCGGGTGATCCAATATATTGGGGTCGAACCCGGGTTGTCGAATTTTTAACTTCTTTCGAAAATTGATAATTATGAATTATCCACGACGTTTATTCTGTATAAGTAGGTAGGGTTGTCATCCGTCCGGGTTTCCCCGGATTTGTCCTAGTCTAGAGAGCATCCGGGGACCGTGGCGGGGGGGGGGGGGGGGGTTCATTTGTAGTCCGGGTTTAAAAATTAAAATTCTTGGGCCGAACGCCACACGCACACTTTACCGTCCACCAACCCTCCCGACGCAGTTGCCACGGTGCGCACGGGTTCTGGACTCTAAAATCTGGTGTTTTCACGCGTCTTGTTCTGGTTTCTAAATTTTAAAGATGGCAACCCTATCTATAAGCACAGCCTTGGATCTAATCAATACGAAGATCTCAAAGCCATGTCGTCGAAGATCACATCGTAAAGTCCAGCGAAGATTTCTCGTTGCGAATAACACAGAACGTTAAACTGGTGTTTTCCTGACAGCTTAAATGAACGAGTTAATCCATTAGTATATTTTTAGTGTTCCTTACCTTACCTATAACAATAAACGGAACCCAAAGAATTAAAACTTCAAGTACCTACGAAAATAAAGTTTGTTCGTAAACAATTGGACCTAATCTAAAGTTACTTTTACATCTACATGCCAGAACAAACACGTTACAAACTTATATTTTTGTAGTTCATTCCGTACAAAACTTAAATTTTAACAACTTTTAAAAACCTTCGGTGCATGAGTCTGACTCGCACTCTACCGGTTATTTTTATACAGACCCGTTTGTTTGTCTGTCTGACTCTTATGGCGCTCCCTCATCGCGAGCATTCACCTTTAAGAGGATCTTCTACCGAGCGCTCGTCCATACTAAAAGAGAAAACGTTTTCCTACCCCTAAATGTTATCCTGTCTCAATGATTTTTTAGAATGCTTCTGACACAGTAAAAAAACTAGGTTTATAGGTTTTCTTTTTTTCAAAAGTAACTAATAAGCGCCTGTAACTTTCAAACTATTATAAATTTTGAAAAAAAAGAAAACCTATACCTAAACCTACGAGCGCTCGGTAGACGATCCTCATAATGTAACGTTACAGATTCGAGCATTTCATCGGTGAGGGAGAACTCGAGCATCACAATGCGCACCTTGTATCAAATCTATACTAAATGTACGCGAATGCTCGTCAGTCAGGGAGGTGGTACTGTAAATGTAATGCTCAAAGTCGAATTTATACCGTTACATTACACGCGAATGCTCTCGGTGAGGGAGCGCCTTTATGCTTTAATAATACTAACAAATTAATAAAGCTACGAAAAATTAATAATCTTTTAAAAAACATTATTATATAACGAATTGTTTATAGTTTAATGTCTTTGTCGAATAACGTCGAAGTTCCAAAGCTCTATAAAGACTAGAGAAAAATATATTCTCTAAAAAAAGTATCATCTTTCCAGTCCAGATTTTATTTTGCATTATTGTTTTTGTCTATGCTTCCCCTTCCTCTCCATCCAATCCAAAATATTATTTTCAACCAAAGAGGAGTAGATTTCAACGAACAAGCATGAATCATGGATATAGAAATATTAGGGATCGAATGCTTGTAACATTAAAACGGTGCCTTATTTTTTAAGAAAGAGAGGCACACAGCTTGGGATTTTTCTCCTTCTGGCATTGATAAGTGTCAAGTGTTTGTGTAATGTTTTTACACAAAATAAAAACATTACCAACATTTATAGTTATTGAGAGCTTTTTTTAAATGCAAACTTGTACAATTATATTACATTTCTTAGCTTGTGATAGTTTTTATATTCTGTAATGTATTTTAGTTACTCATATTTTTATGTAAAATGAAAAAAAAGATCACAAAACTCCAATGATGTTTCCCGAAAAATTAGGAGGTGTATTTAACGTTTAAAATGGCAACCCTATGATGTTGTCGTTTGTAGGGTGACCAATATAAACTGACTTCTGAGATTAATCGTTTTTAAAGAAAAAGTAATGTTAATTAACTTATTAGAGGAATAGTTTTATTTCGATTTATAGTGATAATCTATATAACGGAGAATCGTTATCAGA
This sequence comes from Agrotis clavis, assembly GCA_954870645.1. NCBI lineage: Eukaryota > Metazoa > Arthropoda > Insecta > Lepidoptera > Noctuidae > Agrotis > Agrotis clavis. Next base: position 19,144,253 of record OX940928.1, on the reverse strand, counting down.
GGGGTCAGGATATCGGAAATAATCCTCACAAAATCTTCATTAACACTTTTAATTACTTGCTAACACATACTGAATACAAAATAATCAAGGATGCCCGAGATATGGCTCGATTAAAAACTTAGGAACACGGGAAGTTTAGCATAGAGGAGCAACCAAAACCAAGATGTCTACCCAGCTTGCCGTACCGATTCAAAGTCTCCACTTCACTCAACTGTCACCGCCCATGTGGCCTACCCCACACCGGTTAGCCAAATCTGTCAACGTCACTACCTGTCAGTGTCGAATAGCTGATTAAACTTCCGATCGACATTTGACTCGACAATTCGCTCGGTATTGCCATTGCTCCCCACGCTAACCTTCCCCAAGTCTATTCATCAATAACTTGAGTTCCTAAGCGTTATCTGTCAAATTTAACTACATAGTTCCTTCAATGAGAGATAGATGGCGTTATTCTAAATTAACAATAATCAATTGAGATTCTAAATTGTGTTTCTGTTTTGATTCCGCTGCAACGATAATAGATGGCGTTGTTCTAAATTGTTGTGCTTCTGTGTTGATTCTCCGACATAATTATATTATAAGATGTTTATGAAGGACTAGGCTAGATTACTGTACACTGTAAATATGAATGTGACATTTTTCCTACCGTTTTTCTGTAGGTATTCAACTTCCTTATAGAAAACTTCATTATTCTTTATTGTACACACATATTATAATAAAAATAACATTTCACTTAAGGGTAAGTTATGCACAAAGGCGAGCATAACTCACAAAACTTCCCCTTGCATACTCGGGCACCATTCTGCAATATTTGCTCTCGTTTTAGAAGCTGATGTTTTATAATACTATTAAGTATTCTGTGGTGGTGGTTTTTGAAGGCGGTTACTTCTTTTTTTGAAAACTTTTTATTTCACCATTTTTAGTTCAAATATTCAACCCAAATTCTTGTTAAATAAGTGCGTAATCCGTAATACTGGTAAAAACATCATCCAAGTACATAATAAGAAATGCTCATTCATCAAAAACTATTGAACGTTTAGTTCAATAGTAGTAGAAAGAAATATTCATATTACGAAATGACAGGTACTTAAACTTCATGGAACAAAAAGAGAATCATCAAAAACGGTACAACCCAGTCGTAAAATATGAATAACAGGTACAAAGCATTAAAAAAAAACTAAAAAAAAAAATGTTACCGTCTTCAAAAACAACCACAAAAAAGGGTAAAATAACCTACAAAACTTTTCTTTTGGAAGTCGGTGACTTTTTTTATAAATTTTTGCCACCGACTTCCGAAAGAAAAGTTTTGTAGGTTATTCTACCCTTTTACCGACTTCCAAAAGGAGGAGGTTCTCAATTCGGAAGTTTTTTGTTTGTTCGGGCATAACTCCGTCGTTTAACAACCGATTTGAAAAATTATTTTTTGTTGGATAGGGTATACTTCCGGAATGGTCCCATCAAAATTTTATCGAAATCGGACTAGCATGTTTTAAAAAATCAACAAAAATCTACAAAAACCTAAGAAGTTTTCAACTTTGTCTACACCGATTACTCCGAGGTTTCTGGTCCGATTTCGATGATTCTTTTTTTGTTCGATACAGTATTTATCTGCTATTTGGTCCCAAAAAATTTTTCATTTAGTTTGGAGCAGTAGTTTTTATTTTTAGCTCATTCAGTACATACATACATGGGCGTTGTTATTACCGGTGCTACGGGTACGGATTACAAAATTTTAGTGCACATATACGAAAATTATGTATTTGACAATGATTTGGGTTGAATAGTGAAACTAAAAAGGATAAAATAAAAAACTTTTTTAAAAAAAAATGTAACTGACTTCAAAACAACCACAAAAAAAGTTCTAAATAACCTACAAAAAACTTTTTTTTTCGAAAGTCGGTGACAAAAAGTCAATGAAATAAAAAATAAAGTCACCGACTTTCGAAAGAAAAGTTTTTTTGTAGGTTATTTTGAACTTTTTTTGTGGTTGTTTTGAAGTCGGTTACATTTTTTTTTAAGGTTTTTGGGTTTGTTTTTGAAGGCGGTTTCATTTTTTTTTTGAAAAAGTTTTAATTTTACTCTTTTTAGTTTAAATATTCAACCACAATTCTAGTCAAATACATCATTTTCTTACATGTGAATTAGAATTTTGTAATCCGAAACACCGGTAATAACATCGTTAACATCTCTTTCATTCATTATCTCGAAAACTACTGAACCGATTTTGATGAAACTTGCAGTATTCCCTAAATTGAACGATACCTAGTACAACAAAAAAAGAATTACTTAAATCGGACTTGTTGATCCGGAGATATGCGAACACAAACATAATTTACTAAATCAGTCGATGCCAAGTCCTTACTAGAGGAGTTGTACCTTCCATCATCAGCTCAGCTACATGAGATGATGATTACCATACGCAAATAGTTAAATTACTTCATAAAATTTGCGAAAAACGATGTGTGGGCCTATAAAATTTAGAGGTGGGTAACTAGCCGAAATTTTAATAGCTTATCTAACCGGCTATTTATGGTGTAATAGCCAGCTAGCTAGCCAGCTATTTGGCTACTTGGCTATTGAACAATAGCGATCTGTACTAGTGTACTAATTAAGGACCAAGAGTTAAAACCAGAAGATACTACAGTCTTCCTAGGCATTACTTTATATTCCAAACTTCAGTGGGGCCCCCATATAAAAAAATTGTCAAAAAAACTTAGTTCTGCAGCATTTGCGGTTAAGAAAATCCGTGAATTAACTAACTTAGAGACAGCCCGTTTAGTTTACTTCAGTTATTTCCACAGTGTGATGTCGTACGGTATTCTTTTATGGGGCAATGCCGCCGATATTCAAACAATTTTTGTTCTGCAAAAAAGGGCAATTCGGTCCATCTACAAATTAAGCCCTAGATGTTCTCTTAAAGAAAAGTTCAAAGACATTAATATAATGACTGTGCCCTCTCAATATATTTATGAAAATCTCTTGTATGCACATAAAAATGTAAATCTTTTTAAAAAGTATAGTGATTTACACGATATAAACACAAGGAATAAAGACAAATTCATAGTTCCAGCTACCCGGCTCAAAATAGTTGGGGTTACTTTTAGATGCCAGGGTATATGTTTTTATAATAAACTTCCGTCCCATATTCAAACGCTCAGTATAAATAAATTCAAATCTTTTATTAAACGGAAACTGTGCCAGAAAGCCTACTATCATGTCAATCACTATCTAGAGGACAAAAAGGCATGGGATTAAACTGCTCCAATTTTTTTTTTTTTTTTTTTGCTCAGTGAATGAAGTCTCTACAGTCTCGGTGATTTATTTGTTGATTTATTTCTTTATTCGTTTTTTTATATACACTGACATATTACGCGATTATTTTATTTTACTTTATACACCCTGACATGTATGACTTTTAATACTTTTTGACATGTTTTTTTTTCTCCTCTTTTTGTTTATATACAACTTGACATGTATGTTTTTTTTATTCATATACAATTCGACATGTATGTTTTTTTTTATCTATACATATTGACATGTATTATTGTGTATTTTTTTTTCTTTTTTACTTTTTTGTTTTGTTTACCGTCTGACATGTATGATTATTTTTTTTATATACAAACTGACATTTACAATTATTTTTATATACATTTTGACATGTAATGTTCTTGACATGAATGTTTTAATTCCTTTTAAAGGTTTTGTTTTTTTTTCTTGAATATTACTTTTAATTCTGTTTGTTGTGAATGTGAGGATCTTTGTGGGTCACGCTTTCTATTTTTCGTCCGGTTCATTTTTTATTGTCTGACAGTTTGAGTTATTTATGTGGCCTACCCAAATGTCCTTTCTTTGGTACTGTTCGTCGTTACGTTGAGCTCCTTGAGTTATGAGTCGAGCTTCACGATAACTGACAAATGCTTGCACTGACTGGACAGGCCCACTCAAATTTGTATGGCTCTTTCTTCAAAAGACCATCTCGGACACAAACCTGCAGGGTCCTCGCATGACTTAACCAACCAATTTAATGTCTGGACTTTAAAAGAGACGATGACCTCTGAGTTTGTTTCGGATGTTTCTTCTCAGAGTAGTCAGGTACGAAACACCGGCCTCATCTATCTATAAAAAAAAAGGGTTTTGACTTGTAAAAGTGTTTGTGAAAACCTATTTGCAAAATAAATATCATTTATCATTTATCATTATCATTGTAACTAGCGGCGCGGCGACGCGGCGCCGGTGGGTGTAGCTAGGTAGGACATAAATAACGCAACATCAACTGCCCGATCTGAATTCGATCCTCGTCGCGCCAACAATAACCAAAATACTAACTCAAATGCAGCAGTCAGGGTTGTCAAAATCGAAGATCTGAAACGTCTGATGTCAAATTCTAGGAGCCTGGGGACGGGAAAACAACGGGATGCGCGAGACGATTCCAGACGTTCCAGATCTTTCATTTTTGTAAGACAACAGGAAATGCCCATCAGACTAAACAACTCTTGCTAAGACGTAATTCCTGTATATATTATAGTGTAGCTGGGCTCTTGGAGTTTCACATCAGGTGTTCCAGATCTTCAATTTTTATACATCAACAGAAGGTGGTCATCAGGCTGAACAACTCTTGCTAAGACGTCATTCCTGTAAATGTTATAGTGTAGCTGGGCTCTTGAAGTTCCACATCAGGTGTTCCAGATCTTCAATTTTTATACATCAACAGAAGGTGCTCATCAGGCTGAACAACTCTTGCTAAGACGTCATTCCTGTATATGTTATAGTGTAGCTGGGCTCTTGAAGTTCCACATCAGGTGTCCAGGATCTTCAATCTTATTCTCTCAGCAGAAAATGCTCATCACGTGGAACAATTTTTCTATGGAATCATTTTTGTATCTCTTATAGTTTAGCAGGTCTGTTGCAGTTCTGCATCAGGTGTTCAAGTTTCCAAGATAAATAATAGCCGATATGTTAACCGGATTTAATACCTATACAGCAAGAAAAAAAAACATTCAAATCCGTCCAGTAGTTCCGAAGATTAGCGTGCACAAACAAACAGACAAACAGACAAAAAAAAATTAATTACAGTTTCGGGTTCGGCATCGATAAAATAACAACCCCTGCTACTTTTTTTTTGTATATATCCATTGTACAGACACCACTTTTCTACAAATTTATTATATGTATAGATATAGATGATGCTCTCTTTATCTAATCTATTTTGTGAATATTGTGAGAAAAAGATCGAGGATACCAATGAAGATCGCACACACGTAGCGCAGTGAGCGCGCACACAGCTATCGCTTATTTTGGCTACTCTCGCCACCCGGCTACCGAATACCGGGACGGCTACAAACCGTAGCAGTTAGCTATAGGTACTCTATGGCGGCTACGCGGCTACGAGCGGCTACGCAGCTACGAGGCTGCCAACGGCTACTCGGCTACAAGCTATGTCAGTTATCTAGCCAACCAGTAGCCGATAGCTAGCTATCGTGTTGACGGATATCATATTCAGATTCAGATTCAGATTCAGATTCTTTATTCGCTCAAACATGTGTATACATACAATAAAATGCATGCAAGGTCTTATAAATAGTACATGGAGTAGGTAGTGCTAACATGTTTACCATATTGTCATGGTGTGCAAATATTCAGAAGCTTAAGAAACAATATTAATAACATTCATTACATTACAGTTCTAACTTGAGAAAAATAATTTAAGAAATTTGGTTAATGTATAGCCGTGGCTATTTTGCTCATAGCCGGTATTTGGCTAGTTATGGCTATAGCTACCCAACGCTAATAAAATTTGAGGGTTGCCTTCGATTTCTCCAGGATCCAATCATCGAATCCTGACATGGTGACAATGGGACCACTTCAGAAGTATCTCCTTTCACCACCAATAGAAACCATACCGTCGAATTGATTGACCTCCTTCTTTTTGAAGTCGGTTAAAAAATGCAGTCGGATTGTGAAAATCTTGTCTGCCCATATTTAAAATTTTAAAGAGAAAAATACACATTTCGTAATACTATAAGTACCTACTTTCTGTAACACTATAATAATAATATTATCCCCAAAAAAATGCAGTATCATGGACACACTATTAGAAAGAAACAGATTGCCAAGCTGTGTGCCTTTCATTCGTTTCAAGGTCACCGATTTGGGATCGTTTTTCTAGTAAGAAGCACTAACTCCCGTATCTCCAATTCTCCATGGCATGAATAAAAATGGTAACACACTTTACGAACGCACTTTAAAGTTTATTGTGTTGGTACCACGGTTGGTACTTTGTGTTATTTTTCTTTCATTTCTGATGTTAGAAAGCAACGCTAGATGGCAGTAGTGTTAAGACAACTTCCTTTTTAATGAAAACTTTTTTATCCTTTTAATATAAATATTTTCTTAAAACTTGTTATTAAAATAAATATTTAGATATATATATTTTTAATTTTTAGTCTTTTATGTTATTTAACTCTATGTAGTTGATAGAGCATTTTAAAATTTTTCTTGATACGGAAGAGAAACTTGAGTTACGATTTTACGCCATCGCGTTGCGTTTCAACCAACCAACAAGCATCTGTCTTGGATTCGGATCGATGTTCAGGCCTTTACTGCGAAGAAGCATACTTCAAGGTTCAGCATTACGAACTTGGAATTGTCTTACTAATTTCACTCAACTACTTTGGTGTAAACTGAAATATTTACGTGAATTGAGGGTAAGTTAAAATGGATGTGATTTATTAACAACGCGTACATAGGGCTCCAGCGGAGTCGTAGAGAAACCAACATGGCGCCAGCATGTAAAATGTAAATAACTTGTGACATTTATTGTAATGTCGACATGGGCAAGTTAGTTATTTGAACTATTGTTTTACTAAACATTCTTGTAGTGATATCTGCATTATTACAACATTCATTATTTTGAGCACAACACAGTTTTTCACGAAACCATCGTGATACGATACGTGATAAAGTAGTTGCAGGCGTTGCAGCTGCGTCAAATTTGGCAAACTGGTATTCTGGAGTCGAGCATTAGTTCAGCTGGTCTAATAATAAAACCACAACTTAGTGATATTGTTGATAAACTTAAAGAAACTGATGAGTTTATTTCAAGGCTAATCAATCAATACGTTATCAAAATAATACGTACAAAATTAATACTATTGGTTGCCGTATTCAGTAAACTAAAGGTGTGGAGATATTTCTCATGTAGTATTTAATTATCATATTCTACTTCAAGCAAGCATTCACCGTTTATAGTGGAAATGTCTACTTGTTTGGGGGAAAACAATATGTTATCATTCATTAACACCATTGTATTCAACTGACATACCTACTGCTTTGCTCGCCCTATAATCAACTCAATCTGGGCTGTTTGAAAATGACTAATGCATCAGCTCAGAGTGCTAGAAAGTTCAGATCAGGCCAGTACCTACTTGAGAGCTATGGTTTTATAAATTTTATGTTGTCATCTTTTCTACAGTTAAATTGCTTTTATTCAAAGTGCATGCCAGTGTGAAGTTATAAATTTCCACCACGCACCTTGACTTATTGTCAATGGTTAAAAGAGTTTATGTTTTTCAGCTTAATCCTCTTGGATACGAGTATTTGGTATCTGTGTTATGGTAAGTGGAAGTACAATTGTACTTTCCTAAAGAGTGACTGCCAAAAATAATAAAGAATTGATCAGAGTTGTTATTTTTGACAGACATTTACTTTTTGAGCATGTTTGGTTTATGAACGGAATGGCTTGTTGCAACAGTAAATGAGACCTATCGTGTCAGACATCTTCCATGAAAGAATATGTTTATATTTCAAAGCATTCCATTTAAAATTAAGTCCAGTGCAATTATTTCATGGCAGATGCTTTTCTTACTGATTGTTTTTCATTAATTTGTATGATGTTAAGAACCAAATTTCATGATTTCTAATTTTCACTGGTCCTTGAGGTACTCATTTCAATGTTTCTCCATCATTATCAACAAATATAATAAAATCCATAAAACCTGTCATACTTAAAATTATCATGTAATTGTGAGTGATCTTTTAACATTAACAGACATAAATACATAAATAGGAGTTTCAAGCTGAGATCATAAAGTAAAGAGAAAGGACTTTGTTTGTTTCAGTCCCATACTAACACCAGAAGGTCTACATTAAGTGCAACAGTTCATCGAACAGTCACTTTCACCGTTCTAAATTTGTAATTTTTTTCTCACACTCCCTGCTTGTCCAGTTCACCTTAGTTATTGGCATATGGCCGACCCAGCCCATAGTTGCCATAATAAAAATAGAATAGAATAGAAAGTAAAGAGAAAGGAAATAATCCTTTATTTTAAAATACAAAATACTTATAATTGTCTCCATCATCATAGCGGCCATAGGATGTCCACTAAAAAATACCTATTAAATATTTGGAACTGTAATGTTGCTCTTTAGCCTTTTTTTTAAAAACTAACAGAAATAATAAAATAACATTTTAATACTTAGCTAAATGAAGTAATGGATTGCTAATAAAAAATTATACCATGTTCTTGAATTAAATATTTTTTTTTAATCTTCGTTTTAACTGTTGAATATAATATTTTATACTAATTAATTATCTTATCTACATGAGTGTATAACTTGTTGCTAATTACCAATTGATTAGCAATACAGTATCTGCCTACACAGCAAACAGCAACAGCCATGCTTATGGTACAAGCACCCATTAGTATTCCAGCTGCCAGTAATGTTAACATTTTTAGCTTGGCAGTCCACAGCTTGCTATTCCTATTGCTGAACTGCCTATGAAAATATATTTTATATATGCTGGAAATGCTAATATTTCTATTTCACTGGAATTGGTGGTTCTTAGTGAGGAGGAAGCATGTGGTTCATCAGACAGAGCTAGTATGAGCAGACCAAGCCACAAACATGGATACTAAGTCTCTTACGCATGTCACAGAATTATGACTTAAAAAAACTAACTACTACTACTACTACATAAACATCTGTCATACTGGTGACGTTTTAACAATCATGTTGTTCACTCCTCTATGTGGTGGACAGGTATAATGGTGGTGTGTTCTATTTCCAGATGCCGCGCACTCGTAGGAAGCACTACTCGTCACACTCGAGGTCTCGGTCCCGCTCATACGAGGCGAAGCGCCGCCGCCTCGACGATGGATCCACTGAAGGATCCTACAGGAAGCGGAGCCGCAGTCGGGGGGGAGGAGACAGAGAAAGGTCAGTCATATTTAACTTTATTTTTACCATTCTACAGCCACAATCATCAGAGAACATGTAGTTGAGAACTGTGAACAATATTTAATCATGCTATGCTGTTACAGTAAGATACCCAAGTTATAATACCATTTCAGTCATTATTATGACTTGACTCATCTTTCAATATTCTATTTGACATAAAACAAACTATATTATTCACCTGTAGTTGTTTGGATCAATAGAATGCAACAATCTTAATGTCTGTGAACATAACATAAAATCAAAACAATTGGGGTAGTTTTCATCCTTTTAAATAATATAATTATGTAAAAAATAAATATGCATTGTATTAATAATCCCAGTTAACATGCTATCTTGTACACTCAAATATAATGTTGGCAACCAGCTGTGGCCTTGTTGATCATTTAGTTAGATGTGGATATTTCTAGAGGTACCTACACTTTCAAACAGCTCCACTTTATTTGATTATAAAATTCGTAAAACAGCAAAAAATATTGATCCAATTGAGGCAACAGTTTTGAAGTTTGATTGCCGTTACTAGGTGTCCGGTGTGCTGCGCGCTGCGACAATATCTATGAGAAACAAGCAGCTATTCTTACAGTCCATACCATCTTAAAAAAAGAAAAATGCAGAGGGACACAGTAGAGTAGTAGTGCAAGGTATCGGAGCCTCCTTCCCTGAGGGTCTCATTTCAGGAACAAGGAAAAATAATCAAATGCAAGAGTAGAAAAACTATTCAAAAACATTAATTTATTTTCTTGATAATGGAGCCATATTTTACCAGGCTAATATTTATTTTCCATTAGGTTGTCTTAGAAGCGGAGTTTATTTATTTTTAATAGCAAGCAGAAATAAAACTAGTATTTTCGATACCCAGCATGATTTTAAAATGTGCATAATTTAGCTATTAAAAATCTGGTTCCGTGTTCTGTTTATTGGTCAACTAGTATTTGACAACCAATTCTGATCGTACATGTGGCGCCATCTGTTATCACATGAACGTTAGTGTGGTTTTCCTCGGGAATAGTATATTTTTTCGGGAAGAAAGGTATCTTAAGTCCGTCTCTGTATACCTGACAATGTATTACGCAAAATTTCAGGATGATGGGGTGTGCAAAAATGTAAGAAAATTAGTTTCGTATTTAATAACAATATTATGTAACATATTTATGGAGTCGTTATTGGCGTTCGCTTTATTTTATCAGACAAAATGAAAGATAAACATTTGAACAGGCCTATGAAATATTTTGATGATCTATGTCTACACTAATATTATAGAGAGGAAAAAATTGTTTTTTTGTAATGGATAAACTCAAAAACTACTGGACCGATTTTTAAACTTCTTTCACCATTATTAGAAAGCTACATTATCTTCGAGTAACATAGGCTTTGTTTAAATACACGCGGACGAAGTCGCGGGCGAAGTGCTAGTTATCTATAAACATAAACCATGAAATTGAAATAAGGTCCGTTTTGCAGTCACACTTTTTTAGACAAGTGTTCAACAGATGTTTAAGTTTTTGTAGTAAATCTGTGCTCTATAATTCAAACTAACTTAAATTAATCCTAAAAAAACATGTAATGGCGTCTTTTTTTTCTCGACTGTCGTTGGAGGCCTTTTCAATCTTCGCAAGTAGCGACATCTGTTGGTTGCTTATAATTTCAGTGAGCGTTCAGCTTTCCACAAGCCTTGGAGTTTCTCGCTACTCGTCACTAGGTGTCGCTAACAGTACTAGAAATTCATAATCAACTAATGATTTGTGATGGATTAATATAACTGAAGTTTTTATTATTACATATTTTAACTTATAGGTTTAAATAAGGGTTTACAGTTTTTTTGAACTAATAAAATTAGCCTAATTGGTTGTTTAAGAGGCACAGGTCGCCGTAAATCAAAACTTGGGTAGTAGATTTTTTAGTGATAAGCAAAATATTGTTGTCTTGGAATTATGTTCGAGTATCAACAACATTATGACGCAGAAGTCAATTTATGTGTAAGTTCCTACATTTTTTCCTGTTTTTCAGCAATGTATAAGGACAATGCACAGAAAACCCATTTAATTAAGTTAATAATCGTCATAATGGAAACGTTTTCCTGGTGGATTTTATAATGCTCTGTCAGTGCACAATAATAAGACTACACCACCACGAAGATCTTTTTGCTACAGATTTTTCCATGCCAGCAAATTGTAATGCACGGTATGGGCTTATAAAAATTTAAAGCTAGAATTTACCGAACGGATCCTTTAAAGTCAATCCAAAAGAAATCTCGACATCATTCTTAAATGAAATTGTTAAAATAAATAAAAAAAAAAAGTACATTTCGCAGAATTTCAATTTATTAATTTTCAATCTGTATTCATGAGCATAATATTATTGATAAAAACTTTTATGGTTTGCTGAAAAATTACTTTTCATCCTTACAATTCTGGACATAAAAATGATTGCTTCAGGTCAGGCACGCAGGGAAAGAGTATATTACTCGGCCTACATTTAACCTTTTTTGCGTATTGCGTGCCTATGTTCAGACTGGTGTCGGTACGGAAAAACGTTAGTTCGTAGCAGGCTCTGACTCAACATTCTATTCCGGAACGTAAGCGTTCAGTCAGCGTATACGAAAAAAAAAGGAATTCTAAATCCAAAATCACTGATTTAGTTTAAACAGGCATCGATCTCACAGCCAGACACTCATGTGACTAAGAGAGTGAAGTATGATGTTGATGAATGGAGAGGAAGAGGAAGGCCAAAGAAAAGATGTATGAATTGTCTATTGTGATATGGAAGAAAAGGAGTAAATGATATTGTAGCGTCTGATAGAGGAGAATGGAAGAAAAAAGCGTGTTGCGCCCCAAGTAAAATGGGATATGGTCAGGAAGATCATGAGCCATCGTTCTCACAGCTTACTTATTACGGTGTTGTGTGGTCTCGTTTGACTTGTTCGGTCATTACGCCTAACTCTCTATCATTACCTGTTCCAATCTGGTCCAACGTTAAAGGTAGCAATATCGTGACATGAGCAGGAAACTGAACAGTTTAAACCTGATTGCATACTAGCAACTTCAGCTTCCTGTAAATTTTTTAAAATCTCGTTAGTTTTGTGTCGAGGAAAAGTACATCGATGGTAAATAGGCACAAGCGACATTATTGTCGGAAATGAGTAAAGGCCCATTTACACGCTGCAAGAAACTTGCATGCAGTTTGACTACATTGAGATATTTATTTGATCAACTCTCCATTTAATAGTCCGCAGGTCGCTTCCAACCGGTATAAGTGGAAATCAAAAGGGGAGGCCTATGTTCAGCAGTGGACGTCCTACGGCTGAGATGATGATGATGATGATGAATGTAGTCAAACCAGCATCCACTTTCTTGCATGTTCTAAATGAGGCTTTCTACTTAAAAAAAAACTTTTTCAAATACGCGAATACTTTTTGTTACTTACCTAAGCAAAAAGCTGCGTTTTCCAGATTTCACTATTGCGATTTTATAAACTTAAAAAGCTGTGAAGAACAATTTGGTATTAATCGTTTATACCCTTATTACCTTTCAAAAGTCGATATTATTTTTTAAATCCATTGTCCCAGTGTCAAAATACCGTGATTGATTGATTGACAGTAAAGTTCTGCAGTGTGGGCTCAACCTAAACAGAAGCAGCTATGTTTGAAAGAAAGACCGTAAGGATATGTATGTATATTTGAATGTATTATAAGATAGGAGGGTATTGAGCCAACCTAACGGTGTTTCAAGGTACGGGTTAGTGTACGGTATCTGCAGATTAGGGCCCGCTGTAGGGGCATAAGTCATATTGTGGGGAGTCGTGCCAGGTGAATGAATCGACCCCGCTCCTAACCACTACTGCTCCTTACGGGACTGCGCGCTTATGTTATTCTATTTGCTATCTTCGATCAAATTCCTTACTTGGATCTGAAACAATACTCACGCAAATCTTGAGAAGATATTAAAACATATCATCCCGTGTGTTAGCCAAGCTTGTAAATAAAATAAAATAACCTTTTATTCTACAACCAACTTACAAAATTACAATAAAATTCCATAACATGCAACAATTATATTTCGCATAGCCCAAGGAAGCCAAGCTAGTAAAGATCGCCAAATATTGAAATAGTAATTACTTACTTTATAAACGATAAAAAATCGCTTTCATTGTGGTCAGTTACAATAATTATTCTCGAACAAAACAACCATGTCTTTGTTCTTGTTGTCAGCATAAATAAGAAATTATCTCGCCATTGCAATCTTGTTTCTTTATGCGTACAGAGATCATCCGAAGCGTCTGACGCAAGAACGCTCCGAAATTTATGTAGACTTGGCTTTACAACGATAAATAAGTAATTTTACAGAGTTGCCATAAAAATTGCCGTGTGTATGTGCAATATCGATTCTGGCGGCTTCTTTTTGTTGGTGCATGTCAAGAAGTGCCAATAAATTACTGCATGATTAAGTATTTGGTTCTTGTTGTAAAAATTGGCAGCTCAACCTATACCTACAGCTGTCACACGTGGCTGATAAAGTAACGGCCTTCCATCTGTGTCAATTCGTGGGAACGCACTTGACTTTTATTTTCCTCTTTTCTTCGTTTGGCCATACTAACATTGACATTACCCTATTGACCAAGATTGCGAATTTGTTCTTATTCGACTTTGTGAGGGGTTTTTCCATGTAATTGTTAGGATATGCAGTAAATTCTTAATTTTATGATTTGTTGTCATACAATGTTGTGAATCGTCTAACCTACAGCTTTAGCTCTAACTGTACAACTATAGTGATCAGGTAGTTATCTGGTTAAATGTTTATGAAACTATGAGCAAAATGAGAAATACTATTTATTATTTACAAATGACTTGTAAGTATATTGGACGTTGCATATTGGTAGCGGATAGATTTTTCATTCAATTTGGAACCGTTGTTATTTGTTATACGATTGCACGTCTTAATAGCAAGTTTGATTTTTGAGTAACTTAAATTTCTGCAAAAATTAATGCATTTAGTAAAATTGCAATGCTATAATTGTAAATATTATGCACTTCAGTACATTGTTATTAGTTTACCTGTTCATCACGTTAGCCGTTTAAAAACATAGAAAATATTGAAGATGAAATAAATTCAGATACTAAGTTACGATAATAAATTAATTTAATGTTACTTATAACTCTCAAGTTACATTTGTCCAAGAGGCCAGTGAACCCGGCCCAAGTGTTCCGGATTTAAGAGCTTTAACCATAATAACGAATTGAACACGAAGGACTATAAATTGATATTTTGCACAAAGGGCCGGCGACAGTAATTGCTGGTTTGTCGGCAAATTGCGCATGTACGTGTTATGAAAATAATTTCTTTAATCGCACGTTCGATTGATTCAAGGATACAACGGCTAATGCCAAACTGTAATTTATAACAATCAGCACCTTCATATACACGGAATAATCACAACCTGTTGAATGAGAGTCGCTCGATATTTTTTATTCGCATACGGTAATGCTGATGTACTTCATGACTGCACGTACGTGTCGATATGTTTTCATTTTCTTGTCTTTCGCAACGATTGTATGCCAAGGACCTCTGAAAGGTCGTTTACTAAAACGGTAATCTTTATTTATCTGTGAGCAAATAATGTATGATTTTGGTTTTCGCTAAATTAAACCACGTCATCTCTTTGATTTAATTTGGAAATTCCTAACTATATTACGCATACAACATCAAAACATTTTTTTTTTTCATGTTGTAACATAAAACAGATGTATCGCTATTGTTTTTGAAACAGTAAGATTACCAAATGAGGAAGTTTTCAAACAGCATTGTTGTTTAGTCAAAAGTGCAACAGCAATTTCGTGGTGAGCACCAATTGTCGCAAGAGCTGGTGTTTCGTGTATAATTCAGGTGACAAATGCTGGCGAGGCGCGCAGGGTGGGGGCGAGAGGCGTTGTTCTTGACACAGTAAAACTAGAAGTGCAGTAGGTAGGTGCAGCTGCGGCCCACGCTGAGCTTTTTGCAAGCTGCTTATACGACTATCCACAACCGGTCTCTTGAGCTTTAAATGTGCTGCATTCTTGTAGTTCGGCATTTTGTATTTTGTCGAGAACAAGCCGTATATGACTAATATTACATATATTAAATAAGCAAACTTGCCGTATTAAACAGTTTTATATTAGGCTGCACAAAACGAATGATTTGTACAGTGTACTTATAATATGTATACAGCTCATTAACTTTGTAATGTAATCGCTAACCCTGTAAAGTATCTCAAGTATGATGATGATGATAAGGTAGTACATTATTGTATTTACATAGGCAATCAACTCACAACTAGGTATTAATGAGATAAAAGACAACCGGAGTTCAATATCTCTGTAGTTCGTAAGATTTAACATCAAGCGTCTAATATAGCAATTTATAATATTTTTGATTTCACCGCGTTCCCGGCTCGGTACGGCACGCGGTGCACGAGATTTATCTGGCGTGATCTGCGTAGATCTCGGCCAAGAAACGCTTTCCATGTCGCGAGGCGGAACGCCGCCCGCCGCTGCGATTTATGCCTCATATCGCTACGTTCGATATAATCCGATTGGGGATTTATGCGTTACTCCGCACCTTCGACTTCCTAGCCACTCATTTTATTACTGTGCTTAAGATCAACACATTTTTCATACGCTTCAGTTCAAAGATCACGAACTCTTGATTCGATTCTCTAAATCGGTGTGGAAAAAATATTGCTACTTCCTCAATAGGATGGACTTACACGCTGTCACATTTTACACAAATACAAGGCGATATTCATAAAAGAAAATCATTTCCTTGGCAACATATTGGATTATGATGGCGAGGTCGCATCTCATCATATATCCTGTTAATTTAACAATAGCTCGCCGAACCGCGCATCGGCCTTGTGTCGTTTTTGCTGTGCGAGGGCTTTATCAGGGTCTTCTCTGACACGGCGCCATTAAGTCTATTCTTTTGCTTACATGTAAGCTTTATTTGTCAAACCATCAAAAATTAGCGTAGTTCTCGTAACCGGCGTGCTTGGATGACCAGGTTGTTTCTTTTTTAATTCACTCTACTCCTAATTTAATGTACTTAAAATATCATCTATCATGAGCTTTCTATGAAATATGTTTTGTCAAGAAATTAATGACGGACGAGATGAAAGAAGAAAATTGTAGCAAGTTTCATACTGTACTGACTGCCACAAGAAAAAAAGGCGTGAGTACAATGTACGTACGTTTTTGGCATTGAATAATGATTGTTGTTCAAATTGGTAAACAAAAATACATACTCATATTTAGGATCAGCATTGTACAATATGTATGTACTATGTAGGTAGGAAATTATATGATTTCTATTTTGCTTCCTTTCGTACGTACCTGTCAATCGAACCGGCATGGCACCGTGTCCTCATTTACTTGTTGTTCTTTTCATCATTCTCACCAACGCAATCCTTTCTTGCCCCCCGTCAAAATGTTTTCATTTGTGTAGCTGTTATAGTCCTCATACGTTTAATCCTCCGTCATCAGTTATCACATGCACAGAAAGAAACGAAAGGAATTACTTGATTTATTTCGCCTTTTTATCGGGTTACTTCCAAACTCCATCCCCCTGGTCAACAATCTCGTAGCAGTTCTTCAAAGGTAATATGCGTATCGAGTATCAACGTAACATCAACTTGGCTCTATGTATAGTTATCCTAGTGGCTTGTGCGGATGTCTTCAGACTGTCATTTATTCCGGCTGGCGCTGTCGTTGGCTCTATTGTACGAGGAACGAGCACATGTGACGGAATCAACGAGCGTTTAGTGAGAGCTCCACGATTTATCACGCCAGTAAATAGTATCTTGGTCTGAGTAAAATTAAACTAGCCATTCGGAACATACTTTTCTAATTTAGAATTACACACGTTGCCAAATTGGAAGTCAATTGAGACTGCGCTCGACTGATTATTTATATGAAAACACTTTGTGCTACATCTGCGTTGTTATATTATAAAAACAAACGTATGAAGAAAGGCCGTGGCCATAAATACAGATCGTTATAAACAATATTTGAGCCAGCACAGCCATCGCGTCGTTTATTAGTCGTAGAAACCTATAAATCACTCATCTTGGGCCCTACTTGGATAGTTTGTAAATCATTCCTTCGATAGGTACGACTTTATATTTATCCAAGACCATGTTTGCAATAGCCGACATTATTTGATCGACATGGTATTATGATCGTTGTGATGAACATCAGACCCCGTTATACGCTATACTGAACTAACTTTTAGGGGACATTTACATGGGTCGATTTAGTCATGCGGCAAGACGCATCGCTTACAAGTTTAGTCTTAGTCAAGTTTACGACCTAGTCCAAAATCATTTAAACAAATCGACATAAAGACCGAACGATGTAAATCCCCCATTATGAAACACGCACACACGTATCTTTAAAACCGGCCAAGTGCGTGTCGGGCCACGCACAGTGTAGGGTTCCGTAGTTGCCCATTAAAATACTTATGTATTTAGAAATATATAAGTATGTTTATCAGTTGTCTAGTAGGTACTAGAGATGTTACGAATATTCGCATTCGCATTCGCATCATGCGGATATTCGCATATTTTTAGACATTCGCATTCGCATTCGCAAAATTCATGCGAATATTTTGCGAATACGAAAGACTGAAAAAATACCAATATCTGGTACTCCTTCTTCCACACACTCCATTCATTCTTATCTTTTGTCATCCTCTCCATTCAACTTTTGTTTAATCTGCCTTTATCTCGCCATTCATCAATATTAGTTCATCTAATCAATCACAATAATTAATCATAAATATGACCATGCTAAGATAAACGTGTTTCTGTCTGTTTTGCTTTCACTGACACCATTCTTAGAGCCACTCTTATACAGGGTGAATTGTTCAATGGGGTGTGGATGGCTAAATCCGAAACTATGAGGAATATCGAATAACATTGAAAGGAGTCTCGAGGCCAATTTTGACGGAAACTAAAAATACATCATGGGATTTTAGCAGAATCAGTAATCCTGGCCAGGAATCGAACCAGCTGGAGCAAGGATCAACTTCTGGTGAAGTAAAAATGCAGTTTTAGTTTTCGTCAAAATCGGCCTCGAGACTCCTTTCATAGTTTTTCGACATTCCTTTTAGTTTCATAAGGCCAACCACGCCCAGTTAAAAAAATCACCCTGCATACTTTTTCCATTCTCGTTACAGACAGGAAGTAAAAAATTTAATAAAAATAAGTTAAAAAGTTACATTAAAAAGTGTTTCTTTTTGTATTTTCTAAATTATCAAACGTAATTGATTTAAAACTGAATATTCGCATTCGCATTCGCATTCGCGAATATTGGAATTGAATATTCGCATCCGCATTCGCATTCGCGAATGTCAAAAATCAGATATTCGCAACATCACTAGTAGGTACCCATAACACAAGCTCTGCTTAGCTTGGGACTAGATGGCGTTGTGTGATAGTTGTGGAATATTATTATTATTATATTATATTACTTATGCGAACTAATTAAACTGATTCGCTGAATTTAATTTTAAAAAGTAGAATTTTCAAAATCGGTCCAGGCGTCTTTGAGAAATCGGGGAAAATACATAAAAAAAAAGATTACGACGAATTGAGAACCTCCTCCTTTTTTTGAAGTTAGTTAAAAATAGTTGACAATAAAAACCTACTTATCCCCAAAACATACCCACCTATTATAGCTGTAAAAATAAAGTTTACAAACTTACATTTGCAGTTGAAGAACATGTTCTGCGATACATTTTGTTTAGGAAAATATGCTATCCAAGTACGTTTTATAAGTTGGTCGACTATAACTCGTAAACTTGTAAAGCCTACTTAGTCATGATAATTTTCCTTCAAACTTCGTTATATATACTACTATTGTGAATTTTTTCACACCCCCAAACATAACCGTTTAGCTGGTAGAGGGAGGGGACACTCGAGTCGAGCAAAAATTAGCACTTTAAAGCTTAATATTTCACAAACGAATCTTTTTATCAAAAAATTGTTAATGGAAACTATCAATATTTTTTAAAGACCTATTTAATGATACCCCACACTAAGGGGTACGCGAGAAATAAAAAAAACATCCCCACTTGACGTGCACAGAAGGTACCCTAAAAAAAAATATTTTACGAGATTTTATGGGTTTGACGCAGATTGTGCACTTCGCAAATTGTGCACTTGACGCAAAATGTGCACTTCGCAAATTGTGCAATTCGCAAATTGTGCACTTCTCAAAATAGTAATTCGCAAAATGTGCATTTCGCAAATTGTGCACTTCTCAAATTGAGCACTTCTCAAAATGAATCTGAAAATTATCATAATGGTTCAAAATAAAAACCGTTTACTTACATTTTTAGGGTTCCGTAGCCAAATGGCAAAAAACGGAACCCTTATAGATTCGTCATGTCTGTCTGTTTGCCCGTCCGTATGTCACAGCCACTTTTCTTCGAAAGTATAAGAGCTATCCTGTTGGAACTTGGTAAGTACATGTATTGAGTGAACCGCATTAGGATTTTTACACAAAAATAAAAGTAAAACTAATTTTGGGGGTTGCCCCCATACTTACAATTGAAACTAAAAATTTTTTTTTTTTCACCGAACCCATACGTCTTTAAAAATGATATTGAGGTTACTAACATCGTTTTTTCTAAACTGATCAGTTTCCGCGAGACACTTCCAAAGTGGTAAAATGTTGGTCCCCCCCCCTGTAACTTCTGAAAATTAGTTTGAACAAGATCAAGTAATTTTTTTTTATACGTCATAAACCGTAATCCGCAATTTACCTTTCAAAGTTACAAAGCTGCTAGGGAACCCTTCATGGGCGAGTCCGACTCGCACTTGGCCGGTTTTTTTTAATTGTTTTGCACAAGTTTAGTACGATAACAGCAGTTTCATGTATTAATAATCACGTTCAGGAAATGTTTTGAATATGTATTTTTCATACATATCAGCCATACACATACGAGTACTATGAGCACTACAGCCATTTAATATTTCATTTTTTTAAATAAATATTAACTTTTACTAAAAAAAAAAGTAACTAATTGCTTTTATCACGCTTTTACAAAAATTGATCTCTGTACAAAAAAAAGAAATTAAAAACGTCTATTATTTCGTGAGTAGGTAAGTAAGTACTCAATTTAGTCAAAAGTAGGAAATAAAATAATACACTTAGGTATATTTAATGCCATATTTATTTATGGCTTTCTTGAAAATAGAGAGTGAAATTTTGTATTCATATTTTTATTATAATTAATTAATCAAAATATGAATACAGTATAAAAATAAATGAAGCATTAAATATAATTATGTAGGTAATAGTAGGTATACATATTATTCTATTTCCTACTTTTGACTAAATTGAGTAGGTACTTAGTAGGTACTTCTACTTACCTACTGAGTTACGCTACTGAGGAAATAATAAACATGTTTTTTTTTTAATTGTATTTTTGTATAGAGAACTATTTATTTTGAAAGTGTGATAAATCGATTAATTAAAATAATTTTATTATTAAAAATAAATATTTATAAGAAAAAAATAATATGTATAATAAATGGCTGTAGTGCTCATATTATGTGTATAGGTCACATGTACTGTAAATACATAATCAAAATATTTCCTGAACGTGATAATTTTACTCACGAAACTACTGTTATAGTGCTATAATCGTGCAAATAATAAAAAAATAATTTGTATGTTTTCATTTAAAACTATTATAATAATATTCACATTCATTTTGAGGAGTGCTCAATTTGAGAAGTGCACAATTTGCGAAATGCACATTTTGCGAATTACTATTCTGAGAAGTGCACAATTTGCGAATTGCACAATTTGCTAAGTGCACATTTTGCGTCAAGTGCACAATTTGCGAAGTGCACAATCTGCGTCAAACCCGATTTTATTTTACCACTTTTTCGGCACAACAAATCCGTATATTTACACCAAATTACAGCTTTCTAGTACTGGGCGTCTCTGAGCTAAACTGCGGACAGACGGACGGACGGACATGGCGAAACTATAAGGGTTCCTTGTTGACTACGGAACCCTAAAAACTGCTAGCCACTAAATATTATAATTGGTTTAAACAGTATAATTATTTAATAATATGATGGGAAGTTGCAAACATAGTGTAAAACACCCCGATGCAGAACCGTCGTCAGTCCATTAGAAACTGGATATAAATAAAACTTGTAAAAAGCTACAAAATTTGTTTTATAGTTTCTTTTGCAGTTAATATTACATACTTTACATAACATTCGTAACGTTGCCAACTTTCAGAATGCATCTTTTAAAAATAGTATTAAAAAAACAAGTCTTCGTATTCTTTATAGACTGTTCAGTATAAAAAGATGTCGTTTAGAAACTTGTTGTGATGCGTTGTGGTCGTCGCAACGGTCAATACTTACGAACAATGATACCATTGTCACGTCCGCGGAAATCGGCCCGGATAGACTCGAGTTTAACGCTCCTTTC
Source organism: Agrotis clavis (assembly GCA_954870645.1). NCBI lineage: Eukaryota > Metazoa > Arthropoda > Insecta > Lepidoptera > Noctuidae > Agrotis > Agrotis clavis. Next base: position 19,122,535 of record OX940928.1, on the reverse strand, counting down.
AATCGGTTTGGAGAAACACACGACGATGCCGTCAACCATGCTGCCGGCTAAGCGTTCATTATGGTGACATAATGACTTAATGGGCTCTCTGGTGAATAGACATTACTCAACAGGCACAGGAAATCTGTCTGTTGATGCCTACTGGCTACTTATTGGTTACGTGACGAATTTGTTTATGGAATTACCACACAATAATAGATACATTAAACAAAGTAACTATACCGCAATCAAACACAATATTGAGTAGAGTGAATGTACCCTAGAACGCGAGAGTTGGGTTGTTGAAGAAATGCACAAACTGCACCGTCCGTGTCACAAAACCTGGTCGTGGCTGGTTGCGAAGGAGCCGTTAGTCGCGTTTAGGTGCGGACAGGAGCGCGGGCCAGCCGGTGCGGGATCGATTAGTGAACCGGTCCTTGCAGTACGTTGACTCCCGAGGACCACTGTCTGTGCCTGCGAACGCGAATTATGCACCTTTCGCCATTGCAGCACTCCCCCCACCTTCACCCAAACATGAAGGCTTTTGAACGTGGCACTCGACTACGGAGAATGCTCCAGTGGATGATTTAGTTTATTTCTTGAAACTGTTTTGTCTAAATGTACTAGTGCGTTTCTAAAATGATCTGTAAATAAGCAAGTTAATGAACATGATGCTCAGACAAGTTAGTTGCAGTAAACCACAACTAGTTTCACTCTGTGGATGACGGGTTGTGCCGGTATCTGTTTTTTAACTGCACTAAGCTGCTTTTGCGTAATTGCTGGCAGGTGCGCCGACGCAGTTCTGTCATTCGACGTACCTTTTTTGACCCATGGAAATACCGGTCCAATTATAATGTATCCTCAACGCAAAATAAAACACCCCGAACTCTGCTTCATTGGGTAAAAACAATTTATTGTAAAAATAAAATAACTAGGTACTTGATTGGCTTAGTGGTCAGAAGAGCGACTGCTCCTTTAAATCCTAAGTCCGATTACCCGTTCAGGCAGTGTTATTGGGATTTTCCATTAGGATTTTCACCATAGCAATCACGGAGTCTGAATTTTAGCCTGTTTTATCACTAGGTTCGCCGTGTACATAGAATACTTAGGCAGATCAAGACAATACTGGATTTTATAAACAGTCTCACGTACGTACCTACTCGCTTCTGCAAAACCGTATATTGGTACAAATTATGAGAATGTTTACTACCATTGTTATTGAAAATCCAAGAACAGGATACAAGACAAGTAATGACCGACACATTATTGACAGCAATCATTTACTGTTTAGATGGTAAAGAGTAAACAAGAAGTAGTCGGCGCTGATTAAAAGTGATAAAGCTGTCTGGCATCGTCCTGGTAGTGTAAGGGCCTAGCGGGGAGCTGGGGTGCGGGGAACTCGGGGCGTCGAACCCGCGTGGGTCGGGGGTCAGCGGCGCGACACGCGTTCATTAGTGCATTCGTGCGCCCGCGCAGCCCTCCCTGTACACGTTACAATATGTGCACTTGCATGCTGGTTTGCATTTGTTAGAACATAGACACGCTATTTTGATCATCTTTGTTCATGCTATTCGCAACTCCTGCACTCAAGTCGCCTTAGACAATCACTGAGTGCTGGTGTTATTCACATAAAGGTCGTTCAGCTGATGTTGACGAAGGTCCCATCACGGAAACCGTAAATTTTTATTTTCCGTCCTGTCCAAATTCAAGCAATATTAAAGGCTGTAAAATGCCGAACATTTTCATAAATAGTGTCCTTTGATATGTTTACTTTTGCTTTAATGTGCAATTTACGAACCCGGCCCGGTTAATTCGTCATTTCTTTGTCGAGTACGCACCTATTGTTGAATTAAAGGTTTTGCGAGGACATTGCGCTTCTCAGGGCCAACACGAAGTTTATTGTGGTTTTATGTTTTCCGTAGAATTCGCACTTAGGCCTTTGTCACTAAATAAACGCGGCTTTACACGTAGTACTTGTTCCTTTGATTAATGTCTACCAGTTCGCCTACAGTACTACACTAACTTTTTTTACATTTTAAACTTTCCATTTCATTTTACAATAATATCTAGAAGAGGAATCTACTTTGATTGGCTATAATAATAAAATTCGAGGGATCTGCCTACATGGGTCTGTGCTTTTGCAAAATGTTATTAAGCTCATTTATCTAATTCGTAGTGGAAGACATATGCAATGAATTGTATGAGTCAATCGAGAAAGTAAACCAGTAAGTATTGTTCCGAGTGGATGCGCGTTGTACTGAGTGCGTGGGCGCAGGCAGCGGCGCGAATTAAAGCAGCTCTCTATTCATTACTCATCGTTATTGCTATCGCCATTTTGGAAGACGAAAGCGAGTGTAGGCTTTAACTCGTGTTCCATGAAACTCGCTAATTAATTTTATTTTAAGATAAAAGGGTGTTTTTATTTTATAAATATTCCCACCACGGTCACTACTCACTCCACATGAGTGACTTTTCATAAATTGATTCACGCTCCATGAACGCCTATTTGAGCGTACTGAAGCTTCTAACATTAATAGTCGTTTATAGACTTGTGCGTTGCATTGAAAAACAGACGTGGTCAGTTTGCAGGGAAAAGTTACTTCAATATCCGATTTTAATATTTTAAACTAGTAGCAAAGACTGCAGATTATTTTGATATAACCGGGGGGACTATATTAATAATGAAATAAAATAAGTAGTCTGTGAGCTGTGTGACCTTTAACTACACCTACGGGTTGGAAAGAAGTGATGAAAGATGTAGAGGCTGCTGATTTGTGCTTTGTTTGAGTGCTATATTTGTAGATAGGATATAGGAAGAACATTGGAAGATTTGATTTTACTCGAAGACTAAGGACTGGTGGGACTGGCAGGATATTCTTTGTCCCACCCACATCCCAACGGCTTCTAACCGAAAGCGTTGAGTTTGTTAGCCCCGGTTTGCAATTGCAACGTTGCGTGTCGGTTCAGGAAAGAAGGGTTCATTATGTACTTTGTGCAGTCACCTAGAAACATTATAGTTGCAGTCATAGGCTGTTATCTTGTCTGGTCCTAAAACATTTTTGTTAATGTGTAGACGACGCCCACGAAGTAAAATTTTTAAAATTCTTGCAAAATGTATATTTTGATTTTACTGCCTCCTGGGTGAATTTTCAAAATGACAAAATTGGTAACTACAAGAAACGAAAAAGCACATTAATAATCCTTGCCAGGACTCTAATATGTCGATTTTGGAAAAAAAAAACACATAATAAACCTGTATTATTAAAGCATTTCATAGTGTTGCTATTAAGGATTAAACGGAAGTTTCGATATTCCTCATAGTTTCGGATATAGCCATCCAGGCCCAGTTGAAAAATTCAGCCTGTATTTAAATTCAAATTTTGTTAAAAATGGTGTTGGTTAGTTAATAGAAAAAATATAATTTTACAGAGCAGGATAAGACACACATACATAAACTCACGCCTTCTCACCCTTTTGGGTAGGCAGAAACTATAGTTTCTATAGAGCAAAGCCAACAGGCTAATAGTATCGCCTATTACAAAGGCCATAATAAAACATGTGTAGTAGAATGAATCGGAAAGTGATTTGATTCCTATTAATGTGACAGTGTAGAAAGAAACAAAGGTGTTTACTTTTACTAATATACACAAAAAGTATAATAATGTGATTGTTCATTGTGGCAGACGAGTCTCGTAGAAAGTATCCGGCGCGTGCAAGAAGTGAGGAACGGTAATTACGATCGTATTGTTATATCTCTACTGTTTAAAATTATGAACACTGCTGCCGTTGTGTGCGAAATTAGCTATCCATTGTGTGAACGCAGTTTGATCTAGTTTTAGTGTAGAGATGGCAAAAAAATGATCTAGCAATATTTGGGCTTGGCCATTCTCGAAAACTTTACTAAGTTGGTCACCAAGTAACCGATACAACAGCGGGTCTAAAAAGGCCACGTTTTCAATTCTTAAAATGTAATATTTCTACTATATAAAGCTTTCTATTCTATAGCTCATGCAATGGAGATAATTGATAAAAAACAATTTGTCAACATCGCTTATGTACCGATTTTAGAGACCTCTCGCACATACACGTGAAATACATTAATAAAATACTAGAAAAGTTAACTTTCACACGTTTATTTACTATTTCATGTTAATTGTACAAATATTCAAGATGAGAAGTAGCTTGTGCCCTTCTTCAGGTCGGAGTCTACCCATTAATTAAAGGACTTTGACAATTTCCAAATAGAGAAGAAGTTACAGAAGACAGACAAGTTAACGACGTTTTGGGTTTATAATTATTAATATCTGGTTGACCGAACTTCGCTCGGTTTTTAAAATGTCTATATCTTGGGAACCGAGCTTTTCTCGAACCTGGGACCTTGATAAATCGGTTCCTTGAGCCGAAAAACCCCTAATCTGTAACTTTCATGAAAATCCTTGGAGCCGTTTCCGAGATCCTGATTATCTATATCTATCTATCTATCTACACTCGGCGTCACAAAAATCGCACCTCTTCGAAAATAAGTATAAAGCATGTCCCGCCAGCAACGAATACATTAACGCCAATTAATATTGGTATCAATTGAAAGTATGTTTAACGACCTTTAAATTAACAACAGTTAGAATTCCTAAACACAACAGATCTCATCAGCACGTAACGTTAAAAAAATGTTTTCAAAATACGCATTACAACGGCCATTAATTGCATGTCCCTACAAGGGTATAAAACGAGCGACCCGGGTTAAATGTGGGTCATACGCTATTCATCCTTTAAAGTGAACACACGTGAACAGCTACAGCAAAAAAATACCCCAGAAGATGGATACCACTGCAGATGAAGCCGCTCAATTCATTGCACTACTGCAATCAGAGATGCGGCAATGTGATGTTGCTCGGCAAATGAACTTGAGTCGTTTTGCCGTTCAACGAGTGTTCCAACGCTTTCAAGAGACTGGTGGCTATATCCGAAGATGTGGATCAGGACGACAAATGTGAACATCCGAAAGAAACGATCGCTTCATTGCTTCGACGTCTTTACGTAATCGGTGCTCCAATGCTGTTGAGGTGCAACAACAACTGGGATCAGCTCGCAGAACTTCTGTAAGCGTCTCCACGATTAGAAGAAGAATGCAGGAGAAGAAAATTGCAGCTCATAGGACTGCTACAGGGCCAAAATTGACGGCACAGCATAGGAGAGACCGGTTGCAATTTGCCCGTGACCATGTGGATTGGACAATAGAGTAATGGAGGGCTGTGCTCTTCTCGGATGAGACGAGGGTGTGTCTTTTCTGCAACGACAGGCGTCGAAGAGTGTATTGGAGGCAAGGAGAACGATTCGCACAAGCCTGTATTCAAGAGACGGTGGAATACGGGAGTGGCTCTTGCATGTTCTGGGGCGGCATGTCAATCGACGGCAAACGAACCTTGTGTGTGTTTCTCGGACTGGAAGTGCTCGCGGGCAAGGGTCGCTGACTGCTGTTCGGTACATAACAGAGATCTTAGAAGAGCAGGTTGTCCCTTTTGCGGGTTTTGTTGGCAGTGGGTTCACGTAAATGCACGATAACGCCCGCTGTCACACCGCTTTAATTGTAAAAGACTACCTGCAAGAAGTTGGAATCCCTGTTATGCGCTGGCTGGCGCGAAGTTAAGACCTGAACCCTATTGAGCACCTTTGGGATGAACTGAAACGTTGAGTACGGGCACGTGATCCTGCCCCTACCGCTCTCCAAGACCTCCAAGATACCGTCGTTGCAGAATGGGACAACATTCCTCAAGAGGCTGTTGCCACATTAATTAGGTCCATGAGAGAACGCATGGAAGCAGTTATCAGGGCTAGGGGGGGTAACACTAGGTTTTAAGTTGTTTTTAAGGACTTTCTTGTAATTTTTGATGATAAAATAAAATTTGACTTTTTAATCATTTGCATTAGCTTGCTTTTTTTATTCCCTGGTAATTAAAAAAACAAATCCATTGATTTATTCTGAAATTTTAATAAATTGCCTTTCCAATGATACCCAATAGTCATATGTCTACCATTGATTAATTGGGTTAAAATGACTTTGAAGGGAATTCTTAAAGAGGTGCGATTTTTGTGACGCCGAGTGTATATTTACATATAATAAATTTGTAGAAAAGTGGTGTCTGTACAATAGAAATATACAAAAAAAAAGTAGCAGGGGTTGTTATTTTATCGATGCCGAACCCGAAAATGTAGTAAAATTTTTTTTTGTCTGTTTGTCGGTTTGTCTGTTTGCCTGTGTGTTTGTGCACGCTAATCTTCGGAACTACTGGACGGATTTGAATGATTTTTTTTTGTTGTATAGGTATTAAGTCCGGTTAACATATAGGCTATAATTTATCTTGGAAACTTGAACACCTGATGCAGAACCGCAACAGACCTTCTTAACTATAAGAGATACAGAAATGGTGCCATAGTAAAAATTGTTCCACGTGATGAGCATTTTCTGTTGAGAGAATAAATTTGAAGATCCTGGACACCTGATGTGGAACACCAAGAGCCCAGCTACACTATGACATATACAGGAACGACGTCTTAGCAAGAGTTGTTCAGCCTGATAAGCACTCTCTATTGCTGTATAAAAATTTGAAGATCTGGAACACCTGATGTGGAACTCCAAGAGCCCAGCTACACTATAACATATAAGTGAATGACGTCTTAGCAAGAGTTATTCAGCCTGATGAGTACTCTCTGTCAACGTATAACAATTAAAGAACTGGAACACCTGATGTGGCACTCCAAGTGCCTAGCTACACTATAACATATACAGTAAAGACGTCTTAGCAAGAGTTGTTGAGCCTGATGAGCAACCTCTGTTGTCGTATAAAAAATGAAGATCTGGTACACCTGATGTGGAACTCCAACAGCCCAGCTACTTTATAACATATATAGGAATGACGTCTTAGCAAGAGTTGTCCAGCCTAATGAGCACTCTCTGTTGACATAATATGAAAATTGAGATCTGGAACACCTGATGTGGACCTCCAAGACCCCAGCTACACTATAACATATATTGGAATGACGTCTTAGCAAGAGTTGTTGAGCCTGATGAGCAACCTCTGTTGTCGTATAAAAATTGAAGATCTGGTACACCTGATGTGGAACTCCAACAGCCCGGCTACTTTATAACATATATAGAAATGACGTCTTAGCAAGAGTTGTCCAGCCTAATGAGCACTCTCTGTTGACGTGTGAAAATTGAGATCTGGAACACCTGATGTGGAATTCCAAGACCCCAGCTACACTATAACATATATTGGAATGACGTCTTAGCAAGAGTTGTTTAGTCTGATGGTCATTTCCTGTTGACTTACAAAAATGAAAGATCTAGAACGTCTGGAATCATCTCGCGCATCCCGTTGTTTTCCCGTCCCCAGGCTGTTAGAATTCGACGTTTCAGATCTTCGATTTTGACGACCCCGTCGTCGCTGGCATAAGCAACAGGATCCGCGTACGAAGTCGCGGGCAGAAGCTAGTACTTATAATAAATCTGTAGAGAGGTCAATTCTGTACATGAAATATATTTCCAAAATAACTATCAGGGGGTGATTAGGGATCGATACTGATGCCAACAATGCAATTAATAAAATTATTGTCTGTCTGTCTGTCTGTATAACCGTTATAGAAACAAAAACTACTCGACGGATTTTGACGAAACTTGGTACAATTATTTTTCATACTCCTGCGCTGGTTATAGTATACTTTTCATCACGCTACAATCAATAGGAGCAGAGCAGTGAAGGGAAATGTAAGGAAAACGGGAGAAGTTACTCCATCCATACACGCTAATCTTCGGAACTACTGGACGGATTTGATTGGTTTTTTTTTGTTGTATAGCTATTAAGTCTGGGCAACTTAAAGGCTATAATTTATCTTGGAAACTTGAACACCTGATGCAGAACTGCAAAAGATCACCTAAACTATAAGAGATACAAAAATAGCGCCGTAGCAAAAATTGTTCCCCGTGATGAGCATTTTCTGCTGAGAAAATAAATTTGAAGATATGGAACACCTGATGTGGAATTCCAAGAGCCCAGCTACACTATTACATATACAGTAATGACGTCTTAGCAAGAGTTGTTCAGCCTGATGAGCACTCCCTAGTTGTCGTATAAAAACTGAAGATCTGGAACACCTGATGTGGAACTCCAAGAGCCCAGCTACACTATAACATATATAGGAATGACGTCTTAGCAAGAGTTGTTTAGTCTGATGGGCATTTCCTGTTGAATTACAAAAATGAAAGATCTGGAACGTCTGGAATCGTCATGCGCGTCCCGTTGTTTTCCCGTCCCCAGGCTCTAAGAATTCTACATCAGACGTTTCAGATCTTCGATTTTGACGACCCCATTGTCGCTGGCATATAAGCAACAGGATCCGCGTACGAAGTCGCTGGCAGAAGCTAGTAAATAAATAAATATACAAGAATTGCTCGTTTAAAGATATTAGATAGATATCTGATACATTTTAGTTTTTTTTATAAGTCTTGTTCAGACCTCTTTATTTAACTTCTTTTATTGTAATATAAAAATTGTTTATACTGTCAGGTTTACAGTAAATATTGGGATGAAGGTAATTCATTTGAAATAACTGAGACGACGATTTCCCCAACCACAGACAAGAGCTGTTCGCCTTCGATTCCAATCGTAAAATTACAGGTTGAAGTTAAGTTCCTTATGTTTTGATCATTACTCGAAAGTGGAAAGAAATTAATAATAAGGATTTCATATTTAACGTGATCATCATTTTCAACAATAAAAACTGGTCACGTAACCTCGCTAATTATAAATAACAAAACAAGCTAAATACTTTTTCATGCCTTCTGTCTCGTTTAGACAATAATCTAAATTCAAGCTATATTACGTACGTAACATCATTACTTTTTATCATAGGTATCCAAAGTAGCCTTTCTCTCTTAAAATAACTAAGCGTGACATCTTTTCACTTTCGCCATTACTGTGTCAATCAAATGCTGAAACAATTCGCAGTCAGCAGATACTAATTAGTTTAATTTTTATAATAATTTTGGTGCTGCACCGCCTAGTAACTTTAAAGTTAAACTTTTCTTTCTAATACACAAAACCTGTTTTTGTGGTATTGAGCCCTGACGCCTGGCGGCGGCAAGTGGGCGTTCAGTGAAAGCTTTCAATGTGAGCTTGTTTATATTTGTTAATTAAAAACATTAGTTACTAAACTCTCCATTTCGTAGAATCTTAATAAAAATTTATGACCTGACTGTTGCAATGGTATATTTGTGCCCGTTTTGTTGTAATGTCAATGTAATTATCAACCACGCAAATGTAGACAAAGCATGATAGGCACAACACAAGCAATCAATTACAAATGAAAGAATTAATGTTAACGGTTAGAGTAACTTTATGTTGAAATCTGTTACAACGAAGAGAGTCCGATAACGAATCTCCATTGTATTCATATGAGCTTCAATTGATTTGAACGTACCAAATAAATATGCGCGACTTTGTTAAATAGTACCAGATCCGTTATGTGTAAGCTTCATAAAACTGATTGTAGGTACATGTTTGAATTATTGTCTCACCACGGGATGCGTGGGTGATAATAGACAACGGCAGCATATAGGTCAAATACAGTATACAAGGATAAAATTAATTTATAATAGGTAGTGTTATTGTTTTAAAATCACGAACGACCACACATGACCTAAAATACACATGTTTTTATACAATAGTGCAGAGAAGACTGGCACAATGAGTTCACAAGACTTTTTGAATGTAATACGATATGAAAAGATGTGGGGTATTGGAGCAAGTGCGAACCTAGACCAACTACAGTTAGCTTTCTGAGTAAGCATCGGTAGATGATCACGTTAACCCGAATTGTCAAGTACACTTACTTGTTGTCTTCAAAAGCTTTATTTACTTTGATTGAAATGTATATGTTCTTCTCTCTTAGAAAGAGTCCGATACTCATTGTGTGTAATTTCGCAAGTAGGAAAAGAGGTTTTATATTTTATATAGCTTTAATTGTCCTTTCAGCTGTTGGGGGACCCTTTATAGCCTACACTACAACCGTATTTTGTTCTATCACAAAATTCATCAAAATTGCTTCACCCGTTTAGATGTGAACACGGAACATAAAAACAAACACTTTCGCATTCGTGACGCAGCAATACGAATGCCACGACTCATTACTTAGAACAGATCTAATGAAGATCAACGTTTTCTTGAACCATGACATTGACCGTCGCATGCAAACAAAGCAGTCGCTCATAGGAAAAATAAAGAATATTTGAATGTACAGCAGAGTGCGAGATATTTTGCATCGTAAAATATAACTTTATTGATAATTTATTCAATACAATGTGGTTGTGCGTAAGTTTGTTAGTTAAGCTAGTTTACTATATAAAGATAGACCGTGACCACGTCGCATTATGCAAATCGAATCATTTATTTCCTTTTTTGTAGGAAATAAAAATGCTTATTGTAAACAACGCTGTCGATGCACTCATCAGTGTATTTACACGGATAACAATCAGGTGCGGGTCACGATTGCGGAAGTTCGAATCATATTTGAATCATTTTCGTCAAGGACGGGCTGGAGGCTCGTATGTGTAACTACGTACTTATTAAGTGCCAGATAAGATTCTTCGCGGTACACCAGTGACAGGGGACCTTGTCGCATCGATATCGGCTATCCTAAAGGGAAGACAAGTAGGTAAACAGGGTTTCCGTTTAAGGATTGGCAATGCATCGGCCGCCCACGTATTGTTCAGATATCGACGAAGGCGTCGCACTAAAACATTGCAAACGATCATTCGGTAATTCGTTCGTTCACGGAAGTATTTAACAGCCAGTCGTTCCATGTAAATCGATTTATTTTAAGTCATAACTTATGTGGGAATAATATAATCGTACCACTCGTGATATGTAGGTCCAACCAACATGTATTAAAATGTTTGCCATTTAACTATAAAAACAACGTCGGCAATCTTTTGAGGAATTAGCGTTTTATGGACATGTACAAGTTTTTTAACCAACAGTGGTCTATAACTAAGTATAACTTCACGATTTCTGTTTTTATAACATATCATTGTTAGACCAAAGTGTACTTAATGAACCAGTATTTGTAATGTAATACACTATACAATGAGGAGAGGTTATAACGCAATGTAAGTTTCCATAAATAATGAAGTAGGCGGTTAGTTGTCAGAATCCTGACAAATCTTTTTCGGAGAAAGTTTTAGCCTACTATCTTTGTCTATCATTGAATTACGAAAAATTTTCACTTTCATCAATTAGCGAACAATTCAAAGGTGTCAGATGTCCTGAGATGAACTCTGTTTAATTATTGTCTTTTCTCCTATATGTTCAGCTCGATATGGTCGTCTCAAATACACCAGAATGCGGGTGTGGGTGATATTATTTCCTCTGTAAAGCGCTATGCTCGGAAAGCTTAATGTTTGTTTTACGCAATCAGATATTCGCATCTCGCGTAAACTTTGATCACTTTTGTTTTCAAACATCTTCCGAGCTTCACCGTGGCGCACTCTCGACGGCCTTGATTGTTATCCATATTGTCTGCAGGCAGTCATTTGTCATATGACCTGACATGATTTCCCTTTTATCAAAAGAAATATTTAATAAGTGAAAGTTACCTTTGAAGCCAGCTGCACCTATGAAGATTTATTACAAGAATTTAAATCAATTGACGTGACGGAAAGTAACGTCAAACATTCAACCTTCTTCCCAACAAAATACACGCTTCCGCGTTTCCGATACTGCGAAGTAATGTTTTTTTCTCGTGTGTGAGTCACGCGGTTCAGGTGCTAATGGTGACGAGTTAAATTAATGCCATGTTGTCTGAAGCACCTAGGGCAATGCTACCGTTGTAGGGAAATCATCGCCAGGGAATTCCATTGCACTTACTCATTAAACATTTCCAAGTACCTAAGACAAAAATTATGTATAAAAATATGAATACTGCTGAGTTAAACACAGAAATGAAACAAAATCGTGGTGGGTAAACTAAAAACATATATGTTTATTATGTTTATAGGGTTTGGTTGGAGGTTGCATTGGTTTTGACTTCATAGTCATAAATAACTTAATAAACTTAACTGCTTGTGAATGATCACAAGTACCTTGGCTTGATTAGAAACTAATAAAAGTTTTGTTCAGAATCCAATAGTATTTCTTAGTTTTAGTATGCTTAGTAAATAATACATTATCAATTCTATTCTACGATTTCATGATAAAACGTCCACTTCAAGATCCTTATTCAGCTCTCTTGCATAAAATGTAAGAAAACTCTGAAAAGCATGTGCAAAATAACGAATATCCTTCTAATAAAATTCAGCCTTTGATTGATAGATCACGCATTCCGATTGGAAAGTTTCCCCTAATCAGAATCGGGTATAGCCACCCACATGTGGATCATTTCTACGACGCAGTACAATTGCCGTCTCCTTTCGAATCGCTCATCACAAGAGTGACGGTGGCCCCGAATACAAATTATGGGAACAAGCAATTTCTTGTATGAAGGATGGCAAGCGACGGTAATGTGGTTGGCACCTACGCGCCTCCACTTCGAAGAATCCAACTGTACGACGAGATGACTTTCTGCCCCAATTGCACATGACTTTGTGCTGGTACTTTCCAGCATGTGGGCTTTCCAACCTCCTTGGCTTTTCGATCACAGACGTTGACTTTCCAAAATTCAAACAATGAAAAAGACACGTGGGTAACTTGTATAATGAATCCAAAAGGTTTTTCCAGAATTTTTAAACCGAACCGGGCCCAACCAGGTGCAGAAGAAACTATTTAATTACTAATAACTGTGTCGATTCTATTAATTTCTTCTTAAACCCTTGTTATATTTGGTTGAATGTGGCAATAAGACTACTGTCTATCTAATAATGATATGCTACTCGTCAAGACATTTGGTTTGTTTTGTTTATTTTTGTCTGGGCCGAAGGTTGTGCCACGCGTGACTCACAAACGTGTACAGGATCTTTGTTGTGCTTCCAAGAAGCCCGACGGGTACGTCTTTGTGGGAAAGGTGTTTTAATGCAGGTCGACGGACTGATTTCTCTTGTCCTGCTTACCGGGCGATTTAAAATAAAAAAAGTAATTAAATATCTTGCTTGATTCGAGCTTCGCCGAGTTAGATTCTGTTTTATTCATGATCCTTAATTTGATAAATTGGAAAAAGTTCCCACGATCTTATTTTTTTTTATAATAATGATAAATGATGCAAAATCATGTTCGTTGTTGAAACTGTGGTAGTTGAAATAATATAACTGCACAGAAACTTTCGTCACTTGTTTTATGTGTCCGAATTTCCAGTATTGACACAACACGTTCAATCGAAGAGCAATGTAGTAAAATTTAAAATCCCTAATTGGACATAACAGACAGTTGACTCATTTTATATCAGACAGCAGCTTAAATTTAATTTCAATAACTAATAAGTTCCCCTTGTTTTCCTTATACGCACAGTGATTTAACATGAACAGTAACGTTTAACAGTTCTACTTATGTACCGGAAAATTTTGCTAATGGAGCATCATAAATGGCACAAAAACCTTTGTTGACCGATAAACTTAATTGAAAGATGACGAATCAGTATCGAGTAATGTTCGGTTATACCTGGTTAGTTGTTTGACCCCAATGAATAATGAGGACCGTTACTTTTGACTCAGTTACTATTGCGTTCAATTTTGAAATACCTTTCTGCCTCTTACTGCTGGTTCGTAAATTCGTAGTTATCGCAAACATAAATCGCTTTATTATTGTCATTTTAATTGACTCGTGTTAGTGTGCTTGCCATAAACAAAAAAAAAAAATCAAACACAGCCGTTGAATCCCATAGCTCCAGGAAGTCCATTTACGGCCAGTATTTTGATATGTAATTAAGATTGGCGTTAGGTCGGATTCAAACTCTTGCCTAGTAGATCAGGTTTCCGCCGTAGCACCATTTATGGTCTCAGATTAATTCGCCTTGGTCAATGCTAGCATCGCAGCACTTAAAACGCTCGACTAATACACATCATGTTCACGGATTGTTTCGTGTGAGCACTAACCAAAGGGATGGTTAAGCTCATCGACCTTACCTTTTACAGTGTAAAGTGGCTTTTAGTGTCGATACTTGAAACGTGACTTATACGTTTTCATTACTTTGGTCATCACCAGAAATGCGGAAATCCTAATTTTATTGACTCTGAAAAGTTCAATGTGCAGAAATCATTTTAAATCAATTGACACTAATTGGCAATCGACCGGGAGCTTCTTACTCTAGACCATAATAAGAAAAAGTGACATCGTCTTGCGCTTGGCGGCGGCCGATTTTTCTTTCGTTAGTTAGTCTAGTCGGCCTAGTAATGAACCATTTGGGTCATTGGACCTCGCCGTTTGTCGGCTACTCGCCGCCGCCTCCGGTACCATTATTTTTTGCCGCCATTTACGTGCCACCAATTGTATGGAGTGACGCGGTCGCCTACAATCGCTAGTCGAACAGTGTTTTTACTGATGACGAGTGTATGTAAATACGTGCCATCAATATCGTATGTTTTCTTATATGTAACGGCGATTGTTTGATTGAGGGCTTGTACAAAGAATCTTCATGTAGGATGTAAGGTACCTAACGGTATCTTATTTTAGGTATTCTCGGAAATGATCTAATTACTGTTAAACTGTTGTTCATCGCAGATAATAATTAATTAATGTACCTATGCCTCAATAAATAATAATAATTATGATGAACTACTTTACCAAAACGTGACTACTGACTGATTAGAGAGCTGATTCATTTTATATCAAATTTTGGTGAAGCATCAATTCCAGATATTCAGAAAAGTACTAGGAATCTGAAAATAAATGATAAGAGTATTTTTATTCAAATTCCAATTAAACACTTCAAATTCAGATTTTGAAAGTTTTTTACTATTCTTCCTTATGGAGATCGAAATTATCACACGGGGTCGTACTACCTACTGAGTTTTTTATTCTCAAACTCAGGCGTGAAAAGGTAGCACACAGACTATTTTTCACGTTTATAATAATGGATGGTATTTAAAAGTAAGTACTTCAATTTATTCCCATTTCATTTACCTAATTTTGCCTGTGTTCCACTAAATATACTGAATGTGCACCAAAATATGTTCATTAAAATATGTCATAACGAGGTGTAATAAAAAAAAACTACCTCAGCAGGGTCGACGAAGCCCCGCTTCGCGGGGCTTCTATTTCTGTGTGCAAAGGAAATTTGTTTTATTTGTGTGTTTAAAGGAACCTAACCAAACCGAACTTCGGGGTGTCCCTGAAATCTTGCTAAAGCGAGTTTTAGATTTGGTGACCATTTATCCATTTTGGTGTACAAAAAGAATTATTGATGCACATTTAAATTTTAGCATATAATAATTATGTTTGTGTATGGTTAGGTTATGGGGTAACCATGCATATGTATAATATGTGATTATAATAGACTATAATATGAAACTATTTCAGCTCAACTGTTTACAGTATGCTCTAAAGGTCAAGCAAATGTTGCAAAGCTTTAAAGCCCTAAGGGGAATGAAATCATACAAGCGCATAATCGTTGGCAGTGACACACATCACCGCTGAATAAGCAATAATGTTCCAGTCTAGGCCATGTTTGTTTCACACATAAATAAATATTAAACGGACCGTGTCATATTATACATGTACATTCAACATGTTCACTGTGTAATTGTGTATCGGTGCTTTTAGGGTAAGCAAATTATGAGACAAAATCCAATCAATGCAAAACATTGCGCGCTAAAATGTTTTCGGTGCCTCAAAAAGTCAAAACCACGAGTCGGACAAGTCAGATCAATTTTATTTACTCTCTCGAACATGTTCTCTGAATTTATGTTTCTCAGTAACAAAACGTAGGTAGTAATAATTTATGTGCAAGTCTCGACAGGCTATTAATTCAATTTGTTTTCAATATCGACTCCTCAACTTTCACCCATATTCGGTAACCTGGAAGTTTGTCTCTTGTCGATGATCGTCGTAAAATTGCAATCCTACTAATATTATAAGTAAATGCGAAAGTTTGTTAGGATGAATGTATGTGTATGTAGGTATGTTTGTTACTCTTTCACGCAAAAACCACTGAACGGATTTGGCTAGGTACACAGATAGTTTATAACCTGGATTAACACATAGGATAGTTTTTATCCCGATTTTATGTTCCCGAGAGATAATTTTCGAGTTGTAGCGGGTGAAGCCGCTGGCAACGGCTAGTTTAGTAGTAAAGTAAATTCATGGGGCACGGGGTGAAGAGAATGGTTTTAATTAGTCTATCCATTATTTCTACCCGTGACGTGAAGTTTGAAGTCTTCTGTAATTAATCCAATTTAAAAAGAATACGAAAGTAATTCTGTCTTTCTGTCTGTCTACGTTGCTGTAACCTGTTTACGCCTTGTGGCTGAAACAGCGCGCACCCGACCTAGGTTAGAGCTTATAGGGCACTTGTCCCAGTACTAAGATCCTGCGAGTCGCGAAACCCCTCGGCTAATGTCCGACCTCCGCACTGCAAAGGATAGGTTCATTAGTTATACAACATATTATCTAATAACTAATAAAATAATTTTGTTGTCTAACATGTTTATTATACTTTCCAGTTTCAAAACAACTTTTTAATTTTACGACTACCAGCTAATTTAAAAAAGAAAGACATATTCTATCTAATAAATACACAGTATATCTACAACAATATAAAGTACATCATCATCAACCATCATCTGCTTCTATAGCCTTTTCCCAACTAAGTTGGTGATTGAAATACTTATCCCATTAGTATTACATTCATGATATAATTAAAAGTAAAGGTAGTATTTGTTAAGTTGGTATCGTATTAAGTATGTACCGTGTATGAATTGTTATTTTTTTTTTTAACAGTGGCCCAAATACATAATAATGTTAAGTTAAAATGGTATGAAGTGGTTTCGAAACCAATTTGGCCTTCTGTACCCCGGTGATCATGATTTTTTTCATTGAATGTGTATTTTATCATATTATTATCGTTACGTTTTTATGGTCAAGGTTAAGAACCACAGCGTTATTAACAATATTTTTTTTTGTTTCAGGTAATTATCAATTATATCGCGAAGGTGCAACGAAACGTTTAGGTGAGATGAGATCCCAAATATTCCACATCACAAGGTCAAGAATGCAATCAGCGAAAATAATAACAGGATACATAAGAAAGAATTGCTTGGTTATTCATGATAGGTTTTCTGATTAAACTACAAATCCATTTTTTATCAAAAGCACACAGCAAAAAAAAACTTTTTCTTCGTTTAACTAGAGACCGCACTATGCACCGTTGCATATTCATTTAATTTTTAAAAAGAAAAAAGTAAGAAAAAATAATGCACTCAATTTTTATCGTATTTGCAGTAGGTACCTAATTAACATTTATAATCTGAAATGGATATACTTAAAGTTTATTCAACAAAGGCAACGAAGATTCGACGATCTCTTCGTGAATATATATCTTTCAAATTTCTAATAAATAATACGTAGCACATGAGATATCGTGTAAAATTGTCCATGTAGTGCACTTTGTCTGGTTGGCAACTGTTAAAAACTCGTACTGGAATAGTGCAGTCGGTCGGTCGGATGCAAACGTGCGCTCAAGCTCGACAGTCGCTGTGTATCGGCATCTCGTCGTTGCGTTGTACCGAAGGTCAGTGCTCCTGCGATTCAGCCCGTAATGCTCTCGCGATAGAGTCACTAGTGGTGGACCGCAGGAGAGAGGTGGCGGCAGCGGTGGGGTCTTCGCATCGGGCCGCCGCGCGTTGCCTCCCTTCAGTCAGTTTAGTCGCAGCGGTGCACGCACACCGCACGCAGTTCTCGCGCTCGCAACGAGAAGGTATGCACGGACCGGCTCCGCTGCCGCCGTCCTCAACGAATCGCACTCGCTTCCGGTGGCTGCTCTCCTTCCAACAACCGATATCACCACTGTCCTATGCTACGCGTACGTGATGTTGTGTGACAAAGGCTGGTTTTACTTACTCGCCATATAAAATATCCAGTGCTATATGCCACTTAGTTGATTGCAGCCACCGAACGCGTCTGTGTTCTGAACGGTACACATGTTTATACCCAGTGTTGTCGGTTCCAAGTTCCAGTGTTATTCAAAAATGTGTTGGACTAAATTAATAATGATTAAAAGTGTTGCTCTAATGTTTTTCCTCGATATCAAAACAATAAATCGCATGAATATACTTTATAAACACCGTGTGTTGTTATCTCGTGTGATGTATTCAATAATAAAGCATTTAGAATTAAACAATAGTAACGCAAGTCAGTCTCACTATTTGAGAAAAGTAATTAAATGTTGTCTGAACAGAATGATAATCAGTGTCAAAACCAGTCTAAATTAAATTATCATTACAGACAAAACCACAAATAAGTGAACCTATTACATGTAGAAGTGGGCCTATTATAGGTTGCCACTCACAGTAAAACAATACAATCAGATTTATTCCAAATAACGTTGTGCTCCAGAAAATTATGTTTGTACAGCGATATGTTTGTATCGTTGCAGCTGGAGTGGAGACTGGCTAGGATGTGTCGGCCGCGGGCCATATGGCAGCAACGCCACTAGCCATATTAGGGACGCCAACCAAGGCGACACTTGTTGCACTTATACGGCATAAATGCTCCACAAAACAAGTGACGTCTTATCACTATCTACAGTTTAATAGATTACTCTATCACTGACTAATGTTCATTAATATTAACAACGTTTTTGTTTCGTCTAATGACGAGCGTGCGGTTGGCGTGATCGATGTATAACTGCATAAGATAAGGTAGGGCAGCGGTTTGCGAGTGCGTTATGCAAGCAGGCTGGTAAGCTGAGCGGTCGGTGGCGCACGGGGCGGTTCGTTGACCAGTGCGTTGTCCCGCCGCTCCGCCGCGCCGCCCACCGCGAAGGTCGCGGCCCACAGCCCACCGACACGTCCACGACCTGCACCGAATACCAACACACGTGAAAACAACACACATACTAGATGCATTCCTGATTCATTATTATTGTTAGTTCAACACATTTGAAATGGATAAACTCTTTACAGGTAGATCGATATGTGTTCAGTGTGCTTTGTGCTAAAATATTTTTTATTGTGAAGAATAATAAGTTTTATGACTGTCGCCTGGAAATTTTGATCTCAAAATGGTGACTTCGAGAATACCGGCTTATTCTCTGAGTTCGGAGTTCAACAGGGAGTTCAGAAGTTTCCGCATAACGCGAGCCACACCACGGTCGACTCTGTACGCTCCCGCTATTGTTCCTATACACGAGTACCCGAGGGTCAGCGTGCACGAGCGGCGGGAGGCACTAAAGGCCGCGCTTGCAAAGGCGTGGTCTTCCAAGAGTAGTGAAAAGAAGAAACACGACACGTGGACCGTTCCCACTGAACAAAGCAGAGCTGGCATCACGGCGGCAGATTTCACCACAAAGTCACCGTATAAGAACGGCGTCAGTGGCGATGTGTCGCGAGTTGCACTTGCCAAACATGAATTCGAGAGCAAGGATACTGAACGGACGGAGACTGTCGACAACAGAGCGGATGGTGTCCAGCCTGCCAGCTATACATACGGTCGTGTTAACGGGAACGGTATCGATATACAAGAAACACTTAAAAAGGGCTGTGATAAAGGTTTACACAATAAAGATTTAAGTTATAGCGACTACCTAAATAATGTTCCTAAATGTAAAACTAGTTTCGAAAACAATTTCCTCAAACAAAGTCATGAGGAACGCTATAGCAAACGAAATGGATACGATGCCGCGTCCAAACGAGTCGATAGAGACAACAACCTAAACAATGTCGAATACAGCAGCCTGAACGGCGATACGTACGATTCTTTGAAGTATTCGCGAACAGCGAACGGAAGTGAATCAGTACAATATAAAAATTACGGTAAGGTAGACACCGTTAAAAGCAAATTGCTCAGCACAGATAGCCCCAAAAGCGTGACGTCTTGCAACGGAGAGAAATTAAATGGTTACGGTGGTTTGGAGCGACGCAGTGCAAAAGAGCAACAACGGCCTTTGACGAGTGGTCCCAAGGCGCTCGTGGAACAGAGGCTAGCCGAGCGACTCGAGGTGAAGGTGGCCGAGCTACCTGCTCTCTACCGAGGCGTAGACTCCTGGACACCCAAATCCGCTGCATTCCAGAAGAACATGCGCGACCACGAGTGGAGCGTTTCGTATGTACCCACATCACCAAAACACGATGTTCCCTTACTAACAAACTCCCTTCCTTACAACACTAGACAATATTTATTAAACATCCATTACTATGGTTTCGTGTGAGTTCAACATCGAGCGCGCCGTAGTATACTAAATACGTTGGAAACTTGAGTTTATCCCATCCCGTGTGCTTATAAATAGGAAAAAAAGCTAGCGTGCAGTCGGCAGCTTGAGTGCATCGACTTGCCACTGGTCCGGTCCGAATACAACGTGAGCAGGCTTTTACATTTTGCATTTGTCAACATTGAGGTTAGAATTTAGATTGAAGCTAACTAACCAGTCGAGTTTCTCTGAACGCAATATTCTTTGTAGGAAACAGTGTGCCAACCTACATTTTCATATCAATTAGCAAGCACTATGTAAATGTAAAATGAAACCTTATAATAATTATATTACCATAACGTACACAAATTAACTCGATCTCCAAAGTCGTCGTATCAACCTATTTAGGTTTATCAGGATCATACCCTGTATGTCCGACTGTCATTCATATTTCGCAGACATGTTTGTACCGTTATTGTACGGTTTACGGAGAACTCACCATTTCTATGACACAGTAATTGCTTTTTGCTAGTTTTTACTGGCTCTGACCTTCTTAATATGTAACATATCGTAAGTTCGTAATATTATTTTCAATAAATACGTTTGCTTGTAATGTTTAAACCTTTTGACAGTAGCGGTGAGGGCTGAGGACTGGTTGTGCAAAACCATTGCACAACTCACCGTGACTCACCATCTTTGCGCTTTATTCCATCCTGCTAGCGGTTGCTTAATCTCTTTGCTCATTAACGCCATTTGGTTACTAAGTATCAATCCCACAGAAAGGAAATAGAAAACGACTCTAAGATTTACTATCGCCATCTTAAATTTTGATATTGAAGCTAGGTACTTTTTAACTGCGAGTTGCGACCTCCATTTGTGCGCGTTTACATGACGCATAATTACAATTTTCAGGTCGAATAACAGTTCTTTCACTTGCGCTATTATCTTGCAAACATGTTACAGTATTTTTTCGCCGTGTGTCGGTGCATACACATTTGTGTAATGTAACCATAACAGTTAACACATCTATCTAACATAAGAAGTAAACATTCTACAAATTCGTGGGCGCCAGGCATAACCATAGCTTAAAAGATTCGTCTCGATAGCGTTCACAGTGAATGTTTCAAGGTCCTGTCCTGGTTTATGCGCTCGCAAAGGATTTGTCAACTTAGTAGGCGTTATGACGTAACTAAAACTTATTGTTTTCGGTTCCTTCCTTTTGAATAATGATAACATGACATTATCAGTAGACGAAATACCAAAACAATGTTTTTTGCTATTCTAAGCCAACAAATTGAAATTAAAGAGCAACAAGAAAGCATAGACATTGCGGTGTAGTAAATATCAGTAAATATTATTCTCGACTTTCTGATTTTAAGAGCTCCCTCACCGGAGCAATACGCCTGTAATGTAACATCATATCAAAGATTGGATTGTTTTTGACAAACCGTATCGTTGCAGTTGCACTCTCCCACTATGCAGTGTTCCTGGAAGTATGGATCAATCAAATAGGGGTATGAACAAGGTCATTTCCAAACTGTTTGACCCTGAGTAACATACCTATATGTTGGTGCATTTTTTTTACGATTCAAAAGTGTTTTTTTTTTAATTTGTAAAGTGCACAATAGAAAATCAGGGCTAAGAACTTTTAAGGCATAATTGGCATTTTTTTTTAATTTTTCTGGAGTTTGCCGTTCCTGTTGTAAAACCTTACCAATACCGATAAATATTGAAAAATCGCTCGGAAGTAAATATTTGGCAGACCGAAGCCTTTGTAGTTAATGTGTTTTCATACATTGGACACATGATTTCTTGCTGCTGAAAAGTAATTAACCCCTCATGTAAAAACTCATGGTTATAAGTTATTGATAGCCCTCACCCTGATAGTATTAAAAGATAGAAAGAACTCCATGAGAAATGATCGAAAAAAAATCTTAAATTGGTTACTTTTAACTCAAGCTTGAAAATTAAATTGTTCATGCTCCCTATTCGAATTAATCCATACTTCCAGTTCTCTTCATCGTTATAGTACTCGATTCTGATTTTTTTTATTTTTGACACAAAAATAGCTGGGGCATTAAATAAGATATCTTTGAATTGCACCAGTGCAGCAATGTGCCAACGAGATTATCATGTGTAATTTACATTGCATATTATTATGAACTTTCTAAGTTCATGTCAGAGGCCTATGAGCTTTCCTTAGGCTTAATTGATAACAGATGCTGGCTATATGCTCACAAAATGAAACAGTGCATATACTTAGTAGTAGTTACGGCAGCATAAAAACAGACAGTCTTCTACTATCATTTTCTTCGACGGCCGCGAAAACATGGTTCGGGACAGTAATCAAAAACACATCAGACGTGAATAAAATGCTCTAGCTAGTAAAAATGACGGAGGCTTTCGTAGCTACCATTTGATTCACGTGCGTGGTGAAACTTTTTAATAAATTTTGCGACTGTGCGTCGTAAAAGTTAAGTAATGTTTTAATGTCGTAACAGTAGTTTCTGCTGTATTGATAATACTAAGCCTGCATTAGTGTCCCGCTCACGTACACCAACAAACGCCAAAACATAAACTTACGACTTTAATTTAACTTTCACTGCAGACTGCTTTACTGATGTCTGTCTCAGTAAATACTGTTACAGTTTAGTCTCGTCCGTGAAATATTAATCTACTGTAACAAAGGTGCTTTTTACTATTGGCCTTCTTTCTGTGCGAAGCAACGGGATCACAATCACAAGTAAAGAGCATAGATTATATCTGTGTTAGATCGGCCTCTCATCTGACCATTCAAATATCTAGGATGTGGCTCTGGCTGGGCAGCTTTTTTTTAGTAATACCTTTTATAGCAAAGCGCATAGTCTAAGGCGAAACACGTTTAGAATTCCTAAGTTAAAAATAATGTTCAATAAAAAAACATCGTAGAACCGAATTATTTATGCCTGGCTCGATGGTGACTAGTCCGTTTGGTATTTTTTATGTTATGAATGGAGTACCTTTTTATCCAAAATGTTTTTAACATTTTTATCAGTGAATCATACGGTCATCTGTTTTTGGAAATTGAGACTTGGGTGACTGAGGTCATTTTAGATGTTTTCTATAATATCAACCTGAAATTCCCTTTTCACCTCACCCGCTCGGAAAGATTCTATTTCTCATTCAAAATCTGAGCGCAAAACTCCATTTTGTGCTCTAGAGCACAAAGTGCTGTTCAAAATTCGAACACGCTTTATTCAATTGTTTTCTACACTGACAGGCGAGCCGCCCCCACTACATTTCCTCGCTGTGTGAGGTGAAAAGTTGTGTGTTGCACTCGGCAGCAAAGTTTTTCTGCGTCTCGTACCTTTGAAAACTTCGCATCGCTCAGGATTCTATATTTGAACCGCTCGTTTCTCTCGCGGTTCAATCTTAGAATCCTTCGCTCGCTCAGTTTTCAAGTACTCACGCCAAAAATCAACTTTGCAGCCTTGCATAACAAATAACTATTTTTATTTACCTTGCCAAGGATTTGACTTAATATTAAAACTTAGTTTTTAACTGACTTCAAAAAAAAAGTAGGTTCTCAGTTCGACCTGTATGTATGTATGTATGTATGTATGTATGTATGTATGTATGTATGTATGTATGTATGTATGTTTGTCCGCGATTATCTCGCGTTTGGCTGAACGGATTTTGATGCAGTTTTCAGGAAAGTGTTCATTATATTCTGGAGAAGGTTTTAGTATATAACACTAATAGATATCCCGTGACGTTGCCCGCGTGGATCCGATTTGCTTACTTGGATCGTAGATTTTAAGGGACGATTGCATGTTTGTCCGCAATTATATCGCGTTTGGCTGAACGGATTTTGATGCAGTTTTCAAGAAAGTGTTCATTACATTCTGGAAAAGGTTCTAGTATATAACACTAATAGATATCCCGTGACGTTGCCCGCGTGGATCCGATTTGCTATCTTGGATCGTAGATTTTAAGGGACGATTGCATGTTTGTCCGCAATTATCTCGCGTTTGCCTGAACGGATTTTGATGCAGTTTTCAGGAAAGTTTTCATTACATTCTGGAGAAGGTTTTAGTATATAACACTAATAGATATCCCGTTACGTTGCCCGCGTGGATCCGATTTGCTTACTTGGATTGTAGATTTTAAGGGACGATTGCATGTTTGTCCGCAATTATCTCGCGTTTGGCTGAACCGATTTTGACACAGTTTTCAGAAAAGTATTTGTTACATTCTTGGGAAGATTTTAATATATAACAATGATGGATATCTCGTGAAGTTGCTCACATAGATCCGTTTTACTTAATAGGATTGTAGATTTTCAAAGACGCCGATTTTATGAAGATTTTTGTTAATTTTCTCAACTAAAAAGGGAAAAATAAAAAACTTTTTTAAAAAAAGGGAACCGACTTCAAAACCAAACACAAAAAAACTATAAAATAACTTTTCTTTCGGAAGTCGGTGGCCATATGTCAATGAAATAAAAAAAAAACAAAGCCACCGACTTCCGAAAGAAAAGTTATTTTATAGTTTTTTTGTGTTTGGTTTTGAAGTCGGTTCCCTTTTTTTAAAAAAGTTTTAATATTTTTAAGGTAAAAAAGGTCTTTGGTTATTGCTAGTTTTTATGTGGTGTTAAGTATATTGTACCTAAAGCTATTTAGGTACAATATACTTCTGACAAATTATCGACACAAAACAGGACAATTTCAACGTTTACAATAATTGGTCCTGCCTAGTCATAGCTATGATTTTTCGAGAAATATTGTTTCAATGGTGTTGAACTTAAGTACATCTATTTTGAGCAAGAGCTTTTAAGTTAAAACACATAAATACCCGTAATAGGATTGACTACTACTAATAATCAAAATTTTTTCATTCACATGACGAGGTAACTTTTCTTTATCGTCTGTTCGGTGTTCTAATTAAGGCTAATGGTTTTTGGTTACACGATCGGACAAGCCCAGCGATTTCAGTGTGTATATTATATTTTTTATATGGCCTAGAATAATACAGGTCATCTGCCTTATGGCGCATAGAATCAACATAAAAAAAAAAAAAAACTTATTTTAGAAGTTGGTTTCCAGTGGTTACTTTTATGTACAAATTCGGCTAAAAAAACGTCAGTTATTTTACCTACAGAGCGGCCTGTTTAGTTGTGCTTGTCATTGACCTGACGAAAAGCGGTGCGGGCGGGTGATTAGTCGTGGCTGCAGCGCTGACACGGTTCACAGTAATCGCTCATCCGGCGCGGCCTTGTCACCGTGTCGAGTGCCCGCTCTGCCCGAACACAGTTTAATTGTAACACTGACATAAAAGCGAACACTTTTTTTACAAATCTAAATTAATTCATGGTACGGATTTATGTTGTGTAGGTTTGGAGGTGCTATAATTTAATTAAGTAGCTGCCTGGATTAATGGAAATCTGACTAGTACCGAAATTCACTGTCTGGCGAGCAGTGAATCCTTGACCGGGCACTGGTCGTGTCACGTTGCAGACTTCGGCTTTCGATTTCGTAACCGAGCCCGCAGTCTGCACCGGCCGACCGATCGATTATGGTCATTGTGCCAGAGGCGTTCCACTCTCGCTTCAATTTTTGTGCACCGTTACCTCTGACCTTTGAACGCCTTGTCGTTTGTGCAAATTTCCTTACATGTAAAGTCAAACGCCGTGAAAACAATAATTAAGTTAGCAAAAACCGTTCGTGTTAACCTATGCTCACAAATGGGTTGAAGGAAAGTAAAATTACGAAACAAGTATAAGGAAATACAAGTGAAACAGTAAACAGAGAGATGATTCAATACGATACACGTGTTGGGTATTTCTAAATATAAAGAACCGTTGTGTGAATACCGTTGTTACTTGAACGTTGACCGCGTTGCAAATTAATGTTTCCCTTCAATGCTTTTTCATCGAGTGTATTTTTGTACAATTTCCGTGATATGGTTACGCCATGCGTCAGTCGTGTAGAGGGCAGTACTAAACACAAAGTACAACTTGACAGAGCAGGAAGTTAAGTAAATGTAATAACATGTTTACCTGGCAAAGTGAGATAAACAAACTTTCTCAATATATTTTCTACCAATATTGACAAGTATCGTTATCACGAGACAACTAAGCGGTTTGCGTGAAACCGAAAGTACACGTTGTGAAGATATAAACACACAACGCGAGTCGCGAATAACGCCCAAGTTCGCTTTCACCTTCAACAGCCACCTCTGGTTGTAATTAAAGAGTCCTCAACTACCGGTCCCCACTGAGAGGAAAGGAAAGCCTAAAAAGGAATTTCACCAATTAAAATAAAAGTAGCAGTAGTGGTTTAACGAGAGAGATGAATTTGCTTTTAATTAATAAAAAGTTGGGTGTCATGGTAGTGACGTGTGATACGGGTTACACAGGTTTTAGAATTTTATGAAATGTCCGGTTTTGTGTATCTTACACATGTGGAGCTAAGAAACTTCGAATCTATAATGTTATGTCGCTGTTCGTCGAAAGTGAATGTTCCGGTGTTTGTTATTCGCGACGGAGTCCGTGTCGTGTGACGTGAGCCGCTTTGTTGATCATTGATACCACCATCGAGTGCCTTCTTTAAATAAAAGTTACACACGTTGTGCAATCATTTGATATTCGCGACGTTAACAAATCGGTGCGCTACTAAACTGACGGGAAACACAATATCCTAAAACTGATTATTGGCAACTTCTTCTCAATCCTCAGAAACTTTTAACTTGAAAGGTGAGGGAATGAAAACACGTTCAGGTTTATTTAGAAGGGCGAAATAAAGCTACATCATACAAATACGTTACACGTTTTTCAAGTCAAATCTAAGGCAACATACGGATACGCACACAATAGAACTCCAAGAATCAACAACAACAGTTTTAAATATGTCAACAAAATAACAATTAAAATCCAGTAGATCAAGAAGATAACCCCACCCACCTACTTTAGCAAGAAGCTCATCTCATAGTAAAATTTATTTATGGACATGGTCTATTTAAATTCGGTTCTCTATTTGTTGCATGCAGATCAATAGAAATACTTATTGACCTGACAACACAGAGCGCCTACGTCGCCCGTCGGTCGGCTGAACTACTTCTCACTATTATTGTGTTTTTGCCATATAAGAAAAACCATTGCAAAATACTGAAAATACGTCCATAAAGTTCCTTAAGATTTTGAATAATGAAGGAGAATAATCTTACCGACAGAAATACAATTGAAATATCTAAACTAGGTCGAATGAACAACAAATAAATATTTATGATAAGCTTACATTGAACAGAAACAACAATTTATTACCAGTGAAGTTTAAGTCAAAATATATTCAAAATAGCAATATGAAGCACAGACATTGATAACTCTATTTTAGATTGGTTTGCTTGATAGCTCAAGGAGGTCAAAAGTAAAGTTTTGAAATTGATTACTAATACATATCTCACGAATTAAAAAGGCTATAATTGGAAATGAACCATTCAAACCATATAACTTAGGATAAAATCCATCATGAAACCAGGCGAAATAAGCTGAATCAAAGCTATCTTACGAATAGCACAGAATAATGCTGAAAAATAAAGCAAATACAAAATTTTTAATGAAAACTACCTATACCACAGCCTTTACCATAATATTAAAACTACATAAACCACATTCAGTTTTCTTTCGAACAAACGATCTTGCGACCTTAAAATTGATGAATTACTGTAGTTCTATCCTGCAGTAACCAAAAATACCTCCTACTAGAATTTTGCAACCATTTTAGGTTTAAATAATATGGAAGTGAATCTTGAACTTTTCATTTAAAGAATTTTGAAAATGTAAGTTTGTAGACTAGACTATGTATAATTGGGTTGATATGCCTGATATTCGTATAAAATCTATATCGATTCTATGAAAACGAAAGAAATACGTATGTACACTTGAATAGTGGGATATTTAACATGTGGTCTTAGCACGAGACTGCGAAGGCCCACAGCCTAGAAAAAAGTGTTCAAGTTCAACCTCTCGTATGGCGCTAAACAATGTGACATTAAGCTCGACATAATGAACGACGCCCGCGCACGCCACCGCGCCTGCGCCGTAAGACTAACGACACTATTAGTTTTTGGATTTTTTATATTACTGTATTGATAATATTTTATTCTATTAGGTATTCTAAATAGCAAGATAATTTAGAAAATACAAAATATTAACTTTTTAAGCTTCGATACCTTACAAGAAAAAAAAAACGGAACCCTTATGTAAGGATCACTTTGTTGTCAGTCAGCCTGTCCGTCTGTCAAGACTCCTTTTGTCAGGAACACATGACATGGAAGTATCAAGCTAAAATTAATGTCAAATATTCATAAAAAAGAAGTGCACAGGCCCACTTTAAGTTTACCAACTTTTATTTTTTAATTACCAAAAGTACCTAGTTTAGCATAAATTATTTTAAACTACGGAACTTTTCATAGTCCGTGGTAACGCCACACTCTTAGCCAGTTTTTGTTTATAAACAATCTGTAATTTAAAAGGCCATTAAATAGTAAACAAAACACTACCAGACACTGGCTACTAGTGACAGTTACTTCATTAAGAATTAATTTGCTACAATCAAATCTACCGAATGTAAAAAGAAAATACAAGTCATTCCATCATCGTCATATAACATTTTCTCTACGATTTTCTTAAGATTTCCACTACTTTCTGTTTTACCGTGTTATACATCAGTCTGTTAACTGGTATGTGTGAAAAATTGTAAGGAATTATAATTGGACATAAATTCATGATGTGCGACTGAAAATCGTTTTATCCTATCTATCTACTTTCGCAGCAACTCATGTCATGACATCTAGCGACGAGTAGCGGAACTTTTCACTGTATCGTTAAATGTAATGAGTATGAAAATGTTTGTCTTAATGTTCAAAGTAGTCTAGTAGACCAACATCGATGTTTATTTACTGCATATTCTTGTGCGTATATAATATAATTTATCTCCACTGCGACTAGTTAAACCAATTACGTACATTTAATTCTATTAGCGGTGCTAGTGTCCTTCGGTCTGCATTCTTATGTTATTTTCAGTTAGTTCTTACTAGTGAAATGTTTCCTTTTACAAATAATAGATACATAAGTGAGCACTTATGATAAGATGTAATGTGTTTTTAGTATAGATCTATGATGGTATTTTTCGTTATGGGAGAAAAGTGCGCGAGTTTAACATTTATTGACGTAAACTTAGTATCTAGCCCTCAAATTTTGCGCGTTTGCTGGTAAGTCATTAAGACAAGCAAGTTAATTGCATCATGTTTTGATCCAACATAAGTGAATTTGAGTGTATGGAAGACATAGCAATGAACTAGTAATTTACTACAATTTGTGTCAAAGTATACAAACGTCAATCGACCGGTGATTTCTCATAGACGATGACATTGTGCCAATGACGTGGAGGTTTTGATTGTTCGCTCGTTAGGCTGTGACGGTGGCGGTGTTTTGAAATGAACTCTTGATTGTACGTCGTTTTACTTGAGCCGGTATCTTGTTCGCGAGCGAACTGACAGAGCTGGCAGTGTATCGGCGACCGCAGTTCGGGCCGGGTCCTCGCGATCACCAGTCACGACTGTCATCAAACAGCTGCTCACACAACTCAAATACTGTCTAGCACCTGTTGTCACTACCTCCTGACATCATCCGTGTGTTATCGTTCCTTGTAGCGCTCGTATAAAAAGTGATTACTTTTATGTTTAGTGACCTTGACTGTGAAGGCTCAACTGCTGATATTAGGACTGTGTGTTAATGTAATCATAGGGTGCGGTAACCATATTTACTTAAGATAAATTTCGATTTCTACTCCAAATAATTATGAGCCTGTGTTAAAAATGTCAATTTCGGCGAATAACTGAATAAACAATCATTAGAATATAAAAAAAAAAAACTGTTTTAAAAATTGGGCACCGTCAAAGTCTTAGGCACGGGGCAGAGGTGGTGGGCGGCCGTGCGGACGCTACTTAGCGTTTGCTGCCTGCCGCCACCAGATCACCTCGCGCAGCTTATAGATCCACATTCTGCTCACGGAAAACGCTCGCCAACGTTAGTAGCACTTCGGACAAACTCGCTCATCATCAATTATTACACACACGGACCTCACCTAAACGTTCGTTGCATACTTTGCACTATCTTGTCCTACTCACTAACCCTACAGCCCACCGATCGATGATTTCACAGCTCGGAGCACTCGTGGAGACGGAGAAATGAACGTTCCAAACGATCACATCACCGGCGTTCGCCTACATCACACAGGCGGAGGAGACACCATCGCGACGAGTCTTCGCCACGTTCACCCCCTGAACAGGTCAGTCTCACAGTTTCTTTTATATACTTATGAGAATGTGCGAAAGGATGGTGTGTGACTTGTAAAACCCAAAAATCGCCACTACCACAAAGAAGTGTCCACCCGTAAACCTGTCTTCCCCTCACTTCTGTGATACTGCATGTACTGTACATCGAAAGCAAAGTGCGGAACCAGAATAAAGCGTAAAACGTCAGCGTGCCTGTTTGGGATTACACGCGAGACGGGTTTGGCTTGCGAGTGCGCGTGCGCCTTCGCCCGTGAAGATGTGCGCGAGAGACGGCGACCTCCTCGCGCTTGCGCCCGTTCTATTTGTGTTCGCCTTCGTCACTCGGAACGCCTTCAGTCAGTCGCAAAGCTGAGCCGGCCGCCCGGCGCGTCTCTGCCGCACCGAAATACTAGTCCACCGCGTCGGGCCGCGGGCGGCCAGCCCCGGAGCCATGGCTGCCCAACCACCGCGTCCACCCCCCAACAACCTTCTGTTCTGCGGACCACCGCCCGCCCTGCCTCACGTGTTATTACTGCCCAGTGATGCTGCATGTTCCAACGGTGATCTCCAAGTTGCACCCAGTATTACCAGCCAAACAAACGGTGCTGATGCCTTGCACGAAATAAACAACGTGGGTGTGCCTACTTATGAAGGATTGTATGATGACCAAGTTGAACTTATCGATAGAGATGAAAACATTGAATACCAGTTGCCACCCGAAAGCTATTTGCGAAGAACTCATAGTTTTGACGTTTCGGATATTTACGCTGCAAATATCGCGCACGAAAACGACTCCCGCGCATTCCGGCATAGACATTCTGAACCCGATTTATCGAAGTATGGATTGTTCGCTGAATTGACTATGGAATGCACACCCATACAACCTCCCCCTCTTGTGCTCAACAACCCTTTCTATGACGGTTCGTATGCGCTAGATCCAAGCCAATTAAATCCAACCATGGTGATGTTACCTGAAAACTATTTAGCCTTTGAAGATTCGTTCGTGCCTTCATGGGATTATAAGCCAGAATATTTGGTCGATGGGGGCATGAACCCCGAGCTCTACTATGATGGATTGCCTTTAATTCCTTCGAATGATCCTTGGTCGATTTATTGCAGCGATAATGCTGCATTTGATTATTATTCTCCAAACTTTGAAGCACCTTTACAGGGTGATGGTGTACATTATACACCTTTAACAGATTTAGATTATGGCATACCACAATATATGAGTTTACCTGTAGTGGAGCAAGCGAAAATGGAAAACTACGTGAACAACATTAATAAATCGGAAGATACAAATCAGACTAGTGTTAATGAACCAGGTGACAAAAATAACAACGACGAAACAAATATACACAAAACTGAAGTTCCAATGTCAGCTGTCACTGTGAGCAATGTAGTTAGTGAAGATGATAAAGTTAGTGCCATTGATGACTCTTCTGCTAATAGAGAATCTTCCACGCAAAGTGAGGAATCATTGAATGCTGATATTTCGAACGATGTGACGTCTAGTTTAGCTTTTGTTCCTAGTAGTAAAAGTTCACAGAGACCTGATGATACAGACGATACTAGTGATGATACATCTCCTTGCTCAACGGATTATCACGAGGCGTCTGCACTCGATCTAGTACAAAGTCTCGAAGAGTTGTCTTGTTGTGATAGTACTGATTTATCTCAAAGTAGAGATGACGCCTCGCCTACTGTTCCGGAACTACCCAAACCTAGCAATGCTGTGGCTGTAATAGAAAACCAGAATGTAAAAAATGCCGCTGTTATAGCTACTACTACAGCTTCGAATCTACCTCTTAGCCAATTGCCATCCATTCCATTTCACGAACAACCACCAACGCAAGTACCTCCAGTGTCAATTAGTAAGCCCGAAAAAGAAACCCCAAAATCTTCCGTAAATGTAGATCAAATCTCACAAAATTTAGAAACTAGTAAGATAGTAGTACCTGTCCCTGAACCAGAAGCAACGAAACCAACTGAAACGTCACAGTGTAATAATACGAATCAACAATTAACAGAACCGTGTGCCCGTGACAATAGTACTAAGGTTAATGATCATGCGTTGAAAATAACACAACACCCGCCTGTTGTACCACCTGCAGTGCCTCCGTCTTGGCTGGCTCCAAGACCGCCAGCTAGTGGTAATCAAACAAATGTAGTGCATCCGCCACAGATACGCGTCCAGAACGCCGAAGGCATAGCGAAAGATTTGCAGAAGAGCCCCAAGGTCACCTCCCAGCCGCCAGCGAAAGCGCAGCAGCCTGCAGTGGAGCCCCAGCCTTCCTGCTCCTTCGCACCACAGCAACCCACACAAAGCTCACAGCTCAAACCAGAGAAACAGTCCAAAGAAGTAGAGGTCAGCCAACAAATCATTTCTATACTTTAACAAGTTAAAACACTATTAAAATTGGTGTTAAATTAAATATGTTAAATGAAAAGTAACTGCGCCACGCGCTGCCAGCGCGCGTGTATTGAGAGCAATGTGCATCTATTTTAGCATAATATTATTAGGTCAAGGATTTAATTTATGACTATCCTCGGAACGATGTAAAACCCGTTAAAAACAAAACCAAAGGACTTCCCCGTGATTGAATTAGTTATTTGTGTTGTCTTTAACTTCTATGCTTTTGCTGTACGCAGTTCATGCCATTCGCATTTTTAACAGTACTGATCTTCATTTGTTTTCAATAGTGTACACTATTGCATGAATAACAACATAAATTATTTACTTTCATTTTTTTAACTTCGTTGTTGATATAATTATTCAATTGTTTTAATGGCGAAATACTAAACTTAGATATAGCCAAACTATTCGAATGCAACAACAATGACTTCTGCGTACACCAATCTTTAATAAACAACGTTATAATGTGTGTATGATGTACTAAAATAGTATCAGCAGCTGGCACGATCTATGAGATTCCAAAAGCGATCGATAGATGGCGTTGCAAGGCGTTGTTCTCGCTGCGAAAACATGGACGGCGCATGCGCACAGAAATAGTAACGCGATGATCACCTTCACCTAGGAGAGACAGCCGTCATGCATTCTGTTATGATAACACTCAGTACATTTGTTAGAGAAGCGGCATTAAGACGAATCTACAGAAGATAGAATAATGCTAACTTCTCAATAATGTTTCAGAAAAAAAAATCGTTAGTACATACAAATTAATGCATTTCTAAGATAACATAAATGAAACAAAAAAAACTATCACGCGGTATGTTTAATGAGGAATTATTTTTTTTCTTCATTCCATGGTAAAGAGCTTGTAACTAGTGGAAATCGTTGCGAGTCATACTTGATACGTTGACTAATGAACACTCATCAAGACGCGTACTTCTCAATTGTTTTGAATTGTGAAACCAAAACTAAATTGTAGCTTGTTGAATCTGGTTCGTGGCAGAACATGGTGACTGTCCACATACTAGGAAACAAATCTTGTACATGCTAAGAAAATTTGTGAGATAGGGTTTATTGTAAATCAGAACTGTTATGGAAGCGTGAACAATGATGCTCTCGATTAAGTCAATTCAATTGCATCTTTAGCAAAATAAACAAGAGATGCCAAAAATGATTTTGCTGAATACCGAATATTCGGCAAGGTTCTTAACCGACACTCGGTAAATTTGCAAGCGACATGTTGTATTATCATAAAAAAAAAAACACATGAAAATCTCACTATTTTTCGTGAAAATCTTTGCAAATACCATTTGAAGTCACTAAAATAGTAACGGAATAGACCGAATACCGTAGAGTAGCCGAATATTATTTATCTAGCGGTGCCCTGTATTTCATCCCCAGTCATCACCTTTCTCTTTATAATCATAGTCTATCCAACACAAAGAATTTTTCAATTCGTACCAGTACTTCTTGAGATTAGCGCGTTTAACAAAAAAAAAAACACTTTTTTCAGATTTTACACTTAACATTGACTAGTACAGACAGCAGCCCGATATTGTTATGATTTCAAGAGGGGTGCCTTGAAATCATACACTTTTTGAAAGTTTTATATATAAATCATTCAAATGCTTTTGAAGGGGTAATTGCATTATGACGCTTTATGTACGTACATACGTTCGTGATTAGTTCTAGGAAATGTTATGGAAAGTAATGTATTAGACATGTTAAGGCAGCTTGTTTTTGCCCTTCATTTGCTTACGCAAAACTGATAAGCAAGCAGCAACATCGCACTTATCATAACATAATTATTACGTAACTAACTTTCGTCCAGCTATTACACTGAACAAGAGCAAGGCGAGCTCTTGTTGAATTCAGCGTTGTAACTCTAGTAAATACTAAGTAATCTGTGATTGTGCATCTAAAATAAAATATAAAAACATAAAATGTGCAAGAAAACTAACAGATTTATTAAAGCTCATGTATTTTGTCAATGCAGTTAGGAGTGCACTAAAAGTAATGTAATTATTTCATCATTATTCCTATAGTTTGAAACTTACGTAAAAGAAAGTTTATATACCAACCAGCTGTTTGTTCCTAATAGTTTCAATCCCGTTGCTCGGCTCCTTTGGGTCTTACCATTATGTCACATAGCATATAGCCTTCCTCGATAAATGGACTATCCAACATAAAAACAATTTTTCAATTCGAAGCAGCAGTTCCCGAGATTAGCGCGTTCAAACAAACAAACTTTTCAGCTTTGTAATATTAGCTGGCAAAGATTAATTATTGATTACTGTGCCAATTTGGCGCTTATCAATCTATATTCTGTAGGAACTGTAAAATTTTAAGTCTGAAGAGTATGTTTTGCTGTTAATTTCAGGAATTACTTTTCAGAATTGAAAAAGAACATGTTTTGATTTGTCTATTTATCGTGGAAGGATATAAGCTGTATACTGACATCACTCTACGACCAATAGGAATCGAATAACGGAGGTGAAACCACGCGGAACAAGATATATTTAATAACTGATATGGGTACATAAAAAAAGCTTTGCCTTAATCATGGTCAGGGGTCAAGTTTATATGTATGAGAATAGACTATCGCGTATCATTAATACAATAGGCTGTGGCGTGTTGGCCGCCAGCGGTCGAGATATGGTCTGATAAATGTGGTAGGCCCGTTGTTTTACCCACCTATCTATTTGGTAATGCCCGATTCCTTCCGGCCGACCTTGCCGATATCGCTCAGGTCGCGGCACCGCTCCGCCTCAAGTACGCCGCGGTTATGTTTTGCCAAATTACTTCTTGTAACACGTGCTTCATAAGCTTACTAGTCAATTCCACTGACTGTACTACGGGTGCCTTGTCTTTTTTTTAATAACTCACTTAACACATGCTTTTTGAAATTAACGTCAGTTTAATTAAGTTTACAAAAACTTTTCTAAATGCTTTTAGTTAGTCCCTGAATAAATTTAGCGTTTACTGTAAATTTTTGTTGAAATGTAATGAAAAATCATTATTATAAGTATAGTATTAGTATTTAAATGAAGTACATTTTTATTCATAGCTGAAAAATACGTCCAAGATTTACTATCACAGTCGGCGTCACATGCACTGTATCCATTGTAAAACAAATCCCTATGTGATACTGATAACTTTCATATTCATACGTCGCTCACTATCAGCAAATAAATTTAATTACACTTTTATAACAGTATTAAAATATCCAAATAAAAGTAAAAAGGGTATTGTCCTCCAAGTCTGTTTCAATTACACAGTTATGATAGTGCAATTCAACAGTTTCGCATAAGAATTCAATCAGTTTGGTTCTGTGAAATGAAACAAACAGTGTGCGTACCAAAATTTTCCTTCATGTTTCGCCGTTGGAATGGCAGTAATGTTAACGAGTGGGACGCGGATCAATCCTGTTTAAACCGATACTAAAAGCTTGAAATTGTTTGCTCCATTTGTGCATGCCATCTTAATTAAATGCCATGAAACGGTGGACTCACGCAGTTTAGTCTCGGTCGCTGAACGAAGTACACATTTTATTAATTGTATTAGGACGCTTTTTTTAAAACATAAGTATATTTGCGTTGAAGTTATCTTACGATTGTGTCATCTGTATCGTCCGCGTAGTTAAGTGAGACGTGGTGTGGTATCGCGCGGCAGTTTACAGTTGTGTAACAACCGGCCGGCTGGCCACCCGCCCCACGACGCTGGCGGCTCCGTCGCTTGTGTTCTTAACTAGTCACAGTGCAGTGCGGTGCAGTGAAGTGCATAATGGCAGAGTTGTCTCTAAAACAAGAACGAGTACGACTCCCCTTGCGTTTCGGCTCCTTTTATGAGCTGTATAAAAAGTTCCTCAAGGAGCACGGATGCAAGTGGCATGATGTCTCGAAATTCCTCTCCGTGGTCGCGGAGATCCTTTTCGATGTAGACGGAGCTTGTAGTCGACTGGCAGGCAAGGTCAGTCATAAACATTAGTTTGATATTAAATTGTATTGTTCCAAACCGTTGTGAACGTTCAGATTTTGTCTCTAATAAGTAAGAAATAATACTGACTCTTGAGGCGTAGCTCAGAATGTATTTTAATAAACTGTATAGCTACGAACTAAACGATAAACTTGACCCCTACTGATACAACTCCCATACGATTTTATTACTAATGTTTTCAAAATCAGTCCATGTCTTATAACCAGGAAAATACAGAATTCACAGTTTTTATTTTTATTATAATTTCTTTAGTCAGGTGTTAGGTATCTTATTTTTTGAGTACTTACAGTAAACGTGTCATATTTCGGGGTAATTAACCGAGCGTACAATCAACTCATTTTTTTAAAATAAATTACATAATACAAACTTATTTAACTCATAACGAATAGATTTAAATGACTGGTTTCCACTAGTATTGTGACGCGGCGCCGGCATCCAATCCCGGTTGGGTTGGTTTTACCTGCACCCTAATAAAAAAGACCCTAAACAGCTGGTCGCCGTTTTGTTTGTCATTCAGTAACGTACTACCAATGTGCAATGTTAACCAATAATTCCCATGTGGTATTTACCATGTACAAGTGCTATGATTCCTGTGTTAGTGGCGAACGTCTTGTATCAGTGTTGTTGATAGTGATCACGACTTATCTGACCGTTCACAAAATGAAAACATTCAGCTTTTTAAGTGTCTTGGAAAGAATCGTTAACTTCAACTATCCAGTGTTGTTAGACGAAAAAGGTTGCCCAAGGGTATGTGCTCATTCAAAAATATTGATAAATCATGTAACGTATCCGTTCAAAACGTAGAGAGTATGAAAATGGCTGGGAAATACATGCATAAGGTTAAAGCATGCTGATATTGATCAGTAATTAGAAGCAATACGGCAGTTTGCAATAACGTCGACTAATAGTGTTGAAAAATGTTTGCCCGCCAAGTGAAAGTAGAAAATTACCAAGCAGTGGAGCTACATGAATATGCTGTGGCAGTGGCGAAGTGCGCTGTATTACGTAAAGAATGCAAGATATTTTTGTATTTCCTCCGCTGCACTTTCAATTATTTCAGTAAACAATATTGTGAGGATGTGCTGTATTATTGCGACACAGTAGTAACAGAACCCATCTGAATGCTATTAATCTGTTATTTATCCATTAATCACAAAACAATAATTTACGGAACATTCGGGATCAATCAAGGTTGTGATTTCAATACTTGTTGTTAGAGAACGCGGATGGAACTAATCGTTGAAATGTTTAACGTTGTGATAAGCGTGAGACAGCACGTACCTCGGTCGTGTCGCGTCACTCTATCATTCTCATCTCGCGGCGGGTGCTACCCGCATCCGTCCTACTGGTCGTTCCCTAAGCAGATAGCGCGTATTGTGTCACATGCAATAATTATTGGTAGAAATATGAAATAAAGACAAGCTGTGGGTAACTATTACGATGATGCGTGTATAAGATGATATGGTTGCGTGCCGGGCACGTGCGCACGCGTCGGGTGTCGTCCATGTCGGTCTCGGGCACCGTCGGCATTGTTCACAGCTCACACGCGCTCCACTGACCTGCTTACCTACCGCTTATTGACAGAACTGTCTTGGCTCCGTTGCTCACCGTTCAGAGAAAGGTGTGCGTCTCCAACCCTACGATGTCATTACAAAGATCAATTACCAACATGACCGTGTGAAATTTAATAAGTTTCAATGTTTGTTTACACTGATACATATATTTAGCCCGCGATGACGTTCGTGAGCAGGCTATTGTCGGTGATATTATTCATAATCATATTTACACCAACCAACAAAACTTTCCAAAAGAAGTATAATTGTATTGCAGGTCACATTTTTTACTGTGGAAGGAATGGCCATTAGTCATATTGTGTAGGTATTAAAAATAGAAAAAAGGTTAATTGTTACTTTGCCAAAATAATGACGTGTCTAGGAGCTAAATAGAAAACTACTTTTATTTTTAAAAATAATGCTAAGGTTATTGACCTTTTCTATTACAATGTACTAAACACCCCCAAAATAAAGATTCGTAAATAGGTATTCGCCTCTTCGTGTGCAATAGTCAATAAGTCTAGTTTGTAGGTGATTCATATGTATTAGTTTATTTATAATTATTATAATAATGGTATGTATTCTATGTTATGGGCCATAGTTGCCTGAAATAAAGGTATAAATAAATAAATAAATAAATAAATAGGTCTAAAAATTACATTTCAATAATATGAAAAACATAGTAAAGAGTAATGCGAAGAAAATATGTGTTCGCGGCGGGCACCTCGGAGTGCGCGGGAGGGCGCTCCCACGGGTTGCCGATATTTTTAGTGCACGACGATTACTTGGCACCGGCGGCCGCACTCGGTTGCGCTAGTGATCTTTCTGAAATTCGTTCGCGCTTAGGTACGCTCTCGATCTCGAGATAGAACCAGTCTTATGTCCGGTGGCGAAGAAGTAGCCGTGTAAACTAGAAAAATCGCGAATAGAACCCGATGACTCGTTAAACTGATTCTGTTGTGTAAATATGACGATTTTGGACTACTATGTGATATACCCCGGCTAAAGTGCTTGTAATAAAACGAAAAAAAAAAAAACTGCAAAACAAACAAAATGGCTAGTTTGAGTACCAGTGCTAGTGCTACGACCAGTCCGCGACGTCAACGTTATAACAGATCATCAACCACAAGCGTCTCACAACTGTTGTCAGATGGATATTCCAGCTTTATCAATCGCCTAACTAGACGAGGTCCTTCAGAGAAGACTGAAATTATTTCAGATACAAAGCTTACTACTGCTACTAGACCTAGATACGATGACAAACTCAGTTCAAGCAAAAATTCCGTGTTAGCGAATGTGCGGAGGTATGAGAACAATGGCCACATCTCTCCGTACACATCATCTTTGACGTCCGGTGCGCCGGCGCGGAAGTTGAACGATGACCGTACGTACTCGAGTTACCTGGGCGCGACCAAGTCCCGCATCGATACATCACCTTTGCATTCTACCTCCGGGATTAGCGCGCTCGGACGCACTGACTCATTCCGCAGAGCTCACTTGAAAGATAATAAATCATCGCCGTTCACTAAACGGTACCCTCTGAAAGAGTCCAACAATAACATTGATGGCATTTTGTTAGGTAGTACGCGCAGTCGCTTGGAAGATAAGTATTCCTCAGTGTTAGACAGGATAGCAGTGCAGAAGAAAGAAAGGGCGAGGAAAGAAAAAGAAGATCGTGACAAAACATTAGAACCTGAACCAACTTTGTCGCGAGGACTAATGAGAAGTCTAACGACAGCTGTTTTTGGGGAAAATTCGTTTAAAAGAAACAATTTTTCTCATGAAAAGATCAGAGATAAAACCCCTTTCAGGAATACTGCAGACCGACGGCTATCTTCTAGTAATAAGAAAGATGAATACAAAAATGGATTCGATATTCCGTTGAAAGATCGGCCTTATTATGGGAAAGACCGGGATAGCGTGTATCGCAGACATCAAAGAAGATCTTTAAGAGCAGAAAAAAGCGAAAATAGTGATAGAAAAACGGGTAAACTATCATTGCGGCCGATAGATATAAACATACATCCTTCAATTCGGGATTTAATATCACCACCCCAACAAGGTAAAAAAGAAACGAATGGAAAAATAAAGATAACCAAAACACCAATAGCTTCACCCGTGAGAGAAGTAGGACGGCAGAAACAAATATATTTCCCATCGAGTGATGAGGATGACGACAAGACACCGGTCGGAGACCGAGTGCTCAGTGAGCGGGAAACTAGACGGAAGGAAATTCAAGGACTCATAATGAAGTATGCGCATTTGGATGAGATGTATGGGCGTATCGGCGATACAGAAATTAACGAAACTACGAGTACAGTGACCGCTCCCAAAAAAGTTGAACCATTAGCTGTGGGCGATGTAGTGCTGCTGCCGCCAGAGCTGCGCGCGCGCCAGCGGCCTCAGCGGCCCCGCCACCTGACGCGGCACGCGGCCACGCCGCCTGTAAGCACAAGCTAACCACCCGCCTGCGCACTGTGTGCCGCTAACATACACCTGGTCCGTTTTTCCACTATTTACATATTGTACCAGCGAATGCATTTTACCGTTGTCAAATTACGTTTGTATTAGTAGCAAGTATAATAACAACAAAATTATCAGTTGCAACTGAAATAATTATTGTTTACTACAATACAACTTTTGAAAAAAGTACAAAACTAATGCATGTATTTCTCAGCAATTTATTACAAATTGAGGGTACCGAAAGAAAAATAAAACTAAATCAATAGAGGGTAAATTTTATAACGCTTAACTTAGTGTATCTAACGATGTCAGACGTGACAGTTGATATCACATAAACTCGTAACTATGATGATAGTGCATGTCTTAATTTTTTTTGTGCGTGGTTTAAAAGCTAACATGTTTCTTCTGTGTTTTAAATTATTTTCAAACTCAAGACTTAAAAGAAGTTCCGATAGTTCTTTTTCCCGTAAAGTTAGTAATGTGACCTAATCATTATTTAAGAGAGGTTCGGGTGGACATTATATCCTAAATTACCTGTGTGAACGTATATTTTGCAAGTGATCGGAATGCGAGTGGTGTGTCAATTCCCATCCTGGTGCTCCCGTCCCGCTCCCAGGCTGCGGCGCGCGCGGGCGGCCGAGGACCCGCTCGGCCACCCGCCCAGCCCGCCCGCAGCGCCATCCGCCCGCCCTCTAACAGCATGTACCTCCGACACACCATACCAATTGTCGCTTGTCTGACGGGCAACCGTTCCATTGTCTGATTGTTGGGTACAACACTACTCGGGTCGTGCGGATCGCGTGGCGCGCTCTCCGTGCATGTGGCGTGGTGCGTTGGCTGTGGCGTGACGTCTGCGGGGCGCGGTGCGGCTCGTGCGGCGGCGGCGGCGGTGCGGCGCTGGCGCATGCAGAGCTCCCGGGCACGCTCCTCCGTCAAGGACGACAAGGACGGACATCTGGTCTACTGGCCCGGATATGTCATGGGAGCGAGATGTTCGTGTCCACACCCATAACTTAAACAAGTCTATTTACGCATACACACACATACAAACACACTATACATACATACACATTACACACATACAACTCATACATAACATAGTGAAACATTCATGACTGTTTCAGAATAACTGAAATCCAAACACTAGTTAAATGACTCACAACAACATAACACTACACGACAGATGGCAGACAATTCAACAAGAAAACGAGTTTTCTCACATTAACCACCGCCAAGTCCTCGCAGTCAGTGATTCGTGTTTTGAAGATTTCAGACTTAAATTTCTGCTTTTTAATTGTATTTTTATAATTTTGATAAAAATAGTATCAAACCTCACAAAATCCATTTGGATGTCAACCGAAGTCATGTTGGAGCCTCGGATATTGGTTGTTTATATCACTATATGGGTTTTTGTTAATGATACTAAAATAGTTGAAATTCTTAAGAATTGATAATAATTCTCTGAGTCTGCTAGCGTGTATCTGTAAACTTATAGTGAATGGAATACCAATGCCGATTCCATCATGACTTTGTGCGGTGTACATTTGATTAATTGTGTTGCCTTGGTTTCATTGCAGACAAAATCATCGACACGCTCGGTGAGGGCACCTTCGGCAAGGTGGTCGAGGTGAAGGACTTAGAATTGTAAGTATCTTACTTTATTTACCCAAATAGCACAACTTTTTGTGACACATGCGATAACGCCACTTCTTCGTGCCCCGCTGTGAAATGTATGCATCTGTGACCATTTGCATATCGCCTGTTAGTATTTTTTTATTCAATTTTTTTCTATTGTTTATGGTGTTGGCATGGTTATTTTTTGTTATTAGATGAACAGCTATCTGAAATACTAGTTTTTGAATGGAACGTCAAATGGTCAAGTTAGGTTAGTCCCTAAACTAAGGTGATGCGGTGTCGTTAACATCGGCGCCGGATGATGACACGCATTGTTTGGCAGGACACGCCTCACTAATTATTCACATCTATTTCCAATTGTTTATGATAGCACCGACAAAGTTCGATACTTATTGCCAAAATTCCGAGTTTTATGTACAGAAATAAACCGTGATATCTAATTATAAATTCCAGGGAGCACAGAATGGCTCTGAAGATAATCAAGAATGTGGAGAAGTACAGAGAGGCTGCAAAACTCGAGATTAACGTATTAGAAAAGTTAGCTGAAGTTGACCCTGATTGTAAAAAGTGAGTGTTTGATTTGATTATGTGTTATTATTGTGAACAACGTCACATGTTGATAGTCGAGGCTAGTGCGGGAGCGCGACGCCGGCGAATGTAGCAATATTTGACCTTGCACGTTTATATGCGACGTTACTGCTCCTGCCTGGCCGCGCGCCAGCGAACCACCCGATGTCAACTCCTAACACTAAAATACCGTCTGCCGCTCGCTGACGACTAACATATTATTTGGTCTCATGGAATTAATTATCCATTACACACACTCTTCTAAAACTCATATAAGAAGTATTTTTAACTTGCTGGAATCAATGCTAAAACACGATTTTTGTTCTATTTCAGCTTATGTGTTAAGATGTTGGACTGGTTCGAATACCACGGACACATGTGCATCGCATTTGAAATGCTCGGACAAAGTGTATTTGACTTCCTGGTGAGTGTCAAGTTATTATTATCGTAACTATTATTGTGCATGTTAATGTTCACTCGATACTGTATGCGTCATAATGATAAGCTATAAAGAGTACAGTAATGTTTCCCCAACATGCGGATTTTCACATTGCCCCCAATCAATATATCCTGCGTTATTAAGGTCGATGTTCGTATTTAAATGGAATTTGACATTGAAAAAAGAAAGCAATAAAGCCAATAGCAATAACAGTTATGAATTTTTGTGACAATAACTTCGAGTCGTCCTGAATTAATTATTTTTAGCTTGTTGTGAATCATCAAAGGCAATAAACAAAACATTGGAAAACTTCGGGGGAAAAGTATTTGTTTACGGTATAATACTGGGACAATGACGCAAAGCAATTTAAATATATCATTATTATAGTTTTTTCCCGTAGCATGTAAATTCCGAGTCCCTGTAATAACTTGCATTTTTAAAAGTATTGATAATTTTTAATTTAAGGCCGGATAACTCATACATATTGCTTGCGGTTTCCGTTTCTAAAAATATAATGAGAAAGTTTATAGACATAAGACGTGATCAAAATAAATACAGTGAACTCAAAATGACTCATAAACCTACGGTCAAATCAATCTTCTGCTTTATGTATGCATTTTCTGCAATACGTCATAGTTTTGGTCCTGAGCCAGTCCCATTCACGACATCCACACGTTCTGTCATCGGTGCAATAACATTCA
Source organism: Agrotis clavis (assembly GCA_954870645.1). Classification (NCBI taxonomy): domain Eukaryota; kingdom Metazoa; phylum Arthropoda; class Insecta; order Lepidoptera; family Noctuidae; genus Agrotis; species Agrotis clavis. The sequence continues at coordinate 19,078,150 of OX940928.1, read as the reverse complement.
TCATAATCTTGTCTATGGGCCCACTAAATTGAGTTAACCATAGATAATTATAATAAAAAGTCAAGATTAATGAATTCTTTAACATTTTTATTCTAAAGTAGCGGCCCGTCCCGGCTTCGCACGGGTGGACATGATGATTTTCGTCCTCTAAAACCTGGCGCTGATGGTTACAAACACAACAAAAAAAAAGTAGCCGAGTTGGTCCAGCCGTTTTCGAGTTATGAGCTTAGCAACACAATTTGCGATCCATTTTTATATTACATAAGAAGAAGATGTAGACTCAAACCTCAAGCATGCATAGTTTTAGTATGAACGCAATGAATAATAAAATTTGTGTTTATGCATTTACAGAAAGACAACAATTACCAGCCGTACCCGTTAGAGCAGGTGCGGCACATCGCGTATCAACTCATATACAGTGTGCTGTTCCTGCACGACAACAAGCTCACTCACACAGATCTCAAGCCAGAGAACATACTGTTCGTCGACAGCGACTACGAAGTCGTCAGCGTCTACAACGCATCCAAAAAGGTAAGTTTCTAAATCATTCTGGTATAGTTAGGGCCTCCCTTTTCCGCATTTGGACTCGCAGGTGGTCCCTTATGCGTGAGGTGGGACGGTTGGCTATATGACCCAACACAGCTCCTTCCAGAAGCTCAAAAGTCTCCTGAGACATTCACAGGCTTCTTGGAGCGATTTTATCGAGCGAGCCCATTGGTCAGCAACACCCTCGCATTCCAGGGTTACGTGGGTTGCTTTTTCATCATTCTGGTAGCATAGGAGCCCTCTCCCATAGTAAGAAAAAGTGTCGTCGCTGTCATAAATGTGTACTGATCTAAAAGTGATAGGAAGGAAACAAAGTTCGATAGTCCATTACCACCCATAAACAAGAATCTCAAACATTTTTGGCAGTTGGCAAAGTTCCGGTGACGCATTTACTTTTTCGAATTATATAAGAATGGAAATGAAAGCGTTGGCGGTCGAATTCCAAATAATACAAAAAACAAGATAATAAAATGGGGATTCTATTAGTTTAACTTCAACAGTCTACTGCTGCTGAACCAGACATGGCTTCTAGAATTGATACATCTCAGCTCGATTCTAGCAAAGATTCTCTTAGTTCAATCTAATGTAGCTTACAGACTCACGGCGAGAAGTCTCCCCGAGACTTCAAATAAAGTAAAAGATATGTAGAGAAACCTCTCACATTCATTTTTCTCGGGGTTTCTCACTGTGAGTGTGAAGGCCACATAGGAGTGTCGCTGCTGCTGGCCTTCGCCTTCCAGCCACTAAAGACATTACAAACCGTATATTATTCTGAATCGGTACAATGTGATGGCCAAGTAGTGACTAATCGCTTCCAAAATACGCGCACTCTAATTTCGTTACTCTCATAAGAATCGATTTTCTTGTAACTTGTGACGTGAAACGGTTATGTTAATTTGATATTTTTTTGTATTATATAATGTTGCTTTTATTTGTGTTGTAAAGAATGCTAATGTGTACCAAACTAATTTGTTAAAACATTGTGTGTACAGAAACATGACCTGATGCGTGTGAAGCGCAGTGACGTCAGACTCATTGACTTCGGAAGCGCCACGTTCGACCATGAGCACCACAGCACCATTGTCTCCACCAGACATTATAGAGCGCCAGAAGTTATATTAGGTACGTCTTACCTTACATATATGTAACTTAAATTAACAAGCATTATTCTTGTTGTTTTATAAACTTCTACGAACCACGCATAATCACAAAATACATCGATACGCTTGTGTTCTGTGTGTGAATGCTCTGTTATGCTGGAAAGATAATTCATTTTGATTGACTGACGATAAAAACGATAATAGTAGCAATTTTGTACGCATGTCTATTCAAATTCAATGAATAACTGCTGTACAAACTTGTCTTATTATTCTCGAACATAAAGGAAATAATGATATCAGCCTTCACGGTCAAGATGATTTTCGGACAGACCTTCGTAAATATGCTTCGCAATGTTTACTATTTTGTTGTTATTAAAGGCTTTTCAAAATAAAACCATGTCATGATCTTATAAATAACGTTTTGTTTGTAATGTTTTTCCAGAACTGGGTTGGACCCAGCCATGTGACGTGTGGTCTATCGGCTGCATCATGTTTGAGCTGTACCTCGGCATCACACTCTTCCAAACACATGACAACAGGGAACACCTCGCCATGATGGAAAGGATCCTAGGACCCATACCCTACAGGTTTGTAACATTTTATATTTATATAGGTCAAATACATGAAACAATGCATAGAGTATATTTTTTGCCATTGAAATATTTCTAACTCACAAACATGTGTTCTAAAAATCTTAAAAGTATTTTTTTAATTAAATCTGCGTGTCTATTTCTTCGTTGAGAACGTTCTGATGTCTTTGTTTATTGCACGCCGCTCCACTTACGCCACTCAACACCACCTTAGTACGTATAGGCGGTTTAACAGACCGTTCAAATAAACACCAATTTGTTCCGTACACAAGTGCTGCCTGATATAAATACTCGTCTGGTTTTTCAGAACTAGGGCAATTATTATCGTCACATACCGGCCTCACATTAAACTCATTTAAATTGTGAAGTTCAATTTGTATTTTTGTCTTTTCAGAATGGCGCGCAAAACAAAAACAAAATACTTTTACCACGGCAAATTAGACTGGGACGAGAAATCGTCAGCTGGCAGATACGTCAGAGAAAACTGCAAACCATTGATGGTAAGTTTCCTTCACGTTTATGGTTTTATAAAATGCTAACATCGTTGTTTTTACACAATAATGTAACTGGTAGTCGTGTATGTAAGTCCTTATTGACCATGGTTTCTGCTTGTTTTCGCAGAGGTACCTACAGAGCAACAGCGAGGAGTCGCGACAGTTGTTCGACCTGATTGCGCGCATGTTAGAGTACGAGCCCTCGCAGAGAATCACGCTGCGGGAGGCGCTCAAACATCCCTTCTTCAACAAACTTCCACAGCACCAGAGGCTCGGTCAGTACTCAATTTACTAATCATTTTATACCTTGACAAACGCGTATTTCTTGTGATTTGCAAGAATTGCAACTTTGAAAATTCCAATCGAAAGAAACAGATAAAAGTACATTAATTTTATGGAAAAAAAATAAGTCTGACGTATCGTATTTATGATGAGTGATCTTTTGTTATAGGACACCAGTTTACAAGGCCATCATTCCTTAGGTCAGGCCTTTTTGTCGTTAGATGCTTATATTAAAGCTTTATATTTCTATAATATTAAACTTTTCAAACACATGTTGCGACATGACTTTATCATTAATTTGTTTTATATTGTGCCGTTATTGTTAGTGTGCCGTTGATTTCTTTCGCTTTCTATATTCACTTGTTCTAGTCTTTTTAACAACTGCTGTTGATTTTTATTTTGATGTTCTCTTTGTGCGATGAATCTGATGACTCCGTGTCTCACGCATATTAAAAGTTAAACGAGATTCAGCTCGCATTGTAACTCATTCATGATGTTCATTCACTTTTAAACTGATGCCTTTGAGAAGTGAACTAATATTATGCATTTGCACGTTACAGGCAATGACCGTTTGCGGTGCAACGGTGAGAGCTCGGGGTCCCGCGAACGATCACACTCGCTCAGCAGGTGAGCGACAGTCGGCCGCCGTGAGCCCCGAGCCGTCGGCGCCTGAGCGTGCAGCGGCCGGCGGCGAGCCGGACTGGAGCCGGCCGGACCGACTGGCCGGCGGCGTGCCGGACTGGAGCCGGCCGGACGACCGGCCGGCGGCGCCTGCAGCGGCCGGACCGGCGGACCGGCCCGCAGCCGGCCGGACCGACGGCGGCCCGCACTCAAGCGATAGTCAAATGGCGCGGCCGCGTCGTGGCCCGCCGATCCTGTAAACTTGTACAGTTGTAATGAAGTGATAAGTGATAATTATTTTGTCGAACATTGTAATCTAGGTAATATTTTGTTGTGAATCGGTACTTCTCAATTTGTATTTATAAAGTAACTATTATTCGAAATAAAGACTGTCAGTCTGAATTTTGTTGTTTTTATTCATTTACTGTCTTTAAGATTGATATTTTATTTGCATAAAAAAGGCTGGTAAAATAGCATAAAAATTGCAGTGCTCAGTTTAAACACTTTAAACATATTATAATAAATTACAAAGAAGTTAAATTTTAAGACACCTCAATCAATATTTATAATAAATAACGACTGCTGTCCGCTCAGGCCCTGTAGACAAACGTCAAGTGATAAACGTAACGTAACATTCTATTACATTTTCTTCTAGATACTCAAACGCATGAGCTTGAAAATCTATATCAAGACTAGCTGAGCGATAATGAACGGAACGAACAAAAACGCTCTGTTATCTATCTTCTATAATTTAAAAATGGATCGCTAAATATGTTGCTAAGCTCATAACTTGAAAACGACTTGACCGATTCTGATAATTCTTTTTGTGTTGTGTTTGTAACCATCAGGGCAAGGTTTTTGGAGGACGAAAATCATGTCCACCCGTGCACGTCAAGCCGAGACGGGCCGCTAGTTTTTAAAGAGATTTTCGACTTCGGTGTCTGTTCATCATAGCTGGCGTTGTCTTGCCGTTTTGCTAGCGTTTGCGCACACAATTTCGCTGTTGAGCGGTATTCGCGCGAACATTGCAGTGAACATACACATTTTATAAAGGTTTCCGAGTCGTGGTCACTAAAAATTTCCGCGTGTTTAGATGACCGGCTGTCTATCAGTCTGAGTCAGGTTGGTGACAATAATTGCTGCTATTTACTACCTTTACCTTTAGTCAATTAATAGCGATCTTACTTTGAAACAATTTAAAGGGACTTTCAAAATGATCAGCCTTATTGTTTAAGTCATCAATGTACAGTGCTCCAGGAAGACTGGATCAAATTGAACAGGGGCATGGGAGAGGTCCTTTCCAATCTTTTTACCTCTGAGAATATGGTACTATTTTTTAATAAAATAAAACATTCCTGCACAGGATTCGAACCCATAGATTTCAAAAACAAAACACGCTGTATTATTATATTATTCGACAGTGTCACTATTGAGAATCAAAGGAAAGTAATCACTGTTTATGACAACGGCCGTCAAAGTCCAAGTTTTTTTAAAAGTTAGGAAATAGATGATTTTGTATGAAATTGCTATTTTCTATGTTATTTTTTTTTTTTTTTATTAATGATAGGTTCGCGTTTGACCACTATTTCGCCTGATGGTACTTCCTTCTATTGAGCCATAATCTATTCGAAATTATAAAATTTCATTGGTTGCTTTGGATTAGACGTGTCAACAATCGCACTTTAGTCAGCAATACGAAATTATTGAGTTGAACAAAAAAAAGACATTATTTCAAAGTAACTGATAACTTATGATTCGAATACAATCATTGCCTTGAAGATTGATCACTTTTTTAATTAGACGTTTTCCTTAAATTTGCCGTATATTGCTTCCCAGAATTTGATCCTTATTAGCAACACTATCGAATCGTGTAATAATACAGGGTGTGATTTTTTTTTCCAAAATCAGCGGATTCGATTACTGGCCCGGATTATCGAATTTTCTAAAATTCAACGCTGCAGTTTTAGTTTTCGTTAAAATTGGCGTCTAGACTCCTTTTAACGTTTTTCTATATTCCTCATAGTTTCGGATATAGCCATCCACGCCCAGTTGAAAAATTCACCCTGTATATTGACTGTATGTATATCCCTTTTTTTTTCCAGTCGGGTAAAATAAACAAATGATTGTTATTATAATCAATTTATTTCAAAATTTTACATATAAATACCGTACATTCATGGTTTAAGTTATAACTTATACTATAATTTTAAAGGAACGTCATGCAATTTATTCTAATAAATTCAAATGTACAAATTAGTTTTACATTTTACCGCCAACTGCCCTCAGTTTAACACTAATAATATTATTGTAATTACATGAACAGATAGAAAAATCGGTTTGATACTATATGAGCACTTATTAACCAAGTATTAATTTTATTTATTAATAAATAACACTTAAGTACAAAATAGAACTAATTTCAAGGTTGCTTTTGGAATGGTGAATAAAGAGACAACACACGGAGCAAGTAAGTCGTGATGCTTTTGTTTCGAGATATTATATCAAGTGGGGTACCACCGCCTGCAAGGTAACGTGTGTTGCGACCCTTAACAAAAAAAAAACATCAGGCCACACAATAAATGCCTCATTTCATTATAATATAATTTCAGTCACTTAAACCGCCGTATACGTTAAGCTCACTTAATCCGTTAGAACAGTTCGTTGGTCTTCAGTACGATCGACTTAAATAAATATTCGAAGCAAGATTTTAAAACACAATACGCGCTTGAAAACATGCCCAACTAAGTAAATTAAAATTTTAAACAGAAAAAGAATTACTTGATTTGATACCGTTAAACTGTTATTATACACTCGTAGAAGAATGCGAGGAGATATTTACAAGAGATAGAGTTAGGTACAAATGAGTTATTAACCAACACTTGTTTAAATAAATAAATAATATTGTATTATATAATTACTGTAACCAGACTTGTAACATCCAACGCGAGGTTCCATGGAGACTTATGATATACAAATCAAAGTTTGCTATCGCAGATAGCTTAGTGTTGGACCATGTTGGCCTGCTGGGGCTGCATCCAAGCGCTGCAATCGTTTATTATCGTACGACATGGATCTGAAAATGCATCCGCACCGACGTCACTTTTTGGAGACAATTTTTTATAAGTCAGCATAACGGACAACAAAAAAGCCATATAAATTAATGTTGCAACTATTTCTCCACAAAAACTGACATCGAAGTGGATGCATGTTAATTGTTAAATGAACGCGACGAAATAAATAGTATGATTGATCTTTGTAACATGTTTATAGACAGCGCCGCTATGCCATAGATATAGAGAATGAAATGAGCGACGAGCGTGCCCTATCGATCTGTGAATTAAATACAGGCAGAAATGTGAAAGGGAGAAATCGTCTCGTTTCTTACTAGCTCAATTTAATGAAGGTATCGCTCAGTCCATTCTCTAAATCTATGCGCTATACATTTCGATCTATGTCGTGGTGTGTGTGTCTAGATCATGTCGACGCGCAGGTCCTTGCTGGGCCAGGAGTACACTGGCGGCACCGCGGGCGGGTACCGCACGTCATACATCTGCGCGCGGATGAACGCCTCCGTGTCTAGCGGCTGCGGGAACACTGAGGCCTTGCCTGTCGAGAAACATCATAGGTCAGTGAATTGATAACTAAAGGTTGAATGTAAATAGCATTGCAGGATGCCGGTAATCCTAAAAGGGCGGGGATACCCGTAACAGAGCTACAACTATGTACTAGTATAAGTTCTGTGTAATATCGAGGGTAGGCCTATTGCCAACTGGGCACAAATTCGAAGTCCCAGCTGCCACTGACAAACTGATGGGAAGATCCAGTAAAACTGCCGGACCTAGGAATCAAACCTAGGACTCTAGGACAGAGTGTTTAGGCTCTGTATCTATGAACGTTACCGAATTTTTGGGGACGGAGTTGAGTCTTGGAAGTCATTATATGATGTGTCGATAGATGAAGAGAAATTATCCAAATATTTTACCTAAATTTTTCAACAGAAAACTGCACTACCTAGTAATTTGAAGTAAGTAACGTGTTTGTTGTTAGTGGTACTACCAACTTAATGGTCTTTAGGAATAAGAACCTACTGTCAAGTTTCTAGGAGTAACTATGATAGCAAACTTAACTGGAGACCACGGTAAGCTGAAGATATTTGCAAAGAATTGAGCAACTCTGCTTATGCACTGTTTTAGCTTGCCGCAATAATCAATACAGGTGCATGACTTATTGCATCGATCCTTAGATACGGCATTATTAGTTTTCTGGGAAATGTCTACAAAAGGAAATGATTTTTAAAATGAAACAGCTGCTAATGAGATCTTGTTTTCGAACACGTAAATATTATAGTTATCAATATTTAATCCGTGATTAACCACAGTGGGGTACAATAGTACCTCCTTTCTTCTGCCATATCTGCTTTTCGGTAAATGATACCAAAGACTCATTTAGAACAAAATATTCCAAAATATCCATACAGATATCAGTCTGACTAACAAAAACTAGATGCTCCACTTCCACCTACATAAGTATTAACCTTCTTCAAACTCTTCGACTCAAAATTAAACAGGTATTTGTGAAAACGGCAAATAAATGAGCATCGTATTCATTTAATAGAGTTGTGTTCCGAAATAAGAAGTTGCTAACACGATATGACGCAAATTGAAATTTATTATCTCTCCCACGCCAAATTTTTTCTCGCGATCTGATTGAAATAGCAAGTTTGCCGTGACATTTAAATTGCTGTAAATTATTGCAGCGGATCTGCGGTTTAAGATCTAAACAGATGGAGTGCATTTGAACTGGAACACACGGGAACATGCATCGCTTAAACTCGAGGAAATTGGACGTTTCTAATTCACGAAAAATTAGGCAGAGATGTAGGTGGCAAGCCTATTACAATAAACCGAAAGAATCTTATAATGGAAAAACCGAATAACACCCGGGAATCGAACCCGGTACCTCAGCAGTCACACATTTTTTTTTTTTTTTTTTAGCGTTGTAAAATCATCAAATGAGTCCTCCAACCCCGGGCAGGGCGGGAGGGACTGTCAGACTTTTACTGACTAAAATCCACGGTGTCCTTCAATAGCCCTTTCTGTTCCGGGGTCACGGTAAGGAAATAATCCCGCGACCCCGGCAGTCTTTGGCCCTCTGAGAGGGGGGCCCCGTCATTATGCTGACGCTCTTTGAGGCGCGCGTGGGACACAACGCGCCGTCGACCCGGGCAGAGCAGTCACACATGCGACTGCTGAGCGCATGAGTTAGTCAGTCGGGATAGTCGGAGTTATGACTATCCCGAATGACTAACTCATCGTTGATGAGTTAGTCATTCGGGATTCTTTCTATGAATCTCCTACAAAATAGGAAAATCTTTCATAATTAAGATCGGTACTAAAAATGATGCAGTACTACAGAGGTTGTTAATACATACATTTCAGCTTCATACCTGCGGTGCTTTTAATTTATAGGTGTCCAATAGGATTATCAGGGTCATCCCTGATAGTGAACGGTCTAGGGACCTGCTGGCCCCAGGCCGTTGTACTCATTACTCTCGGTGTACTTACCAACTTTATAAGCGTGTTCGAAGACCTTCTTTGCGATCTTGACCGAGCAGTTCTGAATGTCCTTGAGTGGAGGGTACAGGCTACCCTGGTCCAGGTCTGATTGGCACACGATTTCTGCTAGCGCCTGTACAAATAGTTAAATATTATAATAATAATAATAATAATAATAATATTCCACAACTATCACACTACGCCATCTAGTCCCAAGCTAAGCAGAGCTTGTGTTATGGGTACTAGACAACGGATAAACATACTTATATATTTCTAAATACATACATATTATAGATAAATGACACCCAGACACAGAACAAATGATCGTGCTCATCACACAAACATTTGTCCTGGGTGGGAATCGAACCCACGACCTCCGGCATAGCAGTCAGGGTCACTAACCACTAGACCAACAGGCCAGTCATCAGTATGTTTTTGAATAACCTTTATTACCTATGTTAGACATGAGTGACATTTATTTTGACCATGACCGTGAGTATCGTGACCGACCCAACATTAAACATAGAGAAAGGACTGAGCAATGCCTGCATGAAATTGACCACTCTTTAGAGAGAGAGAAAGCTTTAATGTGGCCAATATTCTCAGTATTTCAAGAAAACTACTGGAAACAAAATCACTTTTCCTTTCTCAGAGTATAATGTCTGGACTTTTAAAAGAGACCTCTGAGTTTGTTTCGGATGTTTCTACTCACCGTTAAAAATATTATTTGACGCGTAAAAGTGTTTTTTAACAACCAACTTGCAAAATAAATATAAATTATCACACTTTTCTGCCATTTGATTATCGAGAGAATTAACACTCGCTTTCAGTATTTTGTCTATGTTCGTGAGTGCATAATAATATAGTAGCAATATTACCTCAGCGGCTAACAGCATGAAGTCCTCGGAGATGTCTATGATCCCGGCGCAGATGACGCCGAGAGCGAGTCCGGGGAAGATGTAAGAGTTGTTGCCCTGTCCCGGTCGCAGCACGCGCCCGTCCTTCGTGTGGTAGTCCGGGAACGGGGAACCTGATGCGAAGATTGCACGCTCCTGGAAATATATAACAATTTGATGAGTGCTATTCTGATGATGCCATATCAGAGGCAGATGGGGATCCTAGAAGGGGTTTAATTAATTCTGACCATAGAGGATTTTAACATCCTTATACGAAGAAGGTAACGTAATTCCACTTTCCCCATAACTCTCAGTTTTTTCGGTCTTGGTTCAAAGTGGACCAGTGGTTATGTCCAACTTTGCCTTTGCCCAGCATTGAGAGGATATAGGCTAGCAGTAAAAGTTATTCTACAAATGAACATAATATAACTGCAATACGTACATCAGTGTTGGTGTAAGCGTCGATGGCGGTGCACTCAGCCTTGCTGGTGGGGTTGGAGAGGGCGAAGATGACGGGCTTGTCGTTGTTCTGACCCATCTTGCGCAGGATCGACGTCGTGAACGCGCCGCCGATGGCCGCAGCACCTAGGAACAACATGGAGTGATAATGTAACTGTTCTACGAAGTATAATCTATCGGGGAATACTGGCGAGAAGACTTGGATGTTGAAATAACAAACATTTTGTCATCCAAATGATCTAGGAGGGTTGCTTTCAGGACAATACCGCGTCTATGTCATACCACGGGCGGGAACTCTTGAAGTAATATTCAGCTGTGGCAACCGCAAAAAGCACAGACGCAAATCTCAAGGGAGTCCCGGTGAGAGGTTACTGATAAAGAACGCTTAAAACTTTAAGTACGCCATTGCACTTTTTTTCATGCGACAAGTAAACTCACCGATAAGCACGGAAGGCTTGGCGACATCCACGACTTCTTCCAGCGTGCGAATGGGCGCGTGATCCTTAGCGAACTTCTCCTTGTGCTCGTTGAGGCCTCCCTCAGGCCTGTTCTTCACGATAAGGCCCTTGGAGTCCACCATCCAGATGCGGGCCTTGGCATTCGCCTCTGACGTGCCCTCGGCCATCATTGCCATCACACACAGATTCGCGATACCTAAGGACGCCTGTGAGTAGAAATGTGAATTAATAAGGTTTGTTTAGAGACCAACAGTACTCTCGTAACAACTAAAAGTAAAGAGAGCAGTAAGGTACAAAAAAGGTAGATTTTATAGGAATGTGCCGTCTGCTGGTAGGAATGTGGCGTCTGGTGGTAACGCAGGCAGTTTACAAGCAGGACTGGTGGGTGAGTAAGGAAAATAAATTCTAATTCCTCATTGGGATGTGTCTACTTGCCCAGGACCGAACGAAAGGTTAGCGTCCTTTGGAGGCTTACGGACGTCAATATGGCAAGTAAACTATAAGCTGCAACCCATAGTGCAAACTCGTGGAACACACGGTTGACCCCTATTTCTTTAGGCTGGTGACGAGTTGGTTCACAATATCTAGTAAGTACCTGCTTGCCTATCTCTGCCAGATTAATGTTACTTAAAATCAGTAAGTTACCTCTCCAGCTCCCTGGAACACGATAACATTCTCTGACAGCTTCTTCCCGGTGATGCGCAGTGAGGCCAGTAGACCTGCCACCGCCACCGCCGCCGTGCCCTGGATGTCGTCGTTGAATGTGCAGTACCTATGCAAGAAATTGAATTGCTTGAAAATGTTATTTCTGATTTACTTATGATCCTTGTACACTTCTGCCCAAGAAAAGAATGTTAAATTTTGTGAAAATGGGATAAGTAGATATTTTAATTTACCGTAGCTTTGATTTAGATTACTTAGTACCTAAGTATAAACATTATCTCATTTGAAATACTTTTACCTACTACTGGATAATTGGCCTCCTTGAAGCATTTCAGAAACGACGATGATTTAACCTTGAAGTCTAAGCGTCAACATTGAGGGATTCAAAAGTAGTTGTGTACATAACTTTGTCCTTTGTGATTGAAATGTTCCCAGAGCTATATTATGTTAAGAATTTGACAAACTAGGGCTTTATTAACGTGACTATCCAATGAGTTCAGTTAAACACTGAGCTGTGAAACATCGAAAAGAACAATCATCGTAAAGTTATATAATAAGTTTCTAGGTACTCACTTTCCACGATATTTCTCCAAAAGCCTGAAAGCGTTAGCGTTGCCGAAGTCCTCGAACTGTATGAGACAGTTCTGTCCGTAGCGGCGCACGACGGCCTGCATGAACTCCTCCACAAATTCGTCGTACTCCGGGCCGCGCACGCGCTTCTGACGGAGACCGATGTACAGCGGGTCGTCCAACATCGACTGGGTGTTCGTGCCCACATCTGAGGAAATGGACAGATATAACAATTAGATTAATAGCTTCTTCTTCTGTGTAGTGTCGATGATTCCCTTCGTTATATGGAGAAATAAGGTTCGACTAGGATTCTGCGAAATTAATTACCTAAGGCTAAGAAGCTGTTACATAAACCCGCGTTTGTTATCTGTTCTCTGATTATTATCTAATATCTTTAAACGAGCAATTCTTGTATATTTATTTATATATAATCAGAATCTCGGAAACGGCTCCAAGGATTTTCATGAAAGTTACAGATTAGGGGTTTTTCGGCTCAAGGAATCGATTTATCAAGGTCCAGGTTCCAGGTTCGAGAAAAGCTCGGTTCCAAAGATATAGACATTTTAAAAACCGAGCGAAGCTCGGTCAGCCAGATATTGGGTATTAGAGGGCATCAGGTATCCTGCATGATTGAAATCTTTCTCTGTCTGTGATAAACGTAGCTAATAAGTATTTATTGTCTCGCTATAATTTGTCCATTTATGTTGGTTTAGGTCATTAAATTTGCCTTATCAGGCAATTTTCCAGATTGTTATTTGGTAATTTGATATTTGTGTATTTTAAAACCATATTGAATAGTTTATTTGCATTTCCTTCCTGAATAATTATAAAAATAGATTATTATAGACCATGCTATACGCATCAATACTTGTTATAACCAATATTAATAACTAAATTATAATCAGGCTGCAAGATGTAGTTGTGACAGTAAAGATTGTGCGATGGGTGTTTAGGATTCTCCCGCCACACTATCCCGAACCACTACAACTCTTGAAATCCGGAATCAGCTTTGGCGACCACTAAAAAACAATGGCAATGAAGCTCGACGAAGAGCCCGATGATGCACTTAAATTCCGTGGGAGATTATGATTCTAATAGATCTTTTATTTGTGTTTAAAGAAACATCTTCGGGAAATAAACCTTGAATAAAGCATGTTTAACTTACCCAAAGTGATGGGCAAGCACTGGTGCGGCTTGATGCCTGCTAGTGCCGTGTACAGCGAGAGCTTGCCCACAGGAATGCCCATACCGCACGCTCCCAAGTCACCAAGACCCAGGATACGCTCGCCGTCTGTCACTACGATGGCACGGACGTCGTTTTCAGGCCTGGTGGACAATATTTAAAAAAAAAAAAATACTTTTGAATTTGAATGTTTACGAATTATGTCATATTAAAAGAACTATGAGCGTCGAGGCCGCCAATTGGAAAGCATCAAGTAGAAGAGACCCTCAGACTGGATATAGCGACAATGCTTGCAGGGTGTTTGCAGGATGAGAGTAGACAAAAAGATTTTAAATGGTGTTTCAATCACAAACCATGAAGACCAAAAATGACGTAGTTTCAAAAACCTAGAAACGAAATAAGAAATCATCAAAAGGGCAATTTCTACAAGTCTCCTCAAATCCTGTATCTATTACTACTATCATACTAAACATTCCAGCGTAACTCACCAGTTCTTTAGAATATCGTAGACGTGTCCCTTGTCGTGGATGGTGATGAAAAGTCCCCTAGGCCTGCGGTAGACCAGGCCGAACTTCTGGCATGCCAGGCCGACCGTGGGCGTGTACACAATGGGCATCATGTCGGCCACATTCTCGCCCACGAAACGGAAGAACAAATGCTCGTTGCGGTCCTGAGAAAATAAATTGAATTTATTTTACGTTATAGTAAATTCTCTCTTAGTTTGCCGCATTATTGATTCGATTCCCAGATGGTCCAAATATTTGTAAGATGCACAGATCTGGGTGTGTAGTGTTTGTGAGTTTAAATGAGGGAATGTTTTATGTCATCAGTAGTTCATGTAGATAATGTTGTTTACCCAAAAACCGATCTCAATAACGGTACCTATATCTACCTACACCATTGAAGAAAACTTAATCTCTTTTGCAATATTAATTACAATGACCTAGTCTGTCCATGTTTGATTTACTACAAAAATATGGCTTACAGTATTCTGGAAGTCTTTGGAGTATTCCCACAGAAAGTTATTCTAACCTAGAGGGTTACAATTTTGAAATTTGGGAAATTCCGTCAAAAGTAGGACTGTTTATTTACTAAGCATTTTTTATAGAGTGCTCATTGAACTTCATCTTCTTCTACCAAAAAAATCCCCTTTAGTTAAAAAGTGCAGCCACAGTCTGGACAGATGGGCAAATAACTATTCACCGCCCGCATACGCCCGCCTACGGTGGCCGGAGACCGTGTATAAATGAAGCTTAATAAATCTCTTGACTTTCTGACGTGGGTAAAACTTCTCGTCCTTAAACTACAGTAGAGAACAACTGCAGACCAAAGTTTATAATTACTTTAGTTGTTAGAACTGGCGAGAATATCGTACATCGCCTTGTCCGGTATTCACTGGGGAATTTAATATGGGTTCCGGATAATATTTCCGAAGTTCGGAGAACTCTATTAGTAATTCAATATTCCAAAGCTATTTTATCTCAGAAGATTATTAATTTTTACCCGACTGCGCTGGACGGAGGGTTATTTTTTTCGAGTTTAGGTATGTGCGGCTTGATGGAGTTTAGCTTGTGTCGTTAGATTTTTCGGATGTGACACTGGACACTGAATACATTTAATATTGATAAATACAAAATGGCGGGTTTTGAGCGCCATTTTTAGGTGTCGTTTGGAGGATACATATCTATTTGTTAGCTGACTATGTGCAAAAACGTAAGTATAAGGGACTGCAGTGATTTTAATCTTGTTTCCAACTTTTCAGTTCTTTTTATGCAGTCACCTATTGTATTGTATAAAGGGCTGGTTTCCGCTTCAGTCACCTATCTTAATATTCATTTTTACATTTTTGATTCTATAATTGCTTGTATATCAAAATTGGCTGGATTTGCCATTTTGTAACGGACAATGCTCATGAGAGTGAAATAATGGCATCATTATTTGCAACTTTTTTATAAAATATCTACCCAGCCAGTAGCATTGTTTCTGTTTTTATGTTGGTACTGCAACTGCAGCAAAATTCTGCTGATTGTGAAGGTCGAATTCTGTAGTAACAGCTGTTAAAGTGCTCTAGCCTTGCATTTGACGGGATCTATGCCGTATGAATCCCTTCACGATAGTTTGGACAAGGTTTGAAGGCGTTAAGTTGATGAATTCGTTTCTTGTTAGCATTTGCTTTTATAATTTCATTACCAACATTGCTGTGAAAATCAAGGTAATTTTAGGTACGTTTTCAGTTTTAAAATTTATATTCATTGATTTCCTCCTTATTTTCAGTTCCTATCACTCCTATCAGTGAGAATTTTTTTTTCAATTTTAAGCGAATGGAAAATATTTCAGAAGGTCTTTTAATTATTTACTTGACTACTTTACTTTAGTTATACAATATCAAAATCACAGTATTCCGTTATAATTTTCAAATAAATATAGGTATCTAAGTATTTCATAGATTCATGATTAACAATAACATCAATCAGTACCTATATATACGTTACGTTAGTCACTGAAAACTCGTGAATATTCAGTTTCAGCGAAGCGAAAGATTCCTCCCTTTATTAAGAACGGAAAGCGTCTCCTCAAATAAATATTATAGAAAGAGTTCTATTCATATTTAACGAAGCGAATAATATTCAAGTCAAATAACGTTCCTTTTTATAAAGTTCATTCTAGTGTACTGTGTAGCCTAGGCGTCGAGTGAACAAAAAAGGAAATTATGTCAGTCCACTTGGCTGACTGACGTCTCATTAATAAACTACGGACTCCTCTTCGCAGTTATTTAAAAATCTCTTTCAATTTTCAATACATATTTAGTTTCAATAAAGATTTCATTTACTTATAACATTTTTCAAATAGAGATGGCGACTTGTTTATCAAGTTTGTTAGTTTGAACGCGCTAGTCTGAGGAACTATTAGTTCGAATATAAACATTAATTATTGGGTTGGAAAGCCCATTTATCGAGAAAGGCTATGGCTTAATAACATCACGCTTCGACTGATAGGAGCGTAGCTGGTTTTATCGCGGTGAACAGCGAGTTTTTGATAAAATATAGTTTAGACTTACCAGTAGTCCCATGAGGTAGAGGTATTTGTTGAGTGGGTCCTCGTACCGGTCAATTGACAGCTTGCACATCTGAACCTGCTCCTCCTGGGTCTTTACCCTGGCTGGGAGCAGACCGTGGATGCCAAGGGTCTGGCGCTCCTCAATCGTGAAGGCCATGCCCTGTGGACAAAAGACATATAACATCAGAATAGGAGAAACCAGTTTTTTCGACCGTTTGGCTTAACATTATGGGTAGCTACTCGTATAACCTGTAATGATGTAAATGTAATGGGGTCTTCAAGTTAATAAGTATTACTTTGACTTGTCGTCAATAAATACACAGGTTCGGTAATAATGCTAATTTATTATCAACTCAAGACTAACACAAAAATGGCTTCACAATGCTTCACACTGTAGGTTTTTCTGGCACACCACAGACTAATATTTTACTTTTGGTTCACAGATTATAAAGTACTATATTTAGGGTGAATACACAACATTCGTCCCCTTTTAAAAGAATCGAGCAAATGGGTGCTTAGTTTTTTAAGAACAGTTAAAATTTAAACAAGTTACAAATTTAAACGATCAGGAGCCTTTCTTAATCTACTAGACCTTCTTAATTCCATAGACTCCCTTTCATTTATTCTCATACCAGGCATTTCATTTGAGTCCTCAATACTATGTTTGTCTAACACAACCTCTCTCTCTCCTCCCTTACTGTTATCTTCCCCTAATTTATCATTAAAATTTGATTTACTATGAATATAGTCCTTTTCATCCATACTTATTACTTCTCTACTATTAGAACTGTTTTCCCTTTCCATACTCTCTTCCCTCTCCGATCTATTGGCCTCATACTCTTGTAATCTAATAACATCATCTCTGTCAGAAACTCTCTCATTACCATTTGATTCAACTGACGGCCACAAAACTTCTGTTTGAGGTTCAGATACAGCATTTTGATTTGTATTTAATCTAAGTGCTGAAGCATGATAATGTTTTTCCACTCCATCTACATTTACAATATATCTGACATTACTTAGACATTTAGTAATAATTCCTTTCACCCACATTTTCTCTCCATGCAAATTTTTACACCATACCTTATCTCCTAGCTTAAACACATTCTTTATTAACAACTTGTGAGATAATTCAGTTGACTTCTTAGTAATAACATTATTTGGCTTTAACATATCAAAACGTGATCTAGGTTTGTATTTTAACAACATTTCATTTGGTGAATAGCCAGTCGAATTTGGTGTATTGCGGTAGTTAAATAAGAAATTTTGTAAAATCACTTCTTTAGAGATTCGAGCACTTGAATGGTTTTCCCATATTCGTTTTAGGGATTTTTTTATTGTTTGCACTGCCCTTTCTGCTAGCCCATTTGCTTGTGGATGGTATGGGGGGCTTTTAAGAGGTTGACATCCATTTACTTTTAAAAAATTTAAGAATTCTTGTGAAGTGAATGGTGGTCCATTATCACTTACTAATTCAGCTGGTACCCCCATTATAGCAAAAGTTTTACAAAGCTTTTCTATGACTAGTGTAGCAGTGGTATTTTTCATAATATGAACATCTAACCATTTGGATTTCGAATCTACTATCAACAAATAAGTTTCAGATTCTCTCATGAAAAAATCTACATGAACTCGTTCAAAATTACTTTGACTTGGTTTCCAAGACATCAATGAACAACTATTTGTGAAATTTCGGCTTGCTTGGCATAGATCACATCCCGCTATGAATTTCTCTACATCCTCATTTATTTGAGGCCACCAACAGTACTCTCTTAACAACATTTTTGTTTGTACTACTCCATTATGACCCTCATGAAACAAACTTAAAATATGGGGTCTCAAATTATCTGGAATCACTACTCTACTACCCCACAGAACACATCTTTGTTCAGTAACTAATTCACTTCGTTTTGAAAAATATGGTCTCATCTTTTCATCTTTTACATGGTTGGGCCATCCTGTCATTACATATTCATATACTTTACACAAAATACTATCTGATTGAGTACTTTTTGCAATATCTTTGAAATCTAAAGGTATATTGTTTGTAAAATTAAAAGAATTTATAGAGTCTGTTACATTTGTTTCTACTGGAAGAGGCAACCTGGATAGGGCATCTGCATTTCCTAATAAAGTACCCTTTCTGTATTTAATGTCATACTGATACCCAGACAATAGTAGGGCCCAACGTTGCAGTCTAGCATTTGCAGTTACTGGTATTTTTCTCAAAGGGTCAAAAATAAATTGTAGTGGCTGATGGTCAGATACCAATGTGAAGTTTCTACCATAGATAAACTTGTGAAATTTTTGAACTGCAAAAATAATAGCTAAAGCTTCTTTTTCCACCTGGGAGTAATTCTTTTGAGCATTATTTAGGGTAGCAGAGGCAAAACATATAGGTTCCCCATCAATTTTATGACTTAACACCGCACCTACACCATATTCACTAGCATCAGTTGTCACAAATAAGTGTTTTTTTCCATCATAGTGTACTAAGAGATTATTACTAACAATACATTTTTTGCTATTTTCAAAAGCTTCATTGCATTCTTTTGACCATACAAATGGTGAGTCTTTTTTTAAAAGAGCATGCAATGGACTTAACTTTTCAGACAACCGAGGTATAAATTTTCCATAGTAGTTTAATAAACCTAAATAGGCCTGTAATTGTGTTATTGAGGTTGGTATTGGGGCTTTTGTGATCGCTTCAACCTTATCAGGCAAGGGCCGAATGCCTTCTCTGTTAATTAAATGCCCTAAAAACTTAATTTCCTCACAATAAAACTGACATTTATCTACATTTACTTTTACACAGTAAAATTGTAATCTTTCTAATACTTTTACTAAATTTTCATGACAATCCTTCAAGCTAGAGCCCATAATTACCACATCATCAATAAAACATTTTACATTGTCCAACCCAGTCAATATCTGGTCCATAACACACTGAAACACTGAGGGGCCACTTGATACTCCAAATTGAAGTCGAGTTGGTTGGAACAATCCAAGGTGAGTATTAATAGTCATATACTCTCTAGCCTTATCATCCAACAACAATTGTTGGTAAGCACCAGTTAGGTCAAGTACACAGAACACACTAGCTCCAGTTAATTCAGCAAAAATGTCCTCTGGAAGCGGCAAGGGGTAATGCTCTGTGTCTAGTACTTTATTCAAAGTGACTTTGTAATCTACACAAACTCTAATTTTCTTGTCACTTCTTTGTGCTAAAACTATAGGGCTAGCCCATTCACTATGTTGCACTTTCTTTAAAATTCCTGCTTTTTCTAAACTTAGTAACTCCTTTTCTACTTCCTCTTTTTTTGCATAAGGTATTGTGTAAGCTCTATGGAATATGGGGGAAGCTCCATCTTTTAACTTTAACTGTGCCTTCATATTAACAATATGAGAAGATCTATCTTTTGAAAACACCACCTCAAACTGTTCCTTAACCCGCTCCACTAATTTACTAACATTATTGAACTCACACATACCTGTTTGCTTTATTTCTTGTATCACCGACTCTCCAATATAATAAAAACTTTTTTGCCAATTTGGAAACAACTCTTTCAACCAATTTCTTCCTATTAACGGTACAAAATACTTACATTTATCCAACACTACTAAATTCAGAACTTTATCTAACTTATTTAACTTAATTTTAAGAGTTCCTGCTATGTTCAACTTTTCACCCGACACTGAACTTAATTTTGTTAAAGATTTTTGTAACTTTTTATCCTTCAAATACTTATAATAGTCACTGCTATGTATCACTGAAGTGCAAGCTCCAGTGTCCACCTGCATTTTAATTTTAATTTCATCACCTAGTCACAAGGTGACCTCCGCTGGTTGCTCTCCTTCCTTATAAATACTCATTATTGAACCAATGATGATCTCCTCTGCATCATTTTTTTTGTTTGTTTGTTGATCTACGCTGTCCTGTTCCTTCTCTACATATTTAACTGCATTTTTGTTCTCTCTGTTTCGGCACTTCGATGCAATGTGACCTTGTTTTTTGCAAACGTAACACGTCCAGGATTTTTTGAAGCACCTGTCTGCCGAGTGCTTCCCTCCACATCTTGAACACTCAAAATGTGATGTGAAAGGTATTTTCTTCTTTTCATTTACCACACATACATTACTTGCCTCCATGCCAACCTGCATGTTTTTTGACTCCCTTTCCGCAGACTCAAACGCAATGGCTATCTCATATGCTTTTTCGAAGCTTAAATGTTCACCTTCCGTGAGAAATTTTTTTATTAGCGCCTCATTTGTAACACCACACACAATCTTGTCACGCAGGGCTTGATTTAAAAACGCCTCAAAATTACATCCAGCCGCTTTCTTTTTTATTTCTACCACAAAATCTCGTATGGATTGCCCTTCAGCCTGCTTATACTTATAAAAATCATATCTCTCTGCCACCGTTGATTTTTTTGTTACGTAATGCGCCATCAAACATTTTACGAGCTCTTCGTAAGTTTTTTCGCTTGGCCTTTGAGGAGCCACTAGATTTTTTGCTACATTGTAAGGCTCCGGTCCCATTAGTGTTAGTAGCATTGCTACTTTCTTCTCAGCTTGTATGTTGTTAATTATGAAAAACTGCTCCATTCGATCCACGTAGTCCCGAAAATCCTTGTCTTGTGTGTACGGTTCTATATGCCCAAATAACGCCTGCATCCTCGTCGCCAATTTAATAAGTATTACTTTGACTTGTCGTCAATAAATACACAGGTTCGGTAATAATGCTAATTTATTATCAACTCAAGACTAACACAAAAATGGCTTCACAATGCTTCACACTGTAGGTTTTTCTGGCACACCACAGACTAATATTTTACTTTTGGTTCACAGATTATAAAGTACTATATTTAGGGTGAATACACAACACAAGTCAAGAGTGAATAGATTACTTCTAGGCAAGCGTGCTTCACCGTCGACCACATCTTCGCTTACCACCAGGCGACATAGTGATCAAATGCGAAACTATCGTAAAATAAAAAAGTATGGAAAAAAAAAGTAAGGTTATATATTTGGTGCGACCAAAGAGATTTAAAAGAACTTATAGAGCGGGCATTGGGAAAATTGTCATACAAAATTGTTGATGCCGTGCGTCAGTAGCGCTATCTAAGCGTTGCATAGCAACGCGACTACTAGACTGAGGGACTTTTTACCTATTGGTAAAAAGTTTTGGATCACAAATTTCTTCGTGATGTCCCGTCTATTGCTCGTATATAGTTTAATGTCTTTGGGTGCGACAGACAATTCGGTGATAGTCTTAAGTCTTTTAAAACAGTAGGTATACCTATTATTGTTACATAATATGATATATTCATGCAGTAATGCGAAATGATGCAACTAGTTTACTACAAAGGTGGGCAAGACGTAGGTGACACATCATTACGTGATATTGCGTGCATCGGAACTTCTTGAAAAATTTTATAAGAGTCTAGCACCAAATTTCCTTCGTTACCAAATAACCTATACTTTACTATACACCAATTCCAGACGTACGAAATACGAATACAGCATCACGAAAGATGGAAGGTACAACAATATCCAGTTTCGTTGTAGGTAAACCTTCCTTAAATAATCTGGCGGATTGCCAAGTTCCAGCTCAAAATGAACGATGTTTTTCGGGTTATTTTCCACAAATCTGTGTGTACAATAGAAACAAAACATTAGTATCGCTATCAGTGGTGGTAATGGTAAGTAAAGAAAAATCGATGCGCAGATAACATACGCCACATAAATGAGAATCGGTGTAAATAATACATATTTTATGGCATTCATTTCATTTGGACTATTGTTCATCTACCAACAGTAACGCTGCATTCTAGCCTATTGTTTTCTTTCACCCCTATTTTCAAACATAAGTACCTATAAGTTTCATTATATGAAGTTTTATCTCCTGACGCCATATCATGACTTTTCCCGTTTTTTGTGAAGTAAACAGGAACTTTGACGTTAATAAGAAGGAAAAATTTAGTTCCTCGTTCGTACATTAGAGGCGGTTTTTCATTTTTCCATACAATAAACGCAGTAAATAGGTACTTCAAGTACCTACGCTGTAAATAAACAACAGCAATCTTGTGATCGCTGATGATCTCTTTCTACAGAAATTGATATATTATGTCTTATAAAAGTACTAGACGGTAACCAAACCTATGTAGGTATCGTAATACAATCAAGAATGTGACCTAAATAGGTCAAAAAGTTCGCAGAAATTGTTAAATTACGAATTCGCATCATTGTTTAGAACGTGATTGACCATTTCCTCCTCAGTTATAAAGTCAATGCTCCGACTGTGACACAAATTGTCCGCAATGGGCAATGCACTGCACCCACACAAAAGATACTTTCAACACTCAAAGATAATTATAGATAAAAATACTTCGCCTTCGATACAACCGGTTTATAAACAAATTTTACAATAAATCGTAAATGGGCAAAAGTAAGAAAAATAAACAAAATTCCGTGAACATTGCTTGCCCGGAAATACTCGCGAACGGCTGACTATCAGCAATGCGATTCACTAACAGACTCATCATAGATGTTAACAACGACGAGTTCTCTGATGTTTCATCGTAAATATCGCTTCTAAAAACAACGTTGATAAAAACCGTATTCGCTAAGATAAATGAGCTCGTCGACGATCTGCCGAACAACGATGATGAGTATGATGTTGGCAGTGTTGCTAT
The DNA here is from genome assembly GCA_954870645.1 of Agrotis clavis. Lineage (NCBI taxonomy): Eukaryota > Metazoa > Arthropoda > Insecta > Lepidoptera > Noctuidae > Agrotis > Agrotis clavis. The sequence goes on along the minus strand of OX940928.1, from coordinate 19,054,978 downwards.
GTTTAATCTAGAGTATAATCGAGAAAATCTCGACTAACCTATTATAAAGTTATTTCGTCATTTTAAATTAATAAAAATGCACAATACGTATGTACAAAACACGTTATATTTATTATGCAACGAATGTTTAATTTATTAGAGCATTTTAGACTTGGAAAATAATTACATTTTGATTATAGCAATAAAACAAAAGCAAATCTTTGACATTTTTATTTGTAGGTTATGTATTTCAAAACAAACAACTTGATCATATCTTGAAAGTTTTTTATCAAAATACGAAATTCCAAAGTTCTAAGTGGCTAAGTGGACTTTAAAAAAACTGTGCACCCCAACCCAATAGCGTTCTACTTGGGTTGTTGTGTTTTAGTTTGGTTCCAAACCTATCGAAAGTAAGTTTAAAGTAACATTTCTATTTAAATATAGCACAGTTTCTGGAACTACTATACAATTAACCAAAATATTTATCTTTTAGTGTCTCGCAACGCAACTCCTTCGTTAGATCAATCAGCTGGAAAAGCTAGTAAGCTTTTTGGAAAACGAACAATGGTTGGATAGGGGCCATGCTCGTACTGGGAATGTTCGCAATCGCAGTCGTCAGGCATGATCAAAAATACCAACAGCCCTGAACAGTGATGGTGTGGGTGTACGAAAACATCGGAACAGTGGTGTAAGGTTGGTAATTATAAGTATTGTGTGTATACATTTATACAGTTGCATTGAATATGTAGCCTTCTACAGTATAGTATCTTTATGCATCGACAGCCCCCCCCCTGTGTATGTTCTATAATACTAGATTAGTTAGTGGATGTCACACGGTTTCACTTGCGTAGTTCCCGTTCCCGTGGGAGTGCGGGGATCAAATATATGTTACTATGCCTGTTACTCAGGGTGAATGTAGCTTTCTAATGGTGAAAGAATTTTTGAAATCGGCGCAGTTGTTTTTGAGTTTATTCATTACAAACATACACACACACACTAAAATACAAATCTTTCTTCTTTTCTTTTTTCTTTATAATATCAGTGTAATCAGTGTAGACTACAGGGTAACTAGCAACTATAAAAGCATTTAAAATTGCAACAGAAAGTTAAACCAGACCAAGCAAATAGGTGTTCTATTTATTTAAAACATCAAATCATAAAATTCTTAATTGTGTTGCAGTACTGGAAGGACAAAAAAGCAGTTAAGAGTCCAGAAGTCCGGAAGTCCAGCTTAATTACAGCCGTGAGGCGGCGCACTGGTGGTGGCATAGGAGATTTGCCACAACTTAGTGAGATTGAATTGAAAATCCAAACCATTATGGGAGGAGAAAGTTTTGGTTGCGGAGATCAGAACTTAGTACTTTTGAGGTTTGTAGTTTTCAAGGCTATATAAATTAGACCTTTATAAATTTATTGATTTGATTGAAATTAATAAGTAATTAATACTTTTACATTTTTAGGAAGAACCATTGGATAGAACTGTGGAAAGTGAAGTCTCCCAGCATTTTACTCGTAAGTTTTTTTTTTATTTTTTGTCGATTTAATGAGTTAACATATAAATATAATATTATGTAAACATTCTATTTTCAGAATATAAGTCCCTCCAAGTGAGCAGCAGGCTGACCAAAGAGATGATCCTACGAGCCAGGCAATGAAATGCAATGGATAAAAGATTTGTTTATTCTTTTATTGATGGATTTTTGATAAATAAATAAAAATGTATGCTAAAAGATTGTTTTATTTATTGATTGTATTAAAATGACTTTTCCTAGGTACATACTATTTATACTATTTTGTTAGACTATATTAATTTTGTCTTTAGGTTAACATGATTAAACTTCTTAAGTTTAAAAAAACATCCACTTTCTTTATTTTATGTCAATCAATAATATACATTACTATTTAAAGTACACTATAATTTTTAATAAACAAACTGTCTTAAAATCTGGTTTAGTAATAATTATCTTAAGTCTATTGTTAGTATTTACTTCTATTATTAACTATTTTGTCCACGCCACAGTCTATCAATTAGACAACCTCTAGCAAGACGTCCACTATCCAAATCACTGATACAGTTCTGGCTTCCTTGAATAGAATAGAATAGAAATCATTTATTTGTCAGAATATTGTACAAAGTTGTTAAGTGTGTTATGTATAATTACGATCATAATATTCTGCCGTTTCCGGCGTACAAATATGGTTTAAATATAAGATTTATGGATCATCAATTCATCATACATTAGAATTAGATTTACAATCATAGAAATTACAAATAATTGAAATAATTTCATCAACATTAATAATTAATTTCGTCAAAGAGATACATACAATAGGCAATAATGTCAAATACTTAGGTAAATTTTTCATTCATAAAGTCTTCAGTCGAGTAGAAACATTTGCTTATGAGAAGGTTAAATAATTTAATTTTAAATGGTCTGAGGTTGAGAGTTTTGAAGCTGTCAGGTAATTTGTTATAAACAGTAATGGACATGCAGTACACATTATTGGAAAACAATTTTATTCTACGCCTGGGAACATTAAGCATATACACTTTGCGGCTTGGTCTGGAATTCTGGATACAACGTCATTATACAATTCAAATTCTTGTTGTAGTAACCGGATCACACTTGCTTATTGTCTCTGTGGATGAGCTGGTAATTCTACTGGAGGAACTCTGGCTTGATTGCAAATGTTATGTAACACACAACAAGCTTTTATTATTTTCCCCACCATCTCTGGATCATAGTGAAGAACCCGATGAACCAAATGGTGAAATATCTTCTTCCAATTCGTTAATTAGCTCTTCAGTCAACCTAAATACCTTACTAGTCTCTAAAGTATATCAGTAGTAAGAAGATCCATATTACGTATCACATGTGCCTGACGTCTTTTTTCTACATTATCTCGACGCTAAGCTTCTTCCAACAAAAAAATCATACAGGAAGGACGTACTGCCATCTAAAACATTAAAAATAGGCATAAACGTTTCAGGAATTAAATTACGGTAAACAAAACAATACTAAGCATTTATAATTTAAAAAATAACTTGTTTTACTCACATTTTAATTGTCTACAACCAAGGAAACATCTACAATTTACAAGCTTTACACTTTGACAGTTAAAATCGAAGGCGAAGGCGCCGTTATCGTTGAAGGCGAGGATGATTTGTGTTTCTGAATACCGTTTTTCATACATTCGGAACCATATTTAGTTCTATGTCGCGCCGTCGACATCGTTGTGGCGCTACGACCGCGCTGTTTTAACTAAAGAATACCGATAAGCTTTCATCAGATGTTTCAACGATGATTTCGTGGTTGTAAAGATGTTTTGCCTTAGTGAATCGCACTCCAGCTGAGAATGACGTAACGAAGGTGACCGCTTCTAAACGACCTTCAATTCTGCATTACGACTACTACAGCCGTCGGACTTTAAACTAGTTGTTATAAGGACTGTTTTTCTTTGGCACGGCCAACGGCACTACCGTGGGTTAAATTATCGTGTAAAGATGTTTTGACGAACATAATGAGAAAGTTTCCTATAAATCATAATGAGAATGACCTACAATGATCTAGAGCTGGCGAAATTGATCTAAAGAGGATAAGCATAATCTGACAATGCCGTAAAACATTGGGCTTTTAGATTAGGCGCTTTTATGGTTTCTTGGCAACGAAGAGAAAGGAGAAACCGAGAAATTCCGGCTCGGGAATAAAAGTTTGTACCTAGTAACTATTCTGATAAAGTTAATTTCTTCAAAGAGATACTCGTGTAACTAAAAAACTAGTTTTATAATTGTAGTTTTTTAAACGCATAAAATGTGCACGTGTGCTCAACATAGAAGGCAGTTAGGTATTATTATTAAGGATCATATTTTCGTTAACTTTGATTTTGATCACACACTAGAAAATGTTAACTATTTGCGTTTGGTTTGCAAGTAATTTTCCCAGAGTTTTCTCTATGGTCTGCAGTCAGTCACAAGAAAACTTTTCATGAAAACGCAACTGAAACGAGTTGCATACCTACTGGAAGAAATATCTATTTAAATTATTCCTACAAAGATTCAATTTAATGATGGAAGACCGGCGGCATGACTACGTCATCTACCTCATCACTGTTTTATCAATTGGGCTTTCAAAATGAAACGATAAGTTACATTTCAAATGAAAAACAAATATCATCGTTGAAATATCTCCTGATCAATAGACCATTATCGATCATTGTCATATTGTCAATAGGCCAACACTAATGAGTGTAACTGAAAACCAATCAGTTTGTGATAACAGCGTACATTACTCTCCTATTACATACGTACTCATACATTGAGCTCTCTAATTTCATAATATTTTATCCGTAGAACTCGAGGCCTATTAAAATCAATTACTTAATATTAAAATAACATGGAAATACTGGCAATACTTCTGAATATTTAAAGAAACTTTTCACAATGCTAGATAATAATCAATTTACCTAAAAGCGTTCTGGCACGTTATTTAACGACTGTATTGTAATACTAGGTGTTTAATGAATTTAAAACATTAATTTGGTCCATATTTGTAGCAAGAGAGTGCCAAAAATGTAACAGTATCATAAAGCTAAGGCTACAATCATGATGCGGAGAATTGATGGTCGAGGCCGATGGTGCCGTAAGGTTCTCGAATAGAGACCACGCATCGACAAAGTGGACAGAATATCTGATTAAGACCACAGGAGGCTTTATTGTCATTGCGGGAGGCCTATGTCTAGTAGTAGGCATCCTACGGCTGATTTTTTTTTGTAAATGTTGCCCCACTCTAGAATTTTCTCCTGTATCGTGGCTGCGTTTACTAACATTGAAAATGATGATGAATGTTGAACGAATAAAATAAAGTTTTTTTCTGCAAGAAAACTTGAAGACATCAGATATTATACTTCCTGAAAGGCACGTTCGCAATTAAAAAGTAGGTAATGACGTAATAAAAGCGTGCCCTCACAGCTCTACACAAACAAAACTCAAGTTAATGAATGTGACGTCAGAATCGTCTCTCTCTGGAAAGTGTGAGCACTTCCGTGAACAATTTATGGCGAGAATGCGAGGAACACTCCAATTCCGAAGCATTTTAATTAATCCATTACAATTTAGGGCTAAAGTATAGGTTTAGAAAGTTTAGATACCTACCTATTCAATTTATTTTCAAGTACCTTTTTCATAATACATTATCTGGTATCTACACTACCTTTCATTAAAAAAAAAACAACGAATAGGTAACTTATTAACTGTTTCATTTCATAAATATGTAAAGTCGGCTTGATATTATTTACTTGGCCTAGACTAACAAAGTGAAAAGAAAATATAACATTTAATTTTCTTTTGTGTAATAAATAAATAAATATGTAATAAATAGTTATATCTACCCATTACAGATACGAGGTGGGAATTAACTTTCAGCACCATCATCCGGAGAAATTGAGTTTGAAAATGGCTTCATAAAGTTATTCCTGCACGGTTTCGTAAACGTGACGAGTTTCTGATGTAAACGAGTGTAAAATAACACGTGAACCAATTAAAGGTGTTTACCGAAAGAGCGCGATCCGTCCCAACGATCCGATCTGAACCCATGTGATCTCTGCAAATGCAGAACGCTATGCAATCTGTCGCTGGCAGTGAGAAAGCACATATTGACATCCATAATTCCATAGGTTAGAAAAGAGATCGCATACGGTTAGATCGTATCGCTAGATCGCCAGAACGGATCGCACTCTGTGGGTAAAACAGTATTTTTTTATTGGTCTTAACAGACATTTAATAATATTACCTATATTATTTTATTCTTTTTTATTTATAACTGTTCGTTGCCGCCCAGAAAAGCTCTAAGTAGCCAGTTAAGAGGATTATCTTGTCTAATGTGAAAGTGCATTGTTACCACTATTTTTTAGGAAACTTGCAGTTCAATATTAGAAGCTCTCGAGAACTCTACTTAATTCCTCAGAAAGAAATCAAGGAATATTTTACAATAGATATGATAAGAATATTTCGAGTAGAATGAGTTGTGTTGATTACAGTGGTACGAAGTATTGAGAATGTCTCGTCCTTAATCTTGTTAATATTAAGCACAATTAAAATATACCATTTCAATAACCATTCACTCATGTACCATTTTATTTTTATTTTTCTAACGTGGTAATAATAATATTCCACAATAATATTCCACAACTATCACACAACGCCATCTAGCCCCAAGCTAAGCAGAGCTTGTGTTATGGGTACTAGACAACTGATAAACATACTTACATATTTCTAAATACATACATATTATAGATAAATTACACCCAGACACAGAACAAATGATCGTGCTCATCACACAAACATTTGTCCTGGGTGGGAATCGAACCCACGACCTCCGGCATAGCAGTCAGGGTCACTAACCACTAGACCAACAGGCCAGTCACATATCATCAAATAAGTCCTCCCACCCCGGGCAGGGCGGGAGAGACTGTCAGACTCGTACTGACTAAAATCCACGGTGTCCTTCAATAGCACTTTATGTTCCGGGGTCACGGTGATGGAATAAGTCCCGTGACCAAATTTTATGTAGGTACCATAAGAAAATGTTAGAAAAATCGACGAACCCTCGAGTCCAAAGCAGCAACACAGTCAGGCACTGAGAAAAAATTCCTGTGAGGAGTCAAGTACCACCAATCTCTTTCCATTTTACACTTCAGTCCATTTACAATGAGTCACTTTAATAGCACCATCACTGATCCAAGGCCGCACTTAACGTCACTCGAGTAAATCCACATTTCAAACAAGAGTTATATTTCATTTTATTGTTCTTCCATTTAATATTGTAGCTATTTATATTAAATACGTTCAAAATACGTTCTTTACCTTTTTAGTTTTATACGAGATAATAAATTGAACGTAACATGCATAAAACAGTTTTATAGAAGCAGAGTCTGCAAGCTAGAACGCTAAGAGGGAAACGCTTTTCAATTTTCAGCGTCGTTGGCGGCGACTGCATTGGAAGTGGAAGGCGTGGAGTAGCGGGAACATCTATTATTATTTATTTAGTCGAAGTGCGGCACCTAACGATCGATAACTTCAACAGCAAAGACTTCCATACTTTATGAAGTATTGATGGGTAAATTGAGGTCGAATGAATCCGGTGTGTTTTTTGCAGCCACTAACCCACATGATAATTATGTCTGCCAAACTTTGACCCTTGTTTATTTTTTTAGGGATATTTTGTAGCCCGCATCGTCCCGGATTATCATAATTTAATGCTTGAAGCCTCAGTAAGTGTGTGTTAATATGAAAGGGTCTAAACCTCAGAGACAGGCCAGAAAAGGTTAAAGCGGAGTTTATTGCTTCAACAAATTCATGAAGTGAAGAATGCGTGCTTAATAAATGAATGTTGTGATGGGAAGAATACTTTATGTTATGGCTATCTTACTCCTGTAACATAAGGGCTTACGACCCAATTAAATCTAGTAGAAGAATGCATTCACAAGATCAAGAATTTGATTAGATATGTCTAACATGTCAATTTCAATTCTTGGATCATCATCATCATCATCTCAGCCGTAGGACGTCCACTGCTGAACATAGGCCTCCCCTTTTGATTTCCATTCCATTCCATTTCCATTCTTGGATACGACATCACAAACAGTTGCTTAACATGAAATCAATTAACAACAAACGTCCCAAGAGTAACATAATCATTAGTGTTTCTAATTACTTTCGAGACATAGCAATCAACATGTCGACCGAGTTGAATCCCTCGAGGGCTTAGCACAAGGTTCCTCCGACAATATTATCAGAACTGAGACCAGTACCGCCCGTCGACAGACCCGATACGATCACAAATTGTCCCAATTACAAGAGTAGGTAATCGTCAACCTTCAACTTGATGTAAAGTGCCGACGGCGACAAATCTTGGAAATGTTACATTCTGTATTTGGTGCGATCGATTCAGTTTTTATTTGACGTTGTTCCGGTTCGTTAGAGAGATCAAGTCGTACTAGCATTGACACTAATTACAACATTATTGATAGATCTTAGTAATATAGCTAACGGGATAGCTCATGTTCAAATAAATTAACATTTAGTTTATTACACAACAAGGTGAACTATTAGCACAAATATTGGCACAAACATCTCATTTATGTTATGCCCCAGAATCTAGTTTGCTATCCAGGTCAGTTTATTGAACAAGCTAACATGAAAATACGAATTTATACGAGAAATTTTGTGAGTAATCAGGGAAGGCAAACATGACGAGCGGTTCTGTCAACATAATAATTTTCAGCGGGAATAACTCATATTTCCCTGTGCCAACATTTGTAGGGTACACAACACGTTAAATATATGAGCAAAGTACGTACGATACGATTAAGTACCTGACTTTACAATTTTTATTATCAAGATCAATTAAAGCATCGAATGTGTGTGTAAACAGACCAACATCAGTACAGGAGAAATTCCAAGTGTTGGACAACATTAAAATTTTTATTTTCATTAAGTTTTTCGCACGATTTATTTTTTATTGTAATTATTCTGATTACCTACTTATTCAGACAACTGCAATTATTTAGAACTCGTGATCCGTCCCAGTTTCGCGTGGGTACATTTTCTAATCTAAATATTAATCTAAATTGTATTTAAACAAACTTTGCTTGAATAAAATCATGTTGTCAGGTAGGTACTACATATTGATTGCGTTTTTTTGAGTTATAGCGAGACTAATGAACAGCATTTGATTTCATATAATGAGACGAAGAGAAAATATATGTTTTATTCCCTAACCAAAGAAAATCGTGTAACATGAGGAAAATCTGGTTGTAATAATGTCTACATCGTGATTTTATAAGAAACGTGCGTAAAAGCTTTTCAGGAAAATGATATTGAAAATGACGACGATCAATCTTTTCTGATCTTTTTCTTTTTAGTAACGGTACCTGGCGCTGACAGCCTGACGGTACAAAGTGGAAAGTTTGACGTGCTTTTAATAAGGTGTATGTACAACTATTTACTATCCTATACAACTATGTACATAATATGGGAAGCCTATGTCCAGCAGTGGACTACCAGGTACTTACAGGTTGATGATGGTGACACTTATATACTTGAGTAAATATGTTATTTACTCAAGTAATAAACAGAAGAGAGTACCTAAATACAGTCATGAGAAAATTGAGGATGAAATATTTAGCCAATATTAATCCGAAATAGATTTGTTGACAAAGCTATTCGTGTTTTGAAAGAGGAAATTACATTCAAACCGTTTTCATGGATCTCAATGATGTTGATATTATCATAAACGACAATACTATTGTACGTTAGTTGTCTTACAAAATACCTAGACTTTACATAATGTGTCTAAAATTATATTGTCAAAAAACCGTATGTAAGGATCGTTTCACACTGCTTTTGCAGTTTCGGTTTACCCAATGGAAAAAGGCATTGTTTATTTTATGTAGTTTACAAAATTTATTCCTTTTCTTAGCTTCTACGTCAACAACAAACGGCCTGCTTGTCATGTAAACAAATGGTTCATTTTCTGGCTCAATGAATCCACGGGCCACGGCATAGACAATTAGGGAGCCGATCAATTTAGTCAACTTTTCCTTTTTGGAGTTTTTTGGGGCAACTTAATGAGAGTAAGTGAACCGGCATTTTTCTTTTGACCCTACTTTTAAGAATAAAGGGTGCCAAGTCAATTTAGAAAGAAGAACAATTTTATTAAGCTATTGACGCATTTAATATGTATGTATAGCATCTATCAAAAAAGATATGGATCCACTTATTTAATCTTGGAAGTATTAATAATCTTTATCCTAAAGTGAAAGAGTACTTAATAGTTTAAATATGATATGATGACCATAAAAACGTATGTTAGGCGCTCTTTCTTTCAAATCTTGTTGTATTTGATGATTACGTATTTTTATCAAATAACGGGTTTCGAGTAATTTCGCCATAGGTGTAAAAACACTTAATTTTTCTGACGTCAGAAATATAACGTGACAATCACGATGACGCGTCATATTTCACAAACGTTTTCCTCTAATTATTCACGCGAAAATAATAGGTTATATTTACCAAAGTATCAGTTTTATTGTAACCTGAAAAAACATTGACCTAATGACCAGGCATTAGTGTTTTTGTTCACATCAAGTCATGGTCAGTTTTTTGCACCCAAAATATTAAAGACCTAATTATTTGTTAACCTTGGGGTCTTCAAGCTAGTCAAAAATGAATAGGTTACTTCTAGGCAAGCTTGCTTCACCGTCGACTACATCACCGTCACTGCTTACCTGGGGGGGTATTACAACGTCTTAAAACCAGGCTTGTTCCAGTGAGTGAACGAGATGGCGCTAGACGAATTGTATAGCTCTGTCACTTAGGCCCTTCGTACACAAGGCGACTCAAGTTTCCGATACCTTACGACTTCGGTATCCAAGCGGCTATCGCAATACAAACCCATAGAGGTTCGAACACAAGCACGCGTCAATGAATACCAAAATCGTAAGGTATCGGAGACTTGCGTCGCCTAGTGTACGAAGGGGCAGCCTGGTTTTAAGACGTTGTAATGGGGTATTACAACGTCTTAAAACCAGGCTGCCCCCAGGCGAGATAGTGGTCAAATGCGAAACTATGGATAAAAAAACTGCCATATTTGTCAGACTTCAAAAATACTGACGATATTTATTTTCCCGTCTAGTTTACCTTATATACTGAATTATACATGTTTTAGAAATTATTTTTTATATAGGGTGACTGGTAATTAGTGTACGATACTTAAACACGTGATTGTGCTCATGATAGCTGTTCAGTACATTTATGTTTGCTTAATGTACTGAACAGCTGATATTTTTTTCACGATTTCGGCTTTGCTCCCATGATAAAAATTGTTTGTTATCATGAGCACAATCACGTCTTTAAGTATCGTACACTAATTACCAGTCACCCTATATATCGGTAGACGTAGTAGTTTATTGTATAAAATAAATGTACCTACCGAAATAGGTCAACCAATATGAATTAATTCTGGACGCTTCGTATTCGCAATGAGCTCACCAGAGCAGAAAATCTCGTCTGTTAATTATATTTCCCTCACTCTGCTCAACAGAGCGCATTTAAATATATTATTACAAGTTGCTGACATAGATTTCAGAACGAAGTACGTCGGGAATGCGAAAAATTTAACTTGTTTGCTCTTAGTGGACAGTCACGCAAAGTTATATTTTAACGTTCGTAACCCGCCCATAGAGTAATAGACATAGATATAACCTCGTTCAAGAGCAAGGGCACGGTATAGCGAACTGGCAGTCAGGCGAGGGTAGCGGCGACTTGGCACCGAGTCAATATTCACCACAACGTATATACGATCGTATCGTAGGAACATGCAGCGCTGCATCGCTGACAAAGCGTTTTAATCAAGATAGCCACTCACTGTACAGCATGTATTTGTTGACATAGCACGTTGACGTGTAATAAGTGCTAACCTATTAACACATCTACATAAAGGATTTACTTTTCAATGGAAAAGTTTTGAATTATTGTTTACTAGCTGGCCCGGCAAACTTCCTACCGCCTAACTAACGTCACTCAATTTTTTTGCCTTCCTGGAACCCCTCCACTAGACTAACAGAAGTATTTTTACGAATCTTTTGTATGGGAATATAGAAAAGTGTTGTTTTAGACTTTATCAGGAAATCAGTTTGGCTGCTCTCGAGATTTGCGCTTTGCAACACATTCAGCGATTCATTTTATGTGATAGAAGATGAGCAAGCAGAGACAATGTACGGGTGACAACGTACTGGTCGTATACAATTTGAGAACATGGACATGCAAAGAAGAAGCAGAGACAGAACCACTTCAGAACAAATATACATACTTTGTTATGCTTCATAAGTGCTGTAATCACGGTCATGTCATGATCTTCACAACCATTTTAGTAACATGGTTTTTAAAACACGTGTTTTTTGACGAATTGGTTACTAAATTGCGTCATGGGAATTTCTGATAGGAAACAGAAATATAAGCTTGTTCATTTCCTCAAAAAACCCCAATATTGGTAACTGGTGTCTTGTGGTTAGTGTAGGATTTCCTCATATACCTACGTGTCAGGTTGCCTATTTACATTATCAAGACGGCTCTACATTTATTAGACTTGAGAGTGCTATAACAGTGGTTTATGGATAATAAAAACAGCAAGTACACAGTCTAATATTTAGTTTATGATAGTTGACAATACTATTATTATAAAACTGAAGATTTTGTTTGGTTAAACGCGCTAATCTCAGCAACTAATTGTGCAAATTGAAAAAATCTTTTTGTGTTGGATAGCCTATTTAACAAGGGACGCTATAGGTAATATAAAACCACGCTACGACTTACAGGAGCCAATAAGCGGGTGGAACCGCAGGGAAAAGCTATACAATCATAAATATACCCTTGTTTCAATATTTTATGTATTTGGTACAAGAATTCGCAACTTAGGGCTCGTTCACACAGAGCATCCTTATTTACAGGATCGTTTATTACGCACCCGCCGCCACTGCAGGAGGTGATGTTTACACCGCATTCATAGTACCGTTTTGACGGATCTGTCGCTACTCGAAGATGTATATTTTATCAGATCCGTATTTCTTACTGGATCCAGATAATACTGTCATGTGTGTGAATTCCGACTTACAGCAACATTTATGTACTACATCGACGAATAAAACGTTTATACGATAAAGCGGACCTGTAAAACAGAACAGACGTCTGTATGTACGAGCGCTTATGTCTATTTTATTCGCAACTTCAATATTAATGGAAGCTGTCATTGAATTAATCATTTATTTCGGTAGATATAGCACCCAAGACCGCTAGGTACATTTATCACTGTCTGGCTTAGATAAAGGCAAGCAAATACCGCTTACTAATTTATTATTAAGCTTAGTATATCCAAGCCTAGCAATGTCTACAGACTATTTAGCTCTATTGAAACAGTTGAGGCAAGAGCATACAGTTTAAAAGCCGGCTTTGATCAAAGCCAACCCATTTCTGAATAATTGAAACGGCAATTTGGTTGCAAAGGGACGACTTTGTTACGCCCGTTTCACTACTTATATCATTAGATGTTCCCGCAGGTCAGCTCCTATTGGCCGTAGAGTAATAAATATAATATAGCCTATAGTCTTCATAGATGAATGGACTATTTGACACAAATATATTTTTTCAATTCGAAGCAGTAGTTCCTGAGATTAGCACGTTCAAACAAACAAACTCAGCTTCACAGTATTAGTATTGATAAAACTCAGTTTGTTTAGCAAAACTGGTAGGTAAGTCAAGACGATGTCGATGGAGAGTCGTAAAAAATATAATATTGTTTACGATCTATTGTAGTTTATAATATAAATGTAAATCGTACAAAATAACCCTCAGAGTTTACAAGTAGCTCCGATAAAAGGACAATAATATTTTACAGTTAAAATCATGACAGTGTATCGCAGAATTCACTTCTCAAGACTAAATTCATGCTACGTTTGCTACAAAGCGTTAATAAATAATTTAAGTGCACCAGAATTTTATTGAATAGGATTTCCATTTCTACTGCCGTTGTAAGCTCAAGTTTCATCAATAATGCAAATGAAATCAGTAGAAGATTTCAAGCAGTCACACAACTTAAATTTCATTTCGTACCTTTGCAAAATACTAAAATGTTATCATAAAAGTTTCTTGAGAGTTAGTTAATTAATTTGGCAGTCGTAAATTTATATTTAATCAAAGATCGCTTTGTTTCAAACTTTCATTGAAATCTTAGGTAAGGGCGCGCATACCTTTAAAGGTCAAGGAATTTTAAAGGGAATTTCGGCAACGTACGACTTGACTTTCAGCATTTGTTTATTTAACTTTTTATGTACAAACAATAAATAATACAGGAAAATGACAGTACCCTAGGCATTTAACGCCCGCTTAAATTTACACCAATATAATATTTAATGTAATAAATAAATTAAAAAAACTTTTTAGATGAATAGTTTTTAAATTAAACTATTCATCTAAAAAGTTTTTGTATAAAATTTATAGTTGGTGTAATAGTTGGTGTAAAATTTAAGCGGGCGTTAAATGCCTATGGGTACCTTACATAGGTTTAATCATAAAGCACAAAGCTATGATATTACTATAGCTGAAATGTTTGGAATTACATTGAATAATACTGTAGGATATAATGTGTATGAAAGGGGAGATTTACGTTTTGAGTTAAATTAACGTCAACAAATTGGGCGTAATTTATCGTACCGTATAATTCTGTGCTACGCACTTACGTATGTTTAATTAAAATCATATTAAGGCGCTACCTCATCGGGATCAAATATTCGTCTGTAATGTAACGTTACAGATTCGAGCATTACATCAAATGAGGCAGGAACCTTGTAATGATACAAAACGAGAATTACTTCAGAAGAACCGAGCAGTACAATGCACACTCAGAGAGGTAGTATTGTAATGTAAAGAGATCAGAGTCTTTATTTGTAATGTTACATTACACGCAAATGCTACTGGTGAGGGAGCATCTTTGTGCAATAAATTGTCAACAGATACAGTACAGTACAGGCTTTGATTCAGTATAATTTTTGAAAGAAAAAAAAACTCGAGAAGGTATCATACAGACTCATATCATAACAATAAATTCTCCTACCAAATAACCTCATTAAGCAAGTACAGAATAATAAGTAATCGATATCAACTTTCATGCAAGCACAATGTGCAACAAAGCAAGGATACATGGCGGGCGTGCCGGCTAACCTAGGTCTTAGGACGTCTAGAAACGTACCGAGGCTAGTAACAATGGCCCAGCGAGATAATAACCTAGATTCACACAATACTGGGCTAGAAAACTGGAGGACTTTGAAGGTGAAACACAAAGGAAGAAGGTGAATGTATTTCTTAAAATTCTGATGAATTTTACTCGTTGATTTTAGATTTTAAGAAGAAACTCTCAATTGATTTGAATAAGTCCGCTTCTAAGCAAGCTAACAAAGCTTAACAAATCAAATAATAACAAAACCAAGAACTCGTAAAGCTTTGTTATGTCTTGTTACGTTGGGTTTTCTTTTCCCAATCTCGACTTTTCCAATATAAAAGTCAAGTCTTTTTTTTCAATCTTTCTATCGCTATCAATCTCATTTCGTGAAGGTTGTAAACGTTCAATTTATCGCAGTTTGCCTCTGGTGATGACAAAATAAAGTAAGTTTAGGATAAGTTTTTCTACACGAAAGGCCACATTCCCTGAATATTATGTATCACAGTAAACAAACAATTCAACGTCATGACCACGTGAATTTGGCGAACCACACGGAACGTACGAAACCACAGCAATTATAATTTAGTCCCAAACAGCCTCAGATACGCAAGAATCACACAAACACAAGAATCACACTTCACACCGACTGCGTGAAGGTTTCACCGTTTACATAGCTTTTATAACACCGCTGAACTAAGTTATCGCGTTGCCATGGCAACCGTAAGCCGCCCCACAAAGTAAGGCTTAAGGCGTGTTTGAGGATTACTGAGTCGATGATTCAATTAGCTGTGACATGCAACCACCCTTAACTGAATCTACACAATAAAACAAAAACCTGGAGTGGTTGAACAAATATAGCAGGTATGGATGTACGGGTTACTGGGTGAGGTTTGGTAAACTTATCATTACTTACAACGCTTTCTTTGGTAAGGTTTAAAAATACATCATACATAATAATATATAGGTTGTGTGCCTGGAGAACTCATTTGATGATTTTACCTAGCTAAAAAATAGTATTAAAGGCAAACCAACCTTGCTTTGTTAGGACTAAAAAAGGGACATTATGAAATGGAGAGAAGTTTTAATTTGCGAAGTGAAAACATTAAATGAAAATGAAAACATTTACGTAATAAAAGTCTTACTTTAAGGTTTTCATAAAATTACCCTTTGTAGTAATAAAAACGGAGGCAGAGACTGAAAATTCGTTTAATTTGCTATGTTTTCATTGCTTTGTAGAAGTAAATGAAACTGAATTTAAGGAAGGCAATTATTTTTGCCAGTAAACATTTATGTAGGTACCGCTGGTACTGCTAAGACACTGTTATTTTCTTCTTAAATATAAGTTAAGTATAAAATGCTTTGGACAAGAAACGAAAATGAAAAAATCTGCCCCATGGCGCATTATAATTTTCGCCTGAAAAAACTTTGCCTCGAAATTATTCATTCTATCAGCGCACTCAAATAAATCCTTTTATCTCAATGAAGTATTAATATTAAACGATAACATAATCCACTTTCGGATATGACTAATGAATTGCAAATTTTTATCTTCACCTCGCACAGGCGGTATTGTTGAGTTGTGACCTACTTCGATAGGCGTCTGAAAGTCTAGTCGTTAACTGAATACTTAACTTTTATCAGTATTCTTGTCTTCTTGAAAAGGTATTTTTCTCAAATATTTTTAAGTTTCAGAACTTAGGTAGTGGTAGACTTGTCTACGTGCCACAGGTAACATACACAGTCCTGCATTTTTGTAAAATATTAGAGCTTTTTTGGGGTGGAAAAATCATTAAGTGAGTCCTTTCGCCTTGGGTGGAGCGGTAGGGCTTGCCAAGCATTTACTGAGTAAAAATCTACCCTATTTCTTCAAATGCCCTTTACCTTTCAGGGTCACGGTCTTTACAGACAGTCCCGCAACACATGATACCTAGACCATAGAGCGGAATCTACAACCAGGGTTTCATGAGTTAAATAAACAGAATCTATTAATTAAATAATCATCAAAAAAAGTTTTAAACATAAATTATAGAAAAAAACTTATCTTGGTCTACAAGGAGATAGTAACTATATGTATAAACACGCTTTTTAAAAATTATTGCTAAATAATACGACCTCTCTTTTCAGGTCATGAGTATGGGAGCTTTTCTTTTGAATTATGTATCCTTAGCGAAAAAAGAAAAAGTAGGTAACCTCTTATCACCCTCACAGGCCAAGAAAAACATTTTACGAGTCACTTGAGAATCCACAACGATGCCGAGAAACTCCTAAGTTATCGGAACCGATTATTTATCGAGACAGCCACGTAAATTCCTAATATTTTATTTCATTCTATCGTGTCGTTTAATTCTATAAAAAAATGAGCTTAGAAAAATAACGTTTTGAGTTTTCCGTTGCCGATTAACTTGTCTTTACCGTTACGATTCACTTGTCTTTTATTCATCGTAAAAGCACGAATTTGACAGTAAATCAAAAGCATAAACTTCCAAGGAAAATAAATCCATCCATTCCTACAGTTACAAGTAATAAAAATTGTCAGTCAACTTTGCACGTCACTGAAAATCCCTCGAGAGTTCAGTCGGAGTCGCAATATCTTTGATGTGACGCAGCCTACAAAGAAATAGATAAAACAAAACATTGCTCCAATTCTCTGAACAGTCGACGGGAATAAAATGTAGAAGACATTTTTAATATTATTTGAAATACGAATACAAACGAATATACAGTGTGTTTGGTTTCCGACTACCTATACTTGAAGGGGATATTACAGACTCATTTTATCGACAAATCTGCTTTAAAACAGTCCTAACACTAGGCACCCCGCGAATGGCAGCCATTAACCATTTATTGCGAAGGTAAACGTTGAGGCTTCTGAAAAACTTATTAAAGTTTTCCAAATAACAAGTAAAAAGGACCAAACACTCTGTATTTTTCGTCAACGAGTACTATTTCTCAAGACCAGAATGTAATCTAACGAGTATTTCGCTTTTAAAAGGGGTTGGAGTAGGTATGCGAGGACAAAGAAAGAATGCTAATCTCGTAAGGCGCCAGAAAGCTATAAGGGGATGGGAGTGACGTCACGTTCTAACCCTGGTAGCTTTATGTATCGTGTCTTTGAAAGAAAAATGCTCTATGTTAAAGCTATGTGGAGTGGTAACGCAAATAAAAAATATCGGTCGAGTTTCGACAAACATATTATTTAGATACTTTAGTTTTATTACATCAATTCATCACAAATCCATAATGATTAGGCACTCCTTTTGGTTTATTCCATGGATTTGATTTTTATTGTTTACATTTAAGACGTATTTTCCGTGTTGGGATATTTTTGTGATAAAAGCCTGTTTCGCTTTGTCACATACCTATGTGACAAAGCGAAAAGGTAATGTAGAATGTGAATAATGTGATTGTCAACCTTGTGTAAACAGACATTAGGGTAGTAACTTGTTAAAGATTGCTAATGTTGAAAACTAAGTTATACTGGAAAACTTAAGAGTGAGGTTCCGGCGCCGCAAGGAAGGTTTTACTTTGATGAACCTCGGATGAATTAATTAGAAGTTAACACGTAACTTAAGTAAAATAAAGGCCTAACACTCAAACTAAAACGTTAATTGTATTATAATCGCTTCATAGTCCTAACCATACATGCGAAGATCTACTACTTATTTTCTATATTTTGGTATACAAAATCGTCGAAAAACGAAATCTGACTAAAAGGGATGTGTGCTAAATAAACAACAAATGACATTTTTCTTTCTATCGTTGTAAAATCATCAAATGAGTTCTCCCGCCCGGGGTGGATTGGAAGGGACTGCCAATAGCTCTTTAAGTTCCAGGGTTACGGTAACCTCTTTAGACAGTACCGCGAAACAATGATGACCTTAAAGATTATAAGACGCGTGTATCATAAGGTCATATAACATGATAACGTTATCATATTGTAAGATCAAAACCAGATACGACACAATCTAATAAAACTGTAGGTATAGTATGTTATTCCTAATTAGCCTTGTATTATTAATGACGACATAAACCGTTATAAGAACAATATTTATTTAAAAACCTTTATGTAGAAGTCAATAACTTTCTTGGGTTTTCTTTAAGGTGCTATCACCAGTAGCATTTGAGTGTGATGATACATTGCAGATTAGATTTAGAGCATTACATTACAATACCTGATTGGCGAGCATTCGCGTGTAATGTAACGTGTGAGCGCCGAATTACAAGTCGAGCGCATTCATGTTACAAGTCGTATCAAGGTCAGTCGGTACATTAGAGCCGAATGATCACAGTAAGGAAGCAACTTTAGGGCATTTACGTCAAAAAATTATACCCAAGGCAATATAAAGTTTAAATCGAATCTACCAGAAAGCAATCAGATACCCAGTAAATAGATACTGCTGTGAATTAAGCACCAGGTATTGTGATTGATTTTCTAGTCGATCGTGACATTTGTGACACTGCAAGGGCAGGGCCAAAGGCAGTGCTGATAGCAAACTAATAAATTTTCATTAAAAACATACATTACAATTTATGGTCGCAGTTTATTTTTATTAGTAGAGCGATAATATCTCTATGCCAATTCGGGAATGGTGCCAGTAACATGATGAAAGGTTTATTTTCGATAAACAAAATGAATAAACAAACTCCCACGCATATTAAAAACAAATGCATATAGACTGGTGACCTGGCTGACTGGTGGCTGACGTGAAGCTTATAGCCCTTTAGAAATATAGGGCTTTAAGCATCATGTCAAAAATATCGAAGATTCTTCTTAGGTGGACGCGTAGTTAAACAAATACATCAAAAGAAAAGAAACTAAAGTTAGGTGTGTAATTAATCCTAGCTGATAATCCAATTTTTTTTTTTTTAATTTGAGATTGGTTTGCTCTAGAAATGGTCGACGGTGGAGCCAGCTTACCCAAAAGAAGCCTGTTCACTCTAACTTTGAAGAGATTAGGGTTGTATGCGTTCGGAAACACAGACGCAGGCAGAGAGTTCCGTACTCCTTCGCTGTCCGCATTATAAAAGACGTCTGGAAACGCTTAGTGCGAATTGGCGGTATAGCAATAAGGTAAGGATGGTAATTTGCCGTACGTCTAGATGTTCGATGGTAGAAAGGGGCTGGTGGGATGAGATCGTGGAGTTCTTGGGCACACTCTCCGGAGTACAATCTGTAGAAAACCGACACGACAGGCAGGCAACTTTGCGGCGTTGAGTCAAGCTATGGAGCTTGGCGTTCACCAATTTTATGTCGCCAACGAGCCTCTTAGCTCTGCGTTCCACTGAGTCAAGAGCGGCAAGTTGATATTTAGCTGAGCCATCCCAAAGGTGGCTACAGTACTCCATGCAGGATCGGACTTGTGCTTTGTAAAGAGAATTACGGATGAGAATAACCTGCTAGCTTACACAAAACAAGTCCTTAAACCGTATACAGAAAAGACAACTAATGACAACAATTAGGGAAAATATCATAAAACATATGAGGCCTTATACGTTTAATGGTTTAATGATACATAATAAAAGTAAACTACCTACTAATATATAAATCAGGGTTCACTAGCGGTTTAACTACCGGCAGACAGGTAAGGCAAGGTTTTGATCATGACCAAGCAAATAGCGGCGACCTTGTGACGTCACGACACACCCACCGTCCGAACGTGTGTAAGTGTGTATTTTAAGCGACTGGACGTGACTCTGTCTGTTCGTCTGATCACTGCGTATCAGTGAAAGCATTGATAAATGGAATTTTACCGACATAAACATGTTTTCAAAAATATTTAAATTAAATATAGTGGAAAATATTTGAATTGAACTGTATTTTTGGTCTTAATAAAGTATTGATGATACTTAATATCTATACATAGTATTACAAAGCTGATGAGTTTGTTTGGTTAAACGCGCTAATCTCAGGAACTACTGATTAGAATTGAAAAGATGTTTTTGTGTTAAGGCGCTCCCTCACCAGCATTCGCGTGTAATGTAACATTATAGATTCGACTTTGAGCATTACATTACAATACTACCTCCCTGACTGACAAGCATTCGCGTACATCTATACATATAAATAAAATTGGAGTGTCTGTTAGTAATATTGAAATAACCGTTTTTTACTAAATGGATATGAATATAATTATACGGTACATACACCAAAATAATTTTTTTTACAATTTTTGTCTGTCTTTCTGTCTGTCCGTCTGTCTGTATCTAATGGCTAAATCTCTGAAATGGCTGGACCGATTTTGACGGGACTTTTTTGGCAGGCAGCTGATCTAATAAGGAGTAACTTAGGCTTACTTTTGTTTTACATTACAGGTGAATGCTCGCGGTGAGGGAGCGCCTTTAGATAGTCGATTTATCGAGGAAGACTATAGGCTATGTAACATCACGCTTCGACCAAAAGGAGCCCAACAGCGCGAGTGAAAACACAAGAAACAGCTATTTGCATTATATAATAACGACACGAAACTCCTAAAACAATCTAAAATGTACTAATTTAATTGAGCAGAAATTCACATGTTACTGTTTTAAGGTATCTAGAAACTATTTCATGACTGAAACATTCAGATAAATGCTGTCGTAAACGTAAAACTGGTTCAAGAAACATAGTAGGTACTCGTAGTAATAGTAAAGCTAGAGCAGTTCATGAAAAATTCAACAGCTGTTAAGTCTTATATTCATTGAAAGTACCTCTTCACTTTTCTAGGTATACTTTTAACGCAAAGTCTTAAGTCAGCAGCAGTAAGCAGCTTTTCCTAGGATTTTTCTTTGAGAGAGGAGACTTAGCGAACAATAATAGAATTTATTATTATACCTACTCTACTCTAACGGTGCGTACAGACTATGTAACATAACATGTTATATAACATTGTTATATAACATTTTTCATAGTGTGGTCATGTTATATAACATTGTTACATGGTCTGTACGCACCTTTAGGAAACAACAGATTTTCTTATAATTATGATGTACTTCTTTCTTATATTATTTGAGTTTCTTATGCGACCCGCCCCGGCTCCGCAGAGGTGCAATTTCTACAATATTCCCTAATCTCTTCAAAGTTAGAGTAAACAGGCTTTTTCAGGGTACCTTATTGCTATTCTACCAATTTGCACTAAGCGTTTCCAAACATGCCTACGTCTGTGTTTCCGAACGCATACAACCCTAATCTCTTCAAAGCTAGAGTGAACACATCAGGCTTCTTCTGGATAAGCTCGCTCCACCGTCGACCTCGTCTTTATCACCCCTGACCTAGACTAAGGTCAAGGGCCAACCCATCGTACATAAAAAAAAAACGATCTAAGTATTAAAAAAAACCACAGCAACATACAACACAACGGACAACGTGAAGCAACTTTGTTTTACACTAAGTAGTGATTACGTTTACCAAATTGCTGTTGCCTTTTTAGAAAACATACAGTTACATTGTGATAACAATAATAATGTTTACAAAGCCGTAGATTTTCCAATTAACAAAAAATACTTTTTCTTTGAGAGAGGAGACTTAGCGAACAATAATAGAATTTATTATTTAACTACTCTACTCTAACGGTGCGTACAGACTATGTAACATAACATGTTATATAACATTGTTATATAACATTTTTCATAGTGTGGTCATGTTATATAACATTGTTATATGTATAACATTTTACATACATTTGTAGTGTTATATAACATTGTTACATGGTCTGTACGCACCTTTAGGAAACAATAGATTTTCTTATATGATGTACTTCTTTCTTATATTATTTGAGTTTCTTATGCGACCCGCCCCGGCTCCGCAGAGGTGCAATTTCTACAATATTCCCTAATCTCTTCAAAGTTAGAGTAAACAGGCTTTTTCAGGGTACCTTATTGCTATTCTACCAATTTGCACTAAGCGTTTCCAAACATGCCTACGTCTGTGTTTCCGAACGCATACAACCCTAATCTCTTCAAAGCTAGAGTGAACACATCAGGCTTCTTCTGGATAAGCTCGCTCCACCGTCGACCTCGTCTTTATCACCCCTGACCTAGACTAAGGTCAAGGGCCAACCCATCGTACATAAAAAAAAACGATCTAAGTATTAAAAAAAACCACAGCAACATACAACACAACGGACAACGTGAAGCAACTTTGTTTTACACTAAGTAGTGATTACGTTTACCAAATTGCTGTTGCCTTTTTAGAAAACATACAGTTACATTGTGATAACAATAATAATGTTTACAAAGCCGTAGATTTTCCAATTAACAAAAAATACTTTTTCTACAATACTGCCGTGCAGGCCCTAAAACGCAGTAACAGGCTTTTTGTCATTTTTTTGTTGAATATTGAACCTTAATGTACACGTTATAAGGAACATGTAGATCTAATCAGGTATTTGATAGGATGCTCTAAACGGTTAAAAAATCAAATTTAAGAAAGTAGTAACTTAATTTTACATGTCTCAATATATAACAATACCAACTAAAATACAGTAATAGCAGTTTCGTCTACCAGGATCCGGCACGTTACCAAGTTAAACGCAGTAAATATCGATATTACCACAAAAAATCTGTATACCACATCCAAAAAAAATATTGAGGAATATAAAATAAAACGCAGTAAGTCGTTTTTGTACCAAAAGTGTTAATACTGCATGGTTGATCACTAATTTATTTCACAGTGAACTACAGATTAAAATGCAGCAAAGTACTAAAAAGTGGTATTTTATTTAGTGTTATTGAAGTAACTTTATATCGTGAAAACTAGCTAAAAAGCAGTATGTTCATTATTTACTGCAGTATAGTCAGTATTTTCAAAAGATTAAAATAACTTAAATGCTAATTTAAACGCAATATGATACTCTGTCACTGCATTATAATTGGTAACTTGAACGATTTTATTAATTTCACTGCAGTTACAGGACTTAAAGGTCATATTTTACTGCGTTTTAGTCAGAATTTGTCGCTAACTCTCTCTCTCAATCAGTAGAATTCTTCTCATTTACCACGAAAACCTAAGCAAAAATCACGGGTACTTTTCGAGCTAGAGTGAAGTATGTGAAAAATAACAGTAATTTTTGTGTACAATTTAGTGTTTTCCCATGTTTTTTGTTTCTTTTTTCGTATTTTTTTAGAAAACTTTGGTTAATTTTCAGAAGCCTCAACGTTTACCTTCGTAATAAAGTCATTTGTAGATTTGTTGTGTTTTGGTAGAATTTTTTATAAGCAGATTTGTCGATGAAAATCAGTCTATAATTTCCCTTTAAATTATATTTAGTCGGAAACCAAACACTGTAGGTAATTAATGTGCCATTTAATTGAAAAATCTCATGTTTCTGCGGAACCAAAAAGCTTTAAGTATACCTACTTACCATTAAATTTTTATCGAAATGTCTTTATTACCGCTTGTTACAATTAACTTATTATAGTCCAGTCAATGAGGACCAAAAAGAGGCTTTGCCTTGCTTTATGTGGTGTAGTTTTTTTTATTTGTATTGCATAAGTGTAAGCTACTCATGAAAAATACAAGTTTTTGAGCTCGAGAAGTGTCGGCTAATGCATAGCCGCCATCTGAGATTGAAGGGGTCCAAATTTGTTTTTTTCACTTAATGCTTCAACAGATAACTTTATGACAAAAATAATTACCTATTTATAAGAAGTTTAAAGAAAAATTCCACAACATTGTTTATTTGTACGTATTCTGTACGTCACATAGAAACAAAGTTAAGGAAGAACACTCAACATTAATAAGAAACCGTATACACATTTGACGAGTACCTATTTTGCCCACGATTTTGTCAACGAGGATGCGTATTTAAGGTATAGAATTATCAAAAAGCCTCTTAACACTTATTTAATCGATTTTGTTGATAATTGGACATTGGAAAGTTTCAAGTAAATCGAGTAAGATTAAATTATTTTCATACAAACTTTAATCCCGTTTTTAAACCTCTTAGGGGATGAATTTTCAAAAATCCGCCCAAGGTACGTCATTTATGAAATGCTTGTGCAAAATTTCATGCTTCTACACCTAGCGGTTTCGGCTGGGCGTTGATACATCAGTCAGTCAGCCAGATAGTTTTTTTGTTTTATACAGCGATTTTTTATGTATTGCGGATATTTGTCTTCTGTGGTTCTAATGAATAAAATACATTTTCATATTTAACATTTTCTTTTTCTTAATTTAGGGGGATAAATAATTGACAATTGCACTGAATTGAGTGGAAAGAACTTGATTTAATCAAAAAACAACTTATTTTATCAGTTGTCCTTTACTTCAGACATTTAACGTCTAATACGCATTCGGTAAAACAAGTTTCACGAGTCTAAACAAATGAATTATATTGTCTTTAAACTTTTCTAGACATTTTCGTCGTAATGTCAACTGTTGAAGCATTATGTGAAAAAGAACGAATTTGGACCCTTTCCATCTAAGATGGTGGCTAACGCAGACACTCCTCGAGATCGAAAACTTAAACTTTTCATGAGTATCATATACTTAAGCAATACAAATAAAAAATACACCACCTTTCCTACCTAAAACATACTCGTAAGTTGGCGGACATTGTTATATACTATATACTGCATGTGTAATTCGTTCAAGATTCAAATTAAAATGCAGTAAAAAAAGTCTTATGCTGCAAATTAGTCTGCAAAGTAGCAAAAAAATCTAAAATTTTGTGGTATCGAGTATTTTTACCGCATTTTAATCTGCATAAGAGTAACTTTTTGTGTGCAGTAACTGCTATGATTTTAAAAAATCTGATTTTAATTAAAATCTAATAAACTAAATTAACATTTGTTTTCGTAAAAACCATCTTTGTTGTCACTTAGTCCCCGTAGCAATAAAAATATGCACCATACACATTAATAACATTATAAAAAACAGTGTTAAAAAGTTTTTCGCGGTTTTCTCGAAACCGCTTTTTTCCTCATACTGCACTTTAGGGCCTGCACGGCAGAATACGTCTATGATGTCAAAAGCGGTAAAGCCGATTTTCATTCAGAACGTGGAAAATCAATATTAATATTGAGTCTTCACACCTAATGTTTGATTCGCATTGGCACAGGTTACTTGGAAACAGAATAGTCTGGCTTACCGAAATAGACTAATATATCGATTGAATTTGCACTCGAAATTAATGAATGGATCGTAAAACTAGAATTTGAGTCTGTTATGAGTTATAGTCGAATGATGTGAACAAAGTTTACCATCACTATACATTTATTATAAAACAAAGTCCGCGATAAACTCAAAAACTACTGCATTGATTTTCACGTTGTTTTCACAAATGTATAGAGTGGTTGTCGAGGAAGGTTTTAGTTTATAAATTGGTCCCGAGTGAAGCCGGGGTGGCTCAAAAACAATATAAAAAAATTCGTGTCACCCATTTCTGCAAACCCCTTTTTCTAACTAATTGATATAACTCACTGTACGTACTGGTCATTGATTAATCGTAGACAAGCTGAACTAGTTTAATGAATCATCCTAACTATCCATTGTTGGCTTTAATCACAATTGAATTGAAATATGGAGAGACATGATGGTCGTGTATAGATCGCAAACATATATCCATACTAATCTAATCTAATATCTTTAAACGAGCAATTCTTGTATGTATATATATTAATATATAATCAGGATCTCGGAAACGGCTCCAAGGATTTTCATCAAAGTTACAGATTAGGGGTTTTTCGGCCCAAGGAATCGATTTATCAGGTCCCAGGTTCGAGAAAAGCTCGGTTCCCAAGATATAGACATTTTTAAAAACCGAGCGAAGCTCGGTCAACCAGATATTTATTATTTTAAAACTGAAAAGTTTGTTTGTTTGGTTGAACGCGGTTATCTCAGGATCTACGCTTCCGAATTTAAAAAACCTTTTTGTGTTGGATAGTCCATTCGACGGGACGGTTAGCGCAGTGGCTGAGCGATTAGACTGCTACTCAGCGTGTCGCGGGTTCGATTCCCGCACGGAACAAAGTGTGTGTGTATAATGTGAGTTTCTATATTTTTTAACGCACCCACGACACAGGAGAAATTCGTAGTTTAAAAAAAAATATAAAATTTTACTTATTTATTTTTTAGAAAAACGTTGCCCAACAACGTTTTACTAAAATTTAAATAAGTAAAATTTACCGAGGAAGGCTATATATAGGCTATAAAACATCACGCTACAACTAATAGGAGCCGGGAAGCAGCTAGTCATAGATATTTTAAAATATAATTATGTCCCCATGTGCGTTTTCTGCATATCGGAAAACGTCGATTTCTTGGAATGTAACAAAAGTTATAGTAGTTAGTTATAGGTAATTAAATGTTTTTTTTTAGTTCATTACAGCTTTTCCGAAACCCAATTAGATATTTCAATTATTCTTTCAACGGTAATGTATTCTAATTCGAAATCTAGACGAAGTAATGAATTTAGAAACTAGGTAATAAATGTAGGAGAAATGCTGTTCTATGAATATAAATTACAATTAATTGCAATGAAGGCAGTTTTTTTTATACTCAGCATCTACTTTAAACAGTGGATACAAAGTTATTTTAATTAGCATGTTTTTGTATGCACTCGAGTAGTTTTCCTCTTCTTCGTTAAATAGATTAGCCAATACAAAGTTATTAGGCATTGTTCTGTTCTAGGGTAGTAGTAGTATTGAAGGTCACATACTGACATACTGATTCGAATAGTGTTAGTAAGTAATGTTCCTATAAGGTTACGACATAAGTATTGAAATATCTCTTTTTTTTGCGTGGTAAAATCGTCAAATTTGTCCTCCCACCCAGGTCAGGGCAGGAGGAAATGCAGTCAGATTCGTACTGGTTACAATCCAGTGTCCTTCAATAGCCCTCTAAGTTCCGGGATCACGGTAGCTCGTTAGTCCCGCGACTCCAGCAGGCTTTAACCCTAGGGGGCCCAAGTATTGAAATAGCTACGTAATAAACAAGCACTATTTACTGTGTAATCAAATAACAGTTACTGGTAACGTTATGCGTTAAAAGGTGCTAAATAATGCCAATATTTTTTATTTTCCTCGATTATCTCATTCACAGCTGAATACAATCGTGATTTGCGAGTATTCTAATCTACCAATGAAGACGGTATTTCCTTACTTGCACTTAAAGTGGCATTTTTACAGTGATGTATTGCTATTTTTTAGATAAATATCGCTAACAAGTTGTGAAGGTAAATGTAACGAAATCAAGTTTATTTATAGAATAAATAATAACTTTACGTACAGTTAAAAAAACTAACGTCTGTCAGAAAATTACTGTTAAATTCTCGTTATGAACTGGCAGAAATGGTTCATTTTCTGCAATATTACCAAATTGTATTTAGATAATGCGATAGCAAATAGCTGAAATAGTTTAGTTATCATTATTTATTGAATACCTAGTCTATATTGCATCACTGCTAGGCAGTTGGCTCCCCATTCCTTCCACAGTTATAATTTTGCGCTACATCTTTCCAAGTCTCAAAGATTCCATTTCATAGATTCATAAAAGTAATATTTTTCATCACAATGAGTAGCGTTCTAATCAATAGTAACACAAGGTAACTATAGCAACTAGTCACACAATAAAAAACTCCTTTCGCCAAGTCATTCAATGGAAAACGTCGACATCATCTACACTAATAAAATAAAGGTGAAATGACAATGCCAGATCCTGCCCCACCTTTCAGCCCTTGATACAGGAAATATAAACTAATGAAAAATATTAAATGAAAATAAGACCCCTGATTACATAATTGTTATTCTGCAAAAGATGCTTTTAAAAAGTTAGTGATAAAAGGATTCCGAAAACCCAAAAACCATTTCCTGTTTTCATCGTGGCCATGTGCGTTACTCAATAAGCATACCTACACGCAGAGAAAATGACAAATGACACCTTTTAATGTGTTATTGTACGGATTTAAATATGTAATATTCAGTTTTAATAAAACATTATTTTCATTAAATGTGTTTAATGAAAATAATGTTTTTTTTATATAAATCACATTATGAATATACACTCTTAAAAATATTTCGCACATGAGCGTGATGATTACGTATAACGAAACGTCATTGATGCGGAAATACCTAATCGAAACATAGCCCTATCATAAAATCTGGACTGAGCACTTCAAGTTACCTAGTACTCAAAAATTAACCGTAATCGACACCGCTTTTTTTTTTTTTTAGCGTGGTAAAATCATCAAATGAGTCCTCCAACCCCGGGCAGGGCGGGAGGGACTGTCAGACTTCTACTGACTAAAATCCACGGTGTCCTTCAATAGCCCTTTCTGTTCCGGGGTCACGGTAAGGAAATAATCCCGCGACCCCGGCAGGCTTTGGCCCTCTGAGAGGGGGCCCCGTCATTATGCTGACGCTCTTTGAGGCGCGCGTGGGATACAACGCGCCGTTGACCCGGGCATGGTCCTTGGTCGGGCAGCGAGTTGCCCTTTACTCGCTGCCCGCATGCCCGCGCCTACGGTGGCCGGAGATCATCAAGCGACGTCCGTCGCCGTGGGCGTCTACCACTGCGGGTGGGGCGGAGGGAGGACTCTGTCCTCTCTCGCTCGCGGCCCGCCTCCTCCTTCACGAGCATTACTGCTTCGCAGAAGGAGGCGACCGCTTCCCACTCCGTCTCGCCCCGCAGCATGGCCGCGACCAGTGCTGGGCGCGAGAAGTCTCCGCCTATAATCGACACCGCTTAGGTTTTTTTTTATTTAGCGTGACTAAAAGGAAGATCAACTTGTGACTGACCCGTTGGTCTAGTGGTTAGTGACCCTGACTGCTATGCCGGGGGTCGTGGGTTCGATTCCCACCCAGGACAAATGTTTGTGTGATGAGCATGATCATTTGTTCTGTGTCTGGGTGTAATTTATCTATAATATGTATGTATTTAGAAATATATAAGTATGTTTATCAGTTGTCTAGTACCCATAACACAAGCTCTGCTTAGCTTGGGACTAGATGGCGTTGTGTGATAGTTGTGGAATATTATTATTATTATTATTAACATGGATGGCGCTTGTCTCTTTCCTCCTATTGCCAGAAAGTAGTATGGATAGAAACAGTAAAATATAACTCTTTCTTGCAAACCTTATTTACTTTTACGGCTTTAAAATTGCTTTCAGGTTTACTTTTAAATATTCTTTTTTTATTCGGGCTATTGTCGCCAATAAAATTAGCCTGTTATTGTTGTGATAGACAGATCGGTGCACCGCGTAGTGATAAAATCGATGTTACCATCTCGCATGACGAGAACCTTCTGAACTGAAAGCTGAGAAATATACATAAATGAAATATCTCAACTTAGCACGCGCGTTTGTCGAAATGGGAATGTGAGCTCGGCTATTATTGTGCCGATTGTCGTTACAACCAATGGCCTGATGGCAAAGGGCCTCGACGAATACCTTTTGAGGCTCTCCCTAGGTAGTCGGATCAAGGGCCTGATTTTGAAGGCAGTGTTCCTAAACACGGCCCACATTATGAGGAGGTTCCTGTTTCTGTAGCCCTAACCACCGGTAGTTTGGACCCTGCTCCCACACCGGCGGACTACTGTTTTTATGTATATTTATTGTTATTTTTTTAATATTTAAAAACGTTTAGTATGTATTTTGGTTACCCTGTTAGAAAGAGACAACCACCCCCCATCGGAGCTGTCTCTCTCAGCACGTTTTACGGCATGAGTGCTCAGTCCAGTTTATATATAGTTTGTGTATTTTATCCTTGTGTCAAAATGTCAGATCTGGCATTATAGACAAAGTCATGTTGATCTTTGAGGGGCTATATTGTTTGTTTATTACAAATTATAAATGTGTTTGAATTTATCTTACAGCTTCCACCAACATCTTTAATCCGTCAAGAGTGTTAGTATCGTATTGTGTGTGCTTTGTGGCTAGGCCAGCATTGTGAAAATAAGGATGTGACGTTAACGTGTGCTCGACATAGGTATCTATACATATAATAAAACTGTAGAAAAATCGTTTTTGTACATCAAAATAAAATCCAAAAAAAATAGCTAGGGTGTTGAAGGACAACCAACAGAACCCATTTCCAGCATTTTTAGAATTTTTGTCTGTTTGTCTGTTTGTCGGTTTGTCGGTTTGTCGGTTTGTCGGTTTGTCTGTTTATTTGTGGCTCCATCACGTAAAATGTACGAAGGCAATGTAGATAACCTTTATACACAACGATCGAGCGTAACTTGAGGACTAATTTAGTTTTTGTTTCATTGCAATCGGTTAAGTCTATCAAAAGATATTTGAATTTAAAGTGTTCCAGACCCAGAAGTAAAATTACGGTCAGTTTACACCGAGACGCGCAGTTCAGTAGCGCGATCTAGCTTGGAATAGAAAAACTACATACCTATTCAAATATGGTGTGGACTGGAGTGGAGTGGTTTGGAGTGGAGTAGAGTAGAGTGTAATGGAATAGAATGGGATGGTTTGGGATGGAATGGAAAGAAAGAAAAGGTTTTTATTAGACTCACACTAGAATGGGAATGAGTGGGATGGAGTGGGATGGAGTGGGATGGAGTAGGATGGAGTGGGAGGGAGTGGGAGGGAGTGGGATGGAGTGGAATAGAATCGGATGGAGTGGGATGGATTAGAATGGAGTGCGATGTAGTGAGATGGAGTGGGATGGAGTGGGATGGAGTGGGATGGAGTAGGATGGAGTGGGATGGAGTGGGATGGATTAGGATAGAGTGGGATGTAGTGGGATGATGTGGGTTGGAGTGGGATGGAGTGGGTTGGAGTGGGATGGAGTGGGATGGAGTGAGATGGATTGGGATGGAGTGGGATGGAGTGGGATGTAGTGGGATGGAGTGGGATGGAGTGGGATGGAGTGGGTTGGAGTGGGATGGAATGGGTTGGAGTGGGATGGATTAGGATGGAGTGGGACTGAGTGGGATGGAGTGAGATGGAGTGGGATGCAGTGGGATGGAGTGGGCTGGATTAGGATGGAGTGGGATGGAGTAGGATGAAATGGGCTGGAGGGGGATGGAGTGGGATGGAGTGGGATGGAGTGGGATGGAGTAGGATGGAGTGGGATGGAGTGGGATGGATTAGGATAGAGTGGGATGTAGTGGGATGGAGTGGGTTGGAGTGGGATGGAGTGGGTTGGAAAGGGATGGAGTGGGATGGAGTGAGATGGATTGGGATGGAGTGGGATGGAGTGGGATGGAGTGGGATGGAGTGGGATGGAGTGGGATGGAGTGGGATGGAGTGGGTTGGAGTGGGATGGAATGGGTTGGAGTGGGATGGATTAGGATGGAGTGGGACTGAGTGGGATGGAGTGAGATGGAGTGGGATGCAGTGGGATGGAGTGGGCTGGATTAGGATGGAGTGGGATGGAGTAGGATGAAATGGGCTGGAGGGGGATGTAGTGGGATGGAGTGGGACTGAGTGGGATGGAGTGGGATGGATTAGGATGGAGTGGGACTGAGTGGGATGGAGTGAGATGGAGTGGGATGCAGTGGGATGGAGTGGGCTGGATTAGGATGGAGTGGGATGGAGTAGGATGAAATGGGCTGGAGGGGGATGGAGTGGGATGGAGTGGGATTGAGTGGGATGGAGTGGGATGG
Source organism: Agrotis clavis (assembly GCA_954870645.1). NCBI lineage: Eukaryota > Metazoa > Arthropoda > Insecta > Lepidoptera > Noctuidae > Agrotis > Agrotis clavis. The sequence continues at coordinate 19,022,692 of OX940928.1, read as the reverse complement.
AGTGGGATGTAGTGGGATGGAGTGGATTGGAGTGGGATGGAGTGGGTTGGAGTGGGTTGGAGTGGGATGGAGTGGGTTGGAGTGGGTTGGAGTGGGTTGTAGTGGGATGGAGTGGGATGGAGTGGGACTGAGTGGGATGGAGTGGGATGGATTAGGATGGAGTGGGACTGAGTGGGATGGAGTGGGATGCAGTGGGATGGAGTGGGATGGAGTGGGATGGATTAGGATGGAGTGGGATGTAGTGGGATGGAGTAGGATGGAGTGGGATGGAGGAGGATGGAGTGGGATGTAATGAGATAGAATGGTTGCTCTAATCCAGTAGCAATTCTTCTGAATCTGAACGACAGAGGGCGTTTATTATAATCACCTCAAAGATTCTTGTAAAATAAATTCTAAATACAGGGATTATATGAAAACGATATGATTCATAAAAAACGTGGCGAGAATTAAGCGCTTCGCACTAAAAAATACATTGTTAAATTCCGACATCCACGCGAACGAAGTCGCGGGCACAGCTAGTCTATCCTAAATGTGATATTTTATCCAATTAAACAGAAACCGCGTCTTTTGAAGACATTTAAACATGATTTTAGTTATGACTGATAAATAACAAATAGAATGCTTCATTTGGTATAGTCGGAATCCAACTTTTATTGGTGGGTCATAGCTCTAAGTAGCAACGGGCATTGTCTTTTGAGATTAGTGCGTCCAAACTTTGAAGACACAAATCTCAGGAAATACTGCTTCGATTTAAAAAAATATTTTTGTGTTTTATAGTCTACTTATTGAGGAAGCCTGCAAGCTAAAGAATATCACGCTACAACTAATAGGTGCTGAGCAGCGGGGTGAAACAGTTTGTCTTAATCGTATTTACACACGAATATTTTCAGCCAAACTCAAACCAGTGAATTACATAGAAATTGTGACTGATCTTTATTCTTAACGTACAAAACCCCAGTCACCCCTCTAGACGAATCTGTGACCCCTTTAGAACCCGTTCAAATGTACCTAGGGAGCCCTATTCTCTAATAAAGAAAGGTCGCTTAGAATGGGTCTTTATAGCGTCCCCGTGTATGTAATAATTGCTTTTAAAAACTCAATAGATTTGTTTAAAGGTAATTTAAAAGTGAAAGTAATGTTATTCAAATAAGGGACTCGATTGATTTAATTGATTCGTCAGAATGTCGTCAATTAAACCTAGCACGTTTATAAAAAGTAACTGCTAATAACCTTGTTAAAAAACCTACTCATTCATACTCATTAAAATATTTCTGAAAAAAAAAGATAAAATGTTATCGTTTGATCTTTGATATCTTTCTAAAGATTGAACGTTTTTGCTATTGTTCATTTCATCGGTGAAAAATGAAATGAACAAACAAAAGTGTTCTATCTTATTTTTGTTTTGAGTTCTTCGAAACAATCCGCAGGCAGGTAGGAAATCATTGCAGCGATTTTTTAACAGGCATCTTATTTGAATATCGTGATCTTAATTGCTAGCGTATTTAGAAGTTAATAAAAATAAAGCACTTAATAATCAAATCCGTAGCGTGGGGGGCCGGAAGTGTGCCAATGTCGGAGCGAAATATTTCCTCATAGCAATGAGCTGGCAATTCTATTGCCATCATAACACGGAATTATTTAACAACAGAAAAAAACACTTCCTAAAGTTTGTTAATAAAATCTGTGATTTGTACGTGCCTTGCTGACATAAGAATTATTTATTTATTCAAAATATAAAGTCATAGATTCGTCATCGACACTAAACTATGTTTCGTTTTTATTTCTTACACTGATCGGAATAAAAAAAATAAAAACAGTATTTCAACATTTCCATCAAAACATTATAACGTAACGGAATCTTTGTTTAGTTACCGCAAGTTTGTTGACATTTCCGAACCACGTGAACTTTGGCGCCGGGTGTAAAGTTCAAAACAAACATTTACATGACAATTTCACAGCGGATGTGACTTGACACCGACATTGACACCTGACACTTTCATTTCTCTATACAAACTAGTCCAATGCACACATGTGTAATACGATTTGCCGAGAACTGAACACTTCCGCCAAGTCGGAACCATGACCTAAACGAAAATAAGCGGCCATCGATCTCTTGATTTGGCAGGTAATAAAATGGAAAAGTTGTGAAAACTTACCTTGTTGAGTCCTGGGTGTCGAAGGCGGTCCAGGCCTGAGACTTGGCTCGAGGCCGTACTGTCTCCGGAACCCCATAGTCCGATGCGATCACGTTCCATATCGTGCGTACACTTCTTTGCGCCGGCCGCGTACGACTGCTTGTCAGAGCCGACCGTGGCGCTCGTTTTGTCTCGTTGGGCGGGGGGCGCTGGACTCATTGTGGTCTCGCTCCTGGGAAAGCGGGAAAATGTTTCAGTGATAACGTAGTCACCGCAGTGCGGTCTCTTCCGTTTGATAACAGATGGCGCTGACCTTTCAACTGTACCGTGGGAATTGTGGGCTACGTATTGTTTTGCATCGCTATTGAAATACAGGGTCAGGTCATTTTCTAAACAGCTGATTGTATGGAAAAGGAAGCTGTATTTTTTCGTTTTTATAGGGAGTTGGATTCAATTTTTGAACTATTAATGGTTGTTTTAGGAACGTATTCTAAACCAGACAATGTTTGTTTTCTACCTACCTATAAAATAATCAATAGTAAAACCGCATTGAAAAAATGATTATAATTATTGGGGTCATTGACATCATTGTAGTTATCTGTTTTTGCGGAAACTGTGGTTTCAGTGAGTAGGATATTGTTTTTATTATCTTTTGAGTTACATACGGTATGATATTGGTAATTAATTATTTAGTTTAATTTGAACAGTGCTGTGTGTTACACGCGGAACACGATACTTTAATTTTTTTTATAAACAGCAGACGTACCTATTATATTTTCGCGTAAGTATAAGGTATAGGTAAGAAACTATTTATCTAGAAACTTTTTCCTTCAAAAAATATTAAAGATAAATACTGATTTCTAAAGACAATCAAAGAGCAACAATTTCTCATTAATTACACTCTATGTAATTATCTTATTAACGAAGCCATGACTAGTTTTTTGAATTGGATGTTATTTAGTACTAGAACAAAGTTTTTGAACGAATTCTCGCTTCTTTGTACCCTTTTTAACGAAAAATACACAGACAGTTGCGAAGATTTTTTTTTTGTATTTTTACAAACTGAATATTTAAATATTACGGGTGAATTGAGGCCATTGGGCGACCACTAGTATTTAAAACTGCTTCGTATTTTACTTCGACTTGGTAGCTGACTTACAATAAAATCAAACAATAAAATTGTTTTAGTCATTTTTGGTAATTCTATTGTCGCAACGACACACGACAATCATTCAAAAATCAGTAGAACCATAATATTATGTAAAAAACTTGAGAGGTGTCAAGGCACACCCGGATGGAACGAAGTTACTGTATACACTCAACAAAAATAATCGTCGCGACTCCACTCCAGTCCAGTCCAGTCCGGTCCGGTCCGGTCCGGTCCAGTCCATTCCATTCCATGGTAATAAACACATTACCCTCCTTTGCGTCGCGCAGTCGGATAAAAGTGTCGTGCCAACTTTTCGTAAGAATTTTTTCCGTCCAGCCCCCTTTCACAACGCGCGTTAAGGAACTTCGTTCCAAAAACCAAAACCTCCAACTAGTAAAATTTTCTAAGTTACAGGTGCTACGCTGCGCGCTACGCTACGTACTACGAGTCTACGGGGTGCTACGAAGCGCTACGCCCTACCTAATCGCGAGACAGGAACGACCCTCTTTTTGACAAGGACAGCTCATAAGACAACACTATCTGAAACAATATTGATGTTTCAATTATTATTCTGAGATTATTATTCTGATTTAATAGTTATTATTTTGATTAAAATGAATCTGTCTCATTACGTTAAAAAATCGGCAAATAGTCTGTCAATACCGATATCTTGTTTAAACGGTATGATATATTCCAGTTCAATTTATTTTAAATGCGGAAATTCTTATAATTTAGAATGCATTACTTAGTGGGAATAGAATGTATGAAACATATCTTGACATTCATATTTATTTTAATCAAATTAGGTTTTTTTAAGTCACGGTAAAATAATAAACATGAAACAAAGATTTTAGATAATGAAGGCACAGAAAAGAGTCGTTGAATACGCGACTCTTTTCTGTGCGTTCATAAATTATTATATATATTTTTCCGGAGCTTATAATATTGCATCAATTAATTCAGTCTCATCTTTGAGTCTAAATACGCGCAGGTATCGCATTAACTGATCTAAGAGCATTTACAAAATGATCAAAATAACAAATATTATGTATATTAAATTCTAATTGCTACAAGCTACTCTTGCTTATAATTCCCTATTAAGTAAAGTATTAACCTCTCTCGAATACAGCTTGAAACTTTTAAAATCTGCGTCTTCGTGGGGGGGTAGTCTGCTGACTTCAATAATTTAGTGGCTACTAAAAAAACGGAAATAATATATTCAATTTAAATAATAGATAAACAAACTTAGTATCACAAAATATACCTACTTGTCAATAATTCTTTAATGTTTCTCATATCAATATTGAGTAGGTGTCTTCGAGGAGTTACAATTAATTTTACAGAGATTTCGCTAAATTAATATACTCAGATATAACTTAATAAAAAAAAAACAGATTTTGAAATGCTTACCGTTTATTTTTGTTAGTGTCAGACGAGCCATTCAACTGACGTGTGTCAAATTGACCATGTGACTTAACTTTGCGCGACAGGAATTCCATTTTTGATTTACAACTTTTTTTTAATTATAAAAAAGGTTTGATTCATTTACTAATTAAAAATTCAGACTTTTATAAAGTTACAGAAAATAAATTAACACATGTTATAAATAAATTAAATGACAGTCGGGAGCTCTGACGAACTCTAAATGACAACTAAAGGTTGGAGAGTGATCCACGGAACATAAATTACTTATCAATATCAATAAGAAGATACTGGACCAACTGTGAACCTGTGTTCCGTAGACATCACGCGGCACAAAAATAAATAAACTGAACGCGTGATTGCTGATTACTTAGGCATGTGTAAAAATGATCGTTAAACAAATATTGATAAATGCTATTATCGCTTAACTGTGCTTGTTATAAACAATGTATATTTGATTTGCTCTCACCTGTTTTTCACTGAACTTTTATTTCCCTACTGGGATTATTGACAGCACAGTGGGACAGTACGTCCTGGCCGGAGTCACAATACGCAATAAAGTGCTGACTTTGAGATGACTAGTGTTTATAACTGCGATAGATGAATGCTCTAATCATAGCTTAGAGCAACGACGATATAATACTAGACTCGTAATAACAGGCGACCGATGTCTGCCAACACATTAGGCAAAAAAGTCTTATATCCGTCTCATTTCGACCAATCCTGTGAGCCGTAAACATACGTTGAGACAGAACAGACCTTGAGTTAGCCAATCACAACGCAGTACCCCAGCCTCCCTCGCTTACGTAGTACCTCAGCGAGTTGGCAGAATAGTTTTGTTCGTTAGATCGTGCAATGCGTAGTCTAGTATTATATCGTCGTTGGCTTAGAGTGATACTTCTAGTGGTGTGATAAACAGCTGATTTTAATTTCTAATCACAGATGTAAATCACGAATGGATTGGGAGTGTAGGCAATTACGGTATCAATATTGTAGTAATATAGTTTTTAAAACTCAGCGAATGAATTGACATCACGGAAAGGGCTTTAAAGGTTTTGGCCCTATCTATATTATTATTTTTTACAGAACTGAACAGAATTTCGCTGAAATGCGGGTTCAATTTTAGTTTTCGACTTATATTTCGGCGAATAACTTTAAAACCTGACGCTTTAGGATATTATATGTCTATTTTATTTATTGTTCGTCTATGTGTCCTCTATCTACACACATCAAAAGTGTCTAGGGATCAAGCATTTTTATGCGGATTTCTTGAGATTGAGATGTGGCTTTGTAATAAATTTATGATTTTATAAATTTATATGGATCCTTTTTGGTGCATTTCATAATTTGAATCAGGAACTGTAAATCAAATTCGAGTAAAAGATGAAAATCAGCTGTCAATATTTTCCCTATAAAAACATACAACGCATTGAAGACATTATTAGTGCTACTGTTTCCCTACGACTGATTAAAACCAACGTTATTATGGAGCGGCGACGTCATTTAAGCAGGGAAGAAATGCTCAGAGCCGTGGGAATGATAGAAGCTGGTTCCCGGCAACGTACTGTGGCTTTAGCTCTGAATACAAGTCAGAGTGTTATCAGTCGACTTTGGACACGTTACCGAAGCACTGGTACCGTGGCTGAGCGCCATGGAGGACGGTATCGCTGCACCACACGGAGACAAGACCGATACATTCAAATCTTAACTCGAAGAGCTCCAACAATAACCGCCATGATGTTAGCCGTGAGGCTTCATCACTCTTCAGGGAACTTAATTAGCGACCAAACAGTCAGAAACCGCTTGCATGAAGTGAACCTTCATTCCCGAAGACCGCTACGGGTACCACCTATAGCAATGCACAATCGTAGGATTCGATATCAATGGGCTCTTGAACACAGAAATTGGGCAGAAGAACAATGGCGTTTCGTGTGCTTTTCTGATGAGTCTCGTTTTGGTATGAGACCGGATACAAGACGTATACTGACCCCTGGACGCCAACAGCGATTAAAATCCTGCCAGGAAGTCCATCCTTATAGTGGTGGAACCATCATGGTATGGGCGGGTATTTGGATCGGCGGAAGAACTGAGTTGATTTGGATCAGAGGCAACCTCAACGCTCAAATTTATGCTGAGACGATTGTATCAGACGTCATCGTTCCTCTACAAGTGCAAATCGGTCCCTTATTTCAGTTAATGCATGATAATGCACGACCGCACACCGCAAGAGTTGTAAGACAGACTCTCGCCGCAGCTAACATCAATGTCCTGCCCTGGCCTGCTCAGTCGCCAGACTTGAACCCGATTGAGCATGCATGGGATATGCTACAGAGAAGAGCTCTGCCGAATATGGAGGGTATCCAGTCGCAAGAAGACCTTTTTTTGTTGTTGCAACGAACATGGGCGGCCATTCCACAGCGTGATTTGGATGAACTCATTTTGAGTATGCCAAACCGATGTTCTTGTGTTGTTAGTGTTCGCGGTAGAAACACGGATTATTAATTGTTTAAGTTACCCAATAAAATTTTAAAGAAAACTGTTATTTCAGTCTTTTTTTCGAACTTTAACGTTAGTGGTTCAAATGTCAAAAATCCCTTTATTAGGAAAATGGCAAATTTCTTTATGAATGCAAAGGTGACTTGGTTTATCGTTACTGTGACAAACGATAACACTTTATTTGATGAATCCTTAAAGAACATTTTAATTAATATAAATCAGGAGAAAAGTTATTGCAAAAATATATGTTGATCCCTAGACACTTTTGATGTGTGTATATTACTTTGGTTGTACACCGGCCGCGAGGTTTGTTACCGATAGGGCTTAGGTATTTTGTTTTTTTGTTTTGTCTGTCATCCAGCCATACAACCAGTATTTTTCATGTTCGTCTTTAAAAATACGGCAAAGATGTGTGCGAACATAGGGTATCTTTCATCTCCAGTATTGTTCCCGAAAACAATAAAAATAACGGTCATATGATAATTAATTCAATCATAATTAATTATCAAATTCTAACACAACATGAGCGAAGACGGAAAAAGCTAGTGACTTATAAATAACTGAACCTAAGTGACTGTTCAAACATTACGAGTAACATGATGCAACAATTCAAAAATTTTCATCAATGGGCGAACGAAATCGCGTGATTAAGTTAGTCATTGAACATAAGAACTGAAGATATATCAGTAGGTATTAAAATGACCTGTATTTGTTGTCAACATATTAACGGAAACTAACTGGTGACCATAGGTGATATACAATAATATGCATCAATTTATAAACAACAAATTCAAAGTTATAAAAAACACAGTCATCATCATCATCTGCCTAGCCTTTTCCCAACTACGGCTTCCAGTCGAACCAGATGCAGCTGGATATCAGTATTTTACATGGGGCGACTGCCTGTCGAACCTGCACAACCCATTAACTGGGTAATACGATACCCCATGGTAAGATTCGTTGTCAGACTTTACCTATAGCTTCTGACTAACAGTAACGACTGTCAAAGATCTACAAATGACAGCCTGCCAGCTATTACGTGCTTTTCGAGGCACGGAGGAAACTCGCTGACAGATGGTCACCCATCCACAGACCAACCTAGGCAAGCGCGGCTTAACCCGGAAGATCGGCCTGCGCGGCTGTACCTAATTATTTAGCCACGAGCTCCTCACGTACTGTGTTTATAAAAAACACAGTACGGTGACTAAAATAACAGCCTGTATGGTCTGCTGTCATTAAACTCTGTGTTTACGTTGATTATTTTAAGTTTTTGTTATTTAAGAATACTAGTGTTACGTATTGTTTGTAGATCTGATAAGTAATTAGTTTCGCCGGTTTCAATATTAAATAACACTATTTTTTATGTTTAGTTTTTATGGTCATCTATTACTTTTACAGAACAACTGTGAAGAAATAATTTCAAGCGTGTGCAGTGTTGCAATCCAAATAAAATATAATGAGGAATTTAAAATCAAGTGACAATTTTGTTCGTAGAGATTATTAATTATAAGGATTATTTTGTACCTAAATGCAGCTCACTGAGTTTTTTTAGGCTTTAATTTTGTTAACTTGTCAGGATTTGCGTAAGTTGAAAGTTGAAACCTATTATGTAACAAAAAGAGATTTCCAGAATCAATATACTGTTATTACAAAAAAAATATAATCACTTCCGGCCCATTAGAAAAAAACTATTAGTTACAATGTCACTGCTATGTAGAACGGATGTCATAGAAGTTTATAAATGCGCGCGAACTGTCATGGCGGACATGACATGACGTTCGCATGACCTGCGTATGCGCACGATCAAGATCAGGCCAAGGGCAGGACAACGCATGTTGTAAAGCGTGATAGGGCAACACCTATTGGCAAGTTATATAATTGATAATAGATATTCATGTTTCTTATAATAAATAAACCTGATTAAAAACAATTTCCTTGTGATTTATTTTATCTTGAATGATGAAGTAAATTTTTCTGTCTGTCCGGATTAAGCTCGAAAAAATCGGCCAAGTGCTAGTCGGACTCGTGCACAGCACAGACCAAGTAGGGTAGAATGAATAGAATAGAATAGAATAGAATATTTCTTTATTTGCACAGAAAGTAGGTACAAGTTTCAGATGTTAAGTTTAAGATTATCCATATACTAACTACCTTAATTAAGGCATGCAAACAGTTTTCAAACTACAGTAGAAAAAAAGACTGGCTCAATAATTATATTACTAACACATTAAATCCAATCAATACAAGTTTACCATGTCAAGATGAAATTCACTAAATAATTTGAAGTAAGCAATATGTCAAATTTAATAAAATTGGTTTATATATTTGTCAAATTCGAGGTCAATACAGTTAAATTATAATATAAATGATTTGATACCAGTCAGGAATACAGAGATGTCATAATTATTATCTTCAGATTATATTATCAGTCAAAAATTCGCCAATTGAGTAATAACATTTTTCAATCAATAAATCTGTCATTTTTTTTTTTTGAAAACTGGAAGTGTCTCATTTTTTATTACATCGGGTATTTTGTTAAATATGATCGGACCCATACATATTGTTACGTCGATCGAATTGCGAGACCTATCTATAATCTTCTCGAAAGTTCCACAAGGTTCTCGACAATTCTACTAAAGATCGGTCAGGAAATTTCTAGAAAATTCTACCCTGTTCTAGATGTTTCGAGATGGTTCTGGAATGTTCCAGAAGGTATGGGACTATGTCGAAGTCTATGGATGTTTCCAGAACATTCGACCACCTTCTAGAAACATCTAGTGGGTCCGGCCGGGGTATAAAAAGGGCGTCGATCACCAACCTGAGTCAGTCTGGTTTTGACTACGATCGAGGCGACTCGAAGTGAACAAACGATCTCTAAGTGACTTTTACGTGTGATTAAGAGTGTGTATAAGTGTTTAAGTGTTGAGTAGTGTTAAGTGTTTATTTTAGTTTGTGATTCGTGTGTGATTAAAGTTTATTTGGTTTTAATTGGTGTTAATTAATTTATCCCAATACCCAGCTCGTAACATTTGGTGTCAGAAGTGAGGGATAAAATGCCGATTTTACCAAAGGACGACACGGACGGTATTCGTACCAGGAGTCAGCGCCAGCAAGACATGGACCAGAGGCGGTTTGGAGGTTCCCCGATACAGACGCCGGGTGGTGCTCAGCCTACGACGGAACCAGCCGCTGGTCCATCTGCAGTCTCTTCAGCACCAGCGGGTCCAGACCTGTCTGCGCTTATGGCGCTTCTGCAGGAGCAGGCTCGCCGCCAGGAGGAGCAGGCTCGCCGCCAGGAGGAGCAGGCTCGACGCCTGGAAGAGCAGCTACAAAAGGACAAGGAGGAGCAGGCTCGCCGCCAGGAGGAGCAGGCTCGGCGCCTGGAAGAGCAGCTACAAAAGGACAAGGAGGAACAAGCCCGCCGCCAGGAGGAGCAAGCCCGCCGCCAGGAGGAACAGTCTCGCCGCCTGGAAGAACAGCTACAAAAGGATAAGGAGGAGCAGGCCCGCCGCCAAGAAGAGCAGATGTTCCTGATAAAGAACCTCCACTCAACATTTGCTAAGGAGTTCAAGGTGATGAAAGAACAAGTTCACCAGCTAGAGAGTCGTATCTCAGAAGCTGAAGTTCAGATTGCTGGGATGAAGAAGACTTTGGGTGAACTTAGGACTGGAGACGGGGTTGTGTGTCCAGTGGTTGCTGCCCCTTCGGTACGAGGGTTTAAGGTGCCACCATTCGACGGAACATCTTCATGGTCGGCGTACAGGATGCAGTTTGAGGCCGTTATGAAAGCGAATGGGTGGACCAAGGGGCAAGCTACGACCGCGCTCATCTTGGGTCTGCGAGACCAGGCTCTGACTGTACTTGAGGTTCTTGGCAAGGATGTGACATATGAGCAGCTGCTGGAAGCGTTGGAATCCAGGTACGGCGACGCGCACCTGGAGTACGTATTTCGTGCTAAGCTGAAGGATCGGGTTCAACGTAGTACCGAGAACCTACAACAGTGGGCCCTAGAAATTGAGAAGATGATCCGGAAAGCATATCGGTCCGTCCCGGCTCTCATCGATTGCAATCTGGTACAGGCTTTCATCGACGGGATACGTGACTTGGAAGTTAGAGCAGCCGTAAGACTTGGGCATCACGAGACCTTGAAGGGCGCCTTGGCCCATGCTTTGGAAGTGGAGGCAGTGAGACAAGACCATCGAACTCAGCGTAGTAGGGAGGTTGTGCCATCTTCTGTAAGCGACCGTTCGAGAGGGTACGGCCCTAGGTGCTATACTTGCGGAGAAAAGGGTCATCTTCGCTTAAGCTGTCCAAAGCGAAGGGCACCTGATATGACTGCCCAGCATCGCAATTGGAGATCGCATGGTAACGCTGATACACCGTCTAGAAGACCTTGTTCTGCAGACAGTAAGCAAGAGCCTAAAGAAGAAGTGCTCGTGAGGACGCTAAAAGGAAGCACGGTTCTCGGTAATGAATGGAAGGGAACCCTACAGCCTGCGCAGGAAAATGACATGGACAACTGTGTGAAAAGACCCCAGACAAACGGTAGTGGTTTTGACGAATCGTCACTTGTTGTGCATAGCCCAGTGCGCAGGAAAAGGAAGTCCCGTAAAGTAAAAGTAAAACGGGATGGACCATACCGAGATGTGACCAGGAGCAATGATGTTCCTTACCGCATACAGAGTGGTCTACGTGGCGCGCCCAAGATTGTCAATGTTGACCGTTTGGCGCGATACAACGGGATTAACGATGCTCGGGACGAGCATGTCTAAGGAGGGGGCAGTGTTACGTCGATCGAATTGCGAGACCTATCTATAATCTTCTCGAAAGTTCCACAAGGTTCTCGACAATTCTACTAAAGATCGGTCAGGAAATTTCTAGAAAATTCTACCCTGTTCTAGATGTTTCGAGATGGTTCTGGAATGTTCCAGAAGGTATGGGACTATGTCGAAGTCTATGGATGTTTCCAGAACATTCGACCACCTTCTAGAAACATCTAGTGGGTCCGGCCGGGGTATAAAAAGGGCGTCGATCACCAACCTGAGTCAGTCTGGTTTTGACTACGATCGAGGCGACTCGAAGTGAACAAACGATCTCTAAGTGACTTTTACGTGTGATTAAGAGTGTGTATAAGTGTTTAAGTGTTGAGTAGTGTTAAGTGTTTATTTTAGTTTGTGATTCGTGTGTGATTAAAGTTTATTTGGTTTTAATTGGTGTTAATTAATTTATCCCAATACCCAGCTCGTAACAATATAATGCTTTTCTTTAACAACGCTGTATCGGAACCGCTGACAATCAGTAAATTTTTATACTGTCTCCTCATTGGCCGGTTTCTGTTTTCAGACAGTTTATTAAAAAGATGCATATTTGTTTTGACAAAAACAGCCACCTCGAAAATATAGAGTGATGGGAATGTTAGTAGTTTCAGGGACTTAAATACAGGTACGCAGCTATCGGTTACAATTAAATTGCTCATAGCTCTTATGCAGCGTTTTTGGGCCTTGAACACCTGTTCCCTCAGGCGACAATTTCCCCAAAATATTATGCCGAATCTCAAAATCGACGCAACTAATCCGTGGTATGCAATTAACCTTGTGGCCACGCCTACTTTTTTAGACAAGTTAAAGAGTACATAAGCAGCTGCACTAAGCTTTTTGCATACTTCTTCAGCTTGTGGCTTCCAAGTTAATTGGCTATCTATCATAATTCCGAGAAATTTAGCAACTAGTACTTGGTCAACTTTTTGTCCATTATAGTGTAAATGCAAGACTTCTGGTGGAATCCGTTGATAAAAATGCAAAATATTAGTCTTTGTTATATTAATCATTAAATTATTTTGGTCAAGCCAGCGTATAATGTTTTCTAAAGTATCATTTATGTCATGTTCATATGTTTTTTTGTCAATACATTTAATCAGGGCAGTACTATCGTCAGCGAATAAGACCATAGGATGTTCAATGTGGCGAGGTAGATCGTTAATATATACCAAAAAAAAAAAAAGGTTGCACTCCAGGAGTGCCGGTAGAAGTGAAAACTTTTTTGTTACTATGTTTTATTTTTAATTTGAATGACGTCTTACTCATTTTCGATCAGGGTCACGTGACCCTGACGGTCACGTGACCCTGACGGTCACGTGACCCTGACGCGAGTTTTAAATTTTTTACCCATTACAGAAAAAGTGTACAACGCCGCTAAAGAAGTTTTCACTTCAAAAAGTGGGGGGGCCAGTACAGTGCCCTGTGGCACGCCATACCTAATAATTCTAGCCGTAGATAAATATTTTTCTTCGCGCTTAGTTTTTTGACATATTCTAGATATTTCTGTGTGCTGCTTACGATTACTAAGGTATGATTTTATGAGATCAAGTACATTTCCTCTGATGCCTATGATGTCTAGCTTTTTGATAAGAATTTCGTGATCAACACAATCAAACGCCCTCGTCATGTCCGTAAAAATTGCGCAAACTGGCACTTTTTTATCGACATTTTGGAGTATGACATTTAGCAAATCGTAAACGGCCATATTTATACCTTTATTTTTCCTGAAACCCTTTTGTTCCGCACTTAAAAGATTATATTTGGATAAAAAGTTATTAATTGAGTCATATATTATTTTTTCTACAACCTTTGAAAAAATGGGTGTTAAAGCAATTGGTCTATAATTTGCTAGATCTTCTTTATGATTTTTTTTAAAAAGTGGCTTCACTATAACTGTTTTTAAACTATCAGGAAAAACTCCAGTACTGATACATAAGTTAACTATATGACACAAGTGCGTAGCGATGTCGCCCGATACGAACTTTACAACCTTAGTTGATATACCATCATATCCAGTGCTGCTTTTATTTTTTAATGATTGTATCGCTCTCATAATGTCTTGCGGTACAACTGGATGCATAAACATAGAATTGGGGTTATATGTCAAGTTTGTAGTGTCCGGTGGTTTTGTCATATTATTTTGTGTCTGGTCAATAAAAAAGTTGTTAAAAGCGTTAGCAATGTCTGTTGGATTAGTAATAATAGTATTTTTAACTTTGATTTGGGAAATAGGCTCGGTGATTCGAGGTTTGTTATCTATAACCTGCCATGATGCTTTCGATTTGTTACTTGAGGTGTTAATAAAATAATTGTTTTGTGCTCTTTGCGTTAATTTAATAATTTTTCTAAACCTGCGCGTGTAATTTTTGAAGTTATTGAAGTGAAAACTTCTTTAGCGGCGTTGTACACTTTTTCTGTAATGGGTAAAAAATTTAAAACTCGCGTCAGGGTCACGTGACCCTGATCGAAAATGAGTAAGACGTCATTCAAATTAGTTAATTTCATATCTGTACTACTCCAGTTTTAAAATAAAACATAGTAACAAAAAAGTTTTCACTTCTACCGGCACTCCTGGAGTGCAACCTTTTTATTTTTGAAGTGAAAACTTCTTTAGCGGCGTTGTACACTTTTTCTGTAATGGGTAAAAAATTTAAAACTCGCGTCAGGGTCACGTGACCGTCAGGGTCACGTGACCGTCAGGGTCACGTGACCCTGATCGAAAATGAGTAAGACGTCATTCAAATTAAAAATAAAACATAGTAACAAAAAAGTTTTCACTTCTACCGGCACTCCTGGAGTGCAACCTTTTTTTATTTAAATTCGATGGTTCGCGTCTGTATTTCCATAGTAAATTTCGTTGTTTTCTACTACACACTCGGATACCATTTGAAACCCATTTGATATTCCTATTAGGCTTAATTGTTATTAATTTGTAAGGGAAGCAAAGCTCGTACAGCATACGAAAATGCTCTAGGAAACAATCGTATGCTTCATTAGCATCTTCGGATTGGTAGATTTCAGAGAAAGATGGCAAATGGGGCAAGTTGAGCAATGAGCATGAGCATAGGGGCAAGTTGGGCAATCGAAATATCTCTGAAACTATGCACCCCGCAGGTAGACAGCATAGAGCAGAAATAAAGAGTAGTGGGAAGGGAACATAAAGCGCGACCGCGAGTGGCCGTAGGATGACCGAGTGAAGCACACTAGGGCCCCGGGTCGACGGCGGCGACGCGTTGTGTTGCACGCGCGCTTCTAGGAGTGTCAGCATGATGACGGGGCCAAAGCCTGCCGGGGTCGCAGGACTTATCTCATTACCGTGACCCCAGAACATAAAGGGTTATTGAAGGATACCGTGGATTTTAGTCAGTACGAGTCTGACAGTCCCTCCCGCCCTGCTGGGAGGACTCATTTGATGATTTTACAACGTATAAAAAACTTTTACAAAAAAAAATGTAACCGACTTCAAAACAACCACAAAAAAAGTTCAAAATAACCTAAAAAAAACTTTTCTTTCGAAAGTCGGTGACTTTATTTTTTTATTTCATTGACTTTTTGTCACCGGCTTTCGAAAGGAAAGTTTTTTTTTAGGTTATTTTGATTTTTTCTTTTTTTGTGGTTGTTTTGAAGTCGGTTATATTTTTTTTTGATAAAGTTTTTATTTTACTTATCCTTTTTAGTTTCACTATTCAACCAAAATTATTGTCAAATACATAATTTTCTTACATGTGCACTAAAATTTTATAATCCGTAGCACCGGGAATAACAACGCACTTGTATGTATGTACGTAGACGTACACAATGAGCTAAAAATAAAAACTACTGCACCAAACTAAATGAAAATATTATGGGACCAAATGGCAAATATACTGTATCGAACAAAAAAAGAATCATCGAAATCGGACCAGAAACCTCGGAGTAGGTAATCGGTGTAAACAAAGTTGAGAACTTTTTAGGTTTTTGTTGATTTTTCAAAAAGTGCTAGTCCGATTTCGATAAAATTTTAATGGGACCATTCCGGAAGTATACCCTATCCAACAAAAAAAGAATTTTTCAAATCGTTTGTTAAACGACGGAGTTATGCCCGAACAAACATAAAAAAAAAACATACAAACATCCGAATTGAGAACCTCCTCCTTTGGGAAGTCGGTTAAAAAAAAGCACACCAGGGCATTGTTTCTTTTGTGACCAAAACGTAAAAAAAATCTTTTCAAATTAGTTTTCGTCTGCACTAGTCAAATTTTATCTATAATAAGACGAGGAAGTGCTGAATAAATAGGTAGATACTGTTGTGTGTTGCTGATTACGATTATCTAGATCTCTAGTGCATAGACGTTTGACCTATTGGAACCTTATCGCTTCATGTGAGGTCAGCGGTCATCATACAGTGTGGTATAGCAATGTTAATTAAAATAACTTTTTTATTTCGCTAGCAAGAAAATGCGTAGGGACATACATAATTGTCACAGGGAAAATGAAAGGATGATTTAGAAAGTGTAAACGCAAACCATCGGAAAGGCTTATACAGGGTGATTTTTTAGTCACCATCCAAATTTTAATATATTAATCTTTGGCGAAAATCGTTGAATACGTGTTTTTTCTTTTTGTATCACTCAATACAAAAATATCGAGATATCACGTCTCAATGTTATCTATAAAAAGTTGATGAATTTGGACACCGCGCTGTGATGTGTCGCTCAGGTGTAGCGGGGCGGGGCGGGGGGTCAGCGGGGTGCGCTCTGTCCGTTTCGACTTAGTGACCACACAGAGCGGATGAGAAAATGATTTAATATGACATTTTTTCAAAAATGGGGTTAGTGATTGATACCTAATGTCTAGAAAAATTTTGGACGGTGGTAAAAAAGTCACCTGTATAATAAAAAAAATACATTATCATCACTTCACCTCACCTCACCCATCACCTTCCTGCCCTTATCCCATTTTTCTTGGGGTTGATGCAACACATTTCCTTCTTATTAATAAAAAAAATACATTTATTGAAACAAGGTTAATTTTATTTAGCTTTAACTGCTGTTAGCGTTAAGGATTTCTTCATACAGAAAGTAATCACTATCTAAAAATATAGACGAGTAGTAACATTACATCAGGCCGATATGAAGCCAAACGAGAAAAATATCTAATAACGATATGCTCAGTACAGTTATCTCACTGATGTATTGTTAGAGGTCTAACTTAAAATATAGAAAGGTTAATAACCTACATTTACACGCGTCCGAAGTTGCGGGCAAACGTTAGTCATAAAACCGGCCAAGTGCGTGTCGGGCCACGCACAGTGTAGGGTTCCGTAGTTGCCTATCAAAATACTTATGCGAACTAATTAAACTGATTCGCTCAATTTAATTTTAAAAAGAAGAATTTTCAAAATCGGTCCAGGCGTCTTTGAGAAATCGGGGAAAATACATAAAAAAAAGATTAGGACGAATTGAGAACCTCCTCCTTTTTTCGAAGTTAGTTAAAAATAGTTGACAATAAAAACCTACCTATCCCCAAAACATACCCACCTATTATAGCTGTAAAAATAAAGTTGACAAAGTTACATTTGCAGTTGAAGAACAAGTTCTGCGATACATTTTGTTTAGGAAAATATATTGTCCAAGTACGTTTTATAAGTTGGTCGACTATTACTCGTAAACTTGTAAAGCCTACTTAGTCATGATAATTTTCCTTAAAATTTCGTTATATATACTACTATTGTGAATTTTTTCACACCCCCAAACATAACCGTTTAGCTGGTAGAGGGGGGGGACACTCGAGTCGAGCAAAAATTAGCACTTTAAAGCTTAATGTTTCACAAACGAATCTTTTTATCAAAAAATTGTTAATGAAAACTATCAATATTTTTTAAAGACCTATTTAATGATAACCCACACTAAGGGGTACGCGAGAAAAAAAAAAATCCCCACTTTACGTGTACAGGAGGTACCCTAAAAAAAATATTTTACGAGATTTTATTTTACCACTTTTTCGGCACAACAAATCCGTATATTCACACTAAATTACAGCTTTCTAGTACTGGGCGTCTCTGAGCTAAGCTGCGGACAGACGGACGGACGGACGGACATGGCGAAACTATAAGGGTTCCTTGTTGACTACGGAACCCTAAAAAAAATGGTAAGTTGCTTGTGCCAGGCAATAAGTTCAGCACAAACCGCAGCAGGCGCAATGGATGGGTATAAAACTGACGAAAGTGGTGGTATCGCGTTTGCTATTCCGCTGGGATGTTTGGTTACCCGTTTTATAAACATAGACATTGGAGTCTCCGAGTAGCTATGGTAGGATACAGCACGTTTATTCTGCAGCACACGTAGATATTAGCATTACTTTGTTGTTATCTGTAATCATGCAAGTAAAACTGCTTAGGTTGCTGTTGCGAACGCGATACCTAGTTTACATAATCTTACGAGAAATATATAAGCTGAAGCACTCTTCAAAAAGGGCGTGAAAAAACGATAACCAGTGGTATCGTTGCAGGCTTCCATAAACTACGGTGACCACTTTCAATCTGTGGGCTATATGCCTGTTTGGCTCCATAATAGTATAAAAAAAACCTCCAAGTGAAATAGTGGATTGGAGATGACGTCAAAACCAATATTTATTAACGCTGTATGAAGGGACACTCTTTTTTTACTTTACCTCGTAGAAAAGTTTTTTGTTTGTTACAAAATAACTTGAACTTTAGGCTCCGTGGGTATAATTGCAGGCTGATTCAGCATTAAAATATTGCCAAGTCATGGGAATATTTCGTGACTAATGTCCAGACAACACGCAACTGATGAAATCAGTCGAGAAACTGAAAATTTGATAGATTTGAACTTTTCTGAATAACAGTTCCTTCCTATAGTATGTAAACCTATTTGTATTGTCTATAAAGCACATTGTAACCATCCGTAGAATGTTGATGTAACCGGACATCACATTGGTTTCGCAAGTCAAACGTTAGACAAAAAGTATCCGTCATAATGACTACGCGATGATGAGCAATGAGGCAACACTTGCGCAGCGGTGGTGATGACATGTAGTCTCAACTTTAATTATATTCGCTTTGAGTTTCAGATTTATAAGTATACAATAAGTATAACAGAATTCTTTATTTAGACCTAAATCTATTAGGTATATCTTAAATCCACTTACTGAGTAAACAATGGTAAATCTTGTGTTTGTCAGATGCCTAAATAAGATTCAGTAGATTCAGATTTTTGGTTTGAGGAAAAATTACACCATCTACCAATTTTTTTAAGAAAAAGCTGAGCGGCAAGCGGAATAGTTTTTTACTGTTTAGGTTAGATCACCAACCATAGCCAAAATCCAGTCCAATCCACAATGTAAGGAAAATCCACCAATTTTTTTTTGTTTGTATTTTTAACTAGACACTGTTAAGCATGAGACTGTTCATTATAGAGTGTTTTTGTAATCACAGGTCATGGTCACTTTACGTTACGTGAGAAGTCAGTACCTATATAGTGGGGATTTTCAAGAAAAAAAAACCTTTAATCCATGTGGCACAGATGTGAATCGGAGTTAAGTACGTGATGGAGTTGTTTTTTTTTAAACATTGCCCCTCGAAGGGAATTTCTTCTTGAGTCGTGGGTGCGTTTACAAACATAGAAACTCACATACACTAACACCCAGGCCCAGAACAACTACTGGTAGATCATACAAATATTTTCTTAGTGCGGGATATGTCCTCCTTCTGCGAAGCAGTAATGCTCGTGAAGGAGGAGGCGGGCCGCGAGAGAGAGAGGACAGCGTCGTCCCTCCGCCCCAACCGCAGTGGTAGGCGCCCGCGGCGTCGGACGTCAGCAGACGATCTCCGGCCACCGTAGGCGCGGGCATGCGGGCAGCGAGTAAAGGGCAATTCGCTGCCCGACCATGGACCATGCCCGGGTCGACGGCGCGTTGTGTCCCACGCGCGCATCAAAGAGCGTCAGCATAATGACGGGGCCCCCTCTCAGAGGGCCAAAGCCTGCCGGGGTCGCGGGATTATTTCCTTACCGTGACCCCGGAACATAACAGGCTACTGAAGGACACCGTGGATTTTAGACAGTAGAAGTCCCTCCCGCCCTGCCTGGGGTGGGAGGACTCATTTGATGATTTTACCACGCAAAAAAAAAAAAAAAGTGCGGGGTGTGTGGTGCGAGGATCGAACCGGTGACACGCTGCGCAACATTCGATCGCTCAGCCACTGCGCATGCGCATGTCAAAGGCTTGTGGAGTCCTGTGGGGTATCTCTGACATCAGAGACTGCCAACGGGTCAGCTTCTCACAGGAAAAAAAACTGAACACTGATAGTGATATCCATTTCTTAATTAATCTCTAGCTAATATTGCTATACATGGGGTGCTATGACAGGAAACCTCCACGTGCGCCCGTGGACTGGAGTTCCCTCTCGGATACGTCCGGGGGGAAGACCAGTTTTTCGGGCCGGTGCACCCTGGGATGCGGGCAAAAACTCTTCCTTAGGCACTGTGTGCCTAAGGGGTCTCTTTGCCCGTATGCGAATAGCCTGTCGTGTGGACGCTCCAACGCGTGTCCCTCTGAATAGCAGAGGGCACAGCGGTGGAGCGGGCTTGCGGACGGTGAGTTATGGGTAGCTCGCCGTCCGACCAAGGACCAAGCCCGGGTCGGTGGCGCGTCGTGTTTCGCGCCAAATGCCTGCTGGGGTCGCGGGTTTTTTCTTAACCCAGGTTACCGTGGCCCCGGAACGTAAAGGGTATAGGAAGGAACACGGGTGGATTTTAGTCAGTAAGAGTCTGACAGTCCCTTCCGCCCCACCCAGGGCGGGAGAACTCATTTGATGATTTTACCACCTAAAAAAAAAAAAAAAATATTGCTATACATATAGTTTAAAGATTAATATCCAATAAAGAAACACATAAAAGATTACCCTAGAAAACATAAACACGTATTAAACGATTGCAGTTTATTCTAAAACTCCACTTAACCGTTACACAAATGACTATGTGGTAACACAGTAATGGCAGCCAAGTGACTTGCAACTGCACCGGCTTGTGACGAAACTACGCAAATTCCTCCGTCTACGCATAATAATACACTGTCCAGGAGAGAGTGCTCCATGCCTGTTATGGTAGAAAGTGAAAATATAATAACACTTATGTTACTTTTCCACACTTGTTTGGAAAATCTTGAACGCATTTGTTGGTTATTTTCTAAAGTACCTCCAATAGTAGTGTGGAGCTGATGTGGTTGTAATGTTCGATAAAGTAATGACATGTTTCTACTGACTGCGGTGACCACACGTTGTGTGTCAGTGTTGTCAATCTGTCAGATTATGTCATGAGAATAAAAATCTCTAGCTAATCTTACTTTTTTTATCGTGGTAAAATCATCAAATGAGTCCTCTCACCCAGGGTAGAGCTCCCGCTCTACCTGAGATGTGATTAAGTCTCTAAATTTCCCGAAATATGAGAATTTCTACACAGTTTCATTGTTGCTCAATAGAGGCCAATTCGAATGAACGAACAACATTGTGCACGTGTATATTTTATTTACTTTGTTATGTGCTACATTTGTAAACTAAATCGTACATAAATCTTGATAGGATAGTCAATATATCTCGCAATGGCCGTCGCTCTGTCTACCTGGCTGAGATAATTCGAGGTCGAATCAAGAGTGTAGATTGTTTCTATAGTGTAATTACTGAATGGTGAATTATACCAGTCGAGTGCCTGAGTTCAGTTTTAATTTCCTGGTCGTATCTACCTTGACCAAAAGTTATAAGAATCGATCAATGCATTCTACTCGTATTATATTCTGTCACCAAAGCGGAAATAGGTGTTTCTAGTACCTACCTAATTATGCCATGTATTCAAAAGGTATAGACTAGTTTTGTCTAGGTAATAAATTATTGTTTTTTTTTTTTAACATTTGAGACACAACATCAGAGTGTTAGATAACTTGTAAGTTTTCTATGTTATGGTGCACAGTGCACATTTTATTAGAGCGACGAAAAGGCGTAGGTATGTCAGGATTTGATCATTTGTAAGGCAGAGGTGTACGCACGCAAGTGTCGCCCCAGCAACGGAAATGGGTGTCTTGCCTTCCGATTAGGGCCATGCCCGGGTTGACGGCGCTTCATGATCCACGCGCGCCTCAAAGAGCTTGCAACTATCTGACGGGGTCTTAGAGGGCCAAAGCCTGCCGGAGTCCCGGGACTGTCTCATTTAGTAATCGAGACCCTGGAACGTAAAAGGCTGTTGAAGGACACCGTGGATTTTAGCCAGTACGAGTCCGAGTAACGCCCTGCCTGGGATGACTCATTTGATGGTTTTACCAGAATAAAAAAGTTGTAGCTAACAGAACATCCAGGTTTTGCTAGATGTGCTGCGAGAGAGGGTTCTTATAAAATCCAGACTTCCTGAGAAATTCCTAACGAAAAAATCAATGAGACAGTAAGTATAAGGCCAAGTAAAATTAATAAATAAAATCTCTCAAACAATAACCTTGTGATAAGAACACGTTAATCTGATGATTCAAGTACATGACTAGACGATTTAAAAGCAGGTTGTTATATTATAAAACAAGTACCTATATACATAATATAATGAATCAGCATTGGGTGTGCCTAGATCATCAAGGTAACGAATTCGATAAGAATTCGGAAGGAACTTTCAGAATGGCGACCTTGCAGTGGTTTTCGGCAAAAAGCGATCATCGAGCGATCATCAGCAAGTAAAACGTATAGTCCATTAAAATATCGTAATCTACAAATGATTAGGTACTATTAATCGTAATCATTAAATTTCAATAAAATTCTCTTGTACCAACAAGCGTGGGTGAGTGTACGTTACGGACGCGCTGAAACTTAATTTTGAATAACTTTGATCTCTTGCTTTTTCCTGCCGAATAATCTCACAAGTAGGTATCTCTTAAAGTTGATATTATCCATCAAAATCTACTGCATAGTTAAGAGGAACAACACGAACACACAGACATGAATAACGAAGACAATACGTCTAGTTTCGAACAGAAAAAGAAACGGATCTTCAGAATTTAAATATAAAACATTTCAGAGTGAGAATGTCCACATTTATGATGGCTGGATGGATACGTGGGCTTTATAAGTGGTAGGTTAGAAGCTAATGGCCCAATTGAATATTTTAGTGGTCCTTTAAAATTATGTTCGATCGATCGATTACGCACAAACAGCAAAAGTGTGAGACGTACTTACCAAGTAACTTTATCCAATGTTATTTAGTCGTCCTTATAAGGACGACTGTTAGGCATTTCAAAGGTAGATCACTTATATTTCAAAAGGCACTTTTTAAAATCACTTTCGTACTTTAAAAATACATGGAATACAATATCTCAGTAATACTTACTACGTATCTAATGATCCTTCGTCGCTGTCTAACTGACTCTTTCAACCTTTCAATGTTTTAGACCGTGGCTTTTTTTTCATCAAAAATCATCAAATGAGTCCTCTCACCCCGGGCAGGGCGGGAGGGACTGTCAGACTCGTACTGACTAAAATCCACGGTGCCCTTCAATAGCCCTTTATGTTCCGGGGTCACGGTAATGAGATAAGTCCCGCGACCATACACCTCAATAGTCCTATAAGTACGTCCGGGTAGGACGCAAATAATCCCATGAACTTAGCCGGGTCTACAGGCCAGTATGCCAGCCGATGAATAATCTAATGGCAAGACAGAGATACTTTCATTTTTAATATTAGGAATTTTATCATCAGCCTATATAGCCTGAGTCCTAGCTGCGGGAACATATGTTCCCGCAGCTAGGACTCAGGCTCTGTGAGAGGGAGTGGGCCGTAATCTACCACGCGGGTCCAGTGTGGATTGGATGTCACATGTCTTCGAATTTTTTTTCTAGGATATGCCGGTTTCCTTATTCCGTTTCCAGGACATGATCTTTTCCTTCAGTTTTGAGAGCGTGGTGATGAAATAAATCACACAAAGTAATGCGCCTGACGGGGTTCGAACCCGCGACCTACAACTCGTAAGTCGTGGCCGATACCACTGGGCCACTACTGTTAAATATTACTAATTTATGTTTTACTAATTGCTAGAATAATACGTCCTCAAAATTTCGCCACAACAAACAAAGAATGGCCTTAAAATCCATAGTTTTTACGAGGCCAAGAATTGTCTCGGTCTGATTATTTGCTTACCTAATGTGACGGCGAAGATTCTCCGTCTGTAACTTGATATTTCAGTTTGTTCAGCTAAATGTGGAGGAAAGGAGGTTTTTTCATAATATAGATAGACTATAAAAATAGCCCTATTATGACAAGGAACATTTTTAGAGAAAATAAGGTACTCATCATCATCTGCTTAGCCTTTTCCCAACTATATTGGGGTCGGCTTCCAGTCAGTTCCTTCCAGATATCAGTATTTTACATGGAGCGACTGCCTATCGGACCTTCACAACCCAGTAATAGGCAATACGATACCCCATGGTATGGTAACACTGGTTGTCAGACGAGCTTCTGACTAACAATAACGTCTGTCAAAGGTCTACTAATGACAGCCGGGACCAACGGCTTTTCTTGCTTTCCGAGACACGGAGGAAACTCTCTTTGATAGATCACCCATCCACAGAACAACCTCGGCAAGCGCGGCTTAACCCAAAAGATCGGCCTGTGCGGCTGTAATTATTTATCCACGAGCTCCTCGAGATATTCTTTACCAAACTGTAAAGTAGGTTCAGGAGAGCAGTGGTGGCCCAGTGGTATCGGTCCTGACTTACGAGTTGGTCGTGGGTTCGAACCCCGCCAGGCGCATTACTTTGTGTCACTACTGCTTTCAAAACGGTGAAGGAAAACATCGTGAGGAAACCGGCATGTCCTAGAACCAAAAATTCGAAGACAGTGACATCTGCTACCCGCACTGGGCCCGCGTGGTGGATTATGGCCCACTCCCTCTCACAGAGAGGAGGCCTGTGTCCCAGGAGTGGGAACATTATAGGCTGATGATGAAAGTAGGTTCTAGCTCAGGTGCTATTTCAGCGGGTTCCCAATGTTGAATACCTCATATTCCGGCTTATATTTCATGGAAACAACCGTACCGTAATAGGTTACACATAACTTCTAACAGCATACATAGAACACATAATGTATAGTAGAACATAATGTTATCAGTGCAGCCATCTAGATGAAAATATCAGACGAACACACTGAACAAGTGAACAATACAGTCATATAGGTATTTAACACTAGGTTTTTCCCTCGCTTTCGACTGACCCAGTAAAAATACTCGAGAGATTTCATAGGTTCTAGTTATAATGAGCATCCTCAATTATTTTTCGCAATTAGTAGGGTGCCCCAGGTGCCCCTGCCCGCCCTGAGGGGAGTGGAAGGACTGACAGACTCACTCGATTGCAGTCCGCCCTATTCCATTGGCTCCTTTGTGTTCTAGGGCCATGGCCCTATGGCGGTGTATGACGGGCGCCCCCTTAAAGGGCTAAAACCTGCTGAGGTCGCGGGACTATCGGGTAACCGTGACCCCGGAACATAAAGGGCTATTGAAGGACACCGTGGATTTTAGTCAGTACAAGTCTGACAGTCCGTCCGCCTGCCCTGCCCTGGGTGGGAGGACTCTGCTGATACATACAGTACGTACATTTGTATGTACCTAGAAACTGGTACAATGATGGCTTATGTACCTAGATACAAACAAACATTATCATAACTTCATCTACCTATTAAACGTATACATCATTGTATAAATCAAAAACATTGGTTCACTATCTACAAAATCCTAAAATGACGCAGCGTTCGAGAAGCATTATAAACAAATCAGGCACTAAATAAATAAATGTGACGTACATACAACAGTAATTAAAATGTAAATATATACTGTAGGTATCTCAATAACATCAAAGGCTAATTAGTGGGTAGGAATCTACCGTAAACTGTAACTTAATGACTTTGTTCCGAGTTATGCAGTAAAAGCTGATTTTAATCTGGCTCTAAACTATAATAAACTACAGAAAACTTATTCACGCTAAGTTATAATATTGTAAAGAAATACTGACAAACTAAAACAAGAAACTAAATCAAATAGTAATTAATATTAATGATATAATTCGTAATTAACATCGGAATCATAAAAAAAATAACTTACTGCCACCGCCGTTTATCGTTCAACTTGACAGATGCCGTGTTTCCCATGCTGTTTCTTTCCAATACTTGAACAATAGTTTACACTGATTTTATCGATGGCCCGGTGTTTTAGTAAACAAATGAAGCGTTCACAATACGCGTCCAACCCACGCCACTACCAGCAACACTTTGCTTTATCCAACGTCTACTTAGAGAGCGTTGGCCATGACTTTCCCTCGCTAACTTAACAAATAAGAACACGGCATCATTTCCTTTAATTGTTTCAGAAAATCCCATGACAGTCAAAAAGGAAAACTCGGGATGTCGGAAAAGATTTGTTCCCGCTTCATTTAGTTCCGGCTATTCGATAATAGATGGCGTTAATAGTTAAGGATTTATGATACGCAATCTATCAGCGAAGATTATCTATTGATTACGGATATATTATATCTTTAATTAAATTATCAACATCAATTAATATCATTTTATTAATAAGTATTAATTTCTATCCTGATATTATTATGCAACTGCCCATGTTTTTTTTTTTATGATTATTATTTAATTCTATCGAATAATTAATAAACAAATACTCTTTACCGACCACAGTTTAGTTCCCGATTATTGCTATCTCCCAGTACAATAGCCATAGCCCATGGCACCTCTAGAAATTCCTAATGGGAAAATCCAATAACGCTTTGTCTGTCCTACGAATTTAACCTGGGACCTGATGCTCATTTAATTTTGTCGCGCTTGCGACCACTACACCAACGGAGAAGCTTATTTTGAAATGCTGTACGATTAATTGAAACGAACATTTTATGTATTAACCGACTTAAAAAAAGGAGGAGGTTCTCAATTCGTCTGTATGTTTGTAACTCGATTTTCCAGAGATTCCTGGACCGATTTGGAAAATTATTTTTTTGTTTTTTTGAGAGGTTATAATTCCGAGGTCCCATTATCATCTGATAAGGATCTACTGATGGGATCCTGGAGAAAATAAGGGAACTCTTCAAAATGTTAAAACAAATCAACCGCGATCGATACTATTGCATGCCCATGCGTTGTTTTCTCATTCACACACGATATCACCCACTAAAAGGGTAATAGTTACCTATTGACTTTTCTTTTTCTCATGAGAATGTCCTGAGTCTAGGTGCGTAACTGATGAAGAGAAATACATTTTCACAATCTCCCTCGTTCAGGAATACAAGGTACTAACTTTAACATGATTATGAGTAATCAAATTGATTGGAATTTTCCTGAAAGGAAAACAATCACAACCGCACAAAAGACTTTTCAAAACTGGTTCAGTACTTTCAGATATTACATACAAACAAACTGACGAACTTTACCTCTTTATAATGTACAGCTTGGCCAGAACGTTTTGAAACGGAACTAATATTTTGTTTGCTGACAACGTTTTAAAATCTTTGATATTTGATGTAAACAAAGAACTCAGGTTTGTTAGATTTATTATTGTGCTATAAAACTAACGTAATAAGTGAAAAAAAAATAAAGTAAAATCATTCAAAGTGCTGGCAGCGAGAGCACAGTGGCAACTTCCGGTTTTCTACTCTAATTTGCCAAGCTGTAGTTAAATATTTTATTTGAGAACGAAAACTGTAAAATTCGATTCTAAACGAAAATGACAGAGTGACAGCACACTGACAGCTTGTCAGTTTTGTTATAGGTTAGGTTGTGTGTGATACGTAAACAAAACTAGTTTTCTCTCTATTTAATTCTTTATAAACAATCACTATTAGGCAACAAAATGAAAAAAGAAGGTATAACAAACTAATTAAAAACATAAAACACTGCGAACCAGCTAAACAAATTTTCACAATATTTTGTCTTTTTTACGTTTTCAGAAGTTCAAGCAATCTTTCTGAAGATTTTAAGAGAAGAAGAAGATGTGTCAGCTGGAGTGGCTGCTATAAGAACCCTTTTGTCCGTAATAGAAAACTACAAAGGTTGGTATAATGCCATAATTTCAGAGAACCACTCTTGCATCATCCATTGGGGCAGTTTGCATTAAAAACCGTAAATGACTATCTGAAAGAGCTATCATACTTACTTATTGCTGTTCGTTACAGTTTCACTAACATCTTGCAAAATGCTAGCTTAGAAATGATTAAGAAAGTCAAACATTTGTTTTGAATATTAACATGATAGAAAGTTCTGAGGACATAATGAGAGTGATATAACTTCACCTGCCAATTATCAACTAATGCTTTCAACATCAGATCAAAAGAAAAACAATCAAATAGCTGCTGTGGTATAACTAAAATGCCCTTATCTGACAAAGCCATTTTGAACAGGAAACATACAAGATATACTAAAAATTTATTGCTAAACATAAAAATTACAAAACCGATTTGAGGTCTGGAAAAGACTTCTCCAAGTCTCAAATTTGTGTTGTCATTGAAAAGTTATATCAGATTAAATTTTTAGTGCACATTTTCTTGCTTTGGCAAATATCAGCATTATAGTTATAGCAGCAGAAAGGTACATGTAACATTCCATAATTCATAAGGTCTAAGGGACATGAACATAACTGCATGAAATATTTGAATGTCCCTTAACTTAGGTATGTTTTAATATTTATCTTACCAGTGGCGACAGTGAGGGAGCTGGATCTGAACCTGCAGTTGGCTGTAGATGCTATGAAGCACAGCGACCAGCCTGTTACTGCTATCTCCTCAGGATGTGAACTATTCATGCGGTTCATCACTTTCGCCAAACTTGATGTTAAGGTAATCTTACAGAAATCATTAATATGTGGACACTTCCTGCCAGGGTTGCAGAACTGTCCAAGGGCTTAAAATGAAATGTAAATAGCAATTGAGGGAAAGCAATGTATTTTAGTCAGAACAAGTTGAGTTGAGTGGAGCGGAAGGGACCTTTGCTCCACTTGGACTCATTAATTGTTGGTCATAAGTACCACAAATCAAATTAAATTTATTTCTTTGCAAACATGGGTTACTAATACATAGATGTTATTTCTTTATAATTAAGTTCTGCACATTTTACCGATATGGGTATGCAAACAGTGTACAATATGTTCATGATTAAATTTCATTATATTAAGATAATAATTATTTATTTAGAGAATTACATGTCAGCCTAATCAGAATCACAGAAAAGTTAAAATTAAATTAGAATATTGCAAGTAATTATGTCAAACCTTAATACTATAATCAATTCAATGGGGATGGCAACTCAAAGCTAATCGTAGATGGCGCTGCGATAGTTGGTCCCTACGTCAGATTACTGTCTACCTTGTACAAAAAACAAACAAGATTTATTGGTATAAAAATTGAGTATAAATACAAAACAAATATGGAAAATTATTCGTCAATGCATAGTGCATATACTAAAAGAAGAATTAAGACGCCACGGTGCATCTACAAAGGAAAAAAAGTGATTTAATTGAGTGGTAATACAATTGATTTTACCGTAATAAATCCACAATTACTTGTAGTTGAGGTTTCAATTTTTGAGTTTAGGTATGTTTTACCTGTCCTCTCCTATAACAAGAATATAATGCTGCTTCTGACTTTCTATTTTGATAAAATACCATAATGTTTTAAGTCAGTAATTTTACCCCTTTTTTCTACTTAGATTCGAGAAATATCACAATATATTTAATTTCTTAACACCACAACTATCACAAAACTCGTTCCAGGTGATAATTCTTCCGCCAGACGAACCATTTCATGATTTATAGAGCGATGCAATACTGGTACTTAACCTCCAATAGAAAAGTAGATAGTATTTTGAAGTGTTTTCGATTGTTTAGTTATGGTATAATCATAGAATTTCATTAATAAACTCAACTAACGGCCTGTTTCGGCTTCGCAAGGCTGGATATTTGTTTATTATATAGCTTTTCTTTAGTTATAATTCAATTTTTGTTCTCAAGGCAGTCACAGCAGCTACCCATTATTTCTTGATAGTGTGAATCGTCGTAAATTTGTATGTTCCATCATTTTTACAGCTTATTACACAACATCTAGTCATTTTACATCAATAAATCGTTTTTTTTTCAGAAAATTCCTTTGATTTGACAGTTCTTTTGGGACCAAACTGTCACTTGTCACTTTGACACTTGCCTTCCCCATTAAAGTAATATACCTATATTATTTACCACAGAATAAAAAGGTATACAAATATAATTAAAATTTTCAATTGTACTACTTTTCAAGCTATGCAAAATCAGTATAAGATGACCATTTATGGTGAGAAAGAGATCATTCAAAGCAAGGCCAACACAAACTGGTTTTATAATTGATGTGTTTTGTGAACCACTTGGGTTTGAACCCTAGTACTTGTACCAATTCCACCTCTTTGTAATTGAACTAAATGTTCTGATTTCAGTCTTTTGAAGAGTGTGAGCAAATCATGTTGCAAAGAGGTCACATATTCTTGAACACCTTATTAGAAGCAAGAGGGAAGGTCGCTAAACAAGCTACAATGCCTATATCTGATGGATGTGTGAGTACAAATTATTAATATTAAATAAAAACATGCACAAAATAAAGAAATAGGCATGTTGGCAGTAACAATCCATTGCGAGTTTAATTCTGTACCCTTAGGGAAAAGTGATACAACTCGACTGCCTCTATAACCAATAAAAACCGGCCAAGTGCGTGTCGAGCCACGCACAGTGTAGGGTTCCGTAGTCGCCCATCAAAATACTTATGCGAATTAACTAAACTGATTCGCTGAATTTAATTTTAAAAAGAAGAATTTTCAAAATCGGTCCAGGAGTCTTTGAGAAATCGGGGAAAATACATAAAAAGATTACGACGAATTTAGAACCTCCCCCTTTTTTTGAAGTAAGTTAAAAATAGTTGACGATGAAAACCTACCTATCCCCAAAAAACATACCTATTAAAGCTGTAAAAATAAAGTTGACAAACTAACATTTGCAGTTGAAGAGCATGTTCTCCGATGCATTTTGTTTAGGAAAATATGTTATCCAAGTACATTTTATAAGTTGATCGACTATTACTCGTAAAGTTGTAAAGCCTACTTAGTCATGATAATTTTCTTTTAAACTTCGTTATATATACTACTATTGTGAATTTTTTCACACCCCCAAACATAACCGTTTAGCTGGTAGAGGGGGGGGACACTCGAGTCGAGCAAAATTTAGCACTTTAAAGCTTAATATTTCACAAACGAATTTTTTTATCAAAAAATTGTTAATGGAAACTATCAATATTTTTTAAAGACCTATTTAATGATACCCCACACTAAGGGGTACGCGAGAAAAAAAAAAACATCCCCACTTTACGTGTACAGGAGGTACCCTAAAAAAAAATATTTTACGAGATTTTATTTTACCACTTTTTCGGCACAACCAATCCGTATATTTACACCAAATTACAGCTCTCTAGGACTGTGCGTCTCTGAGCTAAACTGCGGACAGACGGACGGACGGACGGACGGACATGGCGAAACTATAAGGGTTCCTTGTTGACTACGGAACCCTAAAAAAGGCACAACTGCGCAAAAAAATGCAAAGAAAAATAAGCCTTAAGTAGAAGTAGTGAGGCTTATTTTTCTTTGCATTTTTTTACACAGTACCTACAGAATTAGTCCGTCAGTAAAGGTACGGCTACACGCTCCGTCTTGCCTGCGAACCTGCCTGTACAAACTAGTTTGCACAGGTAAGCGCGTGCGTGTGGACAGCAAGGCGATGGCTCGTGCAGTTCCGAAATGTTCCATGTTTTTGTTCAATCGTGATTGCACAGGCCCAAACTCGCAGGTAAGGCGGAGCGTGTAGCCGGGACATAAAAGTTTTGAAAAATAATAGATTTCTTATTTTTCCTTTTGTTGTAATCTACACTAATGTTAGAGGAAAATTTTGTTTGTTTGTAAAACCCCTTCTACACGATCAGACCCGACCGCCGACAGAGGTGACCTTGGTCGTGTCAACAGTACCCGACCGTCTGGAACGCTGTCGTCTGACGGTCGGGTCCGACCGCGGACGCAGCCCGTCGGGATGGATGCGCTCCCGACCAAGGTCATCCAAAGGTCGATTGACTCCGCCCATATTTGGTCGCCCGACCAACGTCTACACGGTAGATTTTCACACCCACCGGACCAAGGTCACCTCTGTCGGGTGGTCGGGTCTGATCGTGTAGAAGGGGTTTGATGGATAAACTCAAAAACTACTGGACCGATTTTTTAAATTCTTTCACCTTTAGAAAGCTATAGGTATTATCGAAGTGCTAGTAAAACATATTTACAAAAAATAATGCGTGTAAATTCGAGAGCTCGTGGCGTCAGAAACAAGTAAAAACTGTACTTACTTGCTTCTGACATATTGTCAATTTTTAAAGTGTCCTATCTACGTCAATTTTGGTATATATAATAATATCAAAAGAAAAAATACGTGCCCTATTTTTTTTTTTGATAAATCTAACTGTCAGACTTAGCTTAGAGCAGTGGTGGCCCAGTGGTATCGGTCCCGTCTTACGAGTTGTAGGTCGTGGGTTCGAACTCCGCCAGGCGCATTACTTTGTGTAGGTAATTTTTTTCATCAGTACTGCTCTCAAAACGGTGAAGGAAAACATCGTGAGGAAACCGGCATGTCCTAGAACCAAAAATTCGAAGACATGTGACATCTGCCAACCCGCACTGGGCCCGCGTGGTGGATTATGGCCCACTTCCTCTCACAGGGAGGAGGCCTGTGTCCCAGCAGTGGGAACATTATAGGCTGATGATGATGAAGATGATGATGATAATTATATTGATATTGCGAAAAATACATACATATATGATTCCTGAATTTCCCAAAACCGTGTGTAAAATTTTCGTTTTCTTTAAATCACATCAATATTCATAATGGGAATCCCTTCTTACTTTCTCTGGAACTACTGGACGTTATTGTCTTATTAACAATTTAAATGTGTTTTGGTTATTTTTTTTCAGAAAATATTGACCCACTCCAGGTCTAGGGTTGTACTGCAAACAATGTTAGAAGCAGCTAAATCCAACAAAAGGTTTAAAGTCTATGTCACCATGTCATGTCCAGATAATAGCGGGTAAGACTAACTTATAATAATAACTATCTACCTCGTCTTCCCTTCAAAAATAATATTTTTATTGGTATTTAATTTCTACCCTTAAGGGTGCTTAACCAGAAAGTTGGCAAGGTCGCTAATAGCTGTCAAATATATACAAGTTTTAATTAATTTGGCAATGTTATTGTATGGAAATAAGAAATACGGCTCTATAGTGCACTAGAAAATTGATAAAGGAATGCAATTAGAACACTGAATTTGATGTTGTAACCGTTTCAGGTGTATAAAAGGCATTTGGAAAGATTCTAAATGCTTTTTTTTACGTTTAAAACTATATTTTCAGTGCTGCGATATTAATTATTGCATTCCCTAATCAATTTTTTAGTGCACTACAGAGCCATGTTTCTTATTTTCATACCGTAAATTTGTAAAATTAATTAAAACTTGTAAATATTTGACAGACATTTGCGACGTTGCCAACTTTCAGAATACGCTCTCTTAACCTGGAACCTTGTTATTGTAAATGTGCATGAATATTTTTTTTTATTCATGAAGAATTTTTTGATGTGAAGAACAATGGCACTGTAGCCCTGGAAAACAAAGGGCAACTGAAGAAACAGGTTCTATTTTAGTCAGTCAAGTCTTACAATCCCTTTTGTTTCACCAAGCAGGGCTATTGGCTAACTTGATAGTCACTGACCAGCAGTTGTCAACTGAACTTGGATGCCTTGATACCTGTTATGAGGCTACGTTGAGGAGTGGAGTGCCTCAAGAGCGTTAGAATAGTTGATTTTAGGGAACATATAATGTAATGCAAAAGCCAATACGAAATTTACCTTTTGACAGCTATTTGATGGTCACCATACAGACACCGAGATACGCAATACTCAGGAGGGCTCAGGAGTCATTTGCAAAATCATAAAAAAAAACAACATTATCAAGGTTTCCCTCTGAATGAAATAACTGAATCCTATAAGATCACTTGTGTGTCCATGTCTGCCCTTAATAGTCATTTTTTTCTGCTTGAATCTCCAGAAAGATGGAAGGCGAATAGGAAGGCTTTTGCACGCCATCGCCAGTAAGAGAATATGGGAGAATAAAAGTATTTTAATGTATGATAACGAACAAATGCTTGCATAAACAGGGCACGTCCACTCAAACTGGGTGGTTCTTTCTTCAAAAGAACATCTCAGACACCTGCATGGTCCTCGTAAGATTATACCAATACAAAAATGTTTGGATTTTAAGGAAACTGCGATCTCTGAATTTGTTTTGTCTGTTTCATCTCAAAATAGTAACACCACCCTCATCTAGTTTAAAAATAATGTGTCATTTGACGTTTGAATTTTCAAAATAAATATATTTTATTTCCAGTGTATTGATGCACAAGCAGCTGACCGAGGCTGGTATCGACGCGACCCTCATCCTCGACGCTTCCATCGGCTACATCATGGAGCAAGTCGACGTCGTCATGATCGGCGCCGAAGGGGTCACCGAGAGCGGCGGGATTATTAATAAAGTAAGTAACATACAGACGCAAGTACATCAACCTATAATCAGCTATAACCTTAGAGTCTTCAACTCAAGAGTGAACAGGTTACTTCTAGGCAAGCGTGCTTCACTATTAACCACATCTTCGCTTACCATCAGGCGACATAGTGGTCAAATGCGAACAATATTAAATTAAAAAATAAACTATCCTAACCTCTAAAAGGAGATCATTCAGGCTCCATACATTTTTGGGCCTTTTCTTAACCTCTGCCCAACCCTTCGGTGATTACAGGCATAATATGTTATATTAAATTGCGTGATGTCGCTAGTTCTAGCAATACTTATCTTAATTTTGTGTTTCTCGTCACTTTCAGAACTCAATATAATTTGTATGAAAATGACGAATCTTCGGTTTAGGCGCATTTGGGCTAATTCTCATTTGGGCAACCTACTCCATAATGGACTACTTCTCATTTGGGCTAATTCTCATCTGGGCTACTTCTCATTTGGGCTACTTCTCATTTGGGCTACTTCTCATCTGGGCTACTTCTCATTTGGGCTAACCCTCAAATACTGGGGATGTTTATTAAAATAAGTACTGTCTTTATATAAATAAACATGTGTATGCGCATTTTTCAAAAGTAAAACTTTATAGATTCCAGCTATGCTTAAAAACTGATAGAATGTCACTACCACAACCAGCAAAAGTACTAGGCTAGTATAAGATCAAGGTGGTATGTTTTGCACTCTGGCGCCACGTGCCACGCTGCGCAGGGTTAAGGTAACTCTAAATGGCCTGCCAAAGTACTAGGCTAGCATAAGCTTAAGGTGGTACGTTTTTCAACGGGGTCAGCGAAGTTCATTTCAAAAGCGCTGTGATGCCACGTGGCAGGGGGGGAGGGGGGGGGGGGGAAATAACTCTAAAGCGCATTACACACAGAGAGCGGGCGCGGGTCGGGCGCGTTTTGGGGCGGGAGTACGGCGGGTCTAGTTCTTTGTATTGAAATGGAAGACTTCACACTGAAAGCCCGTGCACGACCCGTCCCGCGCCCGACCCGCGCCCGCTCTCTGTGTGTAATGCGCTTTAGAGTTATTTCCCCCCCCCTCCCCCCCTGCCACGTGGCATCACAGCGCTTTTCAAATGAACTTCGCTGACCCCGTTGAAAAACGTACCACCTTACCTAACCTTAACCCTGCGCAGCGTGGCACGTGGCGCCAGAGTGCAAAACATACCACCTTGATCTAATACTAGCCTAGTACTTTTGCTGGTTGTGGTAGTGACATTCTATCAGTTTTTAAGCATAGCTGGTCTATAAAGTTTTTACTTTTGAAAAATGCGCATAAACATGTTTATTTATATAAAGACAGTACTTATTTTAATAAACATCCCCAGTATTTGAGAAGTAGCCCAAATGAGAAGTAGCCCAGATGAGAAGTAGCCCAAATGAGAAGTAGCCCAAATGAGAATTAGCCCAAATGAGAAGTAGCCCAAATGAGAATTAGCCCAAATGAGAAGTAGCCCAAATGAGAAGTAGTCCATTATGGAGTAGGTTGCCCAAATGAGAATTAGCCCAAATGCGCCTAAACCAGTTCTTCGAACTTGTATAACTTGGCCGGGAGCAATTCTACAACTTTTGTGTCATAGTAACAATTGATTAAAATTACTAGTACTACCCATAGATACCATTTTTTTCGTAGGCTGGCACTTTCAATAAAGGCCCAAAAAATGATAGATATCCTTTTCCCAATGGGGATGGCAACTGGGAAACGATTGGCGCTAGCATAGCTAGTTCCCAGCATCGTCATTGGTTCAAATCTTATAGGTACTTCAAAATCGTACTACCTACCTCATTGGTCGGATTAGGACCTAGCTATAATGGCGCCATCTACAATTAGCTTTGACCGGCCTTCCCCATTGAACATGAACATTCTGATAAAATGTGTTAAAGGTGAAAATGTATTATAGAAATTTGACAGACTCGGTAGGTTGATGGGCTGGTATTTGCACATAGAACTATAGAAGCTTGTAGCTAAATAACAATATTAACGGCCGCATTGGTCGATTTTCAAGGTAAAGGCGCCCTTGCTATTGTCAGTCCTTCGGTAACGAGTTTTCTTCGTTTTTGGAAAGCACGTTGACCCTTCATTAGTACATCTTTGACAGTAGTTTCAGTTAGTCAATGACCTGAAAGTCTGACAAACAGTCTATCCAGGGGATACTGTACCGGTTATTATCCGTCAAGGGTTGTGGAGGTTAGTTATACAGTTACTCCATATAAAATATTGATTTCCAACTGCATTTGGTTAGACTGTAAGCCGATCCCAACATTGTTGGGTAAAGGCTAGCAGATTATGGTGACATAGAAGTACAAAAGCGACGAAAATTGGTCTTCTTTATTAACCCAACAGCAGTTGGTAATAGATTCAGTATTGCCAGCAACTTTGTCCGCGGGGGTTTCGAAATTGTCGCCAACCCATTCGGATTTCGGATTTGTCCATAGTTTAAGTTTCGGATTTGTCTTATAAATAACTTGCGCTTAAATAACGCCAGCGTTCAAGCATTGTGTACCCAAAGCTTAATCAAAATACGCTTAGTGGTAGCTGTTAAAATGCCCCTTGTTCTGGGTGTTATTTATCTATAATATTTATGTATTTAGAAATATATAAGTATATGTTTATCAGTCGTCTAGTACCCATAACACAAGCTCTGCTTAGCTTGGGACTAGATGACGTTGTGTGATAGTTGTGGAATATTATTATTATTTTTTTTATTACAGGTTGGGACTTACACATTGTGTGTGGCAGCGCGAGAACTAAAAAAGCCAGTATTTGTTCTGACAGAAAGTTTTAAATTTTCTAGAATTTACCCTCTAAACCAGAGAGATTTACCTAATGAATTCAAGTACTTGTCTAGTGTAATAAAATCTGGCAAAGATCTGTCTAAAGAACATCCCTTAGTGGACTACACACCGCCGGAATATATAACTGCTTTATTTACTGATCTAGGAATATTTACACCGTCAGCTGTTAGTGACGAACTTATTAAGCTTTATTTGTAATAAATTCATAATTTATTCTAATTAAGGTAGTTTTTGTTTTGGCCCATTATCAAATCCGAAGAGGTGGGATTGGTCCCTAATCCCAGTTTCGAAGTGAAACGAGTTGCCTGTTAACCCTTTCGGATACGCGCAGAAGCGACAAATCACATTCGAATACAAATTCACAGACATTGACAATGTAGTTTTTTCTTTTCAAGAAAATTATTTATTTATTTATACTTCATGTACAGATCAATGGTACATAGGCGGACTTAATGCCACAAGGCATTCTCTACCAGTCAACCTTTGGGTGTAAAACAACAATGTGGTAGAGTACAACAAAACTAGTAAATAATTATCAAGGTAATATAGGCAGGTTTGATAAAAAAACAAAATTAATTTAATTTATCAATTCGAACCCTATTGATGATAATGATCATGATTTTGGGTTCGCACACACAAACTTCAACATCCTACGTTATGCATTTATTTCGGTGTCTGGAGGCGAAACATCCGGGCGGGTCTCCGCTACCTCGACATGTAGGCGCTGCGAGAAGACACGATCTTAGGGCGGTATGGACGGATGGTGAAAGAGAAAAGTAAAGACTCAATGCTTATCCCTAATGCAAATATACAGCCAGAATGAACTCTTAGCTATGACGAGCTGCTGAACGAACATAAGTACCAACTGAATTCACTATTATTCGCAAAATCACACTTACAGCTTCACACACTTTCTAGCCAGACACAGCTTCTCGGCCCACCATAGTTCTTATGCTTCCTCTAGCTGTGCCTCTAGCTAGATCACTGAATACCATCAAATTCTTGTGATAACGTCTTTGCATATAAAGTGCCGATTTCTGATAGCCTTGGATATCCATGATAGGTTTGGATATCCTTCAACTGGTTTGGGGTGATCAAAATGAAATCATTACTGCTTATCTAAAATTGTCTCGTGTTGTATTGTTGTATTGAAGTATTATTACTACGTACGTTTGTATAAACAGACGCCGGCACATCAAGCTATCACAATCTGTCTAACTTCTATAATAGATTTTCAACTACACTCGGCGTCACAAAAATCGCACCTCTTCGAAAATAAGTTTAAAACATGTCCCGCCAGTAACGAATACATTAAACCCAATTAATATTGGTATCAATTGAAAGTATGCTTAACGACCTTTAAATTAACAACAGTTAGAATCCCTAAACACAACAGGTTTCATTAGCACGTAACGTTAAAAAAAATGTTGTCAAAATACGCATTGCAAGGGCCACTAATTGCACCTCCCTACAAGGGTATAAAACGGGCGACCCGGGTTAAATGTGGGTCACCAATCCGCTAATCGCATCGTCCGCTCGATACGATCCATCGCGTATTAGTTCCGTTCGCCGACCAAGGCATACCCTCATCACCCCCGACGACCCCATCACCCTCCTCCAGGAGAGCCGTAGGGAAACCAGTACGCTGCGCAAACACAGACACAGACCGACTCCGTCATTCCGCCCTCGCCGCCGAGGCCGCCCGCCGCGACGCCCAAGTCAATGCCCCCCCCGACCCTTGCAAGAGCCAGCCCGCGATGCTGAGCCTGTAGTTTTAAATTAGCCCCTAAATAATGAAATATTTAGTTATCCAGCCTGTCCCTTGCTGTCCTCTGTCAGTGACGCCCTAAGCCGAGGTCCGTACCCCACAGGGGGTGCCCTTAGCGTGTGGTCACTTAGTTTTTAACTTAGTTTGTAAGCCCCTGGCTGGAGGCCTTAGAGTCATCTATGGCAACCACAGGAAAGTCCGGTTAAGCAGCACACAACCTCTTATAGGTTGACCTGCGAGATGCCCGTATCCAAAAAAAAAAAAAAAAAAAAAAAAAATGTGGGTCATTCGCTATTCAACCTTTGAAGTGAACACACGTGAACAGCTACAGCAAGAAAAATACCCCAGAAGATGGATACCACTGCAGATGAAGCCGCTCAAGTCATTGCACTACTGCAATCAGGGATGCGGCAATGTGATGTTGCTCGGCAACTGAACTTGAGTCGTTTTGCCGTTCGACGAGTGTTCCAACGCTTCCAAGAGACTGGTGGCTATATCCGAAGACGTGGATCTGGAAGACAACGGTGCACATCGGAAAGAGACGATCGCTTCATTGTTTCGACGTCTTTACGTAATCGGTTCTCCAATGCTGTTGAGCTGCAACAACAACTGCTATCAGCTCGCAGAACTTCTGTAAGCGTCTCCACGATTAGAAGAAGAATGCGGGAGAAGAAAATTGCAGCTCATAGGGCTGCTACAGGGCCAAAATTGACTGCACAGCATAGGAGAGACCGGTTGCAATTTGCCCGTGACCATGTGGATTGGACAATAGACCAATGGAGGGCTGTGCTCTTCTCGGATGAGACGAGGGTGTGTCTTTTCTGCAACGACAGGCGTCGAAGAGTGTATAGGAGGCAAGGTGAACGATTCGCACAAGCCTGTATTCAAGAGACAGTGGAATACGGGGGTGGCTCGTGCATGTTCTGGGGCGGCATGTCAATCGACGGTAAAACGAACCTTGTGTGTGTTTCTCGGACTGGAAGTGCTCGCGGGCAAGGGTCGCTGACTGCTGCTCGGTACATAACAGAGATCTTAGAGGAGCAGGTTGTCCCTTATGCGGGTTTTGTTGGCAGTGGGTTCACGTTAATGCACGATAACGCCCGCTGTCACACCGCTTTAATTGTAAGAGACTACCTGCAAGAAGTTGGAATCCCTGTTATGCGCTGGCCGGCGCGAAGTCCAGACCTAAACCCTATTGAGCACCTTTGGGATGAACTGAAACGGCGAGTACGGGCACGTGATCCTGCCCCTACCACTCTCCAAGACCTCCAAGATGCCGTCGTTGCAGAATGGGACAACATTCCTCAAGAGACTGTTGTCACATTAATTAGGTCCATGAGAGAACGCATGGAAGCAGTCATCAGGGCTAGGGGGGGTAACACTAGGTTTTAAGTTGTTTTTAAGGACTTTGTTGTAATTTTTGCTGATAAATTAAAATTTAACTTTTTAATCATTTGCATTAGCTTGCTTTTTTTATTCCCTGGTAAACAAAAAACCAAATCCATTGATTTATACTGAAATTTAAATAAATTGCCTTTCCAATGATACCTTATAGTCATTATGTCTACCATTGATTAATAGGTTTAAAATGACTTTGAAGGGAATTCTTAAAGTGGTGCGATTTTTGTGACGCCGAGTGTATATCACAAAACAAGAAGGTTCTCGTAAGATTGGCATTTATCAGATTTGGGTATGTTTGATGTGCTAGCGTCCGTACATTATAGTTCAATGGTTGTATTAGCCTCTTCGTACACAAGGCGACACAAGTCTCAGATACGACCTGACGACTTTGGTATCCCGATGACTATTGCAATACAAATCGATAGAGGTTCGTAGACAGCCACGCGTCAATGGATACCAGTCGTAAGGTATCGGAGAATTGCGTCGCCTTTTGTACGAAGGGTTTTAGTGAATGTTTTTTTGTTACAGATCGGAACATTTTCATTAGGAGTGACGGCTTTAGAACTTAAAAAACCGGTGTTTGTTCTGACAGAAAGTTTCAAATTCTCCCGGATATACCCTCTGAACCAGCGAGACTTGCCAAATGAATTCAAGTACTTGTCTAGTGTTATCAAATCTGGCAAAGATCTGTCTAAAGAACATCCTCTGGTGGACTACACTCCGCCTGTATATATAACGTTGTTATTTACTGACCTAGGAATATTGACACCGTCGGCGGTGAGTGACGAACTTATTAAGCTGTATTTGTAAATATGTTTTAGTTCTAGATACCTTATAATAGTTATTTGTTATGCAAGGCTGCAAAGTTGATTTTTGGCGCGAGTACTTGAATTGAAAACTGAGCGGGCGAAGGATTCTAAGATTGAACCGCGAGAAAAACGAGCGGTTCAAATATAGAATCCTGAGCGATGCGAAGTTTTCAAAGGTACGAGACGCAGAAAAACTTTGCTGCCGAGTGCAACACACAACTTTTCACCTCACACAGCGAGGAAATGTAGGGGGGCGGCTCGCCTGTCAGTGTAGAAAACAATTGAATACAAGACGTTTTCGAATTTTGAACAACACTTTGTGCTCTAGAGCACAAAATGGAGTTTTGCGCTCAGATTTTGAATGAGAAATAGAATCTTTCCGAGCGTGTGAGGTGAAAAATTTATTAATGCTGACGTTCTTTATTAATCGCACTCATTTGTTTTCAAGTCGTTGGTGCATAAATTGGTTTTGTGAAAAGGTAAAAAGAAAAAAAAGACGATTCAAAAATGTCTGGCACTTTAATATTGTACGAAATATATTTACATAGTTTTGATAAAATGTTCAATTAAAATACTAGACTGCCTATACATTTATATCTCACTTTGTGTTAAAATATCAAATTATTAAATCATGCACTTACTCTAGGCAAGAAATAAAAAAAAACTACTTAAAATGTCTACGTGTTACACTATTCTGTGGAAGCATTAAACATATCACAAACATGTCCTTTATTGCCAGAATTAATAATAATCAGTAAGTAATAATATTAAAATATACTTATTACAAAACATTCAAAAGTCAATATGGAAGCACTGTTAAAATTAAGGAAAATTCTATTCTTTCTCTATTCATATAAATTTTTCATTTATTTGAAAGATATAAGTTTTTAAATTTACATGGCCACTAACACAGACCATGATCTCATAGAATAACAGTACCGAGATATCGGAAACTCAAAACAAATAATAAACATATGGTAAATATTCCATTATAAGTTCTAACGATAGCATTTTCAAATTTTCAACATTAACGTAAAATTTTCAGTAATATAATTCTAAAACATTTCATCACATCACTCTCTATTTTACATTCATTCGAGTAAATATTACAGAATTCAAAATAAGAAGTATTCGTTAACCCGAATGGTTTTAACTGGCAACACTTTCTAAAATGTTGCCTAGTACGATATATAAGTCACTTAATTAATGCCTCTCGTACCACAAGATTTCTATTCGGAAACCTAGGCAATCTAAAAATATAAAATCATACATTTGAGGCTATACAAACTCAAAATAACTTTACAAAGACATAAATCGGATACACAGAACACAAACTATTCTTAAAATTGTACTTGATATTAGACATACGTAGATATATTCAGTCATAACTGATTTTATATTGTACTTCGACACTATTATATCCATCTACCACTAAAGTACCATTCGTAAGAGATCAACGCTTCAACACAACTTATAAAGTCACTTATTAGCGCTTTTATAAGTATACCAGAAGAAACAACTGAGGATCAAATGGTTTATGCCTTTACTGGCTTGAATTGACTCAGATCTCAGTGATGTTTTTTTCTGGAAAACCTAAAATGGGATTAACTTGATCGTTTACTGAACTGCCATATCACAAGTTCACAGGCTTTTAATCCCCCGTTGTCACTTCTAGATATTTCGACTCTCCCATTATTAATTACACTACATAGATTACAAATTATTTCAATAGTTATTTAATTAACACAGATATTAATAATTATATTTCTACAGTAATCAGTTGCCTATTACATATTGGAAAATGAGTAGATACGCACTTACCTAACG
Organism: Agrotis clavis; assembly: GCA_954870645.1. Lineage (NCBI taxonomy): Eukaryota > Metazoa > Arthropoda > Insecta > Lepidoptera > Noctuidae > Agrotis > Agrotis clavis. Next base: position 18,979,386 of record OX940928.1, on the reverse strand, counting down.
TTACGTTATTGAATGTTTAGCATAATTGTTATTATAACCTTAGTCTAAATCATGAATAAGTAGTTAAATTGTGGGTAGATGTAAGAATTTAATTCAAAAGCCGTTTGTCGTTATTTTCAAATAGATCAAAATTTATTTCTGCTACAAGTAGTTCTCTTGTTTTATAGAATATGATTTAAGAACTTTTGATTCTGTTGCTTTACCCAAAATATAATACCCTGGTTAACAAATCTCCTCTGAACATCAAATAGTTAATCACTTTAAATATAATAACAATGGGGCAATACTGACTCACATTAGATTGCCATTTAACCACATTATCTACCAGACGATACATAAAAACCTCGGCTTACGATGACGTCAAGATTCTGATCCAAGTAGCATCCAGATCGTAGCGTTACCTATTGTAAATATTGTCGATGATGGTGTATATCTGGTGGAAGTGAGGTCTCTTTTCTGCCTCATACTCCCAGCAACGTAGCATCAAAGCATATAAGTCTTCGGAACACCCTTCTGGAGCCGGCATCCTGTAACCTGAAGAACAATAGAATTAACACTTAGGTATCTAGGTCGAAATTAGGTAGATATATTTTGGTACTTGCATCGAAATATTGATATTAATATGGATCTTCCCGGGATTTCTAACAGATAATCTCGTGTCAAAACAGTATTACAAATAAATAATAATTAAAAAAAAATCAGAGATAGACAAATTAATTGTTTGAAACTAAATAACTTTTATATAATAAATCACGGGATTTTTAGACTTGTACTGACTAAAATCCACGGTGTCCTTCAATAGCCCTTGACGTGCCACGGTTACGGTTACTGACTGTCCTTTACGTTCTGAGATAACGGAAATTCGTTAGCCCCGCGACCCCGGCAGGCTTTGGCACAATAAAGGTGGGCCCTGTCATAAGGTAAGGGTTTTGTTTTTCTGCAAATATATTATGTTAATGGCAGAAATTTCTTTAAAAAATAAGAGATCCATATGAACAAAGTACGTTCATACCTGTATCAATTTTCTCCCGTGCGCGTGAGTTGCTCATGCCTGCGTATGGAGTGTCGCCCTTTGAGAATATCTCCCACATCAGCACGCCGTAGCTCCACACGTCGCATAATGATGTGTATTTGCCTGAAAATATTATTTAATAGTCATTATCTTCCTATAATGGTTACCATAATTTTAGAGCATAGATCCGTTTACAACTGCCGAAGAGTACAGGACAACCTCACCCAAGTTACTGGCAATCCGTGAAAACCAGTTCAAAATCCAAAATTTGGGTATCTACGAGTAGTCTCTGGTAGTCTATGGGTCAAAAGAGTCGGGTTATCAGTCATTGTTGGGTCACGAGACCATGGAGCCAGCTTGGGCCAGTAATTCCCAGATTTCATCAGTACTCTCAAATTAACTCACCGAAATTAAGTGCCTCTGGCGCTGTCCACTTGATAGGAATCTGCTTCATGCCTCCCGACACGATATATTCCTCTTCCTCCCTGGACATGCCGAAGTCGGATATCTTGACAATGTTGTCATCTCCTACGAGGCAATTCCTGGCTGCCAAGTCGCGGTGGATGCAGTTCTTGGACTCCAGGTATCGCATGCCGCCGGCTGCATCTCGGCACATCGCGAGAAGGGAGCGAGCACTTAGAGTAGCTGCTCGCGTCCGCAGGAATGTTAGGAGGGAACCACCTGGAAAAGAAAAGAGTAAGATGAGCTGTTGAGATATGTTTGAGTTTCTTTTCGTATTGGGGTATTGGTAACATAAAATTATAACCTTTTAAATGGCTGCGCATAGGTGTAGATACGGTCTACCTTAGATTAATCAAAGATTGTCTAGATTCCTACAGTGGGCCACTGGCACAGTTAAAATATTTCAGTGTAACCACTTCACACTTCACACAATCTTTACCTAGGTACATCTTTCTGCCTCTGTCTAGACTATATCCTGCTAACTACGTAAAATCTAACCTGAATCCCGATAGTTTATTTGCGAAATGCTGTTATTTCCAGTGAAACCAACAGTAGCTTAATTTTAAATGCATGTTTCATCCGCTCAGCGTGAACTCTGTACACCCACACTGAGCTTTAAACGTGTTAATGACACATCACACGGTAGGTACCTAAGCTACTCGTATGTTTGTAGGTGCAATTGCGTAACTGCTTTCATTTTGGATTAACAGCACACCCCTGGCCCTCTTATTTATGGTTACCTATCTACCTATACTTTGGTTTCAAATAACCAGAATCTGTTAGGTAGTTATGCCTGCACAAACAATCAAAACAATAGTCACGTTTTCAAAGGCTTATCAGGTTCACCTGAGGAATCCAAAGTGGTATCTTTATTCCAACAGTCAATATGTCATGGAGGAAAAACTGTACCTAAATACCTTAGCTAAAGAATTAGGTCAAAAGTAAATGAATCTGTCATCGAAAAGTATCGCGACACGTCTCCTTTTTATTTTCCATCATAATGACGCAAGTCATTGTAAAAATAAATGCATATTTTTATAACTAAGAGGTGCCATTAGTATTTTCGTCTTCGGGCTCAATGAGAAATCAACTGAAAAAGCAATGCTACGTTTAGCTTAGTTAAAACATACATCGCCTACGCTGAATCCTATCTTATACATTCCCTATTGATATAAACGAACAGCTAGAGAAACTATCCAGATGCTGGTATTATTATCTACTAGCGTTTGTTTTAATCGATGAAGCATAAACACATCAAACACGAACAATGAAGATGTTTTTCTTAGAGGTTCAACAACCTAAAGCAGTACAACTAGCGCTTTGCACTATTTCAGACAAAAGAAACTAGGTAATCAAATGCCAACACAGGCCAAAATCCCATGGATAGTGAAGCTGTAGACTGTATACCTAAATTGGAATCATTATACGCCCGAGCATTACCAATTCTATGTATATCTATTCCATCAAGAAAAGACAAAGTTATTTCATACATTACCTATTTCTATACAATTCGACTGTTTTTTTGAAGTGAAAACTTCTTTAGCGGCGTTGTACACTTTTTCTGTAATGGGTAAAAAATTTAAAACTCGCGTCAGGGTCACGTGACCGTCAGGGTCACGTGACCGTCAGGGTCACGTGACCCTGATCGAAAATGAGTAAGACGTCATTCAAATTAAAAATAAAACATAGTAACAAAAAAGTTTTCACTTCTACCGGCACTCCTGGAGTGCAACCTTTTTTTTTTGCACGAGTATGGCATGATGCGAACACCATAGAAGAAAATTTTCTTTACATTTTCTTTTCTATACCTACTTTAAACATTCGCACATTTTATGAATGTAAAAATCTTTCTACGTTCTACCAATTTGTCTTTTATTCCATCGACTAAAGCCTATTCTCCGGTGCCATGCTATGTGTGCCGACAGGAACCAGTTAATTTGACATATAATTGTTTGATCAATTGAATTCGCGTGCGAGTTCTTGCATCGTCTAAATGAGGCTTAAATTCTGTTTTTTTAAAGCTTCTTCTTACCAGGCACAAGTTCCATGACGATCATGATGGGCTGCTTCTGCACCGCTATACCAATAAGTCGCACGATGTTGGGATGCTGATACTGCTTCAGAATGCGACCCTCCTGCAGGAAGGTGCGTTTCTGTTCATCTGGTAGAGCCACCCGGCAGGTCTTTACGGCCACCTCTTGGTTGGTGCTCTTGAGACGAGCCTTATAGACGTCGCCGAAGTTACCCTGGTGAAGAACGATGGGGAGGTAATGAGCATCAGAAGTATATAGGAAGCTGAAGAAATAGGTGCAAATATTACCAAAAAAAGAAATGCACCAAAGTGGTTTTTTTCTGGGCAAATTATGGGAAGGCTTGTAGAAAGCTGGGCATCGAAGCCGCCCAAGCCTGCCTATGACGGGTCTGTCTACGCTAGTATTGAAATCAAAAACATTAAGCCATCGCCATAAAAACGCAACTACCCATAAAATCCTTATCTCAATGTAATAATACAAAATGCAAACTGTTTTTATTCAGTAAAGTACCTTAAGGCGGCGCTAGTCGCGAGCTCGAACTCACTGGCAGGCATGGTCAAAAACCATGAAACCAGGTGAAATATCACCTGAAATCGTGCCATATTGTTCATGTGTCCGCGAGCGTCATCCCCCCGTGGAGAAAACAGGGGAAAACATTATACAGTGAGATGCACGATCATTCAGAGTAAAAGGCTAGCGTAAAAAAATACGAAACGGCCTTTGGGAGAAGGGGTTTTATGAAAAAACCACTGCATCAATCAATTCCAAATAAAATTTATGGAATTCTTCGATAAATGTGCTGTGTCGGTACGGACTTTGTTTTGGAAATTTGATGCGTCTTTAATTTCTAATTTACGCCCAAAGTTGTGTTAAAATTAGCAATAAAAACGAATCTTTGGAAGCTCGTAACTTTTTAATGGCTTGTTATTTCAAAATTCTGCTTCCGTACAGAAAAAATTAATAATGAGACAAAACGATACCATGTTTAACTTTGGATGTACCTTGTCAAATAGTGGAGTAAAACCCCAACGAAGTTTCTATGGAAAAAATGTTGACTTGTTTCACCTTAATGTAACGTAAAACTGCAATAAAACATTTGCCATTGTGACCAGAGAGTCGGTATGAAAGTGATTGTGACACAATGTCAGGTCAAACAATAGGTTCTATTCCTGGAAGTTCACGGTAGCCGTATGACCTTCGATAACTAAGGAACCCAGGTAGATAAACAATACAATTGTAGTTATCGATCGAATTGAACTTACAGACGATGTGTAGGTAGAAATAGATAGACGGAGTACTACCGAAATTGCTGACCCGAATACCCACCCTATCGGCCTTGCCAATTGACCCCAAAAAGTTCCCGAAACTGATTCGTGTGCTTGTTCTTTTATTTCTGCGTGTATTCTATTTTCGATCTGATAAGACATGAGCCCATTTAGTAAACCAAAGCTGTACATAACAATTTGTGTATTGATAGTTGAAAAGGTTTTCTGGATTCGAGTGTTGTTATTTTCTGTTCGTATCTGGGGCGTAAAGTCTGCAGTCTGGAGTGTAAATCGACGGCAACTTCTCGCAATCACGATGTTACTTGTTGAATTTTTCTGTGCCACTCCTGGCGAAAGGTCTCCCACCTTCTTTCATATATATTTCGGAATTTCACGCTTCCTCTTTCCAGTACTGTTCTTTAGATGCCAAATTATAAAAAAGAGTTTAACAACTTACCCTGCCAATCTTGTCCAATAGCTGCACATCATCATTGTTAAGCTCCCAGTTCTCCCTTGGAACTGCTCGACGCAACAGGGCCCCTGATCTCGCTGTGACGGGCACCCCGCTTGTTCGCTGCCACGCTATCAGCTCTGCTACTGATGGAAACGCTGCTCCTTCGAAGCGGTAGTGACCCTAGAAGAGAAGGATAGTGTAAGTGTAATAGGTCTGGTGTTAAAGAAACGGAAGGTAGAAAAAGCACCTCTGTTTTTTCTTCGGAGATAAACGACGTGTTTTTGACAAGATCATGTGGAATTTGGTCTTTTTTTGGGGCAAACGCTTTTAGATGTTACATAGGTTTTTCATGTCAAACATTAAAAAAAAAAAGAATTTATTCAATCGATTGATTAAGTTCAATGGCCAGCAACTGACGTCATCCCGTTTCCTCAACTTAATTCTCTGAATGTATACAGACCGGGAACAATCAATACGAAATAATCCATACAGTCATGAATAAATAAAGCGTTTACAGAACAAATCTACTTTTCGCAGAGTTGACCTTACGAATCCTTAACAAAGTTCCCATAAAATAAAATCGCGAATGACATAGAAACACCCAAAGTCCTCAAGCTTCTGAGAACCTGCAAGATTCATTAATTGATACGATGCAAACTCATTTATGAATCATATATTTGAGCATTAACAATCGTGGAAATCATTAAAATCTAGCTATTACTGCAGAATACCTATTTAAAATTCTGTGTGGGTACAGAGTTTGTAGCATCCAAATGCCAAAATGTTAGGCGGAAGATTTGCATTCAAACCGGTTTTGAACGATTCTTGATCCATATACTTAGCCCACAGAAAAACATTTCAAATAACAGGTGTAACTAGTAATATTTTTTGTAACACTACTTTTGAAGCCTGAATAGTTTTATGAGTCTAGAAAGGTCATGTAGCCCAGATAATCTGAGGATCTGTAGGTATTCACGCGGTTATTTACAGCACGTGTTTGCGAAAATATTATAATAGCTAAATATACACGTGAATATCCTGTAGTCACATTTAATAAAAATTAAATTCGAAGATCGTCAAAAAAACGAACGCTTTATGAAAACAAACAATATGCAGCACAATGTTATCTGCACCTATATTAAAAATCAATTGCTGTTCTTTAATCTCGCTAAAACTCGAGAACGGCTGGACCGATTTGGCTAATTTTGGAATTCCGGGGAAGTTTTAGAAGGTGAGTAAAGATGATAAAACAATTTTTTTTTTTTGGCGGTACGAAGTTTTTCGGGTCAGCTAATGTGAAAACATCATAATAGGTATACGAACCTCTGGAGTCGTCTGTACAATAAAGTGTTTATGCTGTCCCCAACAAACGGATAGCACCAGTTGCCTCGCATGGTTCCTTGTAGTCTCCCGCACCAGATAATCTCCATCGGCCCTCAGAAGCCTCACCACCTCTTCTCGAGGCAGCACTCCGTGGAACCATTCCTGCTCGACCAAGGTCCGTTCCGTTTCGCTCACACTGACCTGTGAAGTTAGAAGTAAAAATAAGACACGTAATTTTAAGGCACCCACGTGCACCTAGCGTGTACCGAGTTGATCTGATCGAGTCAGTAAAAAAAAAACAAATTGGGACACTCAACAGCATTGACGATTTTGACCCAGAAATGAACAAATAAGTTAAAACATGTCTAGATGTAATTTTGTCATTTAATTAACTTACATAAAGAATAAAACTATAAAGCAATAATTATTAAATCAACTGAAACCAGTTCTGATGATAAAATAATGAACACAAAGTCATACATTCTAAGTGGTTTATCATTAGTAAAACGATCAATCACATCAAGAAAAAAACATTGTTCCACGCGATGCACATGCACTCACCTACTTAATTACATAATGTTACAAAAACACTCAGAAAAACGTAACAAAGAAAGCGATAACATACGATCTCTTGCTCAAGTTCAAGTTGTAGCTGCTTCAGCCGCTTCTTCCTCCGCGGCACCACGACAGGCGGGGGCAGTTCGCTGTGCGTAATGTACAGCGAAAACGGATCCATTACTCAATCTCATCAGCTCACAACACCGCAAAATAAACCAACGTTACTTTAATATCTCTTTTATTTCACCACATGAAGCGAACGTTACCAGAAACAAGATGAACTTGACGTAAACCTCACGACTGAGACGTACACAGTATACGCGTAAACACCGACACATTTCTGGAACGTCGCAAGCGGCTTCACCTTGATTTTGAAACTGAGTTTTAAGAAGAGCCTGTGCTATTTTCATTTTGTTTGAAATCACATTCCCGACAGAAGTTCGTGCGGTGCACGGTGACGTGAAGTGCTTGTGCTAATATTAGCACTGACACGTTGAGTAACGCTCGTTTCAGAGCGAATATACCGTGCCGCTTCCAGTGGCGTCGTGAAAGACGAAAGCTTCATGCAGCGAACAATTTCCATGCCATGCGTGGGAGAAGGACGTCTCTGTTAGTAGTGGCACTCACCACACTGTTAGAACAACTATCGAGTACAACGCGGCTCCGTCTTCTTTTTTTGAAGAGCGTTTTATTGTGAACTCGGCAATGCACATAGATATCCACACGTTTACGCAAGCGTCGTCTCAGGACTCTGATCCGCCTGCGATGAGGTTCTATTACCGAGTCAGCGGGACCTTCGCTGCTGCTTCTGTAAGTCTTGGGAGGTAGCGCCGGGCTGGAGGGCGCAGACTTGCGTCGGAACGGCCGCGTGAACAGTTTGAAGAATGGTCTCGGCGGTATTATCGAGTGGAGATGCAATCGTAAAACATCAGTCGATGCTTTAGATCCCAGTGAGGAGCGATCCTGATAATCGAATGTCATCTTTAGCAAGGCCGCTAGATCGATAGAAGAATCTACACCAAAAATACCTCATTATGTTAGTTAATTTCCTTCACCTACTCTACCCTTACATATTCCATAACCCTTAAAATAAATTGCAGAAAAGCATGCATGCCTTACCTGGTGATCAGGGGAGCTGCCATCTAGGCTATCAACGCCAACAGTCTCAGCAGACAGATCAGGACACCCACTGGGTGCTTCTTCACAACCCAGCTCAGCCAGGGCGGACCTGATCATCTCTGCTTGTTTGGCACATTTTCGTTCTGCTACACGAAGCTCTAGAAGTTTTATGGGCTCTGACGTCGTCACTGGTAATGGTGGAGGTGAATGCCTGCGTATTTGGAGAAAATAAGTATTAGTTAAACTGAAGACTATTGAAAACTTGGTAAGAGGAGTGCTCGAAATCTTGATACAACTGCGTTAAGCGAATGCCCGCGCGGTTCTATACAAAAACGCTCCGTCGCGGGGACCCGCGCGTGCTTATTTGTATCGAACCACGCGGACATCCCCTTAACGCAGTTTCGGCCCTAACAATTTTATGATTTGTCATTATAAGTTGCTTGCTCCAATTAAAATATCTAGTACTTATAGTTTCAAAAATATCACATGGCCAGTAGTTACCATCGATAAGTGCACTCTAATTTATGGGCTGCATCAAAACTCACCTGTCTATCCCATTAACTCCATTACTCATCCCTGTATTATTGTTTTTACAGACTCCATTCCCTATGATCTCCGGTCCCTGTAGCGCTGACTGCTTCTCCCGGTTATCCTGCAAGGTGTTCTCCAACTCCGTCAGCTTTTCCTTCAACCATTCTACGGTGAGGTTGTCGACTGTCAGCTGATTTGGTTGCAGCTTCCCGCTCGTGTCCTCCACTAGACTCTCGTCGAAGTTAAACGTTACGGGTGTTGAGGGTGGCGATCTAACACAAATTGCATTAGGGTTAGTTAAATTATTGGATTTCATAACAGTATTTTTTGCACAGTATAACAATATTTTTTGCAGTTAGGATTTATCATGTTAATAATACAACATACCTACGTAGGTATACCAATTCCTTGTCAGTAAAATCTGAAAATCTCACTCCAAGTTCCATGGTTATAATGGTCACTTATCTCGTATCATACGAGTATAGCAATGAGGACGATCCTAGACGACTTATGAACCTATCCTTTTCTTGTTTGGATGGTTTTTCAAGTAGGTTTTGTGAGAAAATAACAAATTCCTGATATAAGAAAGAAATGGTATATTCTACCTATTTCAGAACCATTGGGCATCGGAATCATAAGAAAGGTGTCATCTACTGAAGAGTTCTTTCTACATAATATTATGCGTATCATGTTATAAAACATCATATTATGTTGGTGCTGAATTGCCTTGTAAATGTACCTATACTAATTTAATCGAAAACACGTTTTATAATTAACATGTTTATTTATCTGATTCAATCTTACTAATCTGTTTTTACACTGAAGAAGCCATAAGCCATAAACCTTATATTTTGTCTATTTTATCGTTGTGGTTTGGGATCCCTAAATTATAACCATTAAAAAGGTTACAGTCACAGATATCTTTTTAATATTTCTGTGGTTACAGTACATACAAATCTGTCGATCGTCTTTAAATGTACAATAGGCAGCTTATCTAGCTGTGCGGTTTTATGACTCAGTGTCAACCATTTTGTAATTTACTTGGACACCCAAAAATCATTCGGAAGATCGCTGTTATGTATTTTGATGCGGTTTTCCCTAACCGCAGTGACTGACGACAATAATATGAATGATAGGAATTTATTAAATTCAAGATTTATAATTATAAATATTTTGAATCGTCTTAGGTATGAGATATTTTTATACGAAACATGTACTAAAATTAAAATATCGCTAAAATTGCTAAAATAACGTCTCGTGTTCTTCGTACATTATTAAAATGACCGCATTAATTGTGGTTTGCGATTTGAATGTCCTCGTTTATTATTTTCATTCACAAAACACACTAAAATGATTTACACCACTTAGTAGTGAATACTACCTCATGGTCTATGGCTGAAAACTCGTAAGGTGGTATTATAAATATTACAGAAAAGTAGCATAAAACACAACATCGTGCTTGTTTTTTCCGAAGCGTAGAAAGGAGAACACCTCTTACTTCAGAGTTACTCTTCGTAAAAGACAAAAATGTGGGAGTTCTGTAATAGTAATTAAAGGGAAAGACAGACAGAGAGCCTTCAACCAATAGCTAAAAAAAACAGCGCACTGCACAATCAAAAAGACTGCTGCTAAGAATTCCTCGAAACTCAATAACTTCTTGCCTTACCCAAGATTCGAAACTATGACCACATATTTAACAGCATGTCTAAAAACCACAATACCAACGGAACAGATCCACGGTTATTATCATTAAAAAAACAAAAACACTAGAGAGGAAGGCTCAATCAAAGATAACAAACAATCGTAATTTACTTGTATGGCCTCAAACATAGCCTTTGAAAGTAACAGTCAGTTCCTGAATGCCACTGATTCATACACATAGGGTATATGTGTAACCTTCGAGGTTTTACTACTCATCGCTCATTGTCACAACTATTCAACGAACACTTTTCTAAACGAAGCGATTTTTAACCGACGAAAACAAAAGGAGGAGGTTCTCAATTCGACATGTATATTTTTTTTTTTTTTTTTTTTTTTTTTTTTTTATGTATGACCACGCATAACTTTTCCTATCGTGGTCCGATTTGAAAAATTCTTTTTTTGTTGGAAAGACTATATCTCAAAGTTGGTCCCATTTAAATTTCAAAACTAAAATCGGCCTCTAAGGGTAGAAAAAAAGGAATTGATTGTCAATCTTCCTACAGAATTTTCAATTATGAACCGACTCTGTTGAAATAAAGTTAACAATTGTAGTTCTGAGGACATTATTATATAGCAGAGATGTGGAGAACATAACATGATGGCGTCACCATCATCAGATCAACTCCAGATCCCTGTTATTTTGTGAAGTCAGTCCCAAGAGTTCCTTAACAGTTAACAACAGCTATATCGTGTTTGGGCTCATTTTACTCAGCTTGATGAGAACTTTAGACCTAGCTGAGGTATCATTGCCATCGAGGGTCTGAGGATGGTGACGGATAGCAGGGGCAAGAGGTCCTCAACAGTTAACAGCACCTTTATCGTGTTTGGGCTCATTTCACTAGTCTTGATGAAAACTTTATACCTAGCTGGGGTATACTTGTCTCCGAGGGTCTGAGGATGGTGACAGAGGGCAGTAGCAAGAGATCCTTAACAGTTAACAGCAACTATATCGTATTTGGGCTCATTTCACTCATCTTGATGAGAACTTTAGACGTAGCTCGGGTATGACAGTCGTTGAGAGTTTTTAGTTACAGAAATTGACACGAGATAGGAAACTCAAAAGTAAAAAATAAGTCCTTTTTAAAAAAAAATCAAACCGACGAAACATCGAACTGAAAAGCAAAAAATAAATTTTGAGGCGGCGCCAAAGAAACAATCAACGAATAGCTACGACGAGCTATTCTGCTCTTCAAATATTTACTTAATATGTTTGTTTGTTTGGCGCCGCCTCAAAATTTATTTTTTGCTTTTCAGTTCGATGTTTCGTCGGTTTGATTTTTTTTTAAAAAGGACTTATTAGTTATTTATTTGACTTTTTACTTAGCCCCCTCGTACACTAGGCGACGCAAGTCTCCGATACCTTGCGATTTTGGTATTCATTAACGCGTGCTTGTGTTCGAACCTCTATGGGTTTGTATTGCGATAGCCGCTTGGATACCGAAGTCGTAAGGTATCGGAAACTTGAGTCGCCTTGTGTACGAAGGGCCTTAAAGTTTGAGATCAATTACTTACAAATGTAAGTTGAAGATTTTTGTTTTGCCCATTTCCGTTCTCTTTTAGTGTTGAATCGTATCGATTTAGTTAAAGCCTGCCTGAAGTTGGGAGTTATTCTTCAGTGACCTATTTATATAATTACCTTTTGAAAAATAATCCCCTTTCGTTCATTACGTATTTAAGGGGAAACCCTTGTTTTTCCTTGTTCGTCCTTTGGGGAAAAATATCATGCGCAATACTTACGAATAACATAACTAAATATAACTCAAACTATAAATTCCAGCAGTTTTGAATTCTAGAAACAGATAAACTGTTCAAAGGATTAAGTACTTTAGCAGTCTTATTTTATAAAACTTTCATTAAGACAGCGTCAGACAAGCCATATTTTTATGGGCGGTCCGACTGTATTGCAGGCGTTAGTCGGGTAGCCTGACCAGCAGGGCTTGTGGGGCTTTCAAAAAGCAAGCCAAGCGGTAGATAGATTCAGGACATCTCGAAAGCTAGATCCCAGCCAAATGTATAGGTACATCTGATCATCTCTGATCCGAATCAGATGGTTCTTTCGTATAACAAGAGAGAAAAAAGATAAAAGAATTTTGAAAATTTCTAAACGGCGATAACTCGGGCTTGTGGGGCCACCAAAGGCAGTTTTAGCCGAGTCCTACATACATCGTCATCAGCCCAGGCTTTTCCCAATTATATTGGGGCCGGCTTCCAATCGAACCTCGGCAAGCGCATCTTAACCCTAAAGATCGGCCTGTGCGGCTTTAATTATTTAGCCACGAGTTCCTAGTCCTATATACAAGTGGGTTAAAGACTATATTTAACTTTTCATCATTACCATACATGTAAAAATTGTATAGGTAGGTAGGTACCTGCTTCTTGCATAAACATTGCCAATTCGAAAGTTTTCGGTATCATATTACTTTCTATTGCATTCTTGGCAAAAAGCTGTTTCGATAATAAATAACTCATGAGGTTGCACATTTACAGTTGGCTTATGATTGAAATTTGAGAATGATTCGTTTTAAATAAACCTATTATAAATATTTAATTGCGAAATATTATAATAGCACGTACGCGAAATGATTTTTATACGGTCATATTTTCTTTATTGATAAATCGTGACTATTAATTTCTTTACGACTGCAGTGAGTTTAGGGGTTTCCACAATTTCACAGATTGTAGATGGTTCCGTAATTAATATTATAGATCTAATCTTTTCATGCCGTAATTTATACCATGTTTTGTAAGAGGCCTTCGGACTTCTACAACGCTATAGTTACACACTACGGTTTCAGAAATTCGTACCTCATTCGTTTAATAAAATAAATATTTAAAAAAGCAAAAAAACCCGACTGCGTAAAAAAACTAAAAAGAAAGAAACAAGCCCAGTAGTTTAGAATTCACTCATTCACACTCACAGTCCCCCTTGGGAAGATTTGATTGGTATAATTTGAATGGGCCCCGACTGTGAGTGAATGAGTGAATTCTAAACTACTGGGCTTGTTTCTTTCTTTTTAGTTTTTTTACGCAGTCGGGATTTTTGTTTTTTTTTTTTAAATATTATTATTTTATTTTACTAATTTTAGTTTTTGTTAGCATTTATCAGTCCAAATGAAAACATATAAGTTATACCTATATATTAAATGTTATGAAAAATATCTAGTTTTAATTCCGCGACAAAAATCCAGGCTTGTTGCAGGATGCAATCCCACCCTATGCAATCATGCATATGCACATGCAGCAAAGGACCCACCCTCCCGCCCACATGCATATGCACAAGTGCAAGAAACAGAAAAACATGCCATGCAATCAAACCTATACTCGACACGTGTTTCGCCCCTCCACGGGGCATCCTCAGGAGATGTTGACTCGACAAGCGCTCGGCCTCGAATGAGCCAGTTTGACAGCTCTCGCCTCTTTATATAGCGTGGTGATGACGCATTAGTAACGGTCGATACAACCGTTATAAAGACGTTTGTATCGATCTACCTGTAATCATACTTAAAAGAGGTGATGTAATTAAGTCATCACCACGCTATATAAAGAGGCGAGAGCTGTCAAACTGGCTCATTCGAGGCCGAGCGCTTGTCGAGTCAACATCTCCTGAGGATGCCCCGTGGAGGGGCGAAACACGTGTCGAGTATAGGTTTGATTGCATGGCATGTTTTTCTGTTTCTTGCACTTGTGCATATGCATGTGGGCGGGAGGGTGGGTCCTTTGCTGCATGTGCATATGCATGATTGCATAGGGTGGGATTGCATCCTGCAACAAGCCTGGATTTTTGTCGCGGAATTAAAACTAGATATTTTTCATAACATTTAATGTCATGGATTTCCGCAAAGTAACGCCTGATTCCATAATTTATACCTATATATTTTGGTAAACCATTTTTAAAATCCTTTAATTTGATACCCCACTTGATAGAATGTGAGAGATTAAAAAAAAACTCGCACTTGGCCAGTTTTATGTAGGGGAAAGGTGTACGAGATGATTCCCATAAGGGAGATTGCTTGTAGATCAAATGATATTCTACTTAGCGCGAATGTAAATACGTATATACATAGTAAATTTATCTGTCTTATTGTTGGCATACTCAACATTTTAATTTTTTAGATGCTTTACTATTAAAAAAACACATTTTTAAAACGTTGTCAAAGGATCATCTTGTACACCCCGGTGTCCAAGATGATCCTTGCGGTAGGGGCAAGATGATCCCAGGATCCAGGAAGAGAATAACCTAAATAAAACCATAATCTGGGTTTATTTTTTCACCTACATTTGATTGTACTGACAGCCACCTTATTTTTGACTTTAGCCCGCGTTTTTAGTGATAATACAGGCAACCCAAACTGTTTACTTGCTGTGCTATATGGCATGCCATTTTTAACAGCATCCAGTGCTTTGATCATGGAGTCTTCCGACCACAATCCGCGTTTAGTTTTTTTTTATAATTACGAGGCATAGTCTTAAACCAAAAATATATAAACTTAAACATAATAACATACAAATGGTTAAAATATCCCCGTGATAGTAGGTTTGTTACCGGTGTACAAGAAGATCCGTGGGGATCATCTTGTACACCGGTAACATAATCATCTTGCCCCAACATAAACTTCTTTATTCAATGGTCGATAACTTAAACTATGTGCTTTCAACTGTTACCATGCTATTAAAAAAACAAAATAGAGCAATATTCGAAGCTAACTAATACCACAGCCTAGTAATAAAGTACCTAGAACAAATTAGATATAAACTTCAACTCACCCTTGCCTTAGATCAAAGTCACGGAATATTTGTTTTTTTTCTCGAAAAATTTAATTGTCACTCTCGACACCACTACTTTTGACTGAGGCGGGGGAATATCGGGGACCACGTTTTACCATTAAAAACAACTAGATGACGCTACTGGGTTCGTTGCAATATCAAAGGATCATCTTCCCTCAACGGATCATCTCGTACACCTTTCCCCTACCCAGTGACACTCTCACGTTTAAGACGAATCTAACGACACCTCTCTCAAGTTAAAATCCATCAAGCCGTTTAGGCTGCAGAGCAACACAAAGAAATATACATACATACATACATACATACCCTCGAAAAACATAACCCTCCTGGCGCAGTCGGGTAAAAATACACACTCTCCTTTATTACGGGGTGTATTCTGGGACAATGTTACTAAATTCTCGATTTTCTGATGAAAGTACATCTTACTTAGAATCAGCTAGGACTCAGCTCTCTTTATGATAAGAAGCAATCCCTCAGTAATGGCTATAAACTATGTGGGTTCAGTAAGTATCCGTCAATCCGTCATCATCGTCATCATTGCATTGCATCAATCAGCTCGTTGAGGGTTGATTGGTAAAATAAAGATCTTATGAGAACTTACTTATATTTTTCTATAAACTCCTTGTATTCGTCCTGCGGCCTCAAGTTCTGTATAGTGGTCTCTATTTTGGTCTGGATCTCTCTGAACTTGTCTGTGCTGAAGTCTGACCTCTGCACTACCTCGAGCAGCACGCCTTTCCTGTTAAATATAAAGTATTGTTAGTAAATATTCTTCATTAATAATCTTAGTGACTTTTACAAGTTGTTTTGGGACAGTAAGAGGGAAATTGAAAGGTTTATCTTAAATCCTAAAATTTCTGATAAATTTTAAAATCTTGTAATTGTTGTCTCACATAGCTAAAAAGTCTTCAGAAAGTCATTATATCTTCTGCTATCGAATGGTGTAATCGGTTGCAATGTAACTGTTTTGATAATGTCACATGAAAGGTTTAGCGCTTATAATCTGATTGATTGTGATAAATTATAGCGATACTTTGTATCTCACATATTATAGTTACTTATATTAATCACAGTGCACTAAATTATCTATTAATTACAAGTATTAAGGCTGCATATTCTGAAAGTTGGCAACGTCGCAAAAAGCTGTCAAATATTTACAAGTTTTAATTAATTTGGCAAATTTTCTGTATGAAAACAATAAACGCTCTTAAAACAACACGAGTAGTTTTATTAATGTTAAATACACGTGATTATGCGATGTTACCAACAGTAGGTAGGTAAGTAGTAGGTAAGTACATAATTATATTATATTCAGATTTTAATCACAAAGGCCCTAATTCGTGAGGATAATACCTATTATCTTTATGTCTTTGTCCTTTAACAAGTTTCCCTTAAAAACCCTGATAGCATTATGATATGACAACTATTATTTCGATTTAAAAAGGGATTACCTATTGTACAATAAAAAAAAAACATGGTAAATATCCCGTTTTAAATCAATTCGATTAATGTCAAGTCTATACAAAAAGTGCTTTCTGTACATCATCAAAATGAACGACTGTACCCAAAACACAAAAATGTTCACAATAACTTCTACCAACGTTACTCTAAGTGAGCATCTTGTGTGTTCATAAAAGACCCCTCTCACCCGGTCTGGTCCCGGTCTACCGTCTCCCTTGCAGCAATAAAAATCCAGACAGTAGATGTTAGAATCCATCTCATCATGTCAACCGTAAGACGTCCACCGCTGAACAACTCCACCCCTATGGACTTCCAATAGGACCGGTCGGAAGCGGCTTGCATCCAGCGTGGTCCTGTGGTCTTCAAAAGATCCTCAGTCCACCTTGTCCTACGCTGCACTTGCCGGTGCATGGTCTCCATTCGATAACCTTAGGGCCCAATCGGCCATCAGTTCTTTATGCTTTATGGCCTGACCATGTATTGCTTGAATCACTCACCAAGACATTGCAGTAGCCTCCCCCTGCCGCCGCTGCTGGTCCATAAGGGTCGGTAACGCAGCAGTCCTCAACGCTCGCTCGCATTCCGTGGCCTCCGCCAGTAGCAGCACGTACTCGTTGTGTGCCCTGTGGAGCCGCCTGCAGGCCTTCCCGTATTTATCTCTAGTCTCGTCTAGCTTACGACCACCTCGACTCGTTGGACCTGGAACATTTAGAAAAACAATATTTGTTTAGAATCTAACGGATTTTTTTAATAGACATTTTTTTTAGGGTGGTAAAATCATCAAATGAGTCCTCCCCTCCAGGGCAGGGCGGAAGGGACTGTCAGACTCGTACTGACTAAAATCCGCGGGGTCCTTCGATAGCCCTTTATGTTCCGGGGTCACGGTAATGAGATAAGTCCCGCGACCCCGGCAGGCTTTGGCCCTCTAGAGGCCCCGTCATCATGCTGACACTTTTTGAGGCGCGCGTGGAACACAACGCGCTGTCGACCCGGGCATGGTCCATGGCCGGACAGCGAGTCGCCCATTACTCGCCGCCCGCATGCACGCGCCTATGGTGGCCGGAGATCGTCTGCTGACGTCCGACGCCGTGGGCGTTTACCACTGCGGTCTGCGGCTGGGATAGAGGGAGGACGCTATCCTCTCCCTCACGCGGCCCGCCTCCTTCGCGAGTTTGACTGCTTCGCAAATGGAGGCGACCGCTTCCCACTCCGTCCCGCACCGCAGCATGGCCTCGACTAATGCCGGGCGCGAAAGGTTTCCGCCTATCGCCGCCCTATGGACACAGCGGTGCTCTGCACAAGCGGGGCAGTCCTGCACCGTATGCTCCACCGTGCCCTCCGGGTGATCCTCGCAGTGGTGACACCCAGGCGTTTCCTCCTTCCTCATCAGACACAGGTACCTCCCGAAATTAATAAGTAGGTACCTAAGCATGATTTTGCACGCTAAATTAGCCAAAATTATTTCTACTAGAGCTCCTAATAAAGATCCACTTAAGACCACCCACAAAGAATTAGCTGTCTGTCAGAAGCAGCCCACGTTGTTTATAACTAAACCACAAAACACCTAACTCTGCCATTCCAATGAATAAAACAGGTCTTACATTTAAGGTAGTTCTCCTCGAACTTCGCCCTCATCTGCTTGTAGGACTCGAGGCACTTCTGGTACTCGCTCTGTTTCCTTTGCACCTCCTCGGAAAGCTGTGGACAAAAACATAGTCACCATTAGTATTTTTCATAAAACTTAATAATCAATATCTAAAAAAAGCTGCATCTAAGTTAGATTTCGGAGATTTTAACACAATGCACCTTTTCTATGTGAGAGCTGATGGAGCAAAATGTTTTGATCATTTTTATATTTAAAATTATACTTGTTATTGCCGCAATTCATATTTTGATAAAGTTACAATATGTCACTGGCCTGCAAATTGCAAAAAACGTAAGAAAGTTTGACTTTCGCGGGCTGGTTGGAGCATTTACCTTAAACTATAATTTATTATCATCCACACACAAATGCTGAGTATTTTTAACATCGAACCAAAAATAAATATATTCCGGGATTTCACAATCAAGGCCCAGGTGTTTTAACTGAGCGTTGATAAACCAGTCAGTCTGGATATCTGTAAAAGGACATGCGTATACGCAGACAAAAGAGTAACCTGTCGAGCAGGAAAATTACGTAGGAAACCATTTGTGTTTTCAAAAAGCGAACCAGTTTTTTGCATATCAAGTTCTGAAGTTTGATAAAACGTGTCAATAAATTCCCACGTGGAAGTATTTATCTGTACATCTATATCGAACTATTAAATAAAGCGATAAATCGCCGATGAAAACAGATGTGCTTGAATAATAAATGAGTGAATCGGGAGCAGGTGTGGGACGAACAAATCATGCTAACAACGAGATTTATTCTCTCATCGCGACCTCACGTTAGCGCCTGGGTGTTTAGTCGGTAACAACATTCATCACCAAGACATTTGTTCAGATTTTAATACAGCATTCTAAAAATAGAAATTTTAATGCTAAAGTAATTTTACCTACCTACTACCTCCAAGACGCTGGGTAGGTATGCTGATGAAAATATCAGTGATAAAATACTACATATACAACATGTAACATAATTAACGCACATCCTGAAATTAGTTTGTTCAGAATCGTTCACTGAATCGATTTCTATCATTTTTAGTATAGGTATTTTTTTTATAAAAAATAATTAAAACTACGAAAATTATAGTCACATCACTCCTGTACAGTCAAAACAAACTAAGATAGACCGTAAATCAAGGCAACAAGACTTAAAAGTGCAATTTTATTTGTATTTATACAAATTCCGTCATTCAATACAAAATAAAGAAAAATAAAGCTGACTGCAAAATAACTAATTTAGTTACCTAATAACAATGCATTTACATGTTAAATTAAAAATTGAATACCTATATGTATTATGATTAAAACGTAATATTCTAATTGGGGTGTCTGAGGGTGTGCGTTAATTACGTTACATGTTGTATTTGATTTGATAAACATAAGCCAATCCAATAATCATATTATTTACTAATAAAAACCATAACCGCTTATAAACATGACCTTATTATTAATCTTTATCGAACAAAAACTGCTGTTAATGTTCTCATTGGAGAAGAAAACTTGTGTATTTAATGGCTGCCGTAGGAAAGTTTTCTCACGACCATACTCGTTGCATATTACGTGGTTTAATTAAATAAAGAGTTAATGACACTGAAACTATTCCCGCGACTATTAGACCGTGCTATGTAGGATTCATTTTAACAGATAAGAACAATTAACTGCTAATCTCAAATTGCTTCTTTATTATGAAGTGGGTAAAAAATGTCTTCCTACTACAACTTGATTTTCATGTACAGTCAGGTTCAAAAATGAATTATAAACTTCTCAAAGCAATAGACTGACGCTTCACTTTGACTTACGACCTTTTGTTATAAGTTGTATGTATAGTAATACATATCAAAAGTTAATTTGATATGTATTACTATACATATCAAATTAACTTTTGATATAGTTCATAATTTCAACTAAGTAATGCTGGCGCAATGGTAATCGTGCTCGGATAGAACATCTGTTCGTTCGATTGCGGAGGATCGAATCCCACTTTTTTTTCCCAAATACTTTATTTAATTTAATTTTTAATAATTACTTTATTCTTTTTGTTATTTTTAATAAATTTTTTAGTAGGAATTTGATAATTAAAATTGATTTTTGTGTAACTACTAATATAAGTCATTAGTGTTGTGGGTCGTTCGTTATAATCACAGATATAGGTCTATCTATATCTATGGTTAAGTTTAACCTCTTAGGTCCTGAGAGTCCAGATGTGGATCCTAAAACGTCATTACCGTTGAGTCCTGAGAAGCCACACGGGATCGTGCGTACAAGCCAACTTCAACCTTTCAAACGATTCAGAGCCATAGTGTAGTGTACAAATAAGGTTGAAGTTGGCTTGTACGCACGATCCCGATGTGGCTTCTCAGGACTCAACGGTAATGACGTTTTAGGATCCACATCTGGACTCTCAGGACCTAAGAGGTTAATAAAGTTTTGTAGGTAGATCGTAGAAAAAAAAAAGTGAATTATTTCGATTTGTGCGGTAGGCATAACTATGTTATCTCGTTTTGAGTCTCCTAATTGAACGTTGTGGATTCTTGGTTATTTTGTGTGACTATGTAAACAGCATATAAGTGTTACACTGTCCTGTGGTTTTGCAGTGAAATATTAACAATTGGATTTATATAAATATTGAGGGCGAACATTAAAGCCCTGCATAAATATGTGGATTAAACTTAAAACAAATTTAATATCAAATGAAACCAGACTAAGTGTGAGTATTAACATTTAAATTTTGATCATTCCACATGTTAATAATTATATTTTTATAAATAAGGTTCCCTATTCAAAAGTATTTGTTTAAAAGTAAAAAAAGTGATTGATACTTAGTATGTGGTTTTAAAGTTTTTTCTTAGTAGTAAAATAGATCAACAGCTGTTTTTGCATAAATAATTAATAGTATTCTATGTTTTATTCCAGTGACGAAATACTATGAGTCTGTGGGATGAGATATGGCATGATGATGAGATGAGTTGTTAAGAATAAACAGGGACGTCAGGGACGTCCGGGAATGGTGAATGAATACGAAGGAAAATGGTTTCCATATAACTAATTCAACACAAAATTACCGTTCATCGTGTACTCAACATTGAAGGCATCAACGACTATCAACTAAAAACTGTTATGTTTAAAGGAATAAAAAAAAACGTTAAGATTGTCTCGAGGACCTTTTATTGATATGAATTTTGTTTATTTATTGTAAATAGACTGAAAACGTAAACATCATTTGATAACTTATTATTCAAGGATTAAGAATTGAGGTATGGTTTCAAACATCTTTTCGTAAAGAAAACGATCCTTAAACTTACCTCAATAACTTGTAACAGGGTATTTTTTATGTAGTTTGGATATTTTTTTCCGTGGTTCTATTTCAGAAGTAGAACACATTTCCATAATATAACTTTATTTCACTAAATCGAATTTGGTGAAACTGAAGAAACTTACACCGCGGTACTGGAACGCAAAGGGCAACTGGCCCTTTGCGTTCCAGGGCCGCTATGCCCCGTTACTGTTACAAAATAATCGCCTTATAGCATAGCAGCCCTGGAGCGCAAAGGGCCAGTTGCCCTTTGCGTTCCAGTACCGCGGTGTCAAAAAATTTCTTTTATTGAGCATAACAAGTTTCTTCAGTTTCACCAAATTCAATTTAGTGAAAAAAATATATTTTAGGGAAATGTGTCTTGAGCGTAAAGGTCAATTGGCCCTTTGCATTCCAGGGCCTAAGATAATCTGTCTGAGTCAGAATAACCCAAGTCACGAGCTCACTTCGCTCGTTCTTGCGGACCTGGAAGGCAAAAGGCAACTGCTCTTTTGTGTTCCAGGGCCTACCTAACATGTCCGAGTCGGGATGACCCAATTAGCGAGCTCGCCTTCCTCGGTTTTGCGGCACTGGAACGCAAAAAGGCAACTGGCCCTTTGCGTTTCATGGCCGCGGTGCCTTGGTACTGTTTCCAAATAAACGGCTTTAATAATGATAACTTTGTTAAAAATGTCCGCAATGTATAAAAATACCCTGTAATTGCTAATTAGCTTATAATAATACGTAAGTTACCCTTGTTAAAACCACTTATTATAATTTGAAGAGAATAATAATGTTTTTATTTTGAATTTTTAAATTTTCTTATTTATTGTTTAATATTACTTATATTAATTTTAATAATTTCATAATTTTGTTTAATTAATAAAAATTTCATCTATGATTTTCGACATCTATTTCACATTATATCCAGGTAGAGTAATAATATTCATAATTTTAGCAGTTTTATAACTTTAAACATAGAATTATAATAATTTCAACTAAAATATATATTAATATTGTTATTACATGTTTTTTTTATTATAAACCCTGTAGGTAATAAATTATCATCATTAGTAAAAATTTAAAACGAAATAAAATGACAATAAGTAGTACTAGACTAACGAAACGAGTAAAAATATTTGACTAACAAAAACAGATGGTGACCATTGCATTACTTTCATTAGTAATGATCTAACATTAAGATTGTGCCGATAGCGTGGGTTCACGATCAATGAAATTTGAGTTCGAATCTTAACTTTTGAAATGTCAGTTGATTTTATGATAATATTTTTATTAAATAACTTATTTATTTTTATTTTGTTTTAACGCTTATTTATTTTAAAATAAGTTATATATTAGTTATTGAATTAAGTATTATTTTTGTGTTTATATTAATTTTTGCTTGCATTTTGAGAATATTTAACAATACCGTTATAATTATATTAAATCACACGACACTAACCAACAAATACAAGAAAAAACACACGGAAATTCCAAACAAAAGCAATAAAATTTGTGTGTTAAAAATTATAATTTTTAACAATCGAGTAAAAACCCACAAAAAGTCTATCAACTGCTGCGTGATATTTGAACTCGCACCTCTGTCGACTAACGCATTTATGTCCTAAATGCCAAAACCACTGAGCCAACTGGACTCATATTTAGATGTTGAAATTATGAACTTAATAGTTGAAGGATTATTGTGTATCTCGAAAGTAGAAGGTCATAAGTCACACTAAACGTTATGCAATTTCCTTGATAGCGTACGCATGGAATTTTGATCGCCACTGTACATACTACATATTCATTTTAAATGTAAATGTATTGTGCATTATGACGCCATGTAATAAGCAATGAGTTGCTTACTGTAGCTGAAATAAACGATTTTTACATCTCTCATGTTCGGTAAGTAGGTCCTTATTACCCCCAAATGGGGCTTGTAAGTAACCAATTAGCGCTCTAGGGTATTAATGTAGCTAGAAAAGCCCTAGGGCGGTAAGTAATTTAAAAAAAAGTTTGCGGACATCTAACCATCATATTGGCAATAGACATCATGCATTCAGCATAATGACAAAAGAGGTCGCTTCGCTATTCAGCCTTGTCTTCGAGTTTAATAGTCATCAATTTTAAATATCGAACGGCGAAGCTCAAATCCCGTTCTTGAAAAAAAAAAGATGAAAAAAGGCGGGAATAGAAAACTTTTACTTTAAATAAATATGATTTACTCAAAAATACATGTAATGTGGTCATTATTTTGACAATCTTGTTTGAGCAAAGTAGACTTTGCCGGTCTGTTTCAAGTAGCGGCCAGCAATGTTTTTGCTGGCCGCTCTGCCAGGCCGGCAACAAACATTGCCGGCCGCTATTTTGACGTTTCAACGTTTTAATAGCGCTGATGATGGCCGACAGCGCAGCGTAGCGCAGCTCCAGGCCGACATAGCGAGGTCAGCATGCAGGACTTGATGGACGAGCTGAGATAAAGGCCGAGGCCGTAGGCCGAGGCCTTTACAGCGAGGACAGCAAGGGCTGCGATGATGGCCAAGCTGGAAGGCCTAGAGCGTAGCTAGGCTAGCTCGAGGCAATCATAACGTGACCAGCGAAGAGTCATAATGGGCCAAGGCTTGTATAGTGCTTTACTCAAAAATGCAAGTACCTAACCTAAATAAAACCAGCAAGTGATTTAAATAAAATATACATTAATTAACTAGAAATTTAATCAAAAATAACAATTATGAAAAGTACAGTTACTAAAATTCAACACCGACTTTCCCGGTTTCATACTACTTACTTACTAATAGTTTGCGATCATTTTAATGCGGTGTTTGACTGCTATATTTTCTTCATTTATTACTTCATTTACTTACAGCAAAAAGTCACTAAATAAAAATAAAAATTTCGCTGAACCGCGCTTTTGTTACTTCTTTGTATATTTTCTTTTTTAAATATGGAATACAATCTTTTTGTGCCTACCTCTTTTTATACAAACAGCTGTGTTTTAAATAAAATCTTTTTGCATTTGTTTTTTTTAAACGTTGAAACGTTAGAATAGCGGCCGGCAATGTTTTGCCGGCCTGTTAGAGCGGCCAGCAAAAACATTGCTGGCCGCTCCTTGAAACAGACCCGCAAAGTCGACTTTGCTCAAACAAGGTTGTCAAAATAATGACCACATTACATGCATTTTTGAGTAAAAAAACAAATGCAAAAAGATTTTATTTAAAACACAGCTGTTTGTATATAACAAGGTAGGCACAAAAAGATTGTATTCCATATTATTTAAAAAAAAATACAAAGAAGGTACAAAAGCGCGGTTCAGCGAATTTTTTATTTTAATTTAGTGACTTTTTTGCTTTAAGTAAATGGTGTAATAAATGAAGAAAATATAGCAGTCAAACATCGCATTAAAATTATCGCAAACTATTAGTAAGTAATATGAAACCAGGAAAGTCGGTGTTGAATTTTAGTTACTGTATTTTTCATAGTTGTTATTTAAATTAAATTTCTAGTTAATTAATATAAATTTTATTTAAATCACTTGCCGGTTTTATGTAGGTTAGGTACTTGCATTTTTGAGTAAAGCACTATACAAGCCTTGGCCCACTATGTCTACTTCGCTGGTCACGCTATGATTGCCTCGAGCTATAGCCTAGCTACGCTCTAGGCCTTCCAGCTTGGCCATCATTGCAGCCCTTGCTGTCCTCGCTGTAAAGGCCTCGGCCTACGGCCTCGGCCTTTATCTCAGCTCGTCCATCCAGTGCTGCATGCTGACCGCGCTGTGTCCGCCTGGAGCTGCGCTGTCGGCCATCATCAGTGCGACCAGCAAAGTAGCCATTATAGGCCGCGGCAGTAATGTACTAATATATTATATTGTTTGTTTTTGGGACTTTTTATAATTACGTGATAATTGGGAAAAAACATGAGTACTGCAAGTGATGAAGATTTAATTAAGCTGCACTCCCGAATCAATGAAAATGGAAGCTGAAGCAGCAATTAACTAATAAAATGTTTTATTCTTTCAATGCCGGTTTTTTCTACTTACCTCACAATCGAGATGTAAAGCAGAGTAGTTAGCTCGGGTGTAAGCATCAATTGCACCCTCGAACTATAGGCGCCCTCGCTGCGCTCGTGCGCCTAAATATCTCGGGCTGCAATTGATACCTTACAGCCCTTGGCTACTAATCTACTATTACTATAATATGGGAGCTGGAGATTTGTAATTTTGCAACCAGAGAGTGTTAGAAAGCAAAACAAAAAGTTTTCTTCAATAGTTTGGAGGTAATGAATATTAAAGAAGGTCGAACTAAGCTTTCAGCAAAATACCTATTCCTTGAAGGATAAAAAATATGGAAAGATATACAAATAATAATAAGGAAACCATTAATAATTCTCACATGACCGGCTATCAAGCGTAAACAACCAGACAAAACACATGTTTTCTATCAAAAAAATAAGTAATAATGGAAGTTGAAATTAATATCGCTATAAAAATGCCAACAATAACAGTTACCAAGTCATAATAAATATAAAAAAAACGCTTTCAATCAATTGGTATCTATGAATGCTTCAATAAGCTTCAATAAATCATAGACACATAGATTACAGGAAAATTAATATGATAATGCTTCCGAAATTCATTTCGCAATAGCTGTACGATATCAAGAAATATCTAAGTAGATGAATGGGAGTAGGGTATAATTGGGGATTCTGGAATCATTTGTTCTCGCTTCGCTCGAACTGCATGATCCCAGAATCCCCAATTGTTTTTATCGAGCAATGAATAACGATACTACAGAAGCCCAATTTGATAAACGAGAATTATTAATACAGTGCTCGAACTGCACAATGCATAATGCCTCAATTATACCCTACTAATGCAGGATTCTACTCTCTCATTAGAAGCGTTTAGGATTTTAGGTAAGCACATTGACTAAACCACCTAACATGCTGTTGCCTTGGTTCATCCTCATCTTCCCAGTCTTTTAAACCTCCACCACAATAAAAACATATAGTCCTATCACCCCGACCGCTATAAAAGAAACCAGCTTCAGCCAAATCCTCAGGTTTCTGACGCAGTTGTCGAGGCCAGTCTGAGAAACTGATCAATCGTCTTGATATGGAACTAAAATCTGGATACTGAGGTCTATCTCTCTGTTTCAACGATAATGATCCCAAACCACATTCGTCCCATCCTCTTTTTATATCATTATCTAAATTTTTTAACCCCATCTTGTCATTTTTCTCCTTAGTACTCATAGCAGAGACTTGAATATATTATTTATTTATACTTTCCTAATGTATTTGTTTGTTATTACAATTATGAGTGTGTAATGAGCTTTCATAGCTGATACAATCAATTTATAGATATTTTTAAAACAGTAGTTACAAGGAAGGATATAATGAATAAAAACGAAAAAAAAAATTATTAAAAAAGTTTATTATCAGAGCACCATTTTTTTAAACACAAAACATTTTTTAAAGCACATATTGAGTTATGATAAATACAACTATACAAATTTTCAGAATATTTATATCGATCATACAGACTTAGCAAATTAGGACAACCTTTATCTTCTAAATTAATCACATTATTAGAATTATTTAAAATATTTTTTAACCATAACACTTTTTCAAGACCTTTAATATAAATACATTTATCTTTTAAAATATCTACAAATAAATACTGATGATTTGAATAAGGTATAAATCCTTCGCCCCAATATATTTTCCTGTTACGTTCAATCCATGCAACTTGCCGTCTTTCTTGTTTTGTCAAATCGTAAAACGGAAATGGTTGCTTGATTAAAAACACTTGTAATTTGCCATTACACAATATAGCAATTTCTTTTAGCACAAATTCATTTGCTTCCGTTTTAAAGCCTTGGATGTCTACAATGGCAATCATGATAATCGACGTACTATGTTGCTCAGAGGTTTGTATTCCACAAGTCGATCGTTTATAATTAAACAATATGCTGCAGTATTATCAGGTATCGATGCTGAACATTCAATTTCCAATCTAACGTCTACAGGACCTGTCTTTATACTATCATTTTGTCTTGAACAATCTATGATAAACAGAGGAGCTTTCTCTTTAAAGTCCTTTACACTGAGCAAGGGGTCTATCGGACGGTTGTAATACGATTGGCGAAATTTTGCATACATTTCATATAATATACTGTATTTGTCGTCAGAAAATTTTAAGCCTAAATGTTCATATGGATAATATTGTGAATTTAAAAAAAGAGTTACGTTCGTCACTTCACAGTGATCGAACAGTGAACTATCTTTCAATTTATTACTTTTTCTATTAATTTGTAAACAAAAAATGACATATCTAGGCTTTTCTAATTGTGATGCAGTTTTAACTGACCACGAATGCTTTGTGGTTTTGGGCAGTAGAGGGTACTCATACAAATCCCAATTTCTAAATGCCATTTGGATAGGTTTATCTCTTTCTAAATGTTTTAAAAGTGTCAATCGTTCTCGATCTGATACTTTTATATGAGGTACCCTCCATTGTATCCTTTCTATATTGATTTGGAAATGGGCAATATCATCAGTAAGTATAACACTGTTTAGATTAGAGTTACTTCTGTTCAATATGAGTTCATGCTTACAATTTATGATAATTTTATTGTAATCTTCCGCAAATCCTAAAATCTTATTTAATGGTATTATAGCACTAAAATGACCATCATTTTTAAATCCAGTTAAGTTCCAACCCCATAATGCAGCCGCTTTGTTTTCTGCTTCATTCAATGAAATAAATGATTTTATTGTGGATGTTATACCCGAATTTTTGATACGATCTATTTCAATACCATTTATTTCGTACCTGATGTCTTGAAACAAGAACATAATAGCGTTATTAGTAAACGAAACCGGCTTTTCTAGCGGTTTTCCATCTTTGCCGAGGAGCTTTGCTTGACCTTCGATGTAAATCGAACTGGCTGATGGTAGCACATATATGTCTTGCTGGTGTATGGGAATTCTGATTTCATCGTTTTCTCTGAAGCAGTTATTGTAGGGATTGTAAGAATGCACTTCATAACTTTCAATGGAATTATCAAAGTGCGGTAAGTCGTTAATCTGTAGTATATTCATGTTTTAAAACCTAAAGCTTTAAGGAAATCTATATTTGCTTTAGTCAACTTTTTCACTTTTTTCTTACGTCTGTGCACTTTAGTGGTTGTAGAAGAAGTAAGGCGTTTTATTTTATTTGTAGGATTTATATTATATAATATCATATTGTTTTTCTTAAATGAAGGCGTAGTTCAATATGTTCTATAGAATTAATGCAATAACCAAACTGATCAACAATTTTAATAGATATAGATGAAATAATATTTTTGTTCACCGGAAAGTAAATAACAGTTTGTGGTGTTTCTATGTAGTGAGGACCTGAAGCAGTATTAGATACAAATTCATGAATAATATGGGTTGGCAATCCGTTAGTGTAGGAACCGTATATTAAATCACATTCAATTCTGACTACACGAGGTGTATTATTATTATTATTATTATTAAAATTCGTATCTGATACTGAATTTAACACTGAATAATATAACAAACCGCATTCATATTTTCCAGATAAACTCAATGGTGGCTGGAAATACGATTCTAATTCCGATTTATTCCCAGAGATCGTCACTGCTATAGACATTTTTGCATACTGAACACTTTTATGAAATCATGTTATTTTATTTTGTCTCTATTCCAAAAATTCATTAAAAATTTTAAACAAAGATGTCCGCAATTGAAAGGATGATCACCTTGTATGTTTTCATAATTGTACCGGACTTTAGACCCCAAGTATTTTATTAGCTCCTTTGGAGGCTTAAGGTTTCCGTAACTGTCAAAATATTCTATATAATCATTGTCTTTCGCATAGGCTACCCAATGAGAACCAGGGTTTTTAGAACTGTCTAAATTAAATACTCCGCATTCTTTTTTAAGGGGGTAATCAGGGAGTTGATCCCTCATAAAAACACCTCTAAAATAGGGAATATTACTTCCATACTTCAAAATGTCCAAGTTAGTTAAGGCGCGGTTGGGTAGCCTATATTTTAGTTTTTTGCTTTTGATACAAAAATTCCAAGTCCATTTTTATGTGGTTTAAGATGTAGCCCTTTTCCGATGCAAAGAGCTTCCATTTTTTCATTATGTCTTTTCGATTCCTCATATAGTTTTTTAGCCATCTTGAACTCATTTATGGTCTTTGCAATACCAGCTGCACCGCCTGCTAAAGCTCCTGCAGCAGATAATCCCGCGAAAATAGGAATCAAAGGTAATACTCCACCAGTTTTTGGTATAGGAATAACACGAGGAAGTTTAATGGATGAATTATCAGCTAATTCTCTGGCAGCAGCCATTGCTAATTCTATTGCCACTTTCTTGCATTTTGGTTTTAATTTTTTCATACGTTTTTTAGCAACAGTAATAACATTTTTCAATTTCTTTTTAATTCCTTTTCCAGACACAATTTTTCTCGAAGACTTTTGATTACGTGTTTTTAGACCAGAACCTGTTTTAATTTTCGTTAACATAGCATTACTTACTAAAAGGGCTGCAATTTTTTCTCCTGTATGCGAATCAGGAGCAAAAGCACGTTTTCTCGCCATTTTAAACAAAATTAAATCTGCTTTGTGTCGGTCCTTTAAATTTGACGACTTGTGATATGCAATGTCGTGGTCTTTACAATATTCGTCTAATTTATTTACACCTTTATCTCCACGTTTGAGTCGCTTAATTAATTTTGTACCAGGCCCACAATAATTGTATCCTGGTAAGTGTAATTCAAATGGTAAGTTATTTATAAGCCAGTTGAGAAGACTACTTTCTCCAATACACATAATAAGACTGATCAATCGGGGGGATTAAATATTCCTTAAATAGACATGAAAATACAAAACAATCACTTCGACCCTTAACGGGGGGGCGACTAATTTTAATAATTCTCATACAATATTCGACTTATCAATCCAGCTGTTTTCAGTAGAAGGCAGCCCTAACCATTTTACGAAAACCCTATTACCTTTCCTTTTAATAACTTTCTCAACTAAATATATATCAGGATGTATCGTTTTTTGAAGCTCTTGCGCATAAAATGCTCCTAAAATAGGCTGACCTCTGATTGTATCTTCAATTAAGTAAGTGATAGGAGTTGTGTGTTGTATTTTACGAATTTTAAATATTTCTGTTGACCAATTAGGTGTATATCCTTTTTCAAATGTTCCTTTGTACTTACTGATACGTACATAATCGCCCACTTTAAACTTGCTTTTTATAGTGTCATTTTTCACCATTTTTTCATACTTTTCTAGTATGCATTTTTTATTAAAATTACTGACTTTTGCAGGAATTTCATCAATTGTTCGATGATGGGTGTGATTGTATTTATAAACAACATTTTTAAGTGTGTTATCTATCCAATTGTAGTTACCTTTTAAACTAAATTCTTTATACAATTTTGATTTCAATGTTCTGATGAATCTCTCGACTATTGAAGCTTTTTTTGTGGAAAAGGTTGAGTAATGATTAATATTATAAGATTTCATAAGTTTCTGGAATTCATTATTATAAAATTCTGTGCCGTTATCAGTTTGTAGATTTTTAGGTCTACGACCCTCATCCAACAACCTTTTGAAAGTGTTATATACAGCATGTTTATTCTTAGTTTTCAGAGGGAATGCCCAAGCATATTTCGAAAATGTGTCAATAACTGTAAGAATGAATCTAGAGTTTTTATTTTCTTTAGATATTGATTGCATATCAATTAGATCAGCCTGCCATAGATCGTCAATATCTTTCATAATTACAGTTCTTCGCAGAAAGTTCACCCTTGCATTTTTATGAATTTCATTTACTACATCAGCCTTACTCATATTTAGAAATTTCCGTACATTTTCATATATATTAAAAAAAAACAAAATAACTTATTATATTAACACTTATTATTTTGCAAATATCATTTGATGAATGGTTTAGTAATACTAAATCAAAAGCAGTTTGCTATCAGTATTTATTCTTTAATTATGTTAGCTTCTTTTAATTCCTCAATTATTGATAAAATTTCATTATCATGATTTGTGTTACCTGCATCTCTTGAAGCTACTAATAATTTTAATCTCTCCACTAATTCATTGGGATCATCCCAATACACCAAGTCAGTATGCATTTTATATTTTTTAAGGTTTGGCAAGTTACCTCCCAGCTTAATTTGTTTTATTTCTGATGAAGTATCAGAAAATAATGGCTTGATTATTTGACGATATTTCATTCCTTTATCACCTTTAATTTGCCCTATGGGATTAAAATCCCTTTTGTGAGCGTTAGTGTGATATAAAATATCTTTATAGACAATTTTATCTTTGTTTGTTATAATCTTTATATCAGGTTGTTTTTGAAGTAAAAGTTCTTTTAGCCCAGGAGTTAATTCATAAGTTTTGTCCCCAATTTTAACCATAACAATACTATCATTATCTAAATTTTCGATTTTAGAAAACGAAACTACCGCGGTGCCCATCATTAAAGTTTTGTTTTCAGTTCTTATTCCAAAAGGCACATTCACGCCATCATAAATGCTATGAATATCTTTAGTTTCCAATGAAGTTTCTATGTAATTTTTTTCTTTATTTTTAGGAGTGCTTGCAGAATTTAATATAGCATCATGAAAGTCATCACACTTATACGAAGAGCTTGAACTATTTTCTGTTGACTCGATTGCCATAGAATTCCCGGATGTTATATTTTCAACATGTTCATTGTTTTCTAGAGTTTTAGATTTCGCAAGGGTATTGAGGGGTTCCGAAACAGGTTTGAATATTTTATCTAGCGATAAGTTGATTTCATGTTCCTGACTTTTCATTTGTTTTATTTTACTTTTTATGGAATCGACAGACTTCATTAATTCTTTTTTAATATTTTTCTCCATCTTATTGTTATAACAAGTGAATTCAAGTAAGGATAGATTCGCACTAAACTGTATTCCTAGGAAGTTCGTTTATAAATGTTTAGTTAACTTCATTCAAAATTAAAGAAGGTATCGAAATTCTGTCTGTACCTTCCATTATTTATGGGGGACTCTTTGTTAATGATTAAAAAATTATGAGGAGTTTTCCACACTGTTTTACAAATATCTTTAAATTGATTCCATAATAAATCAGTGCTAACATGTTCTTCATAAATGTGCTTTAAATTCACATCATCTTGTTTAAATATTATTAAAAAATTAACATTATCACGTAACAATTGTTTTGGAATTTTTGAATAGGTTTGTGATAAGTAGAAGCAATCGATTTGCTTGTGTCTACCCATAGAGAAATAATTGCGAATATTTATTTGATTTTCACACGCAACATCATCAAAAATAAATACAGAGTTTGTTAAAGCTTCACTCGGAGATATAACATCTTTGTCATCACTGAACTCAAAGAATTTTACTTGAGGTACTCTTCTCAACACCTCTCTTAAGAAACGATATTTTGACTGAAAACTAGTTTTTGAGTAAAGATAAAGATTCTGGAATTTTAAACCATTTTCATGTAACAGTAAACTAATCATGGCATTAGTTTTACCACAATTTGAAGGACCACATATTATACATCGAATCGTATTAGGCAATAAAGCACTGTGTCTGATTGGGCGAGAAGATTCACTAAAATCGATATTATTAACCTTCAGAGATATGGGCTGCTTGATCAACTTCATTGTGCCGATTACCACAATGAATAGATAGCCTACATATTTATATCATACATTGAGTGCAAGAAAGTAAAACCTGTTCATAGTTTCGAAGTTACCTATATGGAGATGCTATTTATATCAGACAGTTAGGACTGCTCCTATGGGATATTCATAAAACACATCATCATAGTTTGACAGGTTTAGACTTGTATCGTTAAGATCAATTATTAAAATGACGCAAGTATCAATTATTCTTATATTACGCAATGTGTATCTAACTAACATCATAAAGAATCTTCAGTCTGCAGTTGTGGTTTGAGTCAACTGGTCCCTGGTTTACAATTTAGTTTTTTGAGGTAAGTATTTTCCAATAATATTTAACTTAAACTTTTTAATTTCATTAACACAATTTTATTACTATCGTTATTAATTTCAGAATCATGTCGAGATCACCGTGCTACAGTCCGGTTTTGGAAATTATGGATCCTAACTTAAATTCTTTACCAAATAACGAGCTAGAGGGAAGAGATTTACAAGTGAGTAACTTATGAAGATTTCCATTATTATTAAATAGTTTTCTTAATTGCTGCTTTTCACTTATAAGGTTTTCTTTTTTCAGAACGTGATGGATAGCATTGATCCTATAGCTCATCCTTTTAATTATGCTCAAGATAGGGAGAGCTGGTATGCTGAAGTGGCAGCAGCATCACATGAGGAATATCGTAATCAAAGAGCAGAGGGACAAACAATAAAGAAGAGGAAAATTAAATCAAAATCTTTTAAAGCTAAATCCTTTATCATGCGCAAGGAATCGGATCGTGTGCAACGCATAATAAAAATTACCATTCATGATTTGGATGGAGGCAATTTGGATGAAATCTCATCTGACGATGCAAATGTGAATGTGCAATATTTAGTAACTAGTGAATATGATGACATTATGACTGAAACTGAATATTTAGTTGGTAAAATAGTGAAGAAATTAAGTAAATAGATTAGTAAGTTTATACTTAATAAGATAGATTCATAATTAATAGTATTAAGTTGTAGATAAAGAATAAGATTTTTATTTGTTTTTTTAGCTTGTAAATAATACTTTTTTAATGCATGTTTTAATTTATAAATAAAATAATAGTCTTAAGTTTATTTACTGTTTAGCGTACAGCAATAGTTT
Organism: Agrotis clavis; assembly: GCA_954870645.1. Classification (NCBI taxonomy): domain Eukaryota; kingdom Metazoa; phylum Arthropoda; class Insecta; order Lepidoptera; family Noctuidae; genus Agrotis; species Agrotis clavis. The sequence continues at coordinate 18,944,890 of OX940928.1, read as the reverse complement.
GTTATCTAGTTTTTGTAATAGTTTATTATATAATAGTTTAGTGATAGGTATGTTTGTAATGTTTGTATATTTATTGCGAAAATTAAAATAAATGATTTAATGATATAGTTAATTGTTTCATTATTCAGTTGAATCGAGATAAATAAGTAATGTCTTCCTGATCGATTTCGGCCATAGAGGCTAGTGCCACTAGACACAAGTCATATTATAGTGCAAAAGCATGTGTACAAATATAGATGCAGTCTCTGTTTCCTTACTCTCACAGCCCGATAGGATGACAATCCCACACGACTGGAGAGAGATCAGACATGGGACCCGCATTTTTACATATGCTTGCCGAAACACGGAAGCTGTGATACTTGCTAAAACGCTCATAACATTTGAAAAGTCGGTGAGCGTCTTACGTTCGAACTCAAGACCTTTTACTTAACAGTCCCACCGTCTCAACACTAGGTTATCACAGCTTCTATATTCGACATAAATAGGTATCTATTTGTAGCAACACCTTATTTGCATATTGAGAACTCAGCAAGTCCTACATCGCGCAAGCAGAGTTTACACACATCGTTACCATATATACAACGATCCAACATACATCGTTAGGCCCAGCGCACACCGCTGGAAGCACAGCGGAGAGCACTCTAAGACAACAATTTAATATAAACCTTAACTACTTTGACATACGGTCAATGTAAGAATAAATCTGGCCACGGTTCGCCGAGCGCACTCAAGCTACCACAAGAGAATGCGCGCGACCGATATCAAGGTAGATAAGGTTTATATTAAATTGTTATCTTAAAGTGCCCTCGCAGTGCCTCCAGCGGTGTGCGCTAGACCTTTTGCTGCTGCATGATGTAGGACTTGCTGAGTTCTCAAAGCGCGAAGTAGGTGTCGCTATTTATTTGTAACAACACAAATGAAACACAAAACAGTTGAATACAAGATATTTATTTTATTTTTAAAATAAAAAAATACAAACTTAATGTTACCTTAATAAAAAATACAAACTTAATGTAATAGCTAATTTTATTACAAATATAATTATCCTGTTAAGGAAAATAGTAATGTGTTGAGTGACAAGATTGGTGACAGTAAGTATGTACTTATGTATCTATTTTTTTTTTAATACAAACTTAATGTTAGCTAATTTTATTACAAACATAATTATCCTGTTAAGGAAAATAGTAATAAATCTTTGCTTCACATTAGAATAGAGAACTATAATGACCCCATGGTAAAGTAAAAGCATTTTTTTTATTTATTTGACGTTTATCATCTTTTCCATCAAGCACCACTTTATTGATTCTTTGTGTGTAGAGTTTATGATTTTTAGATCTTATAACAAACATGGGGTATCTAAAATTAATATTACAATTTAATGCATTCTTATATTTGTTTATGGTAATTTTTTTTGAGACAGATTTTTTTACACCTTTGGCTTTCTTAACTATATCGCTCAGCGTATTAATACAATACAGCTTAGCTCTCAAACCAATAAACTCTGATATGACGTCTCCACCCATTTCATCCTTAAAGAAACCAGGTATCTGTTTATTGCAATGTGGTATTCCATAAATATTGTTAATCTTAAAATTACTTGTATCAAAGTATTGAATATTATTTCTCATGTCGTCATAGAAATCTTTGGTGTGTATTAAATATAAGAGACTGTCGGTATCGGTATAACATAGTTGAATGTTATTTTGGTATATTTTTTTCATTACGGAATAATGAAAATTATATAGATGACTCTTTGCTAGTTCCAGTATCGTAAAGCCCATATATATTGGTCGGTCTAAAACTACTTTTGCTGGTTGTAATTGAATAGCAACAAGATTTTCAGAAATTATAGCAAGGTTTTTGAAATTAGGAGCGCCTATGTACTTTTCAGCACCATTAACTTTGTTAGTTTTATTGATGTCATCTTTCCATACGTTAACTAACTTGACATCAACTTGTTTTCTTTTATTTTCAATAGTTTTCCCAAATATTGAATTATTCTGCTTTTTAAAAAAATCCTTTTCAAAATCTGAAGTAGCTTTCTGTCTGAGTCGAGTATTTAAAGTTATATATGGTTCTAAGACCTTTTTTTGTGTAAATGAAAGTATTCTATGAATTTTCAACACTATAATACCATGTTTTATGCACTCTTGCAAATGAATATAATGTATAACATATTTATATTTATCATAAAGATTAGCTATTAATTTACTTGTTTTACTGGAGCATGGCATAGGAGGAATTATTTTTTCTGCTGCAAATGGTAGATCAGAATGTTCGTCGTGTACTGCAAAAGGATAATGAATATCTACTTCAAGTATATAACCTTCATCACTATCAGATGAAATAGAGTTAATATTGAATTTGATAATTTCACTATCCGTAAGGAATCTAAAATTTCCGACTGGTAATCTTTGCATCATAGCATAACCATATAAATTAACACAATCTAAGTAAGCTAGGAAAGTATTAGGTTCTTCTTCATTATAATTTGGCAGGTATTTGTTATTAGCTTTTGCATATCTTAACGAGCACTGGGCCAACCCTCCTCTGATGCCATTTTCTAGCATTTCATACATTTCTATATCAGATAATAAATCCAATTCCACTTTAGTAACTAATAACATAGCATCCCAACTTAATGATGGTGATGAAACATAATGACAGGGATCTAGCCCATAGTGCTTTAAACTCATAGATCTAAATTTTTCATAAATATCACATAATAATAGCACGTCACATTTTAGGTATAAATCAGTGTATTCTCCTATATTATTTATGCGAAATTTATTCCATACAGTTAATGCATGATTATAATCTTCTTCTGATACAGTTTCGGATGTGAGTCTACTATAGAATTTATTTCGATCGGGTAATCGTGTTTCTTCATATTTTTCCCAAGAGTTTATATATTCGTAGCAATAAATACCCTTTTTTAGACACAATCTCAGTAAATCTTCATCAATGAAAAATGATTTTAAATGCCGAAAATCTACAACATTTAGAGTTTTCGCTAAATTATCCAAACTAGAACTTAAAAAATTAAAAGAGTCAATAAATTTTAGTTGAACTGTGTTTTTAGAATCAAGTGGCACAAACTTGCTGAAAGAAATATATTTTTCTTTGTTTTTTGGAATTAAATTTATGTAACCACATACTGAAGAAATTTCATTGATAAATAAATGACTATCATATCCAGAAAGGTTATGAAATATAACTGGAATAAAATTACATGTTTTAGAATTTAGATTACATTTATTATGAGCCGGTCCTCGATATTTACCAGTGAAATGATCATGATCACGAACAACATGATCATCAGATGTAAATTTTATTTTACAGATATGACATTTTACGGCAGTTTTAAAGGAATGGTATTCTTCACTCGTCAATGATAACATTTTTCTATGCATTGACAAAATCTGATACAATCTTTGCGAGTCGCTGATAATTGACTCAACGAATTTTTTTGAACAATTTGGACCACGATATGATATTAAATTATTTAATTCAGGGTTAGACTCACAGCATATGTAATAAGCAAAACAAGTGGCTTCATGAACTTGAATGTTTTCAGTGTATTGGCTTTTACTTTTATCTGAATATTCACGTAATAAGCTTTCAAAATCTCCGTAAATGACGATTGGAACTCTTTGAGTTTTCTGATAATTTGAAAATTTAAGTTTACTATTTTCTTCAGGAAGAACGGTTTGCAATCTACCACAATTATGATTATTTAGTTTATCCGATGTTTCAAAATATAAAAAACATTCTTCACATAGATGAATCTTAGATTTATGTTTTGTAAGTTGACTGCGAACAATTTTTTCAAGGTTTTTAATTAAGCAGAAATGATTCTTACCATTCTTGTTAATAAATAATAAGTTTACATGATTTAACTTTCGCTGTTTAGTTTTGTATAATGGGCCCGTTATAGTTTTGTTTTTTTCCAAACCATAAACATTCACGCTTATATTAAAATTATGTTTTTCAAACCATTTTATATCTTCAAATGTTGGGGGAAAAGACATTCCGTTAGTATTTAATATCTTAGAATAATGCGGATAAGATGAAACTCTATTAGGATTATTTTTAGCTGGATACATATGAGCAATGACACACCAAAGAAAACAATGATTATCCATATTCTGAATATTGAGACATGCTTTGATTTTGTTAATTCTCGAAGGTAAAGCTATGTAACTTCCTGCTCTCAAAGGATTATATTTTGCAATATTCATTTCTAAATGACTTATTTTCTCTATAGTCCAACCAGATTCTGATAATTCAAACTCTAAGCACTTACATATTAATCGTTGTGTGCAATCTTTGTATAAAGATATGATATCTGTACTTTGATTCACTATGGAATATTTAGTATTAAAAGACTTTAGAGATAGTTCTTCATTTTTAGGAAGTAAATATAGCACAAAAAGTTCAAAGTTTATCTTTAGTGATTTATGTTTTTGTAATAATGGTTGTAATAAATTAAAAATGGTGTTGAATACATTAGATAAAAATAATTCAGGTGTTATTATTTCAGTGGTTTGAGGATTTATTTTATAGCTGGCTATTCTGTCCTTGAAAGCACTGGCTATCAGCTGAACATTTTCGTATTCAGTGCGAAGTAGACAATTTGTTTTATGTTTGTTACTTTTCTTATGTGATGAATAATTTGACTTTGAGACATGTAACTGACAACTATGACAGAATTTCATTTTTATAAAGAATAGAGCAAGATATCAATATTATCAACCTCAATAAGTAGAATTTTATACTACTTTGAGCTTTTATTTTTTTAATTCATAATAATAAATAATGTATAGATATTTGAATTTTAGAGTTTCATGAATTCTGAGCAATACTGGATTATGTAAATTATTATGTTGAATATTTAATATTTCTAGATTTCAGAGTTTCATAAATTCTTCTTATTTCTTAGCAATATTGGAATATCAGAGTTTTTTGGTTTAAGATCTGTAAGAAAGGTAATCTTAAGTAAATTAATATTTAATATTTCTAGATATTTGAATAGCAGAGTTTCATAATTTTTAGCAATATTGGAATATCAGAGTTTTTGGTTTAAATCTGTAAGAAAGGTGATCAGTGTAAAAGTAAATTATTATGATAAATATTTAATATTCTAGATTTCTCGATATTTGAATTTCAGAGTTTCATAAATTCTGAGCAATATTGGAATATCAGAGTTTTTATAAATTTTTGGTTTAGAGCTGTAAGAAAGGTAATCAGTGTAAAAGTAAATTATTATGATAAATATTTAATATTCTAGATTTCTCGATATTTGAATTTCAGAGTTTCATAAATTCTGAGCAATATTGGAATTTCAGAGTTTTTTATAAATTTTTGGTTTAGATCTGTAAGAAAGGTAATCAATGTAAAAGTAAATTATTATGATGAATATTTAATATTTCTAGATTTCAGAGTTTCATAAATTCTTGGCAATATTGGAATATCAGAGTTTTTATAAATTTTTGGTTTAGATCTGTAAGAAAGGTAATCAGTGTAAAAGTAAATTATTATGATGAATATTTAACATTCTAGATTTCTCGATATTTGGATTTCAGAGTTTCATAAATTTTGAGCAATATTGGAATATCAGAGTTTTTATAAATTTATAATATTTCTAGATTTCAGAGTTTCATAAATTCTTGGCAATATTGGAATATCAGAGTTTTTTGGTTTTCTCGATATTTGGATTTCAGAGTTTCATAAATTTTGAGCAATATTGGAATATCAGAGTTTTTATAAATTTTTGGTTTAGATCTGTAAGAAAGGTAATCAGTGTAAAAGTAAATTATTATGATGAATATTTAACATTCTAGATTTCTCGATATTTGGATTTCAGAGTTTCATAAATTTTGAGCAATATTGGAATATCAGAGTTTTTATAATTTTATAATATTTCTAGATTTCAGAGTTTCATAAATTCTTGGCAATATTGGAATATCAGAGTTTTTTGGATTTCTCGATATTTGGATTTCAGAGTTTCATAAATTTTGAGCAATATTGGAATATCAGAGTTTTTATAAATTTGTGGTTTAGATCTGTAAGAAAGGTAATCAGTGTAAAAGTAAATTATTATGATGAATATTTAACATTCTAGTTTTCAAAATCTTTAGATGGTTTTAGTTTAGGTTTAGATAGTTTAGATGATATTGAAATATATCAAAGATTCAGAGTTTAATAAATGTTTGACATAGACCTATGAAGTAACACAATGCATTATATTGTAATATCATACCGAAAAAAGGGTCAATACTAAATTCCAATCTGAAGCAGATATTAAGTGCTACAAACACATACCTATAATAAAAAATAAGATAATCGTTCCTACAAAATATAGAATAACATGTTATAGTTATTTAAAAAAGGTTGATGATTACAATATATCAAGACTTAATATTGAATACATGGATTAACTAATCAAAGCAAGAGTAAACAAAAATAATAATATAATATAGTGCAATTTAGAAAACATTTTACGGATATAATATAGGCTTTATATTTGCATACTCTTGCTTAGCAGCTTTAACTAATTCAGTAAGAGCTTTCCATACCGGACCGCTGTCGTCATGTGATGATCGAAGTGTGAAAAGCGCTCGCTTCCAACGATTAGCTGCAAGCGTCTCTGCTTCTTTACTGCTGTAGACCCTCAGCTCAATATAAAACTGGCCGCTGCGAGTTGGATCACGCTGCAGGGTGTACCCGGAACCCACACGCTGTGCCAGATAACTTCTTAGAGCAGCAGCTCTAACAGGCCCTGCTCCATCGTTCTGAAAATATAATAAAATTAATTAAACAACATAGCAAAAAAAATTCGCTAAGTGTTTACTGCTTTACAAAACGGTACAAATGAGGTAGATGTAAACAAATAGCAGGTACTACATGTTCGAGTAAGATACATATTCCATTTAAACACGTTTTAACATGATGAATGAAACATCAGGAAAAAAAAATTAAACGATTGTTACCAGAACCACAGAATATATAATAGTACCTAGAACACACTGTTCAACAAGAATCTTGAATGTGAAACTGTAAAAAAAGTATTAATTAGATGATTATTAATATGCTTACCTCAGAATCTGAAAATATTGAGGATTGTTTTCGAACAGTAGCTAATACTGCCTCGGGTTCAGAGTCTTCGGATAAATCACGAGCAGGCGCAGTTTTCTTGCTATTTTTTAGTTTGTTGCTGCTGGTTTTCTTTTTCCTGGATTTTTGAGGCTTTTCACCACTCGTGCTTGCTTGTAAAGTAAGCTCGTTGTCAGAGTCAAAAGGATTTTGAGATGCCCTAAAATGATATAATGATTCTTTAGAATAAAGTATGTATTCGTTCATTGCACATAGTACGTTTTGCCTATTGAAAACTCTGTAAAATTCAAGACTAGATATTATGACTTAAAAAAATTAAATAGGTACATACATACTTATTGTCACCAATCTTGTCACTCAACACAAAACGTAATTCACGTTACACTGACAATGCACACCGCAAAATCACAAAATTTCTGGATACGCTCCTCAGTGATCGCTTTTTATACTACTATAAATTAAGGTAGCGATCATATTAAATATTGCAAAGCTAGATTTTAATATATTGTCAATGATAGATTGGTATTTCAATCATATGTACTAGATAAATAAAGTCGATAATTAATTGATCATGTATACTCACTATGCTCACCGCCTTTGATTCCTTAATTTGGCAGTGGGCGCCACGATGTCGCAGATACCTGAGATGAAATTCTAAAAAGGAAATCGTATGTACTTTACTGTTCTTGTGCTGATCTTTATGAGTGTCACATTTAAATAGTTATTACAATTTCTCAAAGCGGTAACCAATATAATTTGAACTTTATATTTTTTATGTTTTAAAACCTATAAAAACCTCAATACTAAGGAATATAAATACTAACATAGTAATGTACTACTAACAAAAATCTTTTAAATTCAGAAGTAAACAAATTATTATTATTAAAATTTGTGTAAGGAATTCATCTAAATTCATTGCAAATTATTGAATGTGAATGAAGTCAAAACATTTTAAAGTAGGTATTGTTTAAAAGACGTTTATTATACAATATTACTTTATGTATTATTAGTGAATTACACAAAAAATGTACCTACAGATAGCAGAGCAGTTAAAATCATCGTATATTTTTATTAATAGATATTATTTTACAAAAGTTTGCGCAATGAGCTGTTAAGTTATATATATATTTTATTATCTACTTATTTAGAATTTCATAGTAAGCAAATTGTAATTTTGCTGCCTACCTAATTGTTTTAAATAGAAAATACATACTAAATGTAATGTTAACAAAAAAAAATGTAATCATTTATTTATTAGTAGAAGTTAGATGAGAACATAATGGTGAGGTGAACAAAAAAATTTTGTTTACCTCTTTATAACGAATTTTAGACCAACGTAACCTCATCATAACAAACCTCAGTTCAACGAATTACTTAATATAGCGAATATTTACTTATTCCCTTCCGATTTGAAATCGACGTTGCATTGTATTTAACATGTAAAAGATGTGTGTAAAATAGACAAACCAAGGTCACTCATACATCATAACATGATGTCAACGGATCTATGAGATATACAAACACAATTTCAGCTCGTTTCTCAACGATCCTGTGGCACAACGGTAGCGCATGTGATTCCAGAACAAAGGTTTCATGTTCAAATCACGTTTGGGTCAGAGATGTTTTTTTTTTTTTTTTCTATCTTGTATAATAATGTTTTTTTTTTTTAAAGCTATAAGATTAAGATTGTCTACAGTAACATGGGCTGAGAGCTCCTCATAAGAGGTTTTGCGCTTTTGGCGTTACATGTTGTATAAATAATACCTAAATAAAATAGCTGATGATATGAATGCTGTATGCCATATAGTTTTTATTTTACAACATAAAAATATGAGTTATAAACTGATAGCACAGTTGAGTTGGCTGTTTAATATTCTTATTGTATCATTCTTGCTGTATCAGTTCGATGCGTTATGAAAGACAATACCTATGTTATAAATCATATCGTCGGAAGTCTCATTAGTCATTGCTCGATAAAAACAATTGGGGATTCTGGGATCATGCAGTTCGAGCGAAGCGAGAACAAATGATTCCAGAATCCCCAATTATACCCTACTCGCGTTGTGTAGGTATTTACCTATTTTGATTCCTTTTTATTTTTAATTCTACATGTCTGAGGGCACGGCAGTGCCCCCGCCAAGACGAGCCAAGCGAAGCGCAAGGGCACTACCTACCTTTTCTCGAAGTGTTTCGTCGTTTTTTGAACCCTCGTACAGTTGGTTTCCGATGTACCAAATAGTTCATATTCGCAGGATATGATGCCAATAATAGACTTATTAGGCATACATACATTCTACACATCAGTAATAGTACATTACTGCCGCGGCCTATAATGGCTACTTTGCTGGTCGCGCTGATGATGGCCGACAGCGCAGCGTAGCGCAGCTCCAGGCCGACACAGCGCGGTCAGCATGCAGCACTGGATGGACGAGCTGAGATAAAGGCCGAGGCCGTAGGTCGAGGCCTTTACAGCGAGGACAGCAAGAGCTGCAATGATGGCCAAGCTGGAAGGCCTAGAGCGTAGCTAGGCTAGCTCAAGGCAATCATAGCGTGACCATCGAAGCAGTCATAGTTGGCCAAGGCTTGTATATGCTTTACTCAAAAATGCAAGTACCTAACCTACATAAAACCAGCAAGTGATTTAAATCCTACTAATATTATAAAGGCGAAAGTTTGTAAGTATGGATGTATGGATGTTTGTTACTCTTTCACGCAAAAACCACTGAACGGATTTGGCTAAAATTTGGTATACAGATAGTTTATAACCTGGATTAACACATAGGATAGTTTTTATCCCGATTTTATGTTCCCGTGGGATAATTTTCGAGTTGCAGCGGGTGAAACCGCTGGCAACAGCTAGTAAAATATATATTAATTAACCAGTTTAATTAAAATAACAATTATGAAAAATACAGTTACTAAAATTCAACACCGACTTTCCCGGTTTCATATTACTTACTAATAGTTTGCGATAATTTTAATGCGATGTATCCATTTGCTTACCTATAGCAAAAAAGTCACTAAATAAAAATAAAAATTTCGCTGAACCGCGCTTTTGTTCCTTCTTTGTATTTTTTTTTTTAATATGGAATACAATCTTTTTGTGCCTACCTCTTTATATACAAACAGCTGTGTTTTAAATAAAATCTTTTTGCATTTGTTTTTTTTAAACGTAGAAACGTCAAAATAGCGGCCGGCAATGTTTTGCCGGCCTGTTAGAGCGGCCAGCAAAAACATTGCTGGCCGCTCCTTGAAACAGACCGGCAAAGTCGACTTTGCTCAAACAAGGTTGATAAAATAATGACCACATTACATGCATTTTTGAGTA